>CM038116.1:30891625-31040023 GCA_001642375.2 Mentha longifolia | reverse complement strand
TCAAAATAACATGTTTCATTATAAATGGGTAAGCAACGGATGAGATATGGACAAAACAAAAATCGGCCAAAAGTCCCTAGGCAGCCTAGGGCTAAAACCCCTAAAATTGACAGAAAGCAATTGCGATTTTGACTGTGCCCAATTCTTTCCCATATTAAAAGTGTTTCAAAATAACAAGTTTCATTCTAAATGCATAAGCAACATATGAGATATGGGCAAAACAAAAATCGGCCAAAAGTCCCTAGGCAGCCTAGGGCTAAAACCTCTAAAAATTGACAGAAAGCAATTGCGATTTTGACTGTGCCCTATTGTTACGCATATTAAATGAGTTTCAAATAACAAGTTTCATTATAACTGGGTAAGCAGGGGATGAGATATGGGCAAAACAAAAATCGGCCAAAAGTCCCTAGGCAGCTGCCTAGGGCTAAAACCCTTAAAAATTGATAAAAAGCAATTGCGATTTCGGCTGTGCCATTTTATTACACATATTAAAAGAGTTTCAAATAACAAGTTTCATTCTAAATGGGTACGCAACGGATAAGATATGGGCAAAACAAAAATCGGCCAAAAGTCCCTAGACAGCTGCCTAGGGTTAAAACCCCTAAAATTGACGAAAAACAATTGCGGTTTCGACTGTGCCCTATTGTTAAACATATTAAATGAGTTTTAAATAACAAGTTTCATTCTAAATGGGTAAGCAACAGACGAGATATGGGCAAAACAAAAATCGGCCAAAAGTCCCTAAGCAGCTGCCAAGGGCTAAAACCCCTAAAATTGACAGAAAGCAATTGGGATTTTGACTATGCCCTATTGTTACACATATTAAAAGATTTCAAAATAACAAGTTTCATTCTAAATGGGTAAGCAACAGATGAGATATGGGCAAAACAAAAATCAGCCAAAAGTCCTTAGGCAGCTGCTGCCTAGGGCTACCCCTAAAAATTGACAAAAAGCAATTGTGATTTTGACTGTGCTCTATTGTTACACATATTAAAAGAGTTTCAAATAACAAGTTTCAATATAACTGGGTAAGCAACGGATGAGATATGGGCAAAACAAAAATCAGGCCAAAAGTCCCTAGGCAACCTAGGGCTAAAACCTCTAAAAATTGATAGAAAGCAATTGCGATTTTGACTGTGCCCTATTGTTACACATATTAAATGAGTTTCAAATAACAAGTTTCATTATAACTGGGTAAGCAACGGATGAGATATGGGCAAAATAAAAATCGGCCAAAAGTCCCTAGGCAGCTGCCTAGGGCTAAAACCCTTAAAAATTGACAAAAAGCAATTGCGATTTCAGCTGTGCCCTTTTATTACACATATTAAAAGAGTTTCAAATAACAAGTTTCATTCTAAATGGGTAAGCAACGGATAAGATATGGGCAAAACAAAAATCGGCCAAAAGTCCCTAGACAGCTAGCTGCCTAGGGTTAAAACCCCTAAAATTGACGAAAAGCAATTTCGGTTTCGAATGTGCCCTATTGTTAAACATATTAAATGAGTTTCAAAAAAAAGTTTCATTCTAAATGGGTAAGCAACGGACGAGATATGGGCAAAACAAAAATCGGCCAAAAGTACCTAGGCAGTTGCCTAGGGCTAAAACCATTAAAATTGACAGAAAGCAGTTATGATTTTGACTAGCCCCTAGTATTACACATATTAAAAGAGTTCAAAATAACATGTTTCATTATAAATGGGTAAGCAACGGATGAGATATGGACAAAACAAAAATCGGCCAAAAGTCCCTAGGCAGCTGCCAAGGGCTAAAACCCCTAAAATTGACAGAAAGCAATTGCGATTTTGAATGTGCCCTATTGTTACACATATTAAAAGATTTCAAAATAACAAGTTTCATTCTAAATGGGTAAGCAACAGATGAGATATGGGTAAAATAAAAGCCGGCCAAAAGTCTTTCGGCAGCTGCTGCCTAGGGCTACCCCCAAAAATTGACAAAAAGCAATTGTGATTTTGACTGTGCTCTATTGTTACACATATTAAATGAGTTTCAAATAACATGTTTCATTATAACTGGATAAGTAACGGATGAGATTTGTGCATAACAAAAATCGGCCAAAAGTCCCTAGGCAGCCTAGGGCTAAAAACCTCTAAAAATTGACAGAAAGCAATTGCGATTTTGACTGTGCTCTATTGTTACACCTATTAAATGAGTTTCAAATAACAAGTTTCATTATAACTGGGTAAGCAACGGATGAGATATGGGCAAAATAAAAATCGGCCAAAAGTCCCTAGGCAGCCTAGGGCTATAACCTCTAAATATTGACAGAAAGCAATTGCGATTTTGACTATGCCCTATTGTTCCACATATTAAATGAGTTTCAAATAACAAGTTTCATTATAACTGGGTAAGCAACGGATGAGATATGGGCATAACAAAAATCGGCCAAAAGTCCCTAGGCAGCCTAGGGCTAAAACCTCTAAAAATTAACAGAAAGCAATTGCGATTTTGACTGTGTTCTATTGTTACACATATTAAATGAGTTTTAAATAACAAGTTTCATTATAACTGGGTAAGCAACGGATGAGATATGGGCAAAACAAAAATCGGCCAAAAGTCCGTAGGCAGCTGCCTAGGGCTAAAACCCTTAAAAATTGACAGAAAGCAATTGTGATTTTGACATGTGCCTTATTGTTACACATATGAAAAGAGTTCCAAATAACAAGTTTCATTATAAATGGGTAAGCAACGGATGAGATATGGGCAAAACAAAAATCGGCCAAAAGTCCTTAGGAAGCTGCCTAGGGGTAAAATCCCTAAAATTGATGAAAAATAATTGTGATTTCGACTGTGCCCTATTGTTACACATATTAAAAGAGTTTCAAATAATAATTTTCATTCTAAATGGGTAAGCAACGGATGGGATATGGGCAAAACAAAAATCGGCCAAAAGTCCCTAGGTAGCTGCCGCCTAGGGCTACCCTTAAAAATTGACAGAAAGCAATTGTGATTTTGACTGTGCTCTATTGTTACACATAATAAAAGAGTTTCAAATAACAAGTTTCAATATAACTTGGTAAGCAACGGATGAGATATGGGCAAAACAAAAATCGGCTAAAACTCCCTAGGGCTGAAACCCCTAAAATTGACGGAAAGCAATTGCGATGTCGACTATGCCCTATTGTTACACATATTAAATGAGTTTCAAATAACAAGTTTCATTCTAAATGGGTAAGCAACGGATGAGATCTAGGCAAAACAAAAATTGGCCAACAGTCCCTAGGTAGCTGCCTAGGGCTAAAACCCCTAAAATTGATGAAAAGCAATTGTGATTTCGACTGTGCCCTATTGTTACACATATTAAAAGATTTCAAAATAACAAGTTTCATTCTAAATGGGTAAGCAACAGATGAGATATGGGCAAAACAAAAATCGGCCAAAAGTCCCTAGGCAGCTGCTGCCTAGGGCTACCCCTAAAAATTGACAGAAAGCAATTGTGATTTTGACTGTGTTCCTGTATTGTTACACGTTATCTTTCTTATTGTTGACTTGTTATTTATCTCATATTATTAATGTGTTTATTGTTGTGTCTGTTGTTCTTGTTATTTGTAACTTTTTTGATATGCGTAACAATAGGGCACGATCAGTAAAAAAAATATAAATAAATAATTGAATAAATAAAAAAGAAAAAGGAGTTTGCGTAGGGTGGGTATCGAACCCGAGTCCCCTTTAAAGGAAAGAGGCGCAATGTCCAGCCGCCGGGCCAACCAAATATGATGTTGGGATTTCACAAATCGTAATAAATGGCTCAATTAAAAATTTGCCGGGAAAAACAAATTTTGGCATGAGGTCGGCGGGTATTGATCCCGGGAAAAAAAAACCCCCAATGTACATCACGCACCATCCTACCACTCGGCCACGTCTAATTGAATTGAAAAGTATACCAAACATTAAAACTTATATTCCGAACGTAAATTTCCGGCCACCGGCGATCGGCCCGCGTCGGCGAGTGGCCCCGGAGGCCGGGAACGCAGCCCACCAAAAATTTTCGAAAAAAGAGGCAAGGAAGGCCCTGTTCATGCCCTCCGAAGCGTCGAAAAAACCCAGGTCCGGCATTCGATCTCGATTTCGGAGCGTCGTATATACAATGTGTGTTGATATTTCTCTTTCCTATGAAAAATAGACTATCAAGGAGTTGTAATAGAAAGTCCTCCATATCTCAAGGGGAATCTCGAGAAAAAGAGAGAACCTGCAATTAATATCTTCGGTGAGTAGAAATACATCACCTACACATACATGTTATAAAACTTGAGAGATTTTTTGACGAAAAAGCAAGATAAGCTAACGGTAAGCCCTGGCAAAAGATTCAAGCACAGAAAGGCTATCTTCACGCTTAAACAAAAAATCCTCAGGATTATTTAAGGGGAAATGGTCGGAAAAGTCCCAACAAGCGGACCCGAACCTCCCTATCCTCCTACAAAAGGAGAAGTCCTAATCTAATATTAGGCACTAATCAAACAACGTCTGCATATATCTTTGTAGATTTTCCTTAAAAATGGATCAGCACTCTAGCATAGCCCAGATGATGGGATCATCAGCTGAAGGGCAGGCAAACACACTTCATCCTACCCCTGGTTCTGGTACCAATCCCGGGGCCACATCCATGCCCCAGGGAAGCAATGCAGGAGAATCTGGTTTTTCCACATTGATGTTATAACAGATGAAGGCGATGATAGACGGAGCTCTGGAAGGAGCTCTGGAAAAGAGACTAGCGGCCATTAGGGCTAGTACTCCTGCAGACCCCATTAATCCATCCCCATTCCCCGAGAATAGGGGAAATCATGAAAAGGCGAAAGGCAAATATGTATCTAGATCTCAAGATCCTAAAGTCTTTAAGGATGTCATTACCAAGCTACCCCAGATCCAAGAGGATGGGCAATTCACAAATTACGAGTCCTTTGACGACGAGGTGCATGAAACAGGCACTGGCCAAGAGATGACTCGTACAGATACGCTCGAAAGCAGATTCAAGATCAACAAGACCAAATAAAGGTTATGGCTAAAGAGCTAGAGGAGCTCCGTAAGGCACATCAGGCATCTAAAAAAAAATGTGGAGGAATCTGTCCCTCCAACAAAAGAGACAATGGGCACATCTATGGCCCGCACGGGAAGGGAAAGCAGATCTGAATATAGTCTTGATTATGTCAATGAGAATAGCCCTTTCTCAGCGGACATCCAGACTGACCCTATCCCCAACAACTTCAAATCAGTTTCCTATGAATACAAAGGGTAGGGAGATCCTGAAGAACACCTCATGAAATTTGAGAGTTTGTGCTTATTGCACCAGTATTCTGAGGGAGTCAAATGTAGGGTGTTCTTGACCACTCTTTCTGGCCCCGCTTAGCAGTGGTTTCAAGAATTGCCTCGGGACTCGGTCCATTCATTCAAAGATTTAAGAGAAATCTTCCTACACCAGTTTGTGAGCTCTAAAAGATCAACCAAGAATTCGTTGTACTTAACAACCATCAAACAAGGGGCCACTGAAAGCCTAAGAGAGTATATGACCAGATGTAATGAGGCAATACTGGAAATCCCAGGTGTAGCAGCTACTTTGAAAATACATTCCTTTGTGGAAGGATTGAGGCCAGGACATTACTTTGCATCGTTGATGAAGAAACCTGCCGAAACTTTTGATGAGCTCTTATCCCGGGTACAGAAATATATAAATATGGAAGAAGCTATGAACGCTAAATGGGCAGATGTAACCTTCAAAAAAGACAAGAAGCCTGATGATAGAAAAAGATGAGCTTCTAAAGGGAGGAAACCTAAGAAAAATGAAAGATTTCAACGATCTTTCACACCACTCACCAAATCCCCAGCTAATCTGTTGGAAGTGGTGATTAGGATACCGGTGATACAGATCCCCCCAGGTAGGGACCAGCCTCCAAGGCGACCTCCTTCTGATAGGTTCTGCAAATTTCATAATGATTACGGGCATACTACCAATGAATGCCGTAATCTGAAAATAGCTATTGAGAAACTCATCCAAGACTGGCCAACTATTAGAGTATGTCAAAAAAGAATCTGGCCAACCCAAAAGGCGTATGGATGAAAGGGACGACAAAATCCCACGAAAAGAAATACCAACAGAAGCTTCAGCTAAGAAAGGTGTAATTTCCATAATTTACGGAGGACCCACTGGAGGGGACTCCAATAGAAGCCGCAAAGCGCACCACAGGGAAATACAGATGCTGGAAAAACATGATGTGATAAAGATTGAAGGAGGAGTACCTCATCCTAAAATATCTTTCGGGATCGAGGATGACAGATCCCTGATTCATCCTCATGAAGATGCCCTGGTTATTGCAGCAGGGATTGCAAGGTATGAAGTAAAAAGAGTATTCGTAGATACAGGAGCTGCGGTGAATGTAATCTTCGAAGACTGCTTATGCAAATGGATCTGCACAAACAACTAGATGGGGTTGCCACAGCACTACATGGCTTTGCAGGAGGCTTAGTCATGTCATTAGGCTCAATAGAGCTGATGTTGACTCTGGGAGATGGAGATTTGCAGATCTCTAGACCAACTACCTTCTTGGTAGTTAGGCAAAAATTAGTTTATAATGTAATACTAGGGCGAACAACTCTCACTAATTTCCAAGCGGTGGTGTCAACCTACCACCTGATAATGAAATTCCCCATAGGCAACCGAGTAGGATCTGTCGTGGGAGACCAAGTCCTCTCACGTAAGTGTTATATACAATCGGTGAAGGCCGGTGAAGCTAAGAAAAGATCTGGGGAAGAGCTGAGAGATCTCCAATGGGTAGCAGGACCTGAAGATAAAAGGATGAAGGTTGCAGATCCTGCTATAGAAAATAATCCCCAAATTCAACCAGCTGAGGAGTTGTTGCTGGTAGAATTAATGCCCAATAAAATAGGATTTACTACATGCATCGGGACGCAGATGTCAGATGCGATAGCCAAAGCATTAATAACATGCCTCTGAAAGAATGTGGATGTTTTCGCTTTCTCGTCATACGATTTAGTAGGGATAGACCCACATGTCGCCTTACATAGTCTTAACGTGGACCCCCACGTCAAGCCGGTGAAGCAGAAGCTTCGGCAATTTGGAGCGGAAAAAGACCAGGTCATCAAAGAGGAGATACAGATGCTGTTGGAAGCCAAACACATACGGGAAGTACAATTTCCAGAATGGCTATCCAACGCTGTTATGGTGCCTAAAGGTAACACCGGCACGTGGAGAATGTGCATAGACTTCAGGGATCTGAACAAGGCATGTCTTGAAGATCATTATCCCTTGCCCAGAATCGATCAGATGGTAGATTCCACATCTGGATGTGAACTATTATCGATGATGGACGCGTACCAAGGGTATCACCAAGTGAAGATGAATCCAGATGACGTTACTAAAGCGGATTTTGGGGTCTGTGTTGGAACTTTTGGTTTCCAAAGTATGCATTTTGGATTAAAAAACGTTGGGGCAACATACCAGCGTATGATGGACAAAATATTCAGAAAACAAATTGGAAGGAATATGGAGATTTATGTCGATGACATACTAGTAAAAAGCTTGAAAGCTGAAGCTCATATCAAGGATCTGGAAGAAGCCTTTGCTGTGGCTCGATTTTACCATTAAAAGCTAAACCTTGCCAAATGTGCATTCGGGGTATAGTCAGGAAAATTCTTAGGATACGTGGTAACTCCTAAAGGAATCAAGGTGAATCAAGCCAAAGTACAGGCTGTGTTGGAGATGGTTTCTCCTAGAAACATCATGGAAATACAAAAACTCAATGGCAGAATCACAACCTTAAGCAGGTTCATTTCCAAATCTGCTGATAAAAGTTTGCCTTTCTTTAAGGTGTTAAGGAAAGGTAGCCAGTTCGAGTGGACCCAACAATGCCAAGATGCTTTTGAAGAGCTCAAAAAGCATCTGGTCTCTCTTCCATTGCTTACAAAACTAGCACCAAAAGAAGTCTTGTACCTCTATTTTGCAGTAGGAGAGGAATCTTTGAGTTCGGTGCTTATTAAAGAAGATGGATCTTCTCAAATTCCAATTTATTACGTAAGTAAAATGATTCAAGGACCAGAAGCAAGATATACCGACATAGAAAAGGCTGCATTGGCAGTAATGGTCACCGCTCGAAGGTTACGACCCTACTTCTTATCCCATAAGGTCGTAGTAAGAACCAATATCCGCTTAAGCAGGTGCTGGGAAAACTAGACCTATCTGGGTGAATGGTGAAGTGGGCCATTGAACTCAGTGAGTATGATGTAGAATTTGAACCCATAACAGCTATAAAGGCACATGCCTTAGCTGATTTTGTGCAAGAAACAACTTGAGCTGATTTTGAGGCCGAAGCTGTGTTGGCCAAATTCTCGAAAGCGGAGATTATCCACATCCCCAGGGAAAAGAATGAAGAAGCAGATAAACTCGTTAGGATTACAAGTGCTATTGAAGGCACTTGGGATGAAGATCTGACTGTACTACAAGCAGACGCCAAATCTGGCCTAACAAAAATTAGCACAATAGAAAGAAATTAAAGACTGGAGAGCACCTATCATCCAGGTCTTGAAAGCTGAGGAACAAGATGAAACCAACATCGATCGACATAAAAACATGATCATGGAAAAATTCTTTCTGCTTGAAGGGTTCCTGTACCGAAGATCCTTCATGCATCCCTACCTCAGATGTTTATCTGAGCCAGAAGGGCAGTACTTATTGAGAGAGATACACGAAGGAGCTGCAGGTGCCCATACGGGATTCAAGGATCTGACAAGGAAGGTCTTAAGGCCGGTTTCTTTTGGCCCAGTATTGAAAAAGATGCCAAATAATTGGTGAAAAAATGTGAGCATTGCCAAAAAAAATGGTAGATTGATCCATAGACCCGCAGAGGAAATGGGAACCATGTCTTCCCCTTACCCCTTTGATAAGTGGGGGATTGATATTGTGGGAAAGTTCCCTACAGCCCCTAGAGGAAGGGTTTTCTTGATTGTCGCCATTGACTATTTCTCTAAATAGGTAGAGGCAGAAGCTGTAGTCAAGATCACAGAGCAAGCCATGAAAAAATTCATCTAGAAAAACATATGCTGCCACTTTGGTGTTCCCAGGGTACTGATTTCCGATAATGGAACCCAATTCATAGATTCATCAGTGCAAGCATGGTCCCAGGACATGGGAATCCAGCAGCACTTCGTGGCAGTAGCCCACCCGCAAGCCAACGGACAGGTTGAAGTTACAAATAGAACTATCATATCTGGTATTAAAGCCAGATTGGGAAAAGCTAAAGGGAACTGGGCAGATGAGCTAGACTCAGTGCTATGGGCTTACCGCACTAGCCCCAGAACGGCCACAGGAGAGTCCCCCTTCAACCTGGTATATGGGTCGACGGCTGTAGTGCCGGCAGAAGTAGAAGCAAAATCGTATCAATCTTAAATTATGATGAATACCAGAATCAGGGGTTGCTTAGAGAAAATCTGAACTTGATTGAAGAGCACAGAGCAGAAGCTCAAAATAAAGCTAAACGATACAAGCAACAGATGCGGAATGCCTATAACAAGAAAGTCCAAGTACGGCGATTCGAAAAAGGGGACCTGGTGCTAAAAAGGGCAGATGTCGACCCTAACTGGGAAGGACCATACGTCATCACTAAAATGCTCAAAGGAGGAGCATATGAACTCAAAGATGCAGAAGGAAGGGACTTGCCCAGACCCTGGAATATCAACAATCTGAAGAAGTACTACGTTTAAGGCAATGTAGTAGTGTGGTAAAAAAAAAAAAAAAAGGGAAGGTATGCAAAAACCAACCCATTATCTGTTATGGTTGAAGTTCATGAAATAGAATTTTTTCTTTTTAACGTCTTTAAGAAATGAATTATAATTCATTCGTATTCTTATAATTCACTTGGGGGGGGGGGGGAGTAGGGGTATACCCCCTACTATCCATCTACTCCCAGAGCAAGTATTTATTTATGAAAATTGATTCAAAATTTTCAAAATATTTTTAAAGAATACAAGACATGGAGAAATAAAAATACATATAGCAATCAAAAGTTGTACACAATTCATAGAAACTATACATACGATAAGGAAATAAGAGTACTAGTGGAGCCAATCCCACTAACATGGCGTATCTATGTCTTCAAAAAATGCAAGAAGGCCTACATTTGTAAATTATCTTCACCATCTGGAGTTTGCCTGTGCAGATTCGGGTCGGCGCCAGGTGTCAAAGTACCTGATGAGTCGATGACCTGAGGAGGAACCTCGACTGAAGGAGTGGTTACCCCTGTTGTGCCCACGAAAGTACCCGCCATAATTTCCTCAAGAAGATTGACTCCTTCTTCTACCCCTGAAAAATCTTCCCGAACAGGAGCCTCGCCTGCCAGGTCTGAAGAGAGGTGATCGGTGGGATCTGATGGGTGAGGAAAAGGTTGAGGCATCTGTGATGGTAAGGGGGATGAACTCTGCTGGTCCGGCACCTGGTCCATCATCTGGCTTGACACCTGGGTCGTCACCTGGCCCGTCGTCTGGCTTGACGTTTGGGTCGTCTCCTGGGCCATCATAGGGTTGGGCATCTAGGTCATCATCTGATCCATTGGAGGAGCTTGAGCTGGGGAGAGGAGCGGAAGAGCTGGGACCGATTCCCCAGAGGGCCCACCGAGCTCTAAGGTTGTGTTGTTGTTCAAGAGCCCATTCAATGTGATCCCGCGCGGGGATCGAAGAAAAGATGCTTCCTCCGACACCTGTGTAGCCTTGATCTCTTGCAAGGAATCTCCCGTCTGCAAAAGACGGACACATAAGTTAGAATTTTTAAACCACCAGAGAGGGTGAGACAAGGAAGATGAGATTCCTTACCCATCGCCTGTAATAAAAAGAAGTCCATGAGAAGGACAAAGTGGATGAAGGCTCGCAGCCCATAAATAATAAAACAATGTTTTATCGTAATAATTTCTACAAATACTTACCATTTTGAAGGCCTCCTCCAAAAGCCCATACATCCCAGCCTGAGGAGGGAGGAGATAGAAAGGAATCTCAACACTTCCATACTCTTCAGGCCTATATATGAATCTGCGCCGCAGATCTCAAGCTCCTCATGTACCAAGGGTTGCGGGCATCAAACTGGGGATTCATTTCCAAGGTCAGGGTCTCTTTCTCCAGGAGGTCCAGGATCTTATCAATATTCAGATCCTTCATCCTGCTTCTCAAGCCCAGTTAAGTAAGAGCCTCTTCTGTAATAGCCCCAACCCAGAAGGCCAAGGGAACACTCATCCTCTCCCAGAAGTCCTCTGAATGAAGGAAATCTTCTGGGAGATCTCGCACCAAGGCTTGAAGGAAAGCTTGACCATAGGGCGTCATCATCAGATAAGATCTGCAACGGTGGGCTCCTACCGCTGGACCCAGTAATAAGCCCCTTCCGCAGACCTGCTTCGGTACCCTTCTTGAGGGCGTTGCCACAAGCTCGCTCCAAAGCATCTTTATGACTCTCAGATGCTTGAGCCAGGTCCACCTTGGCTTGATTGCAAGATCTTTGGAGATCTTCAGCACGCGTCTTCTGATCAGACAAATCCCTCTCTAGTTGTTGAAGATAAAGCTCCCGCTCTGGCAGCTCTCCGCTCTGCCTCCGCTGTTTCATGTCTGCCAGCTTCCGTTCCAGATGCGCTGCTTGGTCACGTAAGGCCTTAACTTCTGTTGCATGTTCCTCGCTACGAGCCGTTCTCAACCGCATCACCTCCACCTGCAGATGCTCGTTAGAGGCATGCATGCCCGACATATCCCCCTTCATAGGGTCATAGGCCAACGCTCGAAGCGAGAGCATGGATCTGAATGCTATGGCCTAGACAAGTAAAAAGAATAATAGTAATAATAAGTAAATAAATAGTTTATGGGTCGGTGAAAGAACATTTTTCAAAATTAAAGCTCTTTTTAGTACCTTAGTTTCATGAACAGAGGCTTGGTGGATAAGCTCTACAGAGGACATTCTGTTCAGATGCCTCCAATCTTCAGCACGGGGGATGCTGTCTAAAACATTGAAGGCAGTACCTCCATCGATGGCCCGAACGGTGCCAGGAAAACTTACGCTAACCCCGGGAACAGTATAAGAGGCTGTGGGGACATCTAGACCCTTCATACGCAAGGCATGAAGCATAGCTAATGTGGCTTCAGAAGCAGGGCTTTCCACCATGGCTGTTCTGTAGGTTTAGTCACCGTATAAGGATTGGCGGTAGCATACCTAGCCAAGGTACTGGAATACCTCGGATGCCCTAGGGCAGATGGCTCCGCAGAGAGGGGAGTGGGTGCCAAAACGTTAGAGATTGGCATGCCCACTCTCCGATCATCGCTTGCGGCAGAAACTTTCTTACTCTTTGGATCCGTGGAAGAAGAAGAATCCGAAGGTCTCTTCTGTGGGACAGAAGATTTATTAGGCCCTGTTGGAGCTAGGTCCTTCGGCAATACAAAAAAAGGTCTGACCTAAATCCTTTAGAAGCCTAAAAGTCTAGGTCTTCATCTGAAGGGGGAGCTGCCCCTTCAGACCAGGTAGCAAGACTACGATTCACCTCAGCAGCCAAGGGATGAGGAGGACATGTCGAGAAAGATGTGACAGCTAGGGGAGCATATGTGATAGGGAGTAATCTGTCAGCTCCCTAGCATGCCTTCGAAATGCAGGAGCAATAAATATACAGATGCTAAATCCCCAACAGATCCTGCAGATCTGATCTATAGGTGAATCAGGCGTAGTGGGCCCAGATCACCCTTGTCCTTGATCTGGGAATAAGAGGTACAAATCACCTCCCCGTCATTACTATCCCTTTAACCCCAGATCCCTACATGGAGTGTAGAAAAAACGTGACTATGGGGACCACTCGTGGGGACCATTAATCATAACTAAAATATTCTTCTAACTGACTTGTCTCCCTTAAAAAGACTAATTTAACCTTGTAAACTAGAGGTAATTACCCTTTTACCCTCACCTTCTATTCTACTATAAATACTCAACCTTCTTCACCAAGAAAAGGTACGCATTTTTTCACTGATACTTTACCTCTGCTGCAAGCTTTGCTGAAGCGGATTTCTCTTAAACACATACTGACTTAAGCGTCGGAGTGTCTTCCCGGAGGAACCCTCCCCATTCTTCCGGTGCTATTTTGTAGGCTCATAGTTGAAAAGCGGCAACCGGAAATGCATCATTGAGGTAGCACCTTTCTCAAAAGGGAAAAGTTGATATTCCAAAGAACATACTTAAAGTTCATCTAGAGAGATTTTCAGCGTCTTTTATCTATTTATATTTCTAATTATTGTAAGTATTTGTTGATGGAAAATAACCCAATCTATCAACTGGCGTCGTCTATGGGAAAATCTGACTAAGGCGTAGATTTCTCCCTAAAAAATGCTCTGAACTTTGATTCGATTTCTCTGTGAAAACACGTAAAAGAAAAATGTGAATATTCGCGTAGCCTATATGATGTTTATTCTTGTTGTAATTTATCTGTTGATTATGATGAGGATTTGCTTGAAATACGAGTAAAGGATGTTTCAATTGCTGTTTCGCCTGGTGTAGGATCTGTGGTAAAAAGCAAGGAAAGAGGGTTTAAGCAAATCCTAATTCCGGCAAAAGAAATTCGATCACAGTAAAGATCACTCCCTTAAATTCTTTCATTTTATTCATTGAATATCCGCCGTCTTCCTACTAAGTATCGGTCTAGGCATATTCAATGGATCTCCGTGTACAAAACTTTTTAAGAGAAAATTACATATACAATGTGTGTTGACTTTTCCTTTTCCTGTGAAAAATAGAGTATTAAAGAGTTGTAATAGAAGGACCTCCATATCTCAGAGAAATCTCGAGAAAAAGGAGAAGAATCTTCAAATCCTATACTTGGTGAGTAGAAACACATCACCTACACATATATCGAACAACTTGAGAGATTTTTTTTGACAAAAAGCAAGATGAGCTGACGGTAAGCCTTGGTAAAAGATCCAGGCACAGAAAAGCTATCTTCGTGCTTAAAGCAAAACAATCCTCAAGATTATTTAAGGGAAATGGTCGAAAAAGTCCCAGCAAGAGGACCTGAAGCTCCCTATCCTCCTACAAAAGGAGAAGAAAGCCATAATCTAATATTAGGCACTAATCAAATAAATTCTGCATATATCTTTGCAAATCTTTCTTAAAAATGGATCAACACTCCAGCATAGCCCAAATGATGGGATCATCTGCTGAAGGACAGGCAAATACGTCTCATTTCACCCCTGGCTCTGGTGCCAATCCCGGGGTCATGTCAGTGCCACAGGAGACCAATGTAGGCGAATCTGGTTTCTCCTCGTTGATACTACAGAAAATGAAAGCAATGATAGACGGAGCCCTAGAAAAGAGACTGGCTACCATCGGAGCTGGTACTCTTGTAGATCCTATCAATCCACCCTCATTTCCCGAAAGTAAGGGAAATCAGGAAAAAGTGAAAGGCAAATATGCCTCCAGATCACAAGATCCCAAGGTCCTTAAGGACGTAATCACCAAGTTACCCCAGATCCGAGAGGACGGACGTTTTACAGACTATGAGTCTTCTGATGATGAGGTGCAAGAAACAAGCACTGGTTAGGAGAAGACCCTCACAGATATGCTCCAGAAGCAGATCCAAGAGCAACAAGACCAAATGAGGGTCATGGCTAAAGAACTGGAAGAGCTCCATAAGGCGCACCAGGCATCTGGAAAAAGAAATGCGGATGAATCTGTCCATCCCACAGAAGAGACAGTGGGTACTTCTGTAGCCCGCACTGGGAAGGAAAGCAGATCTGAATACGGTCCTGACTATGTTAATGAGAACAGCCCTTTCTTGGCAGATATTCAAACCGACCCTATTCCTAAGAACTTCAAATCAGTTTCTTGTGAGTACAAGGGGCAAGGAGATCCCGAAGAACACCTCATGAAATTTGAGAGTTTATGCTTATTGCACCAATATTCTGAAGGAGTCAAATGCAGGGTATTCTTGACCACTCTTTCTGGCCCTGCACAACAGTGGTTTCAGTAATTGCTTAGGGACTCGATCCACTCATTCAAAGATTTGAGAGAAATCTTTTTACACTAATTTGTGAGCTCAAAGAGATCTACTAAAAACTCGTTGTACTTAACAACTATCAAGCAAGGAGCCACTGAAAGCCTGAGAGAGTACATGACCAGGTTCAATGAGGCAATACTGGAAATCCCAGGTGTGGGTGCCACCTTGAAAATACATTCTTTTGTGGAAGGATTGAGGCCAGGGCACTTCTTCGCCTCGCTAATGAAGAAACCTGCCGAAACCTTTGATGAGCTCTTATCTCGGGTACAGAAGTATATAAACATGGAAGAAGCTATGAATGCTAAACAAGCAGATATAACCTTCAAAAAAGATAAGAAGCCTGATGATAGAAAAAGAGGGGCTCCTGAAGGGAGGAAACCCGAGAAAAATGAAAGGTTTCAACGATTTCTCACACCGCTTACCAGATCCCCAGCTGATTTGCTAGAAGTGGTGATTAAGAAATAGGGAGTACAGATCCCTCCAGGTAGGGACCAGCCTCCAAGGCGGCCCCCTTCTGATAAGTTCTGCAAATTTCACAATGATTATGGGCATACTACCAATGAGTGTCGTAATCTGAAAATAGCCATCAAAAAACTCATACAAGAAGGTCAACTATTAGAATATGTCAAAAAAGAATCTGGCCAGCCCAAGAGGCGTAAAGATGAAAGGGATGGCAAATTCCCGCAAAAAGAGGCATCAACAAAAATTGCAGCCAATAAAGGTGTGATCTCCATGATCTATGGAGGGCCTACAGGAGGTGATTCCAACAGAAGCCGCAAGGCGCATCACAGAGAAATCCAGATGTTGGAAAAACATGACATGATGAAGATTGAAGGAGGAGTACCTCATCCTGAAATATCTTCGGGATCGAAGATGACAGATCCCTAATTCATCCTCATGAAGATGCCCTGGTTATCACGGCGGGGATTGAACGATATGAAGTGAAAAGAGTATTCGTAGATACGGGAGCTGGGGTGAACGTAATCTTCAAAGATTGCTTTCTACAAATGGATTTGCACAAACCACTAGATGGGGTGGCTACAGCATTACACGGTTTTGCTGGATGTCTGGTCATGTCATTAGGCTCAATAGAGTTGATATTGACCCTGGGAGATGGAGATTTGCAGATCTCTAGACTAACTACCTTCTTGGTGGTAAGGAAAAAATCAGCTTATAACGTAATACTGGGCAGAACAGCTCTCAGTAATTTTTAGGCGGTAGTATCAACCTACCATTTGATGATGAAGTTTCCGGTGGGTAACCGGGTGGGATCTGTCGCAGGGGACCAGGTCCTATCGCGGAAATGCTATATACAGTCAGTAAAGGCCAGTGAGGCTAAGAAAAGATCTGGGGACGAATTAAGAGATTCCCAATGGGTAAAAGGACCTGAAGATAAACGAATGAGGTCTGCAGAACCTGCAGCAAAAAACAATTCCCAAATGCAACCGGCTGAGGAGCTGTTACTGGTGGAATTAAGGCCTAATGAAACGGGGTTTACTATGCGCATCGGGACACAGATGCCAGATGCGATATCCAAAGCATTGATAGCGTGCTTACGGAGGAATGTGGATGTTTTCGCATTCTCGTCGTCTGATCTGATAGGGATAGACCCAGAAGTCGCCTTACACAGCCTTAATGTAGATCCTCAGGTCAAGCCGGTGAAGCAGAAGCTTTGGCAATTCGGGGCAGAAAAAGACCAGGTCATTAAAGAAGAGATACAGAAGCTGTTGGAGGCCAAACACATACGTGAAGTACAATTCCCAGAATGGTTATCCAACGCTGTTATGGTGCCCAAAGGCAATACTGGCACGTGGAGAATGTGCATAGACTTCAGGGATCTGAACAAGGCGTGTCCTAAAGATCACTATCCCTTGCCCAGAATCGATCAACTGGTGGACTCCACATCTGGATGCGAGCTATTGTCAATGATGGACGCATACCAAGGGTACCACCAGGTGAAGATGAACCTGGATGATGTCAATAAAGCGGCTTTTAGGGTCTGTGTGGGAACTTTCGGTTTCCAAAGCATGCCTTTTGGCTTAAAAAATGCTGGGGCTACCTACCAGCGTATGATGGACAAGATATTCAAAAAACAAATTGGAAAGAACATGGAGATTTATGTCGATGACATACTGGTGAAAAGTGTGAAAGCTACAGATCATATCAATGATCTGGAAGAAACCTTTGCTGTGGCTCGATTTTATCATTTGAAACTAAACCCTGCCAAATGTGCCTTTGGGGTACAATCGGGAAAATTCTTGGGATACGTGGTAACGCCCAGAGGAATTGAGGTAAATCAAGCCAAAATACAAGCTGTGTTGGAGATGGCTCCTCCCAGGAACATCCAGGAAATACAAAAACTTAACGGCAGAATCACGGCCTTAAGCCGTTTCATTTCCAAATCTGCTGATAGAAGTTTACCTTTTTTTAAAGTGTTAAGGAAAGGTAGCCAGTGTGAATGGACTCAGCAATGTCAAGACGCCTTTGAGGAGCTCAAAAAGCATCTGGTCTCTCTCCCTTTGCTTACGAAGCCAGCACCAAAAGAGGTCTTGTATCTCTACTTTGCAGTAGGGGAAGAATCTCTGAGCTCAGTGCTTATCAAGAAGATGGATCTGTCCAGATCCCAATTTACTACATAAGTAAAATGATTCAAGGGCCGGAAACAAGGTATGCCGACATAGAAAAGGCCGCACTGGCGGTAATGGTCACTGCTCGAAGGTTACGACCTTATGTTTTGTCTCATAAGGTCATGGTGAGAACCAATATCCCGCTCAAGCAGGTGTTGGGGAAGCCAGACCTATCTGGGCGAATGGTTAAATGGGCCATAGAAATCAGTGAATACGACGTAGAGTTTGAACCTAGAAGAGCTATAAAGGCACAGGCCTTAGTTGACTTCATACAAGAAACCACCCGGGGTGATGAAAGAGAAGAAAAGGTGTGGAGAACCTATGTGGATGGGTCGGTCACCAAAAAGGGATCTGGAGCTGGGATATACATAGTTGATCCCGACAACAAGGAATATCGGTTCGCCATTAAATTCAATTTTGCGGCATCAAATAATGAAGCTGAATATGAAGCTTTCATCAGATCTCTGCATATCCTATTAAGCATGAATGCCCAGAGAGTGGAAATTTATTCTGATTCCCAACTGGTAACGCATCAATTATTAAGGATATGCGAGAGAAAAAAGGAAAGAATGATAACCTATCTCTCTGTGGCCGAAGCTTTGCTGGCCAAATTCTCGAAAGCGGAGATCCTTCAGATCCCTAAGGAAAAGAATGAAGAGACAGACAAACTCGCCAGGATCGCAAGTGCCATTGAAGGCACATGGGACGGGGGATCTGACTGTACTGCAAGCAGACACCAGATCTGGCTTAGCAGAAGTTAGTACGATACAAGAAATTAAAGACTGGAGAGCACCTCTCATCCAAGTCCTGAAAGCTGAGGAACAAGATGAAACCAACGTCGATAGACGTAAAAAGATGATTATGGCAAAAAATTCCTACTTGAAGGATTCTTATACCGAAGATCTTTCACACATCCTTATCTCAGATGCTTATCTGAGCCGGAAGGGGAATACTTATTGAGAGAGATACATGAAGGAGCTGCTGGTGCTCATACGGGATTCAAAGATTTGGCCATAAAGGTCTTGATGGCCGGATTCTTCTGGCCCAGTATTGAAAAAGATGCCAAGGAATTGGTAAAAAAATGTGAGCCTTGCCAAAAAAATGGCAGATTGATTCATAGACCTGCAGAGGAGATGGGAATCATGTCTTCCCCTTACCCCTTTGATAAGTGGGGGATTGACATTGTGGGAAATTTCCCTACAGCTCCCGGTGGACGGGTTTTCTTGATTGTCGCTATTGACTACTTCTCTAAATGGGTAGAGGTTGAAGCTGTAGTCAGGATCACAGAGCAAGTCATGAAAAAATTCATCTAGAAAAACATATGTTGCCGCTTTGGTGTTCCCAGAAACCTCATCTCTGATAATGGAACCCAGTTCATAGGTTCATCTGTGCATGCATGGTGGCAAGAAATGGGAATTCAACAGCGTTTTGTGGCAGTAGCCCACCCACAAGCCAATGGGCAAGTTGAAGTTACAAACAGAACTATTGTATCTGGAATTAAAGCCAAGTTAGGAAAAGCAAAAGGAAATTGGGCGGAGGAGCTAGATTCAGTACTCTGGGCTTACCGCACTAGCCCAGAACAGCCACAGGGGAGTCTCCCTTCAATTTGGTATATGGATCAACTGCTGTGATACCAGCAGAAGCAGAAGCAAAATCACATCGAATCTTAAAATATGATGAAAATCAGAACCTGGGGTTACTTAGGGAGAATCTGGACCTGATCGAAGAGCAAGAGCATCGGGCAGAAGCTCAAAACAGAGCTGAAAGATACAAGCAACAGATGCGGAATGCCTATAACAAGAAAGTCCAAATACGGCGATTCGAAAAAGGGGACCTGGTGCTGAAGAGAGCAGATGCTCTCAAGCCCACGGGAAAACTGGACCCTAATTGGGAAGGACCTTATATCGTTGCCAAAGTACTCAAAAGAGGAGCATATGAGCTCAGGGATGCAGAAGGAAGAGATCTGCCCAGACCCTGGAATATCAACAATTTGAAAAAGTATTATGTTTAAGGCATTCTAGTAGTATGATAAATCTAAAGAAAGGGAAGGTATGTAAAAACCAACCCATTATCTGTTATGATGGAAGTTCATGAAATAGAATATTTTTCTTTTTATTGTCCTTAAGAAATGAATTATAATTCAGTCGCTTTCTTATAATTCACTTGGGAGGGGGAGTAGGGGTATACCCCCTACTATCCATCTACTCCTAGAACAAGTATCTATTTACGAAAATTGATTCAAAATTTTCAAGAAAAAAAAATAATAATATTTGCAAAGGAAAATAAAGCAGGTCCATACAAATATTTGCAAACTAAATGTCATATGAAATCCATACAAATAACACATAAAAAAAAAAAAAAAAAAAAGAAGAATACTAGTGGAGCTAATCCCACTACATGGCACATCTATGTCCTTAAAAAAGAGCCTACTCTTGTAACTTATCCTCTCCACCTGGAGCTTGCTCGGGCAGATCCTGATCGGCGCCAGGTGCCAAAATACCTAATGAGTCGACGACCTGAGGAGGGACCTCGATAGAAGAATTGGTCGCCCCTGTTGTGCTCACGAAAGTGTCCGCCATAATTTCCTCGAGAAGGTTGACTCATTCCTCTACCTCTGAAAAATCTTCCCGAGCAGGAGCCTCGCCCACCGGGTCTGAAGAGAGGTGATCTGCGGGATCTGACAGGTGGGGAGGAGGCAGAGGCATCGGTGAGGGAGAGGGGGATGAACTCTGCTGGCCCGGCATTTGGTCCCTCGTCTGGTCGGATGTCAGAGTTGTCACCTGGTCCACCACGTGGCTCGAGGTCTGGGTCATCTCCGAGGCCGTCGTTGGGCTGGATGCCTGGCTCGTCACCTGATCTGTTGGAAGAGCTGGAATTGGAGAGTGGAGCTGATGAGCGGGATCCGATCCCCCAGAGGGCCCACCGAGCTCTAAGGTTCCTCTGCTATTCAAGAGTCCACTCAATGTGATCCCGTGTGGGGATTGAAAAAAAGACGCTTCCTCCGACACCTGAATAGCCTTTATCTCTTGCAAGGAATCTCCCATCTGCAAAAGACGAAAGTATAAATTAGAATTCTTCAAGTCACCAAGAAGGGTGAAACAGGGAAGAGGAGATTCCTTACCCATCGCTTGTAATAAAAAGAAGTCCATGAGAAGGACAAAGTAAATGCTTTATCATAATATCCTTACAAATACTTACCATTTTGAAGGCCTCCTCTAGGAGCCCGAACATCCCTGCTTGGGGAGGAAGAAGATAGTAAGGAATCTCTTCCCAAGCAGGCAAGATACTTTCATGCACCTCAGTGCTGTAGAGAATCTCAGCTGCAGATCTCAAACCCCGCATATACCAAGGGTTGCGGGCACCGAAATGAGGATCCTGTTCCAGGGTAGGGGTCTCCTTTTCCAGGAGGTCCAGGATCTTATCAATATTCAAATCCTGCATCCTGTCTCTCAGACCTAGCTGAGTAAGAACCTCTTCGGTGATAGCCCCAATCCAGAAGGCTAGGGGAACACTCATCCTTTCCCAGAAGTCCTCTGAATGGAGGAAATCTTCAGGGAGATCCCGCACTAAGGCACGAAGGAAGGCCTGGCCGTAAGGCATCATCAGCAGATAAGATCTGCAGCGGTGGGCCCCTACTGCAGACCCGGTAACAAGCCCTTTCTGCAGACCCGCTTCAATACCTTTCTTGATGGCATTATCACATGCTCGCTCCAATGCATCTTTGTAGCTCTCAGATGCCTGAACTAGATCTGCCTTAGCCTTATCACAGACTCGCTGAAGATCTTCGGCATGCGCCTTCTGATCGGCCAGATCCCTCTCCATCTGTTGAAAATAGCGCTCCCGCTCTTGGGCTAGCTTCTCCCGATCTGCCTCTCGCCGCTTCAGCTCTGCTAGCTCCTGCTCCAGACGCGCTGCTCGTTCATTCAGAGCCTTAACCTCGGCTGCGTGCTCTTCACTGCGAGCCATCCTCAGCCGCATAACTTCCTCTTGCAGATGCTCGTTGGAGGAATGCATGCCGGATATATCCCCCTTCATGGGATCATAGGCTAATGCTCGGAGCGAAAGCATAGACCTGAAGGCTACGGCCTAGACATAATAAAGTAACCAGTAAATAAATAATTAATGGATGTGACAAAAGAATATCTTTCCAAATTAAAATTCCCTTCTAGTACCTTAATCTCATGGACAGAAGCCTGGCGGACAAGCTCTACAGAGGACAATCTATTCAGATGCCTCCAATCTTCAGCACGAGGAATGTTGTCCAAAATATTAGAGGCAGTACCTCCATCAATACCCCGAACTGTGCTAGGGAAACTCACATTAACCCCGGGCATGGTATAGGAGGCAGTAGGGACATCCAAACCCTTCATGTGCAATGCATGGAGCATAGCCAGTGTGGCTTCAGAAGCAGGACTTTCCACCATGGCTGGCTCAGGAGGGTTAACCATCGTATAGGGGTTGGCAGTGGCATACCTAGCCAGAGTGTTGGAATACCTCAGATGGCCCACAGCAGATGGTTCTGCAGAGATGGGAGTGGGCGACAAAACGTTAGATATGGGCATGCCCACTCTCCGGTCAGCACTGCCGGTAGAAATCTTTTTTCTCTTCGGATCTGTGGAAGATGTGGAATCCGAGGGTCTCTTCTGTGAGACGGAAGATCTATTAAGCTCTGTGGGAGCTGGTGCTTCAGCAGTAGCGAATAAATCTGCCAAAAACCCTTCTGAGGACTGAAAGTCCAGATCTTCATTGGAAGGAGGAACCACCCCCTCAGACCAGGTAGAAAGGCTACGGTCCACCTCAGCAGCCAAGGGGTGAGGGGGGCGCGTAGAGGCAGACATAACAGCCCGAGGAGTGGGCACTTCCCTTATGGTCACCCCTGGCAAAGTAGACTTCCCCCTGGATCAGTAAGCAGATCCCTTAGGCCGGACAGCATCCCTAGATCCCTGTACGGGACCTGTAGGCGCTGAAGAAGGCGGGACCTGTGAAGCAGGAAGAGGAGGTGGCATAGGAGCCCTCGGCTCTATTGTGATTCCCGCTATGGATGCAGAAGCCAGAACAGGAGCCAAAAGGGAGCTATCGCCGCTGCAGAAGCTGGAGGAGCCCGTTCAGAGGCTACAGCCATAGCAGCCATCATTTGTTTTCTTGCCTTCTCCCAGAGAACGGATCTAGCTGACATATCTGAAAAAGCAAGATAACTATAAGCTAGAAACATGAATGAATTCAAGACACATGTGTAAAAACAATCGAATCCAAAATAGGGAATATTTACCCATAGAGGGATTCTAAGGAGTCCCAGGCCTCAAATTAAAAAAGACAACACTTCTTCACTGAGAAGAAGTGGCTTCAACATCCCATGACCCGCTGGATACTCTCTAAGCAGGTCATGAAGAATATCCTTTTCTCATGCAAACAGGGTGACCTTCTCAAAAGAAGGTTTATCTTTCTTAGGCTCGATATACAGAGGTATATCGGGAATATTCCAGAAATTAGGTGAAGGAGCGCCTACTGTCAGATATTGAGGGTGCCATTTTCTGTCTATAGACTCGTACTAGCCATAGAATTTATGAAACCAGCCTATGGGAGAAAAATACAAATGATACCCGCGATGTTTTAATTCATGAGTCCTAAAAAATAAGGACACTAGATCTTCCACGCCATATAAAGTGGTTGCTATGTAAAAGAAAATAGCCCTACGGAAAGAAGCAGGGTTTAATTAGTTCAAAGGAATATCATATTTCGCTGCTAGACTAGCCAAAAAAGGGGGAACAGGGAATCGTAGGCCTGCCTCCAATTGACGAAGCCAAAAAATCTTATGATTGGCCTGAGGAAGTAAAGGGCGCTCACTAGGTTCCGGAATATCTACAGTAAAGCCCTTAGTATTTCCTAATCTACTTAGAATTAGGCCTAATTCTAAAGAGGTTACAGTGGAAGATTCATATTCACCTAAAGGGAGAGGTGGCTGCGTGGCAGCCCTGCCCTCTTTTTCCTCTTCACCCTCAACTATCTTTTTCTTACCCTTACCCTGGGCAGCTTGTCTAGAGGAAGAAACCATCTTTCTTTATCGCTTAAACGTAACAAAAACTAGGAAATAAACTAATGCGAATAAAGAAAGAGGAAGAAGCAAGGAAAGAAAGGAGGTACCTATTTGTGGGGAGGAAGGATTGGCTGCGGTGAAAAGAAAGGCCGGAAGTAATTCCTAGAAAGAGCGCAAGGAAAGCTCTTCAAGAAAAAATGGCGTAAAATTTCTAAGTATTGATCTTTCTCCCTCTAAATTATCTTATATATATATATATATCCCTTTTAAATGAGAGGGGTTAAGGAAAAAACCACCCACTACCCATAGTTATGGAGCACGTCTCGTCGGTTATTGAGACATGGGTGCAGAAGTTATAATGGTAGGAAGTGGCGGCGGTTTCGGGTCCCGATAAAGAAAAGGGATGATGACCCTAGAAAGTTCGGAAGCGTAAGAAATACGCTTTGGTAATGTAACGGACCCCTCAAGAAAGGATCTGTAAATAGTAGGACCTGGGAACATGGGTCCTGGGAAGAACATAACCTTCACTAGAGGATATGTGCGAATATGAGACCTGAAAGCACGGGCCTAGAAAATCACAGAACCCTCATGAGAGGATCTATATACCTTAAGATCTGAAATTGCAAAGTTTAAAAATAACATGTAATATAATGATGCAGATTCAAATTAGGGACAAATTTCAAATTTTTTCCCGTCCTTTTGAAAGACATAAAATAGATTAATCGATTGGTTCATTGATATTTCGAATAAACTTTTAGTCCTACTTGGCATAGGGTACTTGGAACGTTGTCTTATTTTTATATACCCAAATATCTATTTAGTAGAATAGTCTACATTAAGTAGGTACGTGGGACGGTGTCCATATATTTTCCTTTTAAATACCTAATATATAGGGTCTTTTATGTCATCAGAGCCCGAAAGTTTTGGGGCTTATTCAGAACTATATAGCTTCGGCATCTGGTATGATACCTGCAGCATAAGCAAGGTCTATCCTTTCCATTTTGTCAAGGGCTCTGTGCTGAGGAGGATTTGGCTATGAATGTGGTGGTAGTGGAGTATAGATCTGCTGCCAATGCTTATCTTTGGGTATCACTACCTCATTCCATCTCCTATTTTATTTATTATTTTTTCAAGTGTGTGCTTGTGTGTTGGTGGATCTCTCGCCACACCTCTGCAAAAGCAGGAAATGGCAAATGCCATTCAGATATCCAAGAGATAAAATTATGATATATAAGAAGTACTTGGCAAGAGCAAAATGGGATGTCACTCCAATATATGCTTCTGGAAATATAAATAATGCAAATATACATCAGATGCCACTCTGATGTTACATGTATACATATATATTTATATGTATATGTAAAAAAAAAAAAAAAAAAAAAAAAAAAAAAAAAAAAGTAGAGAAAAAGAGAAGAAGAGAAAACGAGAAGCCTCAGATAGTTGCGTTCGCTCATTCATAAGAATGAAATTGGGCGAGAAAGGATCATCATAGGCTTAAGTGACCTCGGATTACAAGGCAGTCAGTTTCTATCATCGCAATGCTTCTGATAAGGGAAGCTTCGCTCAAATGGATGACATGTCTCTATAAGAGTATCAGAGAGAAGCATCTTTAGCCATGAACGAACTCTTCTTCCTTTCTCGCTGGAGAAGATGAGTGAAAATAAGTAGGACCACCCCTATTTATAGGTGGAGATTAGCGGGAAAAAGGAACGGCGGAGATCGAACTGCAAAAAATCAAGGGCTTAAAACATTAGAGGCGTTTCGACTCCCCAAGGAGATGCTATCATTACACCTCAAACATAGTGAGGTGAGCATCAGTTGACAAGAAAGTTTCCCTTTCTTAGCGTACTGGAGAAGATAACCAGGACCTGAAACTCTCAGAAGTCGTTCCAGATCTGGGGGAGGAGTAGCTGATAGGGAGTAATCTGTCAGCTCCCTAGCATGCCTTCGAAATGCAGGAGCAATAAATATACAGATGCCAAATCCCCAACAGATTTTGCAGATCTGATCTATAGGTGAATCAGGCATAGTGGGCCCAGATCACCCCTGTCCTTGATCTGGGAATAAGAGGTGCAAATCATCTCCCCGTCATTACTATCCCTTTAACCCCAGATCCTTACATGGAGTGTAGAAAAAACGTGACTATGGGGACCACTCGTGGGGACCATTAATCATAACTAAAATATTCTTCTAACTGACTTGTCTCCCTTAAAAAGACTAATTTAACCTTGTAAACTAGAGGTAATTACCCTTTTACCCTCACCTTCTATTCTACTATAAATACTCAACCTTCTTCACCAAGAAAAGGTACGCATTTTTTCACTGATACTTTACCTCTGCTGCAAGCTTTGCTGAAACGGATTTCTCTTAAACACATACTGACTTAAGCGTCGGAGTGTCTTCCCGGAGGAACCCTCCCCATTCTTCCGGTGCTATTTTGCAGGCTCATAGTTGAAAAGCGGCAACCGGAAATGCATCATTGAGGTAGCACCTTTCTCAAAAGGGAAAAGTTGATATTCCAAAGAACATACTTAAAGTTCATCTAGAGAGATTTTCAGCGTCTTTTATCTATTTATATTTCTAATTATTGTAAGTATTTGTTGATGGAAAATAACCCAATCTATCAATATGTATCCCTTATAACCACGCGGGCAAAGCGGATTTCCCCCTAGTCCGAGAAGCAGATCCCCGAATTAGATTAGCAATCTCAGATCCCTGGAAGAGACCTGTAGATACTGCGGAAGGGGAGATCTTTAAAGTAGGAGGATGAGGTGGCACATAAACCCTCGGATCTGTCACGGTTTCCGTCGTGGTCATGGAAGCTGAAAAGAGAGCTAAAGAAGGAGCTGCTGTAGATGCAGAAACCGGAGGAGCTTGTTCAAAAGCTGCAGTCATAACAGCCATTTGCTCCTCAAATTATTTCTTAGCTTTCTCCCGGAGAACAGATCTAGCCGTCATATCTAAAAAGGCAAAGCAGCCATAAATTAGAAACATGACTAAGTCCAAACCACACACATAAAAGTACTTGAATTCAAAATAAGAAGTATTTACCCATAGTAGGATTCCAAGGAGTCCCAGGCCTTAAGCCAAAAAAGGACAATACCTCTTCACTGAGAATAAGTGGCTTTAACATCCCATGACCTGCTGGGTACTCTCTAAGCAGATCATGAAGGATATTCTTTTCCCATGCAAACAAAGTAATCTTCTCAAAAGAAGGTTTATCCGTCTTAGGCTCAGAATACAGAGGTATATTAGGAATACTCTAGGAATTGGGGGAATGAGCACCTACGGTTAAATACTGAGGTGCCATTTCCTGTCTATAGACTCATACTGGCCATAAAATTTGTGAAACCATCCTATAGGAGAAAAATATAAATGATACCCGCGATGCTTCAACTCATGAGTTCTAAAAAATAAAGACACAGGATCTTCCACACCATACAATGTGGTTGCCATAAAGAAGAAAATAGCCCTACGAAAAGAAGAAGGGTTTAATTGGTTCAAAGAAATATTATATTTCGTCGCTAAATTAAATATTAAAGGGGGAATAGGAAATCATAAACCTGCCTCTAATTGACGGAGCCAGAAAATTTTATGATGGGCTCGAGGAAGTAAAGGGCGCTCATTAGGCCCCGGAATGTCTACAGTAAAACCCTTAGTATTCCCTAACTTGCTTAGAATTAAGCCTAATTCATATGGAGTTACAATGGAAGACTCATATTCAACAAAAGGGAGAGGTGGCTGCGCGGCAGCTCTACCCTCTTTTTCCTCTTCACCCTCGACTAATTTCTTTTTACCCTTACCCTGGGCACCTTGCCTAGAAGAAGAAACCATTCTTCTTGGTTGCTTAAATGTAATAGAAAATTAAGAAATAAACTAATGCGAATAAAAAAAAAAAGAGGGAAAGATAAAGAAGAGAGAAGGTACCCGTTGCTGGGAGAAGGATTGGCTGCGATAAAAGAGAGAAGGAAAAAGGCAAGAAGTAATTCCTAAAAAAGCACAGGGAAAGCTTCTCAAGAAAAAATGGCGAAATTTTTCTAAGTGTTGGTCTCTCTTTCTAGCTCTCTTATCTGTCTCTTTTAAATAAGAGGAGTTAAAGAGAAAACCACCCACTACTGGCGGTTAAAGAGCACGTCCAGCCGTTAAGGAGACGTGGGCAGAGAAGTTATGATGGTGAGAAGTGGCGGCGGTTTCGGGTCCCGATAAAGGGAAAAGAAAGCGACCCTAGAAAGCCTCGAAGCATATGATATATGTAGGTCCCGATAAACAGATATTGGTGTATGGGGGGGGAAATACACCAATTAGCCAACAGTTTTGACTTTTCAAAACAATTTGATCTTACTGAGTCGTCACTTCAGTTTATCAGAGCAGTTTAGTTTTTCCAGCTCAAACAGTGAACTGCTAAGCTTACAAAACTAACCTGCGTGCGGAAGTTTGGTGGAAAGGTTGGCTAACAGTTTTCAACACAGTTCTCGAAGCAGTTTTCTAAGAAAACTTTAGTTCAGATAAGTGTTCATGCAAGGCAGGTTATAGTGGTGCAGGTTGTGAATCATGCAAACTGTGTAAATAAAGATAATGGTAGGAGAGAGAAACACAAGGAGTTTTTATCGTGGTTCGGAGTAAATAGCTCCTACGTCCACGCCAGATCCCGTCTAATCTGTAATCCCTTAACTTGAGATTTTGCTCCTTTTAACACTGGTGGAGGTTCCAGTCCAAATTCAAGTCTCTCTTTAGACTGAATCTAGCACGAATCTTGAGTCGTGTCTCTTCTAACTTTACATACAAACTTACAATCTTATTGATGCTAAACAACTAGCACTAATAATCAAACTGGAAAGCTATGAAAAGTTATCACTGTTTGGAATATAACTCTATCAACTACACTGAATATCAACAATGATGGTAGTGAGAGTGTGGATTGTGTTCTAGTAAGACAGATTCTAGAAAGAGTAGAAATCTACAAAGATCAACAGTTGGGAAAGCTCTAGTAATTTCGAGTGTTGATTGTGTAAGTATTTAGCTTGAGATTTCTGCAGCGTTTCAGCTTGTAATTTGAGTTTCCCGTACCTTCTTTCTTGAATGTCTTGAGGTATTTATAGAGAAGCATTTGTAATAGAGCCGTTGTGTGTGTCAGGACATGCAGAACCGTACACTGACACAATTATGGTCGTTGAGTTGAGGACAGGTTCCTCAGCCACAGCTCAGGTTGTACTTTGCAGGTCAAGCTTCCTATACCTCGAACTGTCTTCAGTCTTTTGTAACCTTCGTACGAGATCTTCGAGTATTGGTTGGAGCAGGTTACATAGACAGATTACATAGGAACGTTATGACAGGTTTGAGTAGAATAGGTACAAGGTTGCACTACCAACCTTGACCTTTACACAGCAACCTGTTCGGGTTAAGCTTGACTGATCCAAACACGGAGACCAGCCTATTCCAATTAAAGTCTATTGTCCAAGTGTGGTTTCTAATAGCATTATCAAAACTTAGTTCAAAGAGTAGAAATGTTCCCAACAATTTCCCCCTTTTTGATAATGCCGAAACCCACACTTTACATCTTGACTTAGAAGATTAGAGCTTTTTTTTTAAAAAAAACATAACCAAGGCGTGAGGTTCAGCCAGCTGCATGAGAAAAAGTGTTAGGATATTTAAAGCATAACATGCAAAGGCCTGGACAATGAGATTTTGTCATCAGGAACAAAATATGATCATTTTTCATTTATAATATCAACTGAATTGATGTACACAGATTACAGAGTTGATATAACAAATGAAAGAAAATGATCAAGTCACTTCCTCACAGTTTTGAATTTTTCTTCAGCGATCTTCTCCAGGCTTACAGATCCCATAGCTGCGTAGATACTGTCACGGATTGACTTGTACTTATCACAGCCTGTGGTCTTGCAACCGTACTGAGCTGAGATATTCCTTATGAAAGTATTGATCCGATCGATATCTGGAGTATCAGAGCCACAGACAGTGGGAGGTTGGAAGGTCTCTATTTTGGGCGGATTGATTGTGACCTTCGCCTCTGCAGCTTTCGCACGGACTCTTTTAATAAATTCGCGGTCAGGAAAAGCTTGCATCCAGTTGTAAAAGGCAGTTTTGGAATCACCAGTGTAGCGAGCATCAACCTGCAACCAGTAGTGGTGTAAGATGAACTGGTTCAGGAACTCATCCCACAAAGGCTGATCTTCCACTGGTAGCCAATCAGTTGGCTCCCTTTTGTCAGCTTGATCCTTGCAGCTTTCAAGACCTCGGAAGCTTCTGATGCGAGCTTTGTCCCTTGCTCTCTGTTTCCTCAGATCTTCGAGAAACAGCTTCTGCTTGCCTTCATTCTCGCATTCATCTGCGGTGTAGCCAGCTTCTACCATCATTCGAATAAGAGAGGCTTCACCCTGTTCCCTCTCTTGCTCAGACAGCTTCTGGGCAGCAGGTTGAGAGACAGTTGTCACAGGCGGAGCAACTTCTGATTGAGTAATAGGAGGTTGGGTGACCTTTTTCTCCTTGCCCTTTGCTTTGGCAGCAGTGCGTTTGCCTTTCCCTTCCCCCTTTTCGGCATTATCAATTAATTGTTGAACAGTGGTATTGAAAGAGGCTTGCTCGTTGGAGATTAAGGACAGGTCAGTGCTTATTTTCTCCTTAAACTGCAGGAGGGAGTTGATGTTCCCTTGCATCTCTTCTTCTTTCTTCAGAGTGCTGGATGAGGCTTGTGCGAGCTTTGAAGAGAAGTTGTTGACAAGCTGGTTGAGCTGTTCAAACTCATATCGCAGGTTGTCAACTGAAGATGCATAGGCGACCTTTAGTTCAGACAGCTGGTTGGGGAGCAGCTTGTCCATTGCAGCTTTCAGGCGCATGGAGATGAAGGAATCGAGCTGGCCTGCCACTTCATCCTTGATAACCTGTGGCATTTCAGCCTTGATGTTTGACAGCATGGCAGATGCTGTTGTGTCCATTGCGTCAATTTTGTCCGCAATCTTCTGGTGTTCAGCAACCTCGGTGGCCTTCACCTTGGAAACTTCCTCAATGATAAATTTCTTCAAGTCTGCTTGAACAGTAGTGAGAGGAGTTCCTGCGGTTGCGACAGAATAGACCGGTACATGATCATGATCGGACACCGCGTCGCCGCTGTTCTGGGATGGAGAAGGAATAGGACTGAAATCTTCATCCTCCAGAAACCTGTCATTATAAGAGTCTCGATCGTGAGAGTAGAAAGGTTTCAAGTCGACATTGAGTACCTTGGCCTCTCTCTTCATCCTAGAGAGGACGAACTTCTTGAAGCAGTCGCGAGCTTCAGGAATGGAAGCATAGCCAAAATACTTCCCGAGATTGTGCTCTTCAATCTCTAGCTGTTCGATGGGGTGAATGAAGAAGATTGATTTCAAATCGCAGTAAGATCTATCCTTCCCATCGAGCAGAGTACGAAGCCGAATTGCCAACTGCCTTGTCTCTGGAGTGAGATCAATTCCGGGAAAAGACTCCATGACAGTCTTCTTAGCGTCGATCTCGATGGAGTTGACCAACATGGCAGCTGCAGTCTTGATCGGATCTTCTTCTACATCATCATCATCGGATGAAAGGATGAGATGGAGGTCAAGCTCTGGAGGTGAGCTGTGATGATGAGAAGCTTCACCGGACTGCTGGTGGATGACGATGGAGGTATCAGGAATTTCTTCCTCAAAATCTGTGTCATCCTCCGGTTGAGATTCGCTGTGACTTTGGCCAGCTTGCTCCGAAGCTGTTGACTGGAAGATATCACGAACAAAGGGTACAGGTATTGAAACCTGTGTATCGAGGACAGTCTGTTCAGGGATGTCTTCAAGTGTTTGACGAGCAGGTTGGTGCTGAACTTCTATGGAGGCAAACTCCGTATGCAACCTGCGTGATATGGGAGTTGGAGATTTGATGCGCACAGACTTGGCAGGTCTGTCAAGCTGCTTGCTAGGGGCAAGCTGTCTCTTTCTCCGAATGTCACACTGCTCTGGTGGTACCCAAGCTGGGTTAGATCGACCCATGTCGTACAGGAACGGCTTCACCACATCATCATTCTTGGCAAAGACGGTCATGTCGACACTAATTATGAGTTCGAGCTGCTTCTGGTCCTTGGGGACCTTCTCCTTGTTGAAATAGGTCATTCCACTCCAGTTGAGGTTGGGGTGGAGGCAGTGAATGAGAGAGCAGATCTTGGTGCCTAGGCGCAGATTCCTGGCAATGCGGAAGTCGGTCACCACTTTGCCTTCATAGGTGATCGAGAGCTGCTTGACTTCTTCATTAAGGAGCTCGAGGAGAAATCGGGCCCAGTTCACATTTAGACGCTGCACGATTGCAGCCATCACTCTAAACTTTGCTGGAGTGACAGCGTCGTGGTTACCAGAGTAACCAAGGAAGACTTTGTGAACAAAGTCAAAGAGGGCTCTGTACGCAGGTCTCAACAGAGGGCGAGAGAACCTCTTGCCATCATACTCGGTTGCAGGCTGCATCAGAGCTTTCTGGTAAACTGCTTCCAGATCTGCATCCGGAACATCCAGAATTAAGCCCATTGGCTTGTGATACAGGATCTCCACAGTTCCTGAATCAGCGATGCCGTAGGTGCGGGAGATGAGCGAGAGGATCGGAATCGGCTTGTCGGGCACATCAGGCAGAGGAAGATGGAATTGGGCGGAGTCGACATCTTCCGGGCAAAAATATGATAGAAAGAACATTGCAACTTGCTGCGGAAGCCAGAATTTTGGCTCATGAGAAATAATCTTGTAAAATCCGTCCGCTTCCTGGATGGCGGAGTACATTTCGTTCAAGCCGGCGTAATCATAGGTTGAAAGATTTGCCGCAGGCTCTGTGAGAATGTACTGCTGTAGATATTGGATCTTCTGCTCGGTTGTTTGTGGTAGAGATTGAGACGTAGATTCTCCTGCCATTTCAAGAACGTCTAAGTGAGAGAACGTGAATGTGAAATTTTGAAATAGAGTTGCAGAGAAAAATGGCGGAAGAATGCAGAAATTGAATTTGGGAACGACGATGCACAGTTACATTCTTATTTAAAACATAAAGCGGGCGGTTGAGATTGAAGCAAATCAACCGTTCAACTGATGGGATTGAATCCCTGGAAATCCGTGAGATAGTGGGCGCGTGGGATTGGTTGTGTATCCCACTTGCACTACCCTATCACTCAACCGTCGCCTCGCATTCAATGCGGATTTGATACTTTGCATGCGCTTTTTGACATACATGGAAAGTGAAGCAAGAATGTTAAGTACTGTGTCAGAATATCCTTAACAAAGATTTCAATAAATAACAAAACACATGCTTCAATAAATGAAAATGATTGATAAGGTATATAATTGATTAAGTGAAGCAAAAATATTTCATTGAAATTTGAATATATGGAATAATTAAGGCATATCTTTGACATATATAAAACTTGATTAAGAAAATGGAGACTGATACAGGTCATCCATTACACTTCCCTATTCAAACAGTCTTATCTAGCTGGACTGTCCTCTGTCCTTTGTGAACTGCTCTTGTGCATCCTTTTCACCAATGTGAGCTTTGATGAATTCCCACAGCTTGGCGTTCTCAGTTTGCAAGGCTGCAACCTTTTCATCAATGTACAGCTTGCTCTCCAATTCCAGCATGTTGAGCCTTCGAGACATCTTAAGAAACTCTGCTTTATAGAAGGCTAACATCTGGTCCACTGCTGTGGAGCTGTTGAGAGAGGATGTAGGAGCTTCAGTGACAGGAGCTTGAGACTGAGCTTTGGACGGGAAACCTGGAGGGGTGCCTGGAGGGGACTGTTCGACAGCAGGTTTCACTCCAACCTGTGGAGAGGCAGGTTGCGTTGTGATCGCAGGTGGTGTGAGATCTGCCTCCACAAGGGTTGCTGCAGTAGATCGAGTGATGCGCTTCTGAGAGGGCGCAGATTGCAGATCCTCCAGCTTTCTCTTTTCCTTTCTGACTGACTCAGCCTGGACTCTGTCTTCTTCATTTTCTTCACTGCTATCATCTTCGTCTTCAGGTACATCTACCTTCGAGTCACGCATTTCAGTGAGCAGAAGCTTGGTTGCACCTTTGGCCTTATTGATCTTGTGAGGCAAGATGCCAAGAATCATGATCAACTGGTTGCAGGTGTGAGGAACTAGCTTGTCGTCAGGAAACCCAGTGCAGACACGCCATACGCGATTTGTAAGCGTTCTCTGCAGAATGATAGAGAGCTTAGTTCCGTGACGAAGTTGCATATTGGCCTTGATCCTAACAGGTAGCTCTGCAGCTTCCTTGATGAACAGGTTTACTAGCAACCTGGCCCAGTTAACATTCAACTGCTTCACTACAGCAGTTAGCAGTTTAAACTTCGACAGAGTGACAGATTCGTTCGAGCCTAGGTAAGAGAAGAACACATTGTGAACGAACTCGAACAAAAATCTATACTCGGACTTCAGGTCGTGGCGGTTGAAAGTTTTCTGATCATAAGTATTCTTGGGCTCGAACAGAGCTTGTTGATATACATCGTTGACGGATTCCATGGGCACATCATCAACCTTTGTGATAGCCCCTGTATCCGATAACCTGTAGGTTTGAAGGACGAGTGGAAGAAGATAACGCCGCTCTTCTTCGCTGTTGACGAAAAAAGTTGCCGTTGCTGGGTCTCCGGTCATTGATTCCAGAGAACACAGCAAATAAGCAACATTTTCCGGTAGCGTCATTCGTGGATGTTGAGTGATGATGTTGAAGAAACCATCACATTGGGTGATAGCCTCAATCATCTGATCCAAACCTCTGTATCCATATGAGTCTAGCACAGCAACTTTCTCAAAGAAGATGAGAGGGGTTGCTTTCTTCACTTGAGCATTCAATGAATCTGTAGACATTTTTGTGGAGAGAGAGTGAGGATATGAAATTCTGAGTTGATGAAGATGAAAGAACGAAAGAAATTTCTTAGAGAGAGAGAAGGTTATTTTGAAATTTGATTTCAAAGGATTTCAAGAAACGCGTAATGAAATCGAGAATTTTATTTCTATTTATAGACCTCCAACGGTCAGGATATGATAAATAGATATGCATTCCTTGTTTTTCGTGAAAAACTTTTCAAATTCTTAACAGAAAAGAAAAACATATATGACAGAATATATGGGTAGAGGAAATAATTTCAGCTAAGATTTAAATGGAGATTGATACGATATCTCCAGTTCCCCCTTAAAGGTTGACCAGTGATAGTTGACTTTCAACGCAGTTTGTGGCTTCAAGCTGCGTGTCACCTCACTGCTTCTCGTGAGCTGCAGTTTCCAGGACTGTCTGTCTCTGGCTGTTCTGTACTAGTGAACTGCCTTTTTGTTAGTCTGCAGTTTCCAAGTCAGTCTGCTCTTGGCTGACCTGTGCTTGTGAACTGCTGCCATTCTCTGACTTAGGCTGTATATCCATTCTGAGCATTCCAAGCCTTCCACACAGCATTTTGAATCTCTCTTCCATGAGAGGTTTTGTTAGAATATCGGCTCTTTGGATGTCAGTATGGATTTTCTCAACTGTTATATCTTGTTTTTCCACGTGATCTCTTATGAAGTGATGCCTTATATCAATATGTTTGCATCTGGTGTGGTAGACAGGATTGACAGTGAGAGCTATGGCGCTTGTGCTGTCACAAAAGATAGGAACTTTTCGAACAGTGACATCATAATCTTTGAGTTGTTGTTTCAACCAAAGAATCTGTGCGCAACAGCTTGCCGTTGCCATGTACTCAGCTTCTGTTGTTGAAGTAGCAACTGAAGTTTGCTTCTTTGAAAACCAAGAGATTAACTTGCTTCCAAGAAACTGACAGGTCCCTGATGTGGACTTTCTGTCCAGTTTGCATCCTCCATAATCTGCATCTGCATAGCCAGTTAGTTCAAAATTATCATCACAAGGGTACCATAAACCGAAGTTTGCAGTTCCCTTGACATATCTAAGAATTTTCTTGGGTGCTTCTAGATGCGATTCCTTTGGATTAGCTTGATACCGAGCACATATTCCAACTGCAAAAGAAATGTCAGGTCGACTTGCAGTAATGTAAAGCAAAGAACCAATAATTCCCCTGTACACAGTTATGCTGGCAGGTTTTCCTTCAGAATCTGGATCCATCTTGCCATTTGCAATCATTGGAATCTTCAGAGGTCTGCTATCTTGGACACCAAATTTGGTTGCCAGCTCGTTAGCATACTTGGATTGACTGATGAAGATACCATCCGCAGATTGCTTGACCTGTAGGCCGAGGAAGAAGTTCATCTCCCCCATCATGGACATTTTGTACTCACACTTCATGAGTTCTCCAAACCTGTCACATAAAAATTTTGACCTAGATCCAAAAATAATGTCATCAACATAAATTTGTACAAGAAGAATATCATCCTTATACTTAAATGTAAATAATGTTATGTCGATTGATCCTCTTTTAAAACCAGAATGCAGTAGGAATGTAGACAACGTTTCATACCAAGCTCTGGGAGCTTGTTTCAAACCATATACTGCTTTGTGCAGTTTGTAAACTTTCTCTGGACCTGCTTCCTCGAAACCTGGAGGTTGTTCAACATAAACTTCTTCTCCAAGGATTCCGTTGAGGAAAGCACTCTTCACGTCCATTTGGTAGACTTTGAATCTTTGATGAGCTGCATAGGCTAGAAACAATCTTATTGCTTCTAATCTTGCTACTGGTGCGTAGGTTTCATCATAGTCTATTCCCTCTTGTTGACAGTAACCTTTGGCAACTAATCTTGCCTTATTTCTGATTACTTCATCATTCTCATCTTTCTTGTTTCTGAATACCCATTTTACATCGATCACTCCTTGATGTGTAGGACGATCAACTAGTGACCAAACTTCATTCCTTTTAAACTCATTGAGTTCCTCTTGCATGGCTGTAACCCAGTCGTGGTCGGCAAGAGCTTCTTCAATAGTTTTGGGTTCAGAGTAGGACAGATAACAGCTTAGTAGACAGCTTTCACCGATCTGTCTCCTTGTCTTCACACCTGCTCTTGGGTTCCCAACAATGAGATCTTCAGGATGAGCATCGACCCATCTCCTTCGATGAGAGATTTCTTCTTCTGTAAGAATTGGTTCAGGGTCTGGTATGGGATCTTCAAACTCAGGTAGCGGTTGAGGAGTGAAGGGGTTAAGCTGTTGAAGTTGTTCAGCAAGCTGATCCACTGACAGTTCTGCATTGACCGCAGGTTCCATTGAAGTTTCTGGATCAGTTGTAGAGGAGCTGGTTGGAGGAGCTTCGGTTCCCCCTTGGTTCATTCCCCCTTGCTGAATAGGTGGAATTTGTGAATTAGAATCTTGTACAGGCTGAGCTTCTTCTTCTTCCAAGTCGGTTGGACTCCATATTAGTATTTCATCTCGAAACTTTGTGTTGGAGCCTGTTTGATTTTGACTTGTACCTGTACTTTCATCATGTTGGGTTTCCCTGTACTCACAAATAGATTCATCAAAAACAACATGTGGAGTTACTTCCACAATATGAGTTTTCTTGTTAAAAACTCTGAAAGCTTTGCTGATCTCTGAATATCCTAAAAATATTCCTGGATCTGCTTTGCTATCAAAAGTTTTCAACTGTGATTTCCCATTATTATGAATGTAACACACACAGCCAAAAGATTTAAGATATTTAAATTGAGGTTTCTTATCCTTCCACAGCTCGTATGGAGTCTTTCCATGTCGTGCATGAATGACTGATCTGTTCTGAGTGTAGCAAGTTATGTTGATTGCTTTTGCCCAGAACTTCTTTGGAAGATTGGTTTCATTCAGCATTGTGCGAGCTGCTTCCTTTAGTGATCTGTTGCGTCGTTCAACAACACCGTTCTGTTGAGGTGTGCGAGCTGCTGAAGTTTGATGAGTAATTCCACTTTTGTTGCAGTATGATTCAATCATTTGATTAAGAAACTCTGTTCCGTGATCGGATCTGATTGAAATCACACTTTTGTTCTTCATATTTGATAGTTTGGTGAGTAGCGCAGGTAGCTCCACTAGTGTCTCCTTCTTCTTATGTAAGAAAATAACCCAAGTATATCGTGAGTAATCATCAACAATAACGAGAGTGTACTTTTTACCATTAATGCTTCTAGGAGTCACTGGACCGAATAGATCCAAGTGGAGTAATTCCAAGATTCTACTTGTGTTGTGAGTTGCAATGCTTGGGAATGATGATTCGATCTGTTTTCCAGCTTTACAGGCCTCACAAACATGATCTTTGTAGTAGACTTGATCTGGTAGGTCATCTGCGAGCTTCTTGCGAGCAAGTTTGTTGATGGCTTTGAAGTTTAAGTGACACAGTCTCTTGTGCCATAGCCAGCTTACTTCAGGTGCAGATTTGGTGACCAGACAGGTTTCTTTTTCATCTGACCATTGTACTATGTACAAGTTATCCTGCAAAATACCGATAAGAAGAATTTCTTCTCCTTCCTTGTTCTTTATAGCACACTTATTAGCAGAAAACTCTACTCTTTTTCGTTAGAGCAGAACTGGCTTACAGAAAAGAGATTATGATTTAAACCTTCAACATAAGTGACATTAGATATTGTTGTTTTACCAACAATTAGATTACCGTAGCCTCTTGTTTTCCCTTTAGAGTCTCCTCCAAAAGCAACTAGAGGTCCATCACATTCAATAAAGTTTGTAAGCAAGCTTTTGTCGCAGGTCATATGCTTTGTGCATCAACTGTCGATGATCCAGATCGCCCCGCGAGCTGCTCGCTTCCTCCTTTGAGTTTCCCATCCTGCAATTAGACAGTTTTAGCAACCCATATGAATTTGGGTGCTTTGTTAGCAGGTTGAGATTTGGCAGCTTGGTTTCCAAGCTTCCTCTTTTGTAAACTCTTGTTGACTCGTGGCTTGGTCCGTTGCACATTTGAGTAGGTTCCATTTGAGTATACAGTTTGTGGTTGGTAATGAGCAGGTTGATAAAGATCATTTCGATAGCACTGCTCCATGTAACCACATCTGCATTGATCATTTACGAATCCACTTCCATGTGGAAATCGATATTGCATACTTGACAGCTCAGGATATTGGTACCAATGATGGTTGTACCAGTAACCTTTATTGTCAAGTCTCTGTTGGTTTGGCCACTGCTCATAGTAGTTTTGTTGAGGTCGAGCAGTTTTCGGTTGAGAAACTGTTTTTCCTTTGTTAGCAATTTGCACTTTTCTTTGAGTAGGTTGGCTTCCTTTTTGATAAGCAGGTTGACCATGCAGTTTCCTAGGTCGTACAACCTTTTGTTGTTCTACTGGCGGTCTCAGCTGCTGTTTCCTGATGGGTTTTCCATGTTCTTTTATCAGGATTGCTTGAGGTTGCCGTGCTGGATTCTTCAATTTGATTTGTTTATCTGGCAGATTGTTATGATCTTTGCCTTCAGCCAATCCTTTTTCTTTAACAAACAGGACCTTCTCTTTATCCTTTACTTTGCTAGTTTGACCATGGAATCCGATGCCAAACTTTATCTGAGCAGGTCTCTGGACAGCTTGCAAGACTTCAAGCTTTTCGCCATTTTTGTTCATTCTCATTAGGACTTGTTGAAGTTTGAGTTCTTTCTGCAACAGCTTTTCATGCTCATTTGAGAGATTTGTGAGTTGACCATTCAGTTTGATTATCTCACTGTCCCTCTTGATAAGCATTTCCTTAAGGTTTTCTTCCCTTAAGGCTGATTTACCCACTTGGACTTTTAGGGTTTCAATCTCCTCTTTTACTTCATCATATGGAGTGAAGTTTCCATCTAAGGCAGCTTTGAGCTTCAAGTTTTCACCCTCCAGCTTGGATCCTTCTATAACTACTTGTTTGAACATTTCTGAGAGTTTCTTGTAGTCATCAAGCTGTTGTTGAAACTCTTCATACGTTGGCATTTCAGGTATCTCAATACCTGCATGTTCAGGGTTAGCTGAATATGAAAAAGAGGTTCTAGTATCAACCTTGTTTTGAACAAGATCGAGATCTTTTCCCATGAAGCATTCCTCATATTCAAGTTCTTCATCAGCTAATCGACATTCCTCCTCATCCAATTCATCATCGTCATCTTCGTCGGAGGAGGTTGAGTCTGATAATGTGGCAACAGCTTTGGCTTCTTCCTCAGTTGCGATCATGGCATTGCGCTGCTCCTTAAGCTTCTGATCTCTTCTTGCGCGGAGCTCTTCGAGTTCAGCCTTTGATAAGTCTGGGCAGTCTGACTTATAGTGATCTGGTCTGCCACATTCAAAACAACCACCCGTGGGAGTGTTAGAAGAATTGAATTTAGAGGGTTTTGATATACCTTCACCTTTCTTGTCGGAAGAGGAGGTGGTTTGATTTCTCTTGAGATCTTTGTGATATTTGCGGAATTTGTTGAAGCGTTTTTCAAGCTTTTCATTCCTTCTAGCCATAAGTGCATAGTCCTTCAACAATTTCTCCATTTTAGAGCATAGATCTTTTGGATTGCTCTTTCTTCTGTAATTGATGCAGCTTTGAATGCAGCATCTTTTTCTTTCTTTTCGGGCTCGGTCTTCTTGCTTGAAGATGCTTGTTCTGACCCGTGCAGTCTGATCATTTCAAACTCATTCCCGATGAGCAGATCAAACAATTGCTCAGTTGACAGGTTGTTGATGTCCGACCTGCCACGGTGCATGGCACTGTACACATGCCAGCTTGCTGGAAGTGATTGGATTACTTTGAGATTGAGTTCGCGCTGAGTGTATTTATCTTTCTTGAGAGCCGTGATCTCCAAGGTAATCATTGTGAATCTATTCTTGAGCTGATCAATGGTTTCCATTGGCTGCATTTTGAATTCTTCAAATTTACTACATGCCACTGACAGCTTGTTTTCCAGCATCTCTGTTGATCCAAGACTTATTGCTTTTAAGGTGTCCCACATCTCCTTAGCAGTTCCAAGATTTCTTATCTTGGCCAGGTGGACGCCCTTAACTGTGCTCGAGATTAATCCTTTAGCGAAGCTGTCAAGTCCAGCTTCCTTTCTTTCCTCAGTTGTGTATTTTCTGGGATCTTTGATCTTTGGCGCATACGTTGCTTCAGAAGCTTTATCTCCAGATATATCGGTTTCGTAGGGTTCGAGGATGGGTGTGGGACCATTCTCGATGACATCCCACATCAGCACATGATGAGCTTGGAGGCACATCTTTATTCGAAAACCCCAGTCTTCATAACCCTGTATAGAAAAGTCTTCACAGACACGGAGAAGTGAAGGTTCCATATTGACAGTTTATATATTCGCAGTTTGCAGACACAGTGATCTAGTTCAATTTGACACAAGCACAAAAAGCATCTAGTATTCAGAAGCAGTGGTCAAAAGAACCACCGCTCTGATACCACTGGTAGGTCCCGATAAACAGATATTGGTGTATGGGGGGGGGGAATACACCAATTAGCCAACAGTTTTGACTTTTCAAAACAATTTGATCTTACTGAGTCGTCACTTCAGTTTATCAGAGCAGTTTAGTTTTTCCAGCTCAAACAGTGAACTGCTGAGCTTGCAAAACTAACCTGCGTGCGGAAGTTTGGTGGAAAGGTTGGCTAACAGTTTTCAACACAGTTCTCGAAGCAGTTTTCTAAGAAAACTTTAGTTCAGATAAGTGTTCATGCAAGGCAGGTTATAGTGATGCATGTTGTGAATCATGCAAACTGTGTAAATAAAGATAATGGTAGGAGAGAGAAACACAAGGAGTTTTTATTGTGGTTCGGAGTAAACAGCTCCTACGTCCACGCCAGATCCCGTCGAATCTGTAATCCCTTAACTTGAGATTTTGCTCCTTTTCACACTAGTGGAGGTTCCAGTCCAAATTCAAGTCTCTCTTTAGACTGAATCTAGCACGAATCTTGAGTCGTGTCTCTTCTAACTTTACATACAAACTTACAATCTTACTGATGCTAAACAACTAGCACTAATAATCAAACTGGAAAGCTGTGAAAAGCTATCACTGTTTGGAATATAACTCTATCAACTACACTGAATATCAACAATGATGGTAGTGAGAGTGTGGATTGTGTTCTAGTAAGACAGATTCTAGAAAGAGTAGAAATCTACAAAGATCAACACTTGGGAAAGCTCTAATAATTTCGAGTGTTGATTGTGTGAGTATTTAGCTTGAGATTTCTGCAGCGTTTCAGCTTGTAATTTGAGTTTCCCGTACCTTCTTTCTTGAATGTCTTGAGGTATTTATAGAGAAGCAGTTGTAATAGAGTCGTTGTGTGTGTCAGGACATGCAGAACCGTACACTGACACACTTATGGTCGTTGAGTTGAGGACAGGTTCCTCAGCCACAGCTCAGGTTGTACTTTGCAGGTCAAGCTTCCTATACCTCGAACTGTCTTCAGTCTTCTATAACCTTCGTACGAGATCTTCGAGTATTGGTTGGAGCAGGTTACATAGGAACGTTATGACAGGTTTGAGTAGAATAGGTATAAGGTTGTACTACCAACCTTGACCTTTACACAGCAACCTGTTCGGGTTAAGCTTGACTGATCCAAACACGGAGACCAGCCTGTTCCAATTAAAGTCTATTGTCCAAGTGTGGTTTCTAATAGCATTATCAAAACTTAGTTCAAAGAGTAGAAAGGTTCCCAACAATATACATTTCGGTAAGGGTGCGGATCCCTCATAGAGGATCTGTAAATAGCGGGACCTGGAAACACGGACCCTGTGAATCACTAAACCCTCAAGAGAGGATCTGTAACTAGCGGGACCTAGAAACACGGGCCCTATGAATCACAGAACCCTCACGAGAGGATCTGTATGTAATAGAACCTGGAAACACGGGCCTTACAAGTCACAGATCTGGCACGAGAGGATCTGAATATCACCAAATCTGATACCGGGGAACTTATAAACCACAGATCCCCAAAAGAGGATCTGTCTATCATGAGATCTGATGATACAAAACTTGAAAACTGCAAATCCTTCAAAAAAGATATCTGCAGAATACGGACTTGGTGGCACGAGACTTGTGGATCGCAGATCCCTCTACTGCAATCAGTAAGATAATTTTTGTCCCACCACCAGGGATTTACAAGGTAATTCTGCCGAGGCAAACATCCGAAAAATAAGAAATATATAGTAACTTCAACATGCGTAAGCTAAGAAAGTAAATGCATATGTATATGCATGTCCAAGTACACGAGCGAGGCTTACATGTATAATATTTCAAAAAAAAAAAAAAATTGATTCAAGGATTTATTAATAGAAGTAAATACGAGATGTCACTCTCGCCATACTTCTACGAAAATAGGGAATATCAGATGTCACTCGGATATTCAAGAATAAAAACATGATATATAGGAAGTTTTTAACAGAAGCAAAAATTGGATGTCACTCCAATAACGCCTCTGGAAATATAGATACATAAAATATATCAGATATCACCCTGATGTTTCAAAAAAAAAAAAAAAAAAGAAGAAGAAGAAAAAAGAAAAGAAATAGAAGCCTCAGACATTTCACTTGTTCCTTTAAGAAGAATGAAGATTGACAAGAAAGGATCGTCACAGGCCCGAAAAATGGAACACAGCCTCTGTTAAAATATAGCATTTCTATCATCACAATACCTCTTAATAGAAGGATTGCTCAACAGGATGACATCACTCTACTGATTATCAGAGAGGAACATCTCCGGCTGCAAAACTTAATCTCATTTCTCGTCGGAGAAGATAACCGGATAATGAGGAGAATCTTCCCTATTTATAGAGAGGAAAATAGCGGGAAGAATAGAAGGCCTAGATGGAGCCGAATAAAATCAAGGGTTAAGGATGTGAGACGTTTCATCTCCCCAAGGTAAAGGCATCATTATGCCTCGGGCAATGATGATCAGTAGTCAGGTGACAAGACGGCTCTGCCCCTCTAGCTTATCAAGGAAGCCATATCAGACCTGGAATCTCTGGAAATCATTCCAGGGATATGGGGGGGGGCGTAGTTGATTGGGAGTGATCTGTCATCTCCTGTTAGGCAACTAAAGCACAAAAGTAGTGCCTGAGCAGATGCCATAATTCCGCCAGATTCCTCAAGGAAATGAGCACTCAAGCCGCTCTATCAGTGATCTGAACATATTGGGTGCAGATCACTCCTCCGTCACCCTCGTTTCTTTAACCCAGATCCCCACATGAAGTGCGGAAAAAACATGACTGTGGGGTCCACTTTGGGGACCATTAATCATAACTAAAATACTCCTTCTAACTGACTTGTCTTCCCTGAAAAGACTAGTTCAACCTCACAAATAAGGGGTAATTACTCTTTCACCCTCACTCTCTACCCTACTATAAATACTTGATCTTCTTCACCGAGAAAAGGTACGCTCACATTAGATACTTTACCTCCACTGCAAGCTTTGCTGAAGCGGGTCTCCCTTTTTTCTTTCTCAAACGGATACTGACTTGAGCGTCGGAGTGCCTTCCCGGAGGAACCCTCCCCGTTTCTCCGGCTCTATTTTGCAGGATTACGGTATTGAGCTGGTTACCCTAAAGGCTGTGTCAAGGTAGCATCAAGAAGACATTAGAGAAGCATCAATGTTCATTCTAGTTAAATGTTTCCTCATATGTATTCCTGTAACAATTCTCCTAATTTGTTGATGGATAAATAACCCAATCTATCACCTTGGCCCAAATTGGCCAACTTAAGAATAATAGGCGCCTCCCACCTAGGGTTTCTCCTAAGTGGCGCCCCTTGTGGGCTTATGGGCCCACAAGCTTATTCTCTTGGTCCAAACCAGCTATTGGGCTCAATATTTAACTTATGATCCATCCTGAGGTGTTTGGGCCACTCCAGGGACCTAGATACCAGACAGAGTTAGGCATTACCTAATTAGATAATTTCTATGTTCTCTCCTAGAGCATTTATCATAATTAGAGCTATAACTGACTCCACTATAGAGTTACAACTGAATCACCACTCTGTCCCGATTACGTAGATCGGGGCTGGTATTTTGCTTAGTGCGATCCCCGTGTTTAAGAATCCTAATATCCGTTAATTAATTAGAACTCGTCTGACTGTTCATAATTAATTAACATCTTATATATCCTTAGGTAGTACCCGTTCAACCTTATTATTATACCTTGATGTTAATCAAGCTTGCAAGACTTGGTATAATAAACATTGTGAACTCCCTAAGGGGATATCTCAACCTAGACGGACACGGTGTCTTGATACAACTAACTAGACATCATACATGCCTCCATGTTACCCAAGATATAAGGAATTAAGAAACCTTATAAGGCCCGTACCGAATAAGTTAAAGCAACAGTGAAGAACTCGTATATGCCTAATAGCTTATCGGGATTAAGATCAAGCTACCAAGATCTGAGATCTTTTAGTTCTTCACCTCATTATAAGGGTTAGTCTAGAAGAACATTATCTCTCTGCGATCCTATCAATACGTTCCACGGTATCAGCATAACTAGTGATTGAGACCCACCACTACTGTTAATGCTGCAGTCTAAACTAATAACTTTGCTTAAGTTATCTCAACTGTGATAATCATTTATATCTCATAAGTCACCGAAATACGTGATCCCCTCCAGACGCAGCTGGCACGTTAACTAAAATATGAGATAATGGACTTATTCAATCTCAACTATATGATGTCAGACAGGTGATTGTAAACAGTGGAATAATCTTTGCATACACTAAAACACTGGTTTTGCTTTAGGTATACAAATCCCAACAATCTCCCACTTATACTAACGTAAAACCTTTTAGTATACAATGTGTCTACATGAAAATACTCTATGACTATCCATTACTTGTCCACTGTTTAAAACAGCTTCTAGACATACTTCTCCCACTTATACTTAAAGATTTTATTGTGGGAGGCTCACTAAGACAATGTCAGCCACGTGCTCAAGAAACTCTTGACATGTTACACTTAGTGAAGGATCTTGTCATATTATGTTCCTCAAGTACTTCTCTCTTAAAACCTCATAATCACTCATTGAGTGATTGTTAATCACGCGGTACTAGCAACCATGTGCTAACTGGTTATGTAATATTTACGGGTTATAATACATTTGCCAATGCACTTGAGTATTTTAATTATGGCAAATGATATTACTACCAGTTCATATAGCAAAGTCTTGAACCAAATAGCTCGTTAGTAGCTTTTATCGACTGCCACAGATTCAACTTGTCATGATGAGCTCTCAGAATACATTACTATTCGAGACTTATCAAGAAATGGTTCTACTTTCTATAATGAATACATAGTTTCAAGGTCGATTTCCTCTGACTCATCCTGCCTGATTATCTGTGTCAACAAACTTTTAAAAATAATGTTCTGACTCTTTACCTTGCTTACTATGCCCTTGGCAAAAGCAGATATCTGACTTGTCAGTCAGAACAGTAGTCTATCAAAGATACTTGAATAAAAGTCCAATATTCATAGTTGAATATTACCAACTTATATTCATATCTTCATTCTAAACTGTTCACATAATCAACACTTTATGTCTGATAATATTTTTCACATTATTTCCAATGTTATTATACTATCTACATAATGTACTAGAATTACCACGCTTCCATCTAAACAAAGACAAAATCGTAACGTTCATTTAACACTTTGCATAGAACCCAAGTGCTATTTGTGTTTGTCTTTAATGAACTTATCATCATCTTGAACCACTGCTTAACAACTTAAGCTTTCAAGTTGATGTGCATATCACTATTCTACACATTGCTACTCATGTAGTTTCCTTTAAATGTCCTTACCAAGGCGAGGTAACCGGATTGAAATTCGGTAGACGGACATTTACTTGAACCGATTAGAAATCTAAATGCGTGGAAGTTAGAATACAAATGAAATTTCTCGACAAAGTCTTGAAATTTTGGACCTAAAAGCCCTTTGCTTTCCATTTTATTCTTATTTTACTTGTATATCCTAACACCATTCATGGCCTTTACTCCAATGGCAGGATCATACAAAACCATACTTCTATGAACTTTCAACTCACAGATGGAAATAGTGATTTGCAACGATTATTTCCAAACGCCTCTTATTTCTGTCAAAGTGGATGTTTCTTTTCTTGCTCGTTTTCTTAAGAATCCAAGATTCTCTACGAACATGAAACAATGTGAGGCTTACTCATGGCACTCCCACTAAGATGAGGATTTGTAAAGATAAATGTGCAACTTACTACGATAAACTATCTAGCACTCTTTGGCTATGTTTCATGAATTGTCCAACTTTCTTGAATCTAATTCAAGAATAAACTGTTTGCTACCTCATTGTTGTTCTCTAGTTTTCTTCCAAATTAGTCACATTGCCTCATGCAATGATCGTCCATTCTTTTGGAACTATACAACATTAATTGCTTTACTTTCCTTGAAATATACTTCTTGAACTTCCAAATTTATCGACCTAGGTTATTATGCACCTTTATCCAAGATATGTGCATTCTTTCCTTATTTCTGAATCGACAACAGAAGACTGGGTTGTTAGGCCCTCTCAGTGTCGATTCTTAAGGCCTAAATGGTCATAAATAATGTTCTAAGTAAGATTTCATAAAAGATGGGCAAAACAGTGGCAAACAAAGAAGAAAGATAGACATTCATCTAACAATTAGAGATATAGATAATTATTTCAACACGAATGATTAGCGAATCAACAAACTAGTGTCGGAGCAAACCGCCCCAGCACAATGTTAATAAAACCATTCGATAAAATGTTTCAAAACGAACATAAAGTACTTGCCAAACCGGCAAAACTAATGTAAATGAAACAATCGAAAAAAAAGTACCACCGAAACTCGGCAAACCAATGTAAGTGAAATAATGTATCATAACTCCCACTCTCAAAAAATGATAAGAGGAACGATAAATAAAGGTAGATGATCCTCAATCCTTGACAAACGCGCACCCGCACCGTGCTTGTCGACCTTTGAAGATCTCGGACTGTCTTACTCACTCCTTTAGGGCCGGGCCTACAAAGGAAATTTGTAACAATACATAATTAGTCTCACTAGTTAATAACTGTCCTCAAAGGACTAAACCAGTTACTATTTATATTTAACTATGTTACAAAATGTAAAACATACATTTCTCTTTCTTCATTGGACAATCCACTTTCCAATGACCCACCTTGTTGCATTTGTGAAATTTGCCCTTAAGCTTCTTAACGCCACCTTGAGGAGCTTGAGCTTTGTTCGCACCATTCCAACTTCCTTTCTTCTTTCCCTTAGGAAACCTCTTTTTCTTTGTGACTGAATAAGAGGGAACATCCTTGGAAGAAGCAGTAGAGAAAGCTTGAGCTTGAGGCCCCTTTCCCATGACTCCTTCGGCTGTCACAAGCTCATTTAATAATTCATTGAGCTTAAACTGTAGTTTAGACATTATTGCATTCAGCCGAAAGTTCTCATAAGATTTAGGTAGGCTATTGAGAATGATGTTTGGCATCACTTTATCCTCAATACCACCTCCCAATCTAGTGAGTTCGTTGTATAAGGAAATCATCCCCATCACATGCTCTCTAACTGATGAACCCTCTGCCATTTGACTAGCCATGATCTTCCTCATGACCTCATTTAGCGTCGAGGTATCCTTCTCTCCGAACATCTCCTGGAGACTCCTCATGATCTCTGCAGCTGTCAACATTGCATCATGTTGGAGTTGCAGCTCAGGCGTCATACTAGTAACCATTTAGCACTTGGCCATATTGTTACTTTTCTGCCATCTAGCATGAATCTCCCGTTGTTCTGGAGTAGAACGAGCATTTAGAGTAGGTGGAGGAGCAGTGGTGAGAACATAGACACGTTCCTTAGCAACCAAGATGTAATTCAAGGTTCTCTTCCATTCTTGGAAGTTAGGCCCCGAGAGAGGCTTGGAAGTCAATAAATTGACGAGAGAAATAGTAGACGTATCTATAAAAATATAAACAAGTTGACAATTAAGAACTTGGTGAGAATGAATAACTTTATGTTAACAATGTTACAACCCCTTGATAAAAGTAACATTGACTAACAAACGAGTTGCCCGATCATTTCCCATGTAGGCCACTTTAATGCGGACGTCTACTTGCAAAATTCTCGACCAAGACACGACGGTCACTTTATTTCTTATCCCATCACATGGACCTTTATGACACAAAGAAATAATAACTCGCTTTAAAACTGGACCCTACTATTTTGAGTAGTGACCTCCTTCACGAGGATACATCGATTAGTAGCTAAGCTTGACCATATTATTCGTCTAGTACTGAGTTTGTTAAGCGAATTAGTGCAATTACGCGAACGGCACCGCTTGCAAAACACCCTCATAGACTATCCCACTTAATAATTCCACTAAGGTCTTGAGCGTCGGTTGTACGAGCAAGCCACATCTGTGTGGACGTTTGCCGCACAACTCCCACTCACCTAAGAAATTATTAAGCTATTGGGAAGTTTTCCTGATGTTTACCTTGTAGAAGCGTAGAAACACGCAAGCCACGTTCTTGTGGATGTTTACATGCCCCTATCTTCTAACTACGTCTAAAACCAAATATGGAGGTCCCAATTAATTTTAAATTAATTGTTTTCTGCTTAGACATTTCATATTTCAAAGGGTTTGTTGCGATTTTAAAGCACGTTGACATATAGTCCTATCGCATGATTTTTAAGCGCAAATAATAAAACATGCTCGCTTTGAAATCGTAGAGACTGCATGCTATGACCCCTATGCATGTTAATTACTATTACGCAATAAATAAAAGCATGTATAACATGTAATTCATGCTTTTAATTATCATTGCATAAAATTAAACATCCATAGCATGCTTCATTAAAATTAAACGTAAAAATAAATAGGCTGCTAACCGGGAGGTAAAATCCTATCTATTACATTTAATAATAAATCCGGAACACACTCCAGTCAACTTTCTAAATATGGAAAGGTCCATCTTCGGTCTTGAAGTCCTCCTTCCAAATTTGTCTTAGCTCGATTTAGCTAGGATTAGAAAACCCTAGTTTCCCAAACGGGACGTTAAGCGAATTTGGAACAAACTAAGGTTCGGAAACCCTAGCAGTCGATGATTTGGGCCAAGACCTCGGAAGGCCCGGGCCGTCGTCAATGTCGAGCACTGCAGCCCCATGGCTGCCGTCTCGATCGCACGAGTTCGTTCACGCGCCACCGCCGTGCCGCGCGTGCATCACATGTGCCATCGTGGTGCGCGCCTGAACCTCATCTCCGCAGCCCCGACGACGAGCAGCTGGGCTCGTTGAGCCTGCTGCATCCCTCACAGCATGGTTCGAGCCCTAGCTTGGTCGTGGGTTGCGCCAGTTGCCATTCCAACTGTCGATCCTCGCGCTGCAGCCGTGCAGTGCCGTCAAGCCCGCAGCAGCAGCTCGGTCGCCGCCACCGCCTCCCACTGGGCTCGACGCACCTGCCTAGCACCATGGCTCGGTACTGAGCTCGAGCTGGAGCAGCAGCAGCAGCCGCCGGAAGTGCTGGACGACGCACGCGCAGCGGCGAAACCCTAAACCCTAGACATAATTAAAAGAAATAAACCATAGAAAATAAAAGAAATCATGATCAAAAGATAGAGAATTAAATAAGGAAAAAGAAAATGGTCTTCAATTGCAAATCCAACCAATGTAGCTTCAACAATCTTCAAAATACTAAAAAGGAAAGAGGGAAATATTTCTAGGGTTTTTCTAATATTAAAATATGCAAAAGATGTTGGGGTGAAGTTTGGGATTAAATACATTGAAAATCGAGTTTAAGTCGAATCGGGGCGAAACAGGACGAACCGGGGCGAGTTTGGGCGAGCCGAACTCGCCCCTTAAGTTGAAGAAACACGGCCAACCGACGGTCTGGGAGGTCGCCGGCGGTCTGGCAGACCTCCGGCCCAGACCGCCGAATTCTCTATCCTCTACGGCAGTTTTGGCAGCTCGGCCGGCGGTCTGGCAGACCGCCGGTCAGGCTGCCGGCCCTCCTTCTTTGACCTGTCAACTCCGTCTTCTCTATGTGCGATTTTTCTGTTTTCGCCCGTTCTCTCTCGTACGAACTCCGATTCTTGAACCGCTTTTTGCTACGGCTTCCTAACGAACTCCTCTTCGATATGGAATGATCAAAGTTGCTAAATGAATTCTTCATCAACCTGCAAAAAGACACAAAGAGACTCGAGAGAACGAGGAAAATATAAACGAACTTGAACTAGTGAAAACCTAACTCTATAAATTCAATTTCCACATTTTTAACCCTAGGTTCTACCCTAATTAAGCTCGATTCTTCCTCGTTTCTAGCCTTCAATCCTTAGCCACATGAATGCTCTTTTCAATTCTTACAAAAATGGATCGAAAACCGAAAAGAAACGAGAAAAGTAGAATGTATGCTACAAGTTAAGAAACCCTAGCATTTCTAACCTTTAAATACATGAATCGAGACATAAACAGAAGCAAAATATACTCAACATGCACCTAAAATACTTGTTAATCAGCAAATCAGTCACTAAATAATCCCAGCAAGTATATAGCATTGGTCTAAATCCAATACGTATACCTATTAAATTATTTACACAGAGCCACAGCTTAACCTTAAACCCATGCCGGATCTTCGGTATCTCTTCATAAATAAAAACAATAAATAAATAAAAACAGTTTATGCCCGAGTTGAAGATAGCTTTGAGGATCCGGATTTGCTCCGGCCGAGGGTTCCACCACGGCTCCGGCTCCGGTGATCTCTAGTCACATCCGTGCCCTAATATTTAAAATCGACCAAAATAAGTAAAAAAAATTATAAAAAAAAATTATCAGCAACCCATCTTAAAATTATAAAGTTGAATATATAAAATATTGTCTAGGCATCGAACGGAAAAAACAACACGAAAATATTACAAAATTAACCAAATAAAACTATATTTTGTTTTTCTAATTTGATTTTTAAAATTTTGGACGTTTTTTTTTTATACTATTGCTTTAATACTCATTAATTTCTAATTTGATCTTTAAATATTTGGGCCTCATCATAGCCCAAAATTAGAGAGTGATGGGGTAGATCCGCTAAGCATGGAATATGTGTTATAAGGAGAGAATCGAAATTTTCGACCCACATTGCCCGATTTATGGGGATGCCGTTGACCCGCACATTGCATGGATATTGTATCTTCCACACGTCTCAAAATATCGATGATCTCATCCAATCATGTTCCTCCTACAATGGAAAATATATCGATGCCGATAATCATGCAATAATGGGCCGACACAAATTCAAAATTCAAATTACCATGCAAATTTCCATTATTTGCAGCCTCCTTGTTTATGGATGGAGTTTATGAGTTTTTGGACTGATTGATGCCCTTTTTTTTTCTTTCATTTCAATATGATTTCATGAGGTTATGCATCATCCAATACCAGCCCATTTTTTTCTCCATGTTTCTTTATAATTTTTTTTGTAAATTTTATTTACAGATTACAAAAAGATCTTTAAATTGATGTATTATATGTTAAAAATGGAACAAAAATGAAAAAGTTATAATGCTTATAAAGTTTGTGAGTAAAATTTATAGATATAATGTTTATATTTAAATTCAATTGAATGGATTTTGTTTGACGTATGGTCCATTTGGATATAATATTAATTGATCATTTCGCAAATTCAATGTACATATATTGAATGGATTTTGTTTAATAAAAAATACAAAAGAATAAGACAAAAAAATATATTATATTGTCAAATTAATAAAATAAAGCCCACTAAGCATACATAATTTATATTAATTGAGCATTTTGTAAATTCAATGTGGATATATTGATAACCCAGGGTTTTTGTTTAAAAAGAAATACAAAAGAATAAAATATATAAATAAATGATCTTTTATTCATCCATATTTTAAAAAAAAACAAAACAAAACAAAACAAAACAAAACAAAAAAATCCCACAATCAAATTGAAAAATACGTTTACTAGGTATACGCGTCATATCCTTCAATTGGGCGATTCATATCTCCATCAGTTTTTTATTCAAATAAACCAAAAAAAAAAAAAATCCTCGGAATTATTTCGGGTATGTGGATCAACTTATTGCATGAAAATCGGGACCTCCTCTTTTGTTTCCACTCTATACATGTTATCAGCGGAAGGTAGCGGATTTTCCTAGTAAATCGGAAGAGATCGTGGATTTTCCATCGCGGGATATGGCTTGGCGAGGGGGAATGAACCTAGACTTACCCCCACGTCTATAGAATTTGCAGCGCGAAAAAAAAAAAACAAAAAAAGAAAAAAATCAACCCATAAAAATTATACTCATCGCGCATTCGTTGAGGATAATTCGATCACAGCAGCTCAACCCGCGCCGAAACTGCTGTCTGGAGAATAAGGTAAGGCACTACGTAGCAAATTTCTCAAGTTCGTTGCCACATATTAATTCTTTTGTACTCTTCTCTCGCCGGCACCGTTGTTGTTTCCAAATTCTGTATATACCGGCCGATCGATTCGTATGTGTACTGCCAACATAGATCTTGTGTAGCCGTTCATGTTGAGTTGATTCGCCATTGGCCATTTTTTGTCGTCGAAAGCTGTGAGGTGTATTGCCACTTAATGTGTGCTGAATAGAAACCATCACATTTTTTTTCCTTTGATGAATCTTGATGCCGGGTGATTTGTACTCTCATAACCCGATTCCAGTTATTTCAATTGTTTATTTTTTTTCCCTATTACGTGGAGAATGATTTGATTACATTGTTCGTAGCACGTGTTTAGTGTTGGCGAATGAGACTATCCTATTAGATCTATTTTGACACTACAATGTTGGTTTAGCGATTGTATATCGAGCGAGCTGCGTTGAGGTTTTCTTTTTTTGGCATAATTGCACTAATTCGCTTAACAAATTTAGTTGGGCTAATAATATGGTCAAGCTTAGCTACTAATCGATGTATCCTCATGAAGAAGGTCACTACTCGAAATAATAGGGACCAGTTTTAAAGCGAGTTATTATTTCTTTGTGTCACAAAGGTCTCATGTGATAGGATAAGAAATAAAGTGACCATATGAAATGATCGGGCAACTCGTTTGTTAGTCGATTACCTTTATGAGGGTTGTAATATTGTTAACATAAAGTTATTCTTTCTCACCAAGTTTTTAATTGTCAACTTGTTTAAATTTTTCAGATATGATCTCTCCTTCTCTACGGGACCGTATTATCCGCTTGACGGCACCTAATGTGGCTGTTTCGGATAAGTTCAAGAAAGAGATTCTCTCTTACTTGGTTTTCAATGATATCATTGACAAGAAAATAAAAGTTGGTGATACAACGCAAGATCACATTTTGGCCTTCATGGAACTTTTCACGAAGTATGAACAATATGGTAGTTCTTTAACCGAGGAGGCCAAATGTGAATATGTATTGACCTCTCTGCCTGAAGAGTACCAATATTTTAGAACATCAGTTGGTTATGATAACCTTTCCATACTCTTCACAGAGTTGATTAATAGTGAAAGGATATGGTTAAACATGATAGAAGAGGCCGAGGCATTTAAGAGGTACGTAAAGAACAATCCTTCAATTCTTAATACCGAAGTGAGTCTTCGGGGCTGTGCGTCGGCACTCGGCATTTCTATTGAGGGTGCCAAGGCCACAAATGCCGGAGTGAGGAGTAAGAATGAAAACCAAAAGGCTGACAACTATGTGAGGAGGAGCAAAATGCAGCGTCAAATTCGCAAGATCGATAAGGTCTATGTGAGAAGGAGCAAGATACAACTGGCATTGCAAGAGTCGGAGAAAGAGAAAGGTACGTGTTAGTCTTTGTAACATGGTAAACATAAATAGTAACTCGTTTAGCCCTTTGACAGTTATTAAATAGCAAGACTAATTATGTATTGTTATAATTACCTTTGTAGGCCCGGCCCCAAAGGAGTGAGTGAGACGGTTGGAGATCTTCAAAGGTCGGCAAGGCACGTCGGCTCCAAAGGAGTGAGTGAGACGGACATTCTATCTAGGTTTATGCGGGCACAATTTGAGAGGGGCGGGTTCTAGCTTGGTTTAGGGATTATTTATTCCTTTTAGGGTTTAGGGTCGACACACAGTAAAAAATTCAACTATTATTATAGAGATAATTATTGATTCAATTCATAGATCGGTACGTATGTCATCCAGTTGTGTACAGAAATAAATTTCCATTCCAAATAAATAAGTTTCAAGTATAATTCGAATTTAAATTAATTTTGGATAAAAATATATATATTAATTAAATAAATACATATATATATACTAATTCACATTAGCTAAATAAATAATTCCTCATGCTTATATGCTATCTCCGGGAATTATAATTCCCAACACTTCTACGAATAATAATTTGCCTTCCACATTATCGGAAATAATTTACGAATTGCTTCTATGCTCTCAGAGCACATTCATCTCATTTTCCTAGTCTTACTTGTTGTGCTACAATTCCAAATTCGCTCCGGAAATTAAATTAAGCTTCTATAAATTCTTCATTTTCGGAAATAATTATGCTAGAATAATTTATATACTAAATATCATCCCTTAGCCAATGCTTCATTAAGTAATATCTCACTCGATAATTCTTAGGCTAGAAATTATAAAATAGCTAGTTCGCTATTCATTAAATATATTGTAGCTCGAAAATAATTAATAAAAATCGAATAGTTCATTTTTTTTTTTCATGGCTGTTACAATATATCTCTTTTATTTCTTCTATTTTCTTCTTGAGTCACGACACACACACGCATACACTTATGCACATGTATGTTTATTCTTATTTTCCTTCTTTTCTATGATTCAATATATATATAAATATATACTAATTTACATTAGCTAAATAAATAATTTTTCATGCTTATATGCTATTTTTGGGAATTATAATTCCCAACACTTCTACGAATAATAGATTAGTCTTCTACATTATCGGAAATAATTTACGAATTGCTTCTATGCTCTAGAGGCACACTCATCTCAGTTTGCTAGTCTTACTTGTTGTGCTATAATTCCAAGTTCGCTCTAGAAATTAAATTAAGCTTCTATAAATTCTTCATTTCCGAAAATAATTTATATACTAAATATTATCCCTTAGCTAATACTTCATTAAATAATATCTCGCTCGATAATTCTTAGGCTAGAAATTATAAAATAGCTAGTTCGCTATTCATTAAATATATTGTAGCTCGAAAATAATTAATAAAAAATCAAATAGTTCGATTTTTCAGAATGGATTTTTCACGGCTGTTACACATATGCACTGATACAACGTAATGTGCAGGGGCGGACCCAAACTATATTATTGAGGGGAGCTCAATTAACCTCTATATCTTTTTATTGTCAATTTCTTCTTCATGTGACAACAAAGTGGGGGAGCTAAGGCAAAAAAATTTAATAAATCAACCAGTGGTAATGTGAACCTTACAAAACCTGAAGTGAACAAATCTTGTCCTAAACTGTAAGTAATTAATAAACTACATTCCCAAACCTCAAACCAAACTATAATCAATAAATAAATAAAACTTTATAAATCCAGCACAACCAAAAAGCAAAGGAAAACCGAATGCACCTCTACTAACGAAATTGAATTTAGAGTGGCTAAATAGTTCCAAGAAAGCTACAATTCAAAAAGGAAAAGATGGATTCAGAGTGCCATCAAAATCTATGTCTTCAATATATCGGTGGCTTGATTTTAAAATATTATTAATATTAACAAATAGATATGTGACTTATCCTCTAGTATTTTTGCTCATCAAGTTGGTGTTGATTCTTCCGGTAGCAAGTGTCGAGAGAGTATTTTTGGGAATGACTTATGTCTAAAACAAGTTGCGAAATAGCATTGAAAATTAATTTTTAAATGATTGTTTGGTCTATTCACCAAGAGATGTATTTTCCTAGGAGTTTCTGATGACGATGTTGCCAATCGCTTTCAAGTAATGAACCATCGTCGAAAATTAAATTATGTATATTTATAATTTTACTATTTTCATTGATATTATTGTAAGACAGTACTATTAATGTTATACTCCCTCTGTCTCACTCTAGTTGTATCCATGTTTCCTTATTGGAATGTCCCATATAATTGTCCACTTACCTACAATGGCAAAATTTTATTTCACAACTAATATCATTTTAAAATTTCTTATCTCTACTTGCATTGGTCTCTGTGTCAAACCCAATGTGAATAATTTAGATGGGACGGATGGAGCCTCGATTTATAAATCCTGGAGTCGCCACTGGTCTCAAGTCTCAGGCAGATTCCGCCTCGGGATTTCATCGACTATCATCCACCCCAGCTTCGAGGCGGCGAGAGGCTCATAAGCTAGGTTCGTCACATTTAATGTTGTCTTCTTCTCCATGGCACCAGCTGTCACAAAAGCGGAGGATTCCTCCACCGCCCTCAGTCGCAAATCCGCCGACGACCTCAGCCAATTCTGTGATTTAATACTTCCTCTCTGTGTTTATGTGTTTTGATTTGAATTTCTTCTTATTCGTGAATCTGATTTTTATTGGATTGGGGATTTTTTTTTTTTTTTCTTTTCTTTTCGCTGCGGAATTCTGGAGTTCCTATTTTTGGATAAGGCTTATGATCTGAAAATTCCTTTTAAGATAGCTTAATTTGTTTTTTTTTTTTTTTTTTGTGTGTGTATGTGTGTGTGTGTGTGTAAAGGAGAATTAATACTTTGAGTTTGCTAGGCAGATAATTTTGAATATTTTCTTCTAATTATTGCATTAATTCCTTTGAAAATGGTTCTATTTTTCTTTGCAGACAACTCTTTGAAGTAGAAAGGTTGGAAAAAAAAAATAATAATAATAATAATAATAATAAACATAATTAATTGCCCATATAAATACATATCCATGTTTTTCTTGTGAATCTGCAGCTCTTATGAATTTAGTAGTGACTGAGAATATTTGGCCTTTTCTTTGCATGAACCGAGAAATAAAAATATTATTCGAATATTTATTATGTTAATTAAGCGGAGGAAATGGATTCAGGTATTAAAGCGTTACAAAAGTTCCAAGTAGACTTTGCTCTATTGGAAATAAAATAATAAATTGTTCCAAAAATTACAAGTAGACTTGTCTCTATTAGAACGAAAATAATCAATTGTTCCAAAAGTTCCAAGTAGACTTGGCTCTATTGGAACGAAAAAATGTTAAATCGTTCCAAAAGTTACAAGTAAACTTGGCTCTATTAGAACGAAAATAATAAATTGTTCCAAAAATTCCAAGTAGAGAGAGCTTCCAGTTTTATTTGGTTCATGAAATTTATGCGTATATGGGTGATACCTTGCAAAATATTTTACATGCAAAGGTGAGATCAAACAAAAAAAGAGCTATATTGTGATGTACTTTTTTAAATGTTATTTTTAATATTTATCATACGTATAACTTTTGGAATGATTTAGTGTTTTCGTTCAAGTAGTTGGAACTATTGAAACGATTTAGTGTTGGAACTTTTAGAACAATTTAGTATTTTCGTTCAACAATTTAGTGTTTTCGTTTCAATAGTCGGAACTTTTGGAATAATTTAGTGTTCGAACTGTTGGAACAATTTAGTATATTTGTTCAAATAATTGGAACTTTTGGAATAATTTAGTGTTTCGTTCCAATAGTTAGAACTTTTAGAACGATTTAGTATTGGAACTTTTGGAACAATTTAGTGAATTAATCAATTAATTGTTAGGGAAGAAAAAGCAACGACAATAAAAAAAAGATGTTGATTATAACAAGAGATAACGATAGTACAATACTACAATACTCGTGCGGTTGGCTTTAAGAAAATTAATAAGAATTTTATAAGATATGTTACATTTGCCAATTTTATTGGCCAATGAAACCAAATGTATGAATACTGATCGCAGTTCATACGAGATTGATTCAAAATAGAAATAAAAAGATGCATATCCATACGAAAACAAAGTTCATTCTCATGTGCTTAAAACAATAAAAATCCATATCCCTCATTTGAAACTATAACTAATTCACAAACAAAGCAACAAAACACTCAGGTCATCCTCTGAGCTGCCTCCTTTGCGAGTACTTTTTCCTTAGCCTTGATCTTGGCCTGTGACTTGGATCCCATAACACCACCTCCCCACTTCTTTCTGGTCTCGTCGTATTTGTCATTGAATTTGGCCTGTGATAACAACAAAAGAACAAGATTTAGATAAGCAACTCAAGGTAAACAGAGCATATACATTAAATTAAGCACTTGTAAAACAAATGACATAAGAGCAAACAGACAATGTACGACTTTTGTTTGCTCTAAATTGCTGCAGAGCATCAACGTATATGAGCTACGTGCTTCCAATTTGATCCTGCATCTTATAAAACAACGAAGCATTTTCAGCGAACAGATTCATTTTTGAAGTGTTGCTCCATCATTGGTAGCAAAAGAAGAGCAAGTCTGGTTTTGTATCTTGTAATTCGTTGAAGCCGTTCTTCTCTTAGTTTGAAATGATGCACCAATAGAGACACATACTATGAAGTCTCAGAGGTAAATAAGTAAAAAAGCTCATTATGCACCAAAAATGCAGAAATACTGAAAATTTAATATTTGACATCTCTAAGCAATCAATTAAATACAAAAAAAATCCTACAGACTAACTAACTAATATAGCATAAAATCGAAGAAATCTAACAAATCAAGCAGAAATCCATAGAGATTTAACCCCTAATCTTCTGAAATTGACATAATTCAAAATAAATAGTAATCTAACATAAAAATGGACACAGAGGAACTCACCCAAAATCTGAAAACAGAAACAAGAACATATAAATCAAGCACAAGTCTGAATCTTATAATTTTATGATGGAAACCAAAGAAAAACCAATTTTTTGTAGACTAGTTAACTAATATAGCATCAAGTCGAAGAAATCTAAAAATCAAGTAGAAATCCATAAAGATTTAACCCCTAATATTTAGAAATTACAGAAACATGCTAACCAATATTGTACCAACTATTGTACATTTAAGGGAGGAGCAGAGAAAGGCAGAGCTCATCTCATTAAGCTGCAACAAAAACATCATTCTTCTTCTTTAGGCAATCTACAAATCCATGAGAGAAGGTTTAGTGATAAATCAATGAAGACAGGAGTGAAGAACACATTAACAAGATTAAAGAAAGGGAATCAAAACTTATACAGCTAAATGCTAACGAAGGCCATAAAAAGAAAGAAAATGAGCAAAGAATCGATTTAAATTACCCCAACTAGCAAAAAACACCACCAAATAATTATAAAGAACCTCGCTGCTGCAGACCTCACACCACTGCTTACACCCAAAGTTGATGATGATTGTGATGGTCCCTGTATTGGCTTTTCCTTGAGATGAGCTAGTGTTACCTGGTCATAAATTAATGAGATCACACAATAATTCTATAAAAGCTTTGACATAGTAGTCTGCTCTCCTCACTCCTAAGCAACAAATTTCCAAAGTTCAATTGAATGATGATTCAAGTAAAAAGGCTGTTGAAAAGGACTTGAATTGCTGATTGCAATTATCAAAACGAGTTTAAAAACAAAAGCTCGGTCATCTATACATAGTAAACCACCAATTAAAATAACACGAGGGACAAAGTTACCCAAAGTTAATAAGGCATCAGTACACAATTTCCACTCATAATTCAATTAACTTCCAAAATCCGCACATTGTCAAATAACCTTTTCCAAAACTTTTAACTTTTTACCTCAATCATTGGAAAATCATCAGAAGCATCCTTTTATTACACACAACACAAAAGCAAACATTATTATTGTTGCTTACTCCAAATTTGGAGGGAGAAACCAAAACCATGAATTGGAAACAGTGGGCACAGAGAACAAACGCCTAGCCGCATCTATTATATTTGTTGTTGGGATTTTACTTGTTTCATCATCTGCACCTCCATCTCCATCTCCATCTCCATCTCCATTGACTGATACTGATAGTAGGAGGAACGCCACCATAACTACCTTGTTAAGCTTATCCATAACTAGCTAGCTGCTACTACTATCGTCTATCTTAATGAAAGTTCAATTCAATGGGGTTTCGCAATTATATGTATTCATCACAAATTGATCTTTGGTTGACACGTTTCTTCCTTAGCCTCCTTCCTCATTTGTCGGTTAACTTTCTCCTCATATTTATCCGTTTATCAAAGCAACTTTGGGTTGGGTACCTGTCGTTTGAAAATGAATTTTGATCTTTGATAGGACTGGTACTGAGGAAAATTCTCTACTATTCTCATCAGCACAATTTTATTTTATTTTTCTTTTTCGAGGGTCATTTCATTAGCACAAATATTAATTAGTACTCCATTATTTAATTTAATGTAATTGTTTTGCGTAAGAGAGTGGACAAAATTAGGGATAGGTGGCATGAATTCTGGGTGAGGGTTGTGTATGAGAGGAGTGCAAGGCAGGTTAGAATTCTTGATTAGAAATATAAATAAATATGAGAAAAGAGTCTTGAATTGTTGGGTAGTTGTGGATCCTGCACTTGCATTTCTTACATTAGCAGTAAAGTTTGGTTAGAATCTGGTACTCTGATTTTCACTCGACTTGTTGATGTTTGGTAAAGCTACACCCATCCTAGTCAGTCTACTGCAAGATAATCAAATATACTTTATAGCATAGCCTCTGCTCTTGTGTAATAATGAATGACAAGTGCAACTTCCCTCTCCTCTCCTCTTGCAATACCAATATACATATACTCTGCCCAATTAAGATACTAATTTCCGACATGGAGGAATCCGATAATCTCACTGTTGTTAGAGAGATTCTCAAGAGCAGCATTGAAAAATCAAAGAGCCTAGGCATTGCAGTTGATGAAAGTGGGTCCAGATTGAAGCAGAGCAGACACAACTTGGAGAATCTGCAGGGCAAGATAAAAAACATGGCCAGCAAGTGTGCAGTTTATGAGATTAGAGGCCATGTTGATAGAGCCATGGGCCCTGCTGCATCTGTTTTGAAGGTCTTGGATCTGGTGTACGAACTGCAGGATTCGCTACAGATTAGTAATCTCCGAGCTGCTCCTGCTGCTGCTGGTTTATCCACCTATCTTGCTTGCATCAAACGACTCCAAGAGGCGTTGAAGCTTCTTACTGATAATTGCAGTTTGGTAATCCTGTGGCTCCAAGATGTGGTGCACATTTTAAAAAAGACTGCAGCTGATGATGATGATGATGATTGGTATCTTACACGAGTGTTCAGAGTTTTTAACATACTGGTGGAACTGCAGTCATTTTGCCAAGATGGAGGAGGAGGAGGAGCGGTTGTTTCTTGTGCATTTGACAGTCTGGAGATTGAGTACAGGCGCCGTCTCTTGACTCGAACCGACTTTGAATTCTCATCCTTTCCAGCACCTGCTATTCAAGAATTGCAGGCCATCACTGAGGTGTTGGCAGCTAACAATCGCCTTGACAGATGCATGTCTATTTATGCACAAGTACGGATTGCAAATGCCCGAGCTACTTTACAGTCCCTGAATTTGGATTACATAGGCATTAAGTTATCTGAAATGGACAGTGTTCAAAATGTGGAGGCATACCTTCACCAGTGGGATAAGCACATGGAGTTTGCTGTCAGGAATTTGCTCCTGAATGAGTACAGGCTCTGCAGTGAGGTCTACAGCAAAGTTGGAGATAACAATGCTTGGATGGATTGCTTTGCCAAGATTGCAACTGAGTGTGGATTTATAGATATCTTCGATTTTGGAATCTCGGTTTGTGAATGCAAGAAAGAAGCAATGAAGCTCTTGAGTCTGCTCAAGATTTTCTCCACTCTGGACAAATTACGAATACTATTCAATGAGCTGTTTCAGGGGAAGTTCTGTATGAAGATTCAAAACAAGACAAGAGGTCTTGTAAAGAAAGTTGTTGATGGGGCTAGCGAGATTTTTTGGGACCTATTGGCGCAAGTGGAGCTGCAGAGGGCATCTGATCCACCACCAGATGGGAACGTTCCGAGGCTAGTTTGCTTTGTTACTGACTACTGCAACCAACTTCTTGAGGAGGAGAAGAGCTCAATTCTGACTCGAGTTCTCGAAATATCTCAGGTGTGGAACCAAGCAAATTTCGAACAAGGGCTTCTCCACAACGAAATTCACAGCACAATGAAAGCACTAGAGATCAACTTGGAGAGTTGGGCTCAGAGTTATGGCGACACAGCTCTGTCCTACCTCTTTATGATGAATAATCACTGGTACTTGTGCAACAGCACAAGAGAAAACAAGCTTGGAGAACTAATGGGGAAATCTTGGTTGTGGGCATATGAGGAATCCGTGGAGTATTATGCAGCATTGTACCTGAGAGAGAGTTGGGAAAAGCTCGTGGTGCTTCTGCATGAAGAGGGCTTGACCTTGTTCCCTGGAGGCAGAGCCATCAACCGGGATCTGGTCAAGAAGAGGATCACCACGTTCTGTGAGGCTTTTGAAGAAATGTACAAGAAGCAGTCTAAATGGATACTGTGTGATAGAGCCTTGCGGTGGAAGACATGCCAGCTTATAGTAGAAGCTATTGTTCCACCTTACAAGAGTTATCTGCAAAGATTCATGCCTGGATTATTAGATCACGAGACTAGTGATGATGTTAAATACACAGCTAAGAGGTTAGAAAAGTTAATTACCTTACTGTTCCAACCGAAGCTTGGCAAGTATGATGTCACCAAATGCACAGATTTGATTGGCATGAAGAATGCTACTGCTGCTGCTATCACTCACTTCTCCTCTACTCCTGCTGCCGCTTGATTTGTTTTCAGTAGCCATGTAAAATGAAAGTTTCACTCATGTCCACTTTCATTACATCACATCACATCTTCCTTTGTAACTTCATCTCTCACTCTATAATAGTAATGATAATAGTATTTCTGGCGCAAGGTTCATGTATGATGTTAGCACTGTGCAAATCGATATTATGAAGCAGTAGCAACATTGATGTTTGTGCATGAGCGAGATAGAGAGAGGTTAATCATGAGTTTCCAAATGAATGGGGCCAACATGGGTTCTTAAGTCATAACCAGTCTATAGGAGATGGTCCTACATATGAAAAGGGCTGAGAAAGTTGTTGAGAAACTTCAAAAATTATTCATGGATTTTAGCTGACAAAGCATAAGCTTTTGGTCTTAAGTGATGACTAAAATTATAATAACAAAATAAACCACTCTTACTTTATTCCTCCATTTTCTTGTTATCATCTCCTATGCAACTATCATATGTGGCTTTTTCAAACCTATATTTTGTGTTTCACCTCTCCTGTTTACTTCTTCCTCGCACAACTCTGCCTTAACAACGTATTTGACCTTGTTACCTGAACAGAAGAGATCGCATCTATGTTATAGCATTGTATGTAAACAATCAAACGTGACTGAGAAGCACCCCATCTTGAAACAAAAATCCAGCTCCATCCATGAGCAGCATAGCATAGCATACCTGAGATTATACAAAAAGCCATTCCATTTCAACTGAAAAGCAAGAAACTCATGCTTCAACACCCTGATAAGACCTCCCTTGTGAGCCTAATAGAAATTCCTTTTGCATTTGCTTTCTGCCTTGTTCTTGCTACTACCATTTCTGCTGCATCCCATCAAGGAGATCCTGCTCTCTGTCAAATCGACATGGAAAAGGGTTGTCGGATTTCTTTTGTTGCAGCAGCCGCAAAAACTGAGGGGTAGAGTTAGAAGCTTTCCTGTTTTCAATGCTGAATCATGTAAAATAACAGATATGCCTGATTTTTCTCATGCAGATTCCCAAATTGGAACAAGGACAAAGAAGAATACTATAAAAACAATTCGTATTTGTGCAATGCAATCACAAAGCCCTTAAACAATGGTTGTTGAGAAATTTGATGCAAATGCTAACATACTCAGCACTTCAAATTCTGGAAGTTACTTCTGGCTGGTGTTACATCCAAAAAAACTATGTAAATTTTGAGCTTCTCGTCACCCCACAAAATAGAGAGTAACTAGAAACTAGAGCAATTCAAATCCAAACCTATGAAACGACAGCCTTGTCCTAATATCAGCTTGAAGAAAGACAGCAACTCAAGAACATGTATGTTTGTATACATGGGGGAGAATATGAGACAGAGAGATGGTGAACATTGAAATGTTATACATCAGAAGTTGACATCTGAACAGCATTTCCAACTTTCTTTAGATGTTTGACCTTCTTGAACTCGGGGGCATGGAAATTCTTTTCCACTTCCCATGCGAGCTGAGACATACCGTTGAAAGAAGATTTTGCACCTTTCTCATCTGCTACTTCTCTTGGAAAAGGTATTCGGACCTCATATACATCCTTTTGTGCTGACGTGAGACGTACATCAAAGCCCAGTCGATCAACCCACACCATCTTGGCGTCTAGTACCTGAGACAAATGAAAATACTGAATCCATTTTTCATAGAGAAAATTAATCAGATAGATCTTAATCATCACTTGAGAATACATCACTAGAGAGGAAACCCAAGTTTTTTTAAATTCTTAAGCCACTTGCCCAGCGCCTGGAAATATTCAAAAATGCTCACCAGGAAAAGAGGTTCTTGTAACCAATCTACTCATCTTATTGATTGTGAGGGATCATAAAGTACAAAAATCAAACTGGGAGGGAACAAGTGACACGATAATATCAACAGAGCAAAAATATAGGATCTCCAAAATCATAAGACACTGAATATATCTAATTCTGGACACAAGCAGCTTGCGTAAACACAAACCACTTGCACTTGTTGCATTAAAATCTCAAACCCCAAAACAATACCCAGTACAAAATTTAAAGTGATCTATAACGCCCATTAGTTTGATCCCAAAAGTAACACAAAAAGAGCCTGCAGAATGTTGGTGAGTCACACAGCCTCAAGAAGTTTCAAGGACGACGATGTGAAAGTAAATACATAACCAACAATGATGTGGAGTACGCACCTGGAAATCTAATTCCACATAAATGTTGCAGAAGCGAAAAACATCTTCTCTATTGTTAGTATTGATTTCATCAACAATCTTTTCTGCAGAATTTCGAAGCGGGTCTGCCTCAGCCAATGCATATTCTGATGAGCTTACCCAAATGCCATCCTAAAAGGGTTTCATCATCATCCAGTCATCCTATCCTCATGGAGCTATCCACATTTTCTTAGAGAGTAAATATTCTTCTGAATTGAATATAAACCATACCTCGCCGTAATCTTCTATCTGAAGCACTCGTTCAACATCAATGACATAAATGTAGCTTTCTTCCACTTCTTCATTAAGTTGCTTCTTCCATGCTGAACAAAGCTTCTGTTGAACAAGAAAATTCGGAAAGCCAAATGAGAATTCAACTTATATGAAAAGTCTTAGGTCGGCACCTCTGATGCCTATGATTGATCTGTTTATCATATAAATTTTGGACTCAATAAAGGATAATATCATTCACCCGAAGCAAGGTCAATGAAGGATACGAGAACATGGAAGCACTGTCCTGTTAAAATTGTTAAAACCAATTCCAATGACATCAGAGCAGCAGAATGAAACAAAAAGATGTGCACTGGGTTTTTGGGATATAGATACATTTATCATAAGTGTTCCACAGATTTCTCTAAACTTCAAGGGGCAGCCACTTGTACAGTGAGATAGCATACTGGCCTGAGCCAAACCAGAGCATAATTTGATTTTTACCCGTGCTCTCGATTATGCACAATATTAGGGGGCTAAGGGTTCTGTCAACAAATAAAAATGCTCAAATCATACTTCAAAAGTTCAACTGGACGAACAGGCTAGAAGCTACAATTTTTACCACAAGACACGATAAGCGCAGTGATCATCCAATACCTACAGTAGGTGCATTACATAAAATTCAAGAAATTGGAAAAAACAGAAAACATAAGTCTCTCATACCTTCAAAGCAATCATATCACTGGGTTTATTGAGGTTCCCAAGGATTGTGCACTGAGGCGTCCGCAGTCCGCATTGCTCCAACTGGTAAACATCAATTGAAAGCAGTAAAAAAAGACTAGATAATCAAGATTCAAGCTTTTGCAAACGAAGACGCAAAACCAGAGAAGCTCACGAACCTGAACATGAAGACTGCACCTCCTATCATCAGAAAATCTTGCGTCGACATCATTCAAACACAATATGGGAGTTCCATTGAAGTCGAGCGCAAAGCGAACGCCGAAGCCCAAAGGCGAGCCATCTTGAGCGAGAGTGGAAAGAGTGCCCACACTGGTTAATTCCACAACAGTTCTTGAAACCTCAGCTGGAAAAGGCCTCTGATTATCGCCGATCAACTCCAAATGCGGTCGCTGTGAAACTACAGTAGCGGCTGAGCATTTCAACGGAAATCTGCTAGTTTTTAATGGCTTAATGAAGGAGGCGGCCCCTGGTGCCGAGGGAGAATTGCAAGGATTGAGAAAATGGGTTGTGGGGAGAATCAGAATCGGAGACGGGAAATTGTAAGAGGTAAGCAATTGGGCGTGAGGAATCATTTTTTTTCGCTTCGCTAGATTTTCCAAAGAGACGATAACATTAACGAGAGCCTTACTCTTCTTTCTTTCTTTCTTTTTTTTTTTTTTTTTTTTTTTTTTATGTAATGCCCTAGTGCGTTTTGTCTTGATGTACCTCTGAATATTACTCCACCGAGAATGAAAAGGCGGATTGTGACATGGGTTTATATAAGTTGGTTATTTGTTAAGCAATTAACTTTATAAAACTTAAATTAGTAAATTATCGATAATTAGTAGGCCAAGATTAGAAAATTGATTATAATTAATGAGTTTGTATTAATTAACTAACAAATAATGAGCTTATTAAAATTCCGTAATATTATGTATAGATTTTTGCGTAAGGAAGGGAAATGATGCATGCATCATTCTAGTAATGAAGAGGAATAGTTCCTTTTGAAACACCAAAAGCAAAGCAAAGCAAACATGAGAATGGTTTGTGAAATCCATGTGTGTTTACTAATTATGTGCAGTGCAGCTCAGCTAAAGCAGCAATCTGAGCGGTTGATCAAGAAAGGAAAACAGCTAGAAAAATTATACTGCTATTCAAAGATGAAGGAAGACAAGGTCATGAATTGTAGGCAGCTCCCCAATTGCCATGATGACTTTTCAATTCCCCTCTAAACAGTAAGCTAAGTAACACTAGTTGTACATTCACATTTTCCCTCCACGCTGGCTGAATGCTCCCACTCCCTCTCCTTCACTCTCCCCTCTATATAAGTATATATGCTAATCCTTCTCAACATCATATCACCACTTAATTATCTGCACTTGAATCCACTCCACAGCCACAGGTGTGCCAATTTGCCTTGCAAACACATCAAGCAAAGGCTGCCTACAAACAACATCATCATCATCATCAGTTGCAACAATTCCAGTATGACAACAGCAGCAGGTGCAACATTTATGAGGCGGACTCCTTTCTTCATCTTGGCAAAGGTTTGATGATCAGTTTGTGGAGGCAATTCAACGTGGGAGGAGAAGAGGAAATAGAGACTGCTGCCAAATATTCATATTCATACTACTAACTATACAATCTGCATCTGCATTTGTAGCTTAAATTATTCAGAATTCAACTTAATAAGAGTGTTATTTACTTTCGCCTTTTGAATTCATTTACTTCCAAGACTAACTATAATAACAGAATTCATTTATAGCCTCATGTCATGTCATGTCATGTCATGTCATGTCATGTCATGTCATGTCATGTCGTCTCGATAAAATCTGATAATAAAGCAAGCAGGAATTGTTGCAGTGAAGAATGTGAAATCATTCAAAAGTCAAAGACAGATTAGAGATTGAACACCATTCAATTTCCCATTCTCAAATCCATCCGTATCCAATCAATGATATATGTGGCTGCTGCTGCTTATCCTACTCCTACATTACATACTAGTAGCTAGTTACTAGTGCACAAACATAACAGTACAGCAACAGCACTCCCTTTCCCTTCCAAGACCCACTGTACCTTCTTCATCTTTTCTCTCTAAGCTAGCTGTGCTGCTACTGCTGCTGCTGCTGCATCTTCATGTTCTCTCTCTAAGAAGCTTCATGCCAAAATGCCTGCAACACAGTACAACAAAGTAATTAATCAAACACTTATCCTATCCACAATGGCTGCAAAGTGCAAACACATGTACAGAATTGAATTGAATTGAATTGAATTACCTTCCCATCATGAGAAGAGTAGCCTGAGGATTGGTGCCGGGCGACACCGTAAACGTTGAACCATCCACCACTCTCAGCCCTCCAACTCCGACCACTCTGAGGTTTCTGTCCACCACCTTCCCCATGAGGCATCCGCCATGGTAGTGCCATATTGTGCTCACAGTCCTCCTGCAGAACTCCCCCATCTGCTCCTGGTTCCGCTGATCCCGTGGCAGTGATGCACCTACATACCTAAACTCCCTCCCACCAAACCACTGATGCACCTTGAATTCATCCATAGACCGCGTGTTGAGCACGTCGGCAATCTTTCTCGTCCCGTTTATGCACAGCTCAAGATCAATGGGGTTGCTGAAGTAGTTGAAACGGACTACCGGGTTGGTCCTCACATCCGTGGATGCTAATCTCAGAGAGCCTGTGGAAAGGGGCCCCACTATCTTCTCCATCAGAGTGGCTACTGTGACATAAGATGAGGTAGGAGGCCTGATGAAGACTGGGCGTGCAGGGGAGAGGAAGGGCACAATGTTGGATGCCGCTTCAAGGTAGGCTCCAGAATTCGTAATCCCAACCACTTGAATCAGGGAATGATCCAACGGCACCGGCGGCACGATCGAGATCCCGTTTCTTGGATTATCATACAAGAACCGCCCCACGTAAGGAGAGTGCAGCGCCACCGGAATCCCCCACGACGCTAGATACGGCCGAGGCCCAATTCCGCTCAGTAGCAACAGCTGAGGGCTGCCCAGAGCCCCTGCGCACACTAACACTTCACCATTGTCGCGCAGCATCGCGTGGTGATAAGCCCCTTTCCGATCGCGGAAAACCACGCCAATGGCGGCCTGCTTCGGATTCGGACCCCCTCCCCCTCCTGCTTTAGGCGCCAGCAGAATTCTCTCCACGCTGGCTTGCACCGCCACCTTCAGGTTGCTGGGATTGCCGTAGCTGAGCAGGTCCGCCGCACTGTGCCTTGCGCCGGAGCTGTCGAACGTGGAGCCGCCGATCTTGGTGCCGACGACGTGATCCAGACTGAAACCGTGGTAGGGATCGATTCCGGCCTCCAACAACGCATCGCGAACGGCGGATTGCCAATTCCTTAATTCAGGCCTGAACACGATCGCCTTTTCGATCCACTCGTAAGATTGATTCACCATTCTAAGATCCCAATCGATCCCGGACTTCTTGTAGAAATAGGGATCGGCTCTGCTGTAGAATCCGGCGTTAATCGCGCTACTACCGCCGAGAACTCTGCCCCTAGCGTTGGGAACTCCATCTTCCGATGTGAAGGCTTGCGCAGGGGAGTCGTGAGCATCAACTTCCATTAGGGTTGTGAGGAATCCATCGCGACTCATCAGATTTGGGACCCCAAAGGGGATTCCCCCCCTTTCCAGAACAAGAACCCTAAACCCTTCGGACAGCGTCGCCGCCAGTGGGCATCCAGCTGTGCCGCCGCCTACGATTATGTAGTCGTAGTAATCTTCCGATGGAAATTCGGTGGCGTTCGATACCAATCCTAGATACGCCGGACCTGCAACAGAAAACAGCAAGAAGAATCAGAAAGGAAAAAAAAAAAAAAAAAAACTGCATCGCCATAGATCGAAATAAGTGCGAATTCGGAGGTAACTCATTACTTTGTTGGGAATGTGATGCGGGTAGAGATATGATCACGGCGGCGGCGATAGCGAAGAAAATGAGAAATGGCGGCGGAAGAGTGAAGAATTTTTCCGGCATTGCTGCAGAATTTTGCTTGGTTATCGGTGAGATTTCTTTGAGGGAATGGTTGCGGTTGCGGTTGCGGTTGCGGTTGAGCTGAAGAAGTAGAGAGAGTTTTGGTGGGAAATTCAGTTAGAATAATGGTTGTGAAACTGTGCTCTCCGTCCTACCCTATTTCTACTGTTTGTATATATGTAAACAATATGGCGGTGGCAGCGCCATGCAATTGCATTGCATATATTTTTCAACTCCTTTCTTCTTTTTGTTTTTATTTATTTATTTATTTATTACTGCATTCTTTTATTTATTAATTTCAGGACTTTTAAACTATTCCTATTTTCTCCTTATTAACCAACACTTCTATAATAAAGTCCCAATTCGAGAATTAATAAATTAGAGCGGATCGATAGTGAAGTACTCCGTAGTATATATACTCCATGAATAAACACTATTCCCACAAATTTGGGTCTTAAGCTAACATACATCTCCCTTATATTCTTATAATCTAACTGCAACGTACTTAACTCCAATTATTCTGTAAAGTTGATAATCTTTTATTTTAATAACGAGGGATTTTTCTTTTGATTGAAATTAAAAACTCCCATTAAATTAAATCTTAGTAATTTATTTGGTATGCCATTAAGATGTGTACATTTGTTTAATGTTAATTGAGCAAAGTTGTTACTCAATCAGTTGTATAGAAATTAACATTATAATATTAATATTGAATGGATAGGACTTAGGAGATCAACAGAAGAGGGCTCGCTCTGCCGCTGCCCGCGATTGGATCCAAGGACTGCTACTGCTACGAAGACCTTACCTTGGGCAAAAGTTTATTTTAAAATTTGTTAGACCGCTAACTTAAGTAATTAATTCATTAGTAGTAGTATTATTTAATTACTATACATGGAAGATTCTAGTAGTATTATTTATAAATTACATGGAAGATTGGAAGAAGTATATTTCTAATTTTGATTTTTGCAAATGATGTCAACAAAAGAAGAAAACTTGAAAACTTTTAATATAAATTAGTACTTCCCTCCGTCCCACTTATATAGGGATAGTTGACTGTTTTTTTGTGAGGCAAAAGTGCAGTCAATTATCCCTATATCAGTGGAACGGAGGGAGTAATTATTATGTATTGAACCAACCTATTTTTCTTCCGGCACCTATTACTATTTCCAAATCAAAAGTAACATACTACTACATCTGTACCATATTTTAATATAGTTATTTATTAGGTCATTTGGCCAATTTTGGCATTCAAAATGCAAATATTATCTAATGTGGTTAAACTATAATGGAAAAATATTATGTTCCCCTTCTTTGAGCATAATATGTATTGCAAGCAAATTAATGGCGAATCATTTCAATTTGTTTCATCAAATTTATCAGGTCAAATTTAAGAGAATATCGAAAGTAGGAAAAGAAAATAATATAATAGGGAAAAGGTAAGGAAATAATATAATTTGATGCAGCTTTTATATATATATATATATATATATATATATATATATATATATATATATATATATAAAAATTAAGCTTTAATTCACAACCGTTGATCTACAATATATTAATGGATAAGATTAGTTCCTATTTCTCAAGATTAGTAGTGGTATCCATAAGAACACACCCCTATATATATATATATAAAATAAAGGTCAATCCACCACAATTTTTCTTGATTATTTTCCTAACTTCTCATAATTTTGCCTATTATTCAATAATTTAATCAATATATGTACCATATTATAATATATCTCCATATTTATACATATCTTATATCTCCACATTATATTAGGTATATTTTCATATTTTATTAGGATTAAAATAAATAAACAAACCTATAATTTTATCCGCATATAATATTAATATTAATTTCAATGCAAGTAATACGAATCTAAAAATTAATTAGATATTTTATCTCCTACTAAAGCAACATTCTTTTTCTTATTACTAACTCATCAACAATTTTTATAGCCATATTTCACTTTATTTTGTTGATTGATTTAATCCTCATCTTTGGATATAAGAATAACAAATAGTAAAAAAAACCAACAATTGCAATTATAACCTAGAAATGATGACTGCAATCATCTATAATTTCGGACAACAAATACATTAGTTGCTCCAAATCAAAATAAAAAATTATTGATATATTATTAGAAGCACTCGTTTTCTTCACTTTTATAGATGAAATTAATTTTAGGAAAAATGTGACTTTATGTCCCCAACTTTCACCCATTGGTTACTTTATGGCCCCAACTTTGATCTTGATTATTTTATGGCTCCAACTTTTATTTCTTGGTTATTTTATGGCCCCAACTTTTATCTCTTGGTTATTTTATGGCCCCAACTTTTATCTCTTGATTATTTTACAAAGTGACACTTTGTAAAAAAAATAATAGATGAAATGCAACAAGTGGAAAAAACTATACAACAAAACTATATATTTATGTGACAATTTGCACAAAAAATAAATAAATAAATAAATAAAATAAAATAAAACAAAACAAAATAAAATCCAAGCATGCATCAAGTGAAAACTATTATGCAACAAAGCCATATATTTATGCGAAATTTATATACGCAAAACACTCTTTGAAAAAATGCATTAAAATTGTTTTAGGCATAAAAGTATTCTTAAAAAAAGAAGCACAAAACGATATATATTGAAGTTATAAATTAATCTACAAATACATTTTTAAAAAAAAATAACACTTCTATGCTTGGCAACATAATGTAATATATACTCTAATAATATACGGAGTACAATATATCAAAAAAAAATAATAATAAATTCAAGCTAATTAATAAAATCAAATTAAAACTCAACGTATTAAATTTGATGCAAGAATTATATGCTTTGCTGCAAGAATTGATGCATATATTTATTTACATTATGTATATGCATCAAAATTAAATTAAAATTTCAATATATTAAATTTGGGGCCATAAAATAATCAAAAGACAAAAGTTGGGTCATAAAGTAATCAAAGATAAAAGTTGGGGCCATAAAATAATTAAGATAAAAGTTGGGGCCATAAAATAATCAAGAAACAAAAGTTGGGGTCATAAAATAATCAAGATAAAAGTTGGGGCATAAAATAACCAAGAGATAAAAGTTGAAGCTATAAAGTCACTTTTTCCTTTAGTTTTATGATATTACAACAATTTTTATTGCTATCTTTCAATTTTATTTTTATTAATGTTATTTTGAACGAAAGATAATTTTTATTTTCTAAAATCTATATCCCACATCAATAACCCAAAATCAATTATATACATTTAGTGCTTGTTTGCTAGACCGCATAAGAAAAGCCTAGATAAGATTGAAATTGTGATTATAATCTTACTTTGACTAAGATTGTAATTCAATCATTGTGTTAACCACTTGTTTGGTTGGCCAAATTAAGATCATGACTAAAATATAAAATTACTCTTTTAACCCTTTACAAATCAATAATTTACATAAGGGTTATAATTAAAATTGGGGATGAAGGTGCATAATCGGAGGCGGTTGCGGAGAAGCCATTGATGATTTCTTCCTCCACTCATGAATTAAATTTAAGGCAAATGAAAATTAAAAAAAAAAAAAAAAAAAACAGAAACAGAAAATTAAATACAAGTAAATTGTAAAGAATTCATAAACAAAAAAGTTCGTAAATGTTTTCTATGCTTCTCTCTCATCCATCCCACCCCACACCCTGTATCTCTTGCTTGTCACAATCACTGCAACAACCCCTTTGATAGTTAGAATCAATTCGTCGTCAATGGTGTCGAGAGAGGATGAGAATTTTATCGCCACCTGTTTTCGCGGACGGTGAATGTCAGTTAGAATGAATCTCGACACCAAATCCGCCGCCGCAACGCCGCCGAATTCTCAACCCATCATTCTTCGAGACGAAGGGATGAAGGCGAAGGTCTGGTCAACAGAAAATTGGGAGAGGAGAGGGCAACTTCTTGTTCAATAAATTCGAGGGCATATTAGGTATTTCATCCCTTATCATGAGTACCCAGATTATTATCGGGTGTGTGTGCCCAGATATATACTCTAAAGGGCTACAGTGCTTTTTCTCCGGGCCCAGATTATAAACTCGGGCCAACCGGATTACTATCTTACCAAGCAAACATTGGATAGGCCCAGATAGTAATCTTTATCTGGGCCTAATCCTGCCTAGCAAACATGCACTTAGTTAGATGCAAAAGAAGGATAAAAAAATCATATTCCATCCCATCTTTCAATAGAAGAATTGCAACGAATTACAACAAGATATATATATATATATATATATATATATATTAGACTTTTGATGATTGATATTCTGTAAGGAAATATATCGTGGTTAAGATTTCTAACAAATTGAGCCAACGAGCCGCTTGATAGTCAAAATGAAATTGTCCGAGCTCCTTCTATTATATGTACAACGGGTGTGTTGACATAAAAAAATATGTACCCAAGCCCATTAATTAACCTATTCTTTTACTACTGTGAACAATGAATGACTTGATATTGTCTCTCATAGTCTCATTGATACGTATTTTTTCAAACATAATATCATGCTAATATATATATATTAATATATTTGTGCAATAATATCATTTTTCAACAGTAATTATAATTATTTTATTTAAAAAATTGTGATATAATTTTTTTGTTATTTTTTTTTTCTAAATTCTCATAATTCTACTTATTTATCAATAATTTAAGTATTTTGTCTAAAATAATACTACTATAGATCTATACAAAAGAAACTTCAACAAATGTTCAGAACTCACTTCCAGCTCGTGAGTAGATCACATTTTTCATCTTTTTGACTAGAAAGTTTCGACTGCAGCAATTGGCTTCGACTTCTTAATTTGGTGGAGGATTGCCTCGGCAATCATCACATACACATAGATAATAATTTCTTTTGGATGATAGTGGTGGATCATCTAGTCAAAACGTGATATAAGATGATAGTGCGTTACCTGCTAACAACATTGAAAAATGCTACCCCTTCTATTCAACAAAATAATATCCTTTATTGACCTATTTACATGTATAATGAGCGGTTTGACATTCTAAAAGTTGATGAATACAATACCTTAGAAATAATACACATGATTGGTATTTTTTTTTTTATTATACGAGTAGTAAATAACGGGCGACTTCAAAATGTAAGTGAAAATAACCTGATTGACAATTTTTTTACTATAGAAGTAAACAACGGGTACCTTGAAATTCAAAACATGAATATAAATTATCCAAGAAATCCCAACAAATTATATTTCTAACTAACTCCTTCACATATTTTCAATTATATCAAAGAACGGGCTGCTTAACATCTAAATTGAATTCTTCAGGCGGCTTGACATTCAAATCGAGTAGAGCTATTCAAGAAATATTAAACGTCTTTAATCCACATTGAATAACGGGTGACTTGATATACAAATATTTGAATATTTAAATGAAGAGCTGCTTCACATTCTATCATCAATTATATCGAATGACGGGCGGCTTTACTTTATAACCATGCGAAAAAAAAAATTACCTCTCATTGACCTTTTTTTTTTTACCAACAGAAAACTTGATATGAAAATACTACTTGAAAAATATTACCAATGTATAATTGACGGCTTAACATTCAAAATGAGTATAACTACACGAGAAACAGGAACTCACCTAATTTATTTTCTGTTACAATGATCAACTGACTACTTGACATTCAAAATAAGTAAAACTAATCGAGAAATTAAAAAAAAAAAAAATCCTAATTCAATTTATTCCAATGGATCCTAACAATACTATAATCTTAATATAAATACTTCTATTATCGGATAATATACATTTCAATCAATCTTGAATTTTCTTGATTATTTTGCTAAATTCTCATAATTTTGTCTAATTAATCAATTCTCTAATCTAATTATATGTATTTTTAATTTGATATATATATATATATATAATTATTTCATAATAATGTATATCTTTAATTAATTATAGAATTTCAATTAATAACAATCGACAATGTGCAAGCTTTTAAATTAATAATTTTAACTGATATATACTTGACGGCTTAACATTCAAAATGAGTATAACTATACGAAAATAGAATCTCACCTAATCTATTTTTTATTACAATGATCAACGGGCTACTTGACATTCAAAATGAGTAAAACTAATCAAGAAATGTCACACCTCACTTATCTTTGTTTTTTTCTTCATTTTTTTTCTAATTCAGTTTAATTTTATTTTTTTCGAATGGATCGTAACAAGCTATACTCTCGAAAAAATAATTTTAATATTATTTTCAACGAGAAGTGAACCATGTCGAATTTCGACGGGCGCTAAACTAGTTTTCATGAACTTTCGATAATGATCCCATTAAGTTGCTTATCCACAGACTAGATTATCTCAACGGACATCAATAGTTTATTTTTGTTTTTATTAGCGCCGCCGCAATGCGTAAACACGTTTGTGTTGGTATAGTATAAAGAGGAAATGTATAGATTTGTCCCCTAGAGATAAGAAAACAAATTTTGTCCAAAATATAAGCTTACACAAAATTTGCCCATTTTTCATGTGGTGAGACTATTTTGCCCTTGTATGCTAATAGACAAAAACAACATTTCTCCCTCTCTCTCATAATTCTTTACGGATCTCTCTCTCTCAATTTGAATCTATCTTTCTCTCTCTCTCTCAAAGTTGTAGGCTTCTCTCTCTCTCTCTCTCTCTAAAGCTGCAAGTATGGTGTGGCGGCGGAGATTAGGGGGGGCAGCGGCCAGAATCAACTCCCGGGTCTTCACCGCTGGCCTTTTCTCTTTCTCTCTTCTCTCTCTTTCTCTCACCTCTCTTTCTTTCATATTTTTTTGCTCCCTCTCGACTAGCAGTCCTGTAATTCACCGGCAAGCTTCAAGGACGGACGGCGGTTTTGCGTGGAAGGGAAACGGGCTAGGGTTCCGTCGAAGTCATGCTCCATTAGGCTCAGGCCAAGCGGCTTCTCTCTCTCTCTCTCTCTCTCTTTAGTTTTCCAGGTCTGGGTTTTTTTAGTTCTAGGGTTTTTTTTTTGCTTTTTTTTTTGGCCGAATTCTTCTTCTTCCTTTTCTTTTTCTCTCATTTTACTGTAACAAAATCTATAAATTTTAGGGTTAAATGCTTGAATTAGGGTTTGATATATTTTATTTTACGAATTTTGGTAAGAATCGATGTGCTTGATGTGTAAATCCATCGTAAGAATTTATTTAATTTCTTATCACATTGTTATGACACGTGATAAGAATGGCCATAATTCTTATCAAACTGCGATACCCAAACTACAATTTTCTTACACTTTATCTCCAGTAAGAAATAACGTAATTTCTTACATTCAGAATTGAGTAAGCATTGAAATTCTTACAGAGTGTAATGGAATCCATGAAATATTACATCCAGTTTGTAAGAAATCCATTAATTCTTACAACATTTTTAGTCATTAACACAATGTAAGATGGTAAGAACGAGCTTATGTAGATTTCCTCATTTGAAGAATTTTTTGGAGTTCCGAACAATTTCGATACTTTGTTTTATTCACACATTGCAAAACTTCCACATTTCTTATTACTCCTATATCGTAAGAAAATATATGCAAGTTGTGGTAAGAAATATCGTAAATCTTGATAAGAAATATTACAATTTCTTATATTTGAGATTGTAAATTCTGAGAGTCTAATGTAATCAACGAATTCTTACATAGAGTTAAATATTTACAATTTGTGGTAAGAAATATCGTAAAATTTGATACGAAATATTTCAATTTCTTACGTTGAGATAATAAATTCTGATAGAGTCTAATGTAATCCACGAATTCTTACTCAAAGTTAAATATCTGCAATTTTTGGTAAGAAATATCGTAATGTATGATAAGAAATATTATAATTTCTTACGTTGAGATTGTAAATTCTTATAAAGTCTAATGTAATCCACAAATTCTTACATAGAGTTCGTAAGAATTACGGTATCAGAATGTAGGAAATACATAAATTATTATATCCATAATGTAACAATAAAAATATTTTTTTATGTAATATGGTGAAATACATCGAGCATAGCGATATGTGAGCATAAATATTTCGTTAATTCTTACAAAAAACAAACTTCGAAACCAGAACTTCACTAAATCCTACCACACAGTCCCTTACTTCACCAGAAAAATATGCCAAACAATTTTCGTAGTTTGCGCTCCAAAGCACATATATCCCACGTTTTCAACACAAAAAAAAAGAAGTATTTACGTCGCAGATTTCCTAACCATTTCTGCCTTTTCAATACCGACATGCTACAGCATGGCGTTCACGTCCCTTGCAAGGCTTTTGTATCCCCCGAGTATCACCTTATGCAGTTTGCTTGCCAAATGTTCTCTTTTGATACACCCATTCAACCTTACACATAACATTAGAAAATAGGAGATCAATGTAAGAAATCATAGGAAATGTATAAGAGTATGTTAGAAATTTATATTTTCTAACTATCACCTCAGCATTTTGTCAAATTCTGATATAACCTTATTCAACACATAGTAAGAATATTCATAACTTCTTATCAAGTTCATCATACAATATTCCAAATTTCTTACTACTTTTCTGTTTAGATATAACGATTTATTTTTTCTAACTAAAACATGTATTTTCTAAAGAAATTTTCATGTTACTACCCAATCATTTGCAGAAGGTAAGAAAGTATTAATTTATTCCCCAGAATAATATGTAATTTACCAGATTCTTACAAACTTCTCAGGCAATCATCATTCAATTCTTACCAATTTGAACGCAGTATAATACATTCAATTTTGTAAGCAGTGAAACCTAAATCAAGAATATGAATATGAATATTGAAATGAAGACTATTAAGCCTAATATAAGCAATTGAATGCCCACATTATGGTAAGAATCATTTACTTCTTACCAAGTTCAAGCACTAAAACACATTCAATTGATTAAATCAGCATACTTCACTATATAATTCTACGAATCTTACCGAAAATTTACAATTTTCTAACCAACATGCTGGAAATTATCATTTTTCTTACCGAATCGTGTTATATAAGTTAAGAAATTGATAATTTATTGCCAAGTAGAACATTAGAATATTAAAAGTTTATCCCAGTTTGTTAGAAATTGACGTTTTCTAACCATCTCAGCATAACTTTCACATAGTTCACAAATTTCGTATCAAGTTCATCAGTTCAGATATCAACATAAAAAATCTTAGAAAAAGAGACCCCAGTATGTTAGAAATTAATATTTTCTAACTTTCTTAGCATATCTTTCAGATAGTTCACAATTTCTTATCAAGTTCACGAGTTAACATATAAAAGTAAGAAATCATAGAAAAACTTCTCCAAGTATGTTAGAAATTAACTTTTTCTAACTATCTTACCATAAGTTTCAAAGGGTTCACATTTTCTTATCAATGTCAGCACTTTAGATAGGTACATAAGAAACCATAGAAAAACAGTCCCAAGTATGTTAGAAATTATCATTTTCTAACCGTTTTACCATATAACCTTCACATAGTTCACAAAATTCTTATCAAATTCATCATTTCACTTATCAAAGTAAGAAATCATAGAAAAAATTATTCCAGTACGTTAGAAATTAACTTTTTCTAACTATCTTAGCATAAGTTTCATATAGTTCAAATTTTCTTACAAACTTGAATCATACAATATACAGCTTTGTTTGTTAGATAGCAGAAGCAGAAATCCTAATCCCATAAATTTTAAGAATAACGACATGTTTTTAAGCCTTATTCAACCATTCAAACACTAAACACTGAAATTATCTTGTGTAATCCACTGATTTTTATCCAAAATGTGATGATAATCACATAAAAGCACACAATATCACACAATATGCACATTATACTCTATATCCTAAATCAGTAACCTTAATCCAAGCCTGTAAACCTCCAGAAATTGTACTAAAATGCAACATGCAAGAAAACCCTAACTTGCCTTTGAATCTACGAAAGGGCAGCCGCTGGGTTTGGGGTTCTCCGGTTCTGTCGCCGGATTTTCAAACCGCGGCGGATCGGGATGCTCTGTGGCGTCTGTTTCAGGTCGCTTTCTTTTTGTTCTTCGCATCGCCATGGCTGGTAAAATCTCTCGAACGGCTAATTCGGCGGTTTCCCTCGTGAAACCTCGGCAACCGGCGGTAGTTCTTCGACGGAGAACGACAGCTGGAGTTGCTTTTGTTTTCTAAGGTTAAGGGTGAAGGAGGGGAAAAGAAAGTGGGCGGGGGGAGTGTTTTTGTTCAGTTGCAAGATGGAATGAGAGCGGAAGTTGAGGGTTGAGGGAGAGAGATTGGGGGTTCTTTTTTGTTTTTTCTATAAGGATATTTTGGTCTCACTTTTGAAAAGTGGACAAAATTGTGTAGATGTTATATTTTGGTCAAATTTTTGTTTTTTATCCTCTAAGAGGATAGATCTTTTGTTGCCTCTAGTATAAAAGTAATTACATACGTACACTATTTATTGCACAAGTAAAGTCACAACATAACACTGCACTTTTTCTTTGGGGAAATACAACAATTAAATGGCAAAAATAACAAGAAGAATAAGAAGAAGAAGAACCGCTAGGGATTGGATATATATAACTACTCTAATAAGCTTTTCTTTTTCCTTTATCGTTTGATGTTAAAATATATATATATGATTTTATTAGAGCCATGTAACATTACATGTTACTTTTTTGACGCATAATAACAAATGAAAAAGACAAACACATTCCATATAAGTTGAAACATAAAATAACAATAAATGTAGGGTGTATGCATAGACACAATTATTTGGGATTTGGTGCATTTACGGATAATAGACGTTGATTCGATGTATTTAATTAGGCAAAATATTTAGGAAAGCATAAGCAGCATCACCAAATGAAATGATATACGTATATTAGTACTGTATGTACTAGATAGTGTATAATACTATTATGTGGGGTTTTTGAGTTTGATGGAGTAGTATAATATGAATATCCCTTTCCTTTATCCTCTTCCCTTTCTCTTTCCACAACCCAGATATCAAAACCCCCCTCCCTCCCATCTTCCCCTGTTTGGGAGCTCCTCCTTCCAAGAATCTTCTTTGGCCTTGTTTTTTTCTCTCTCTCTCCTCTCTCCATTGCTGAATATCCATGGACTTGTCTTCTTTCCACACCAACCTTTACTACTACCTTCTCTCTCTCTCTCTCTTTCCCCGGAACTATCCCAAAATCTCCATGATTGATTCTTAGATTTCCTACTCGACCATCAATTCCGCTCAACTCATATTCAGCTGAATCAGCTTTCTTCTCATCCCTTCACCAGTCATGAGGCCTCTACAGCCGCCGCCGCCCTCCGGATCCGCCACCAATCGTGTCAGCCGCCAACGCCGCCGCCCGGACCTAACTCTGCCTATGCCCCAGCGTGACCCCTCCTTCGCCGTCCCCCTCCCTCTGCCGCCGAGCTCCGCTCCCCCCTCGGTCTCATCCAATCGTCAATTAGAGTACTCCGAGCTGGAGCGCGTCAGCCGCATCGGCAGCGGCGCCGGCGGCACCGTATACAAGGTCCTCCACCGCCCCACCGGCAAAATCTACGCCCTCAAAGTGATCTACGGCAACCACGAGGACGCCGTCCGCAATCAGATGCGCCGCGAAATCCAGATTCTCCGCGACGTCGACAACCCTAACGTGGTCCGCTGCCACAACCTCATCGATCACAACGGCGAAATCCAAGTCCTCCTCGAGTACATGGACAAGGGATCGCTCGAAGGCACGCACATCCCCCAAGAACCCTCGCTATCCGATCTCGCCCGCCAGATTCTCTGCGGTTTGTACTATCTCCACCGCCGCAAAATCGTTCATCGCGATATCAAGCCCTCCAATTTGCTCATCAATTCGCGAGGGGTAGTAAAAATAGCCGATTTTGGGGTGTCGAGAATTCTAGCTCAAACGATGGACAACTGCAATTCGTCGGTGGGGACGATTGCGTATATGAGCCCCGAAAGAATCAACACCGATCTCAATCACGGGAGATACGATGGATATGCGGGGGATATTTGGAGTTTGGGAGTCAGCATTCTAGAATTTTACTTGGGAAAATTCCCATTCTCGGTGGGGAGGCAGGGAGATTGGGCTAGTCTAATGTGCGCCATCTGTATGTCTCAGCCGCCGGAGGCACCGGCTGCGGCGAGCCGGGAGTTCAGGGATTTCATTGCCTGTTGCCTTCAAAGGGATCCGGCCAAGCGGTGGACGGCAGCTCAGCTCTTAAGGCACCCCTTCATCACGCAGTATGCCTCTCCGAGCAACGGCAGCAGCGGGAATAATCAGGTTCATCAGTCTCGTAACTTATTACCCCTGCCTCGCCCGGATTCCTCATTTGCTTGATTAAAGTAGGAGTTTTATTATTCAATTTACTTCATAATTCTATACAACTGTGCTCCAATCCTGGGCTGTTGCTTCATGTTAAGTAGCTAGGGATTTGAGGAAGGGAACTAGAGAATGGTGCATACTTCTTGTTAAGGCTATACGTGGTTTCGGGGCTCATGCTTCAGGTTGAACGATGATGTTAAACCGTTGAAAGGAATGAATTCTATTTTCTGGGCTCATTCATTTGATCTTTTTTGGGTAGATAATTCTTCCTTTGTGATGCGTATTTTTCTTGTTTGATTGATGATAGGATGGGTTGGGTTGTATTGCATTGCATCCAATAGTGTTGTCTTTGTCTGGAATTGGATGGATACTATGCAAAAGAAGAGATTATAAGCTAGTATGCACATATTCTTTTTGCCTGTCTGTCATGGAATCCTTATCTTTTGAGATTGATCGAGCTTGGGTTGCATCTTTGGTGTTCTATAGCTATATTTGTGTGATGGTGACCCTGAGCAATCCAGCCATAGTTGCTACATCCTCTAAATCTAGAGTTTGATGGCCTTATCATGAGCTTGCAATGATCGTTGATTCGGTTGGTTGTTTTGGAAGATGGTGTATCTAGTTTTGGCAAAAGATTATTGTATTCCAACTTGTTACTTTATGGAAATACATCCCAATAATGAAGAGGAAACCACAACACATTTTGTTATTGAGGACATGTGATAATGTGCTTAATGAGTGGCTCTCCATCCCTCTCCTTCTCCTTCTTCTTCTTCTTCGTCTTCGTCTTCGTCTTCTTCTTCTTCTTCTTCTGTTTTTTTCTTTTCTTTTCTTTTCTTTTTTTCTTATCTACATGTATTATGATGCACCTTAACTTGTTTTAACCTGGCATTGCATAATTGATTGGGTGTTTTAAGCCTGACTTTTTCTAGATTAGGATATTGTGTAGTTTCTTTGTTTTGTAAGAAAACAACACACACAGACACGCACAAAAGACAAAAGGATGTAGTGTAGTTTATTGAAATGGAATGTGATTTGCAGCAGTGCAATGCCGTTATTTAATTTGCTGTAAAAATGCTTGGAAGTATTTTATGTTGGCTAAAGCCAATTTGCTTATTGTTGTCCATAAAGAGGAATGATTGTAGTATTGTACCATCTCCTGGGACATTGCAAGATCCGTCTAGTTTTCTGTCCCTTTACTTTTTCTTATATTATACTTCCTCCGTCTACCAAGAGTAGACATAGTTGACTTTATAAATGGTTTTGAGGCTTTATAATGGCTTTATAATGATCAATTTTACAATGGAATTTTGGAGTTTTTTTTTTTTATATATATATTACTATAACACTCGTAATATCATATAAAAATAAAAATAAAAAACAATACTCTAAAAAAAAAAAGGAGCAGCATACCTCTACAAAGAAAATTGTAGAAAAATACTAACTATTCTGGTCAACTTGATACGTTTTTTTGAATATATATGTTAGTATATAATAATAAAAGGCATGTTAAGTAAAATGTGACGGAGGGAGTATTAACTATTAACTATAAGCACCCACCGTAGGAGTCTTCGCTCTTCATAACTTCCTGTGTGGCATTAACCAGAACATTTATGTATTCCTATGGTGCATAACTATGAGTGTAATTCGAATCTTGATTCTAAGAGAGTTAATTAGAAAGAGTATGCAAAATAGTAATGGATCACATTGATTAATATATATTTGTGAAAAAATTGATAGTAGTAATTTTTGAGTTGGTCCAAAAGATGAATAAATTTATTTGTGAATAGTGTACGGACATGGTTAATTTGATGCAAGTTTGAAAATACTGTATGCAAATTCAATGATCGTGTTGAGTTTAGGCAGGCGAGCAAAATTTTAGATGCAGGCCCAGGCCCAGGCCCAAGTCAAGTGAGTGAGTAAAGTAAACCAAAGCAAACTCATAGTCATATATAGTGGACTGCTTCCTGATCCAAACTCAAAATCCATTTTAGTTTTATGCTTTTAGATTCAATTGCAACTATCAATTAATCAAACAAAATAAATTAATCACAATATGTTGCTTTGAGTGTAACTGAAAGTCAGTTATGTAGTAGTTGTTGTAGTAGTGTGACAGAAAATAATAATATTAGTATATGCAAATGCAAGTCCGAAAATAATAATAAATAAATGAAATGAAAAGTGGTAGTGCAGCACCATCGGTTTGGTAATTGGTGGTTGCCTCATCCTACCATTACCGTTACCATTACCAATTTAGCATACAAAGAAAGAGTAAGTGGCCGTGGTTACTGCCTACCCATAAATATACTACTTCCACCGTCCTCCATTTCTTGACCCAAAATTTTTCGGCATGCATTTCTACCGAAACCTAATACGAGTTTTAAAATATAATTTTAAAATATTTTTTTTTTAGGGATAGTACGACACTCGTAGTATCCCGTAAAAGAAACAATACTTCAAAATTATATTTAAAAATCCGTACTAAGTTTCAATGGAAATACATGCCGAAAAGTTTTGGGTCAAGAAATGGAGAACGGAAAGAGTAATATAGAGTAATAGGAATAATAAAATAAATAAATAAATAAATATTGGTGGAGTGACATGCATGTGTGGCCACTGCCGCCATGCTCCATATCTTTAATCCTACTTTCCATTTTTCACAAAAATCCTAACTGAAAACGCACTGCTGCTGCTGCTGCTGCTACGCTACCTACTTCTCTCTAACACATTCTCTCTTTCTCTTAGCTTAAAGCCTTACACTATTACTATTACTATTACTATTACATCTCGATCTCTGCCTCTTTCTCTTCACTCTCTCTGTCTTCAGACTTCAATTCATCCCCTCGATCACTCACTGACTAGTGACTACTACCGTCGTCATGTCATTCGGTGTTTCATCCCAATCCTACTAACACTCGTACTAGTTTCTTTATTTTATTTGTTCAAACCTGAGAAAAATAAACTCTCAACTTTATATATCATCCGCAACTTAATTTTCTACTTGAACGACTCTGCTTGCCGTGCTGATAATTCCTTGTAGCCATTTCTGTCTTTCTGCAAGAGCCAAGAGGTGATTCTACTTTTAATTTCTTTATCAAGATTGAAGCTCTACTGACTGATGATGTGTAAAACCAAAATTATACTCAGCTCGTACATAGTAGTACTATTGATTTTCCGGCTTTGTGATTTACGAATACTACTTAACGAGTCATGATTATCTTTGTTTCAAGAGGAATGGGATCCATAGAAGAAAAGATAGGCTTTGAATCCATCCCTCTCAGTGCATCCGAGTCCATGAATAAAGTGGAGGTGGAGATGGAGGTGCAGGTGCAGGTGCAGCCTTTGAATTGTGAAAGTCTGCAATTTCCAAGGGAGGTCCATGGAGTCAGCATTTTGAGGAGTATATACATTGTTTTGCTCAAACCCAAGATTAACGTTTTGCTGCCTTTTGGGCCCCTCGCAATACTGCTGCACCATTTTACCAGTAAACAAGTAAATTTTTTAATTAATACTCCGTAGTTCTGAATTAACATGGGTTAATACTATTAGTTGTGAATAAATTCCATTTCCAGGGATGGGTCTTCTTCTTCAGCTTAGTTGGTATCACTCCTTTAGCTGAGCGGCTTGGTTATGCAACCGAGTAAGTTCAAGTAAACGGAGTATGTATCATATGCTGTATGTTCATCTATATGAAGCCCCCTTAATTGTTTTTTTCGTTTTCTTTTCAAAAAAAAAATTCAACGAATCTTAATTGAATCAATTGTCTTGTATTGTATGTAGGCAACTTACATTTTATACCGGACCAACAGGTACTATTATATTATTCTCCTTTCACTTTGAACACTCATGATTTCTTCAATTTTGTTCACTTATGCATTTTCACTCATATCATTCTTTAGACAGACTAGAGAAAAGTAGTGGAAAGGTTAGTTAATCATCTATATACATACAGAACTGAAGGCTAGCTGCTCTCCTTTAATTTAATTTAATTTCTTGTTTAATTAATCTGCAGTTGGGGGCCTTCTAAATGCTACATTTGGAAATGCCACTGAAATGATCATTTCTATGTATGCATTGAAGAGTGGGATGCTGAGGGTTGTTAAGCAATCTTTGTTGGGTTCTATATTGTCGAATATGCTTCTGGTCCTTGGATGCGCCTTCTTCTGTGGTGGAATACTTCATCCAAAACTCCAAAAATTCAATAAGGTGCAGTGCAGTGGTGGAACATTTTTACTCATGATTGGCAAATTAATTTGATGCATGTTCCTAGAGCTAGCTAGCTGAAATGAATTGAGTAAGAAAAGCAGCTGATGCCCCACATATATATATATATATTTTCAGGCCACTGCCCTCGTGAACTCGGGGTTGTTATTGATGGCCATCATGGGTTTACTCTTCCCTGCAGTGCTGCTCTACACACATACTGAAGTACATCAGGGCAAGTCGGAGATCGCTCTTTCACGGTTTAGCAGCTGCATAATGCTGCTTGCTTATGGATCCTATCTTTTCTTTCAGCTCAAGACTCAAACTAATCTATACTTGTCTTGATGAGGTACTCATATCCCTTCTCTTGTTGTTTGTGTATGGCGATTTCTGTAGTAAAAATACATAACTTGCAGATATATATGATGATGAGTCAGTCCACTGTTCCATTCGCAGACAAATATTCACAGATAGATAATACATGCGTGTATGTGTTCATTTGTGATTATACATAATTTAGTTACCTTTGCTACTTGCAGGCAATCGAGAATGATGATGAAGAAGATTCAGAGGAAGATGATGTACCAGAGATTACATATTGTGAAGCAATGGTGTGGCTTGCTGTTATAACTTTGTGGATATCTGTTTTATCTGGATATCTTGTTGATACAATACAGGTACATAAGTACATTAGAAATGTATTAATTATTCTTCTGCCTTTCCAGAGAGAATCTTCATTACTTTTTTTTTTTTTCATTACAACATCACTATATATTAAGGGAATAAATAAGCTTGCTTGAACAGCAAATCTGATACCTAGTGTGTGAATCTTTTCAGGGTGCATCTGATTCCATGAATATACCCATCGTATTTATTAGTGTTGTGTTGCTTCCAGTTGTGGGGAATGCTACAGAACATGCAAGTGCTATCATGTTTGCCATGAAGGATAAACTTGTGAGTATTATAGCAATCTTGAATAATCCATTTCTTAGTGTTTCTCTTAAAAATTGTCTCTACTTTCTTGCCACAGGATATTACAATTGGAGTTGCAATTGGATCATCTACTCAGATATCTATGTTTGTGGTGAGGCCTTGTATAGTATGATTTATTCAAAAAGTTTGTGCATTATATTTTGGTCAAAATCATATACTACAATATTCTTGGTTCTGCAGATTCCATTTTGTGTAATTTTTGGGTGGATGTTAGGGAAGCCTATGGATTTGAACTTTCAACTCTTTGAGACAGCTACACTGTTTATGACAGTGCTGGTAGTAGCATTTATGCTTCAGGTTTGTTCCATACTAATATTACAAATATGTATATGGTGGTGGCTCTCTCTCTCTCTCTCTCTCTCTCTCATTGTTGCTTGTATATATATATTATAATGATGCAGGAAGGCCAATCAAATTATTTCAAAGGCTTGATGCTTATTTTGTGTTATCTCATTGTTGCTGCTAGTTTCTTCGTGCACATTGATGCATCAAATGGTAAGTCCTTATTACCTTTATATATCTTCACTTTATGACAGAAATTTAAACTTGTCGCAAGTTTTTTTTAATGAAAATGGCTTCTTATGCATGAAGATTCAAATGTGTGTGTGTGTGTGTGTGTGTGTGGATTATTTTATGAAAGTTGCAAGAGATAATAAAACAGAGCAATATATAAATCAAGAAAATGAGTGGTTGCATTTGCATGAATTCATGTAGGAGTAGGTGATGGTTGAATATTATCCATCCTGCATGAGAGGTGGGGGTGGAGGTGGAGGTGGTGAAAGAGGCTGTAATGAAAGTACAGCAGCCAGCAATGATTCACCATTCGCTATTATCACTCTATATATCTGCATTTGTATTCAGATATTGTATTCAAGATGGTGGCAAAATGCCATTATAACTTTACTTTTAGGAGGGCTGTTCAAATCAATGATGTTATGCTTTTGGTAGAGAGTGATTGGAATATACTATATATACATATATGCTGTTGTTACTCATGATTTGATACCATTTCTAGGAATATATAAATAATTGGCTAAACGTCAGTGTTATTGTACATTATTAACATAATCTAAAGTGATGTCTCTCTTCCTCATGTATGATACCTACGGTTGACTGTAAATAGTTGATTATGGATAAATAGCTCGAGTCCCTTTAAATAATTAGATGAAAGCAATTATTGACTCGGTCTGTTGCTATAATTTCTATTAGTGTGTGACAATTTATAGTCAAGAATCCACACTACACCAAGGAAATTACTTAATGTTTTTTCCTGGTAACTTGCTTATACATTACATTTGTTAATGTGGACTTATTTCACGCAATTGGACACAAATAGTCCCATGAATGAAAAAAGTCCTCCCACATGTAAACACTCTTAATTTTCCATTGTTTAGACCTTTTCAAGTTTATTGTATAATTATATAGCTCCATGTCAATGTCATCATCTCTCTGTCCTCGTCTCCTCTCTCTCTCTCGAGAACTTTGATGAAAAGGTGAAGATCATGTCCTTCTTCATCATCTTCATCTTCTTCTTCTTCTGAGAGAACAGCCACAACTTAAGCAGCCATGCTCTTGAATCCTGTCCTTGTTCATTTAGATATGGTACTGCTATCCATATTTGTAGTAGCGATCTCTTATTTTGTAGGCACATGTGATGGCTCCTGCAATGAGCTCGACCGCGATTCTTTGTCATCATTCAACCTCTCCATCTCTGCTTCACCTCCTCTCAACTGGTCTCTTTCTCTTGACTGCTGCACTTGGGAAGGTGTTTCTTGTGATAATTCAAGCAGAGTAACCAGTGTATGGCTCCCATCAAGAGGCCTGGTTGGTGAAATATCGCCTTGGGTGATGAATCTCACCTCTCTCTCTCTTCTCAACCTCTCTCACAACAGGCTCTCTGGCCATCTCCCACATGGATTCTTCACCTCCTTCATCACCCTTCACCTTATAGATTTGAGCCTCAATCGTCTCTCTGGGGCGCTGTCGTTGTCAGCATCAAATAATCTTCCTGCTACTATCCACACCTTCAACTTGTCCTGCAATTCCTTTCATGGCACAATCCCATCTTCATTTTTTGAGACAGCATCGAAGCTGCAAACTTTTGATGTCAGCAATAACAGCTTTTCTGGATCAATTCCTTCCTCTATCTGCAGCTTTTCGCCCTCACTGCAACGCTTTGATTTCTCCAACAATGAATTTTCAGGCCTCATTCCTACAATCCTTGGACAGTGCTCAAAACTGGAGAGTCTTAGAGCCGGTTTCAACAACTTTTCCGGACAGATCCCACATGAAATCTACAGACTGTCGACGTTGCAAGAACTCTACCTACCTGGAAACAAGCTCTCTGGAGAGATAAATCAAAGTATTGTCAGCCTCATCAACCTCAAAATCCTCAAATTGTACGGAAATGAGCTGAGAGGACTCATCCCTCCAGACATGGGCAGGCTCTCCAACTTGGAACACCTGCAGCTCCACATAAACAGTCTGAATGGAATTATTCCAACATCTCTATCAAACTGCACGAGGTTGATAACACTGAATCTAAGGGTCAACTCCCTAGAAGGTGAGCTTTCCTCTTTTGATTTCTCAAGACTTGTGCAGCTCAAGTCGGTCGATCTAGGCAACAATCTATTCAGAGGAAGTTTGCCTGCAAGCCTCTTCAAGTGCAGAGCACTCACAGCAATTCGGTTGGCTGCTAACAACCTCAGTGGACAGATTCTGCCACAGATAGTGTCCTTGCCATCCTTGTCTTTCCTCTCCCTCTCTAACAACACTCTAACCAACATCACTGCTGCACTTACAATCTTGAAAGGGTGCAAGAATCTCACCACATTAACGCTCTCAATGAATTTCCACGACGAACACCTGCCTAGTGATCATGGCAATGAGGGGCTTCACAATCTCCGAGTTCTTGCCCTGGGCGGATGCGGATTCACGGGCTCTTTTCCACTGTGGCTGTTGAAGCTACCGGATCTCGAGCTTCTAGACCTTTCCTTCAATTTTCTGACAGGATCAGTGCCTGATTGGATCGGAAGCTTCCAAGAGCTTTTCTACTTAGATTTGTCAAATAACCAGCTGTCAGGAAACATCCCCATAGAAATGACAAGAATGCAAAGGTTAGCATTCCAACAGAGCTCTCACCAGGTTGATGGTAGCTATCTAGAGTTGCCTGTCTTTGTCACTCCTGACAATGTCTCCAGCCTTCAATACAATCAACTCTCAAGCTTACCTACGGCTTTGTATCTTGGAAATAACAGCTTAAACGGCACTGTCCCTACCGCCATCGGTCAGCTCAAGTTCATCATAGCCCTCGATCTCTCTGGCAATGATTTCTCCGGTCAAATCCCTGATACATTCTCTAATCTCACCAACTTGGAGAAACTAGACCTCTCAAGAAACCATTTTTCCGGCCAAATCCCACCATCACTCCGAAATCTCCATTTCCTCTCCTTTTTCAGTGTTGCAGACAACAATCTTGAAGGCCCAATCCCCACAGGAGGACAGTTTGACACTTTCCCCGTCTCAAGCTTCCAAGGAAATCCAAAGCTCTGCGGCAAGATCTTGCAGAATTCTTGCGCAGTCGCTCCAAATAATTCGCCTCTAACAAAAGGGAAAAGGAAGAAAACGGTCATAGTACTAACACTTGTCCTCTGTTCAGCCATTTTCACCATCACCCTACTAGTGTACTGCTTCTTGGAGAAGAGGTGGAGAAAGCAACATCAACATCAACAGCAACAGCAACAGCAACGCGGCCTTGAGAAGATCAATGATCCTGAAGAGGAGAACAGAAACAGCACAAGCCTAGTCATACTGTTCCCAAACAAGTACAACAACAAGATGCAGAATCTATCCATGGGAGAAATCTTGAAAGCCACAAATGGTTTCAGCCAATCCAACATCATCGGGTGCGGAGGCTTCGGATTGGTATACAGAGCAGTCCTCGAAAATGGGAGTAAACTAGCAATCAAGAAGCTCACAGGAGGGGAGATGTGGTTGGTGGAGAGAGAATTCAAAGCAGAGGTGGAAGTTCTGTCCACAGCACAACACAAAAATGTGGTGGCTCTAAAAGGCTACTGCATGCACCAAGGCTACAGATTGCTGCTATATTCCTACATGGAGAACGGCAGCCTAGACCACTGGCTGCACGAGAAGCCCGGAGGCGCAGCCGACCTGAGGTGGCCCACACGGCTCAAAATGGCGGTGGGGGCCAGCAGTGGGGTTGCATACTTGCACCAAAGGCACATAGTGCACAGAGACATCAAGTCGAGCAACATTCTTCTCGACCACAATTTGGAGGCCCACGTTGCTGATTTTGGGCTGGCTAGGCTCATTCTCCCGTACCGGAGTCATGTGACGACGGAACTGGTGGGGACGCTGGGCTACATCCCGCCGGAGTACGGGCAGTCGTGGGTGGCGACGTTGAGAGGAGACGTGTACAGTTTTGGGGTGGTGATGGTGGAGCTGCTGACGGGGATGAGGCCTTTTCTGGTATTGAATCCTAAAGGGTCTCGAGAGGTGGTGAAGTGGGTGGTGGAGATGAGGAATGAGGGAAGGGAAGAGGAGGTGTTTGATCCGGCGATGAGAGATGATCATGATCATGATTGTGATTGTAAAGGAGAGATGGTGAGAGTTCTTGAGATTGCGTGTTTGTGTGTGAATGAGAATCCATTGGAGAGGCCCACCATGAATGAAGTTGTTGAATGGCTCAAGGATGTGGGCGTGGGGAGAAGCAGACCCACGCTAGGAGCCTAGGACTAGCACCAGACCACACTGTCTCGAGTTCATAGGAATATACATTATATTCAATCAACCAACATCGAACTCACTCTCTTAAGTATTTCAAAATTTCCTCTAATTTTTTTATCATATTCGATGAATACATACATACATAAACATTGATAAAAGTGGAAGTTATAGATTGTAAGCTGATACAGTACTAAAGTGGAGAAAGCATATTCATATTCTGGGTATATATGGAAATCTGATTAGATGTGAATGGTCGGGATCCTCTGTCCCCAACTCGATGTCTCAACATCCCAAATGGTGATATCTATTAGTTTTCAAGGGTTCACCCATCCATATAGGGTTTAAATTATTTTTTAACATTTAATTTCACTTTTATTAGTTATATTAGGGTTGATAAATTCAAAATTAGGGTATATAATTTTAAAAAATTTAATTTTTACTTATAAATATCTATTATGATTTAGCCCATGTTTGGTTCATTTTTTTTTTGGACTAGCAGAAGTAACGTGCGTTGCACGTTCAACCAAATTATTTTTTTCTTTTCATGATAAAAGTCATTAAGCATTAATTTATAAAAATAGTAAGCTTACAACACGCTATATACCATTCATAAATGGTTAAATATTTAAATAGATAAGTTATTCAATTAAATTATATGAATTACTTTGATCGAAAATTTAATTTTGATATACATCAACCACACTTTATAAATATATAGTAATATTTGAAAACTCGTGATCAGTAAATATTTAAAAAATATATGATAATATAATGTGCTTATATTCTTTCACTCTAGACATAAATTAGAAAAATGTAGCCGTTAAATATAATGCAAATTATATTCAAGTGATTTTACTTATAATTAGTTTAATAGTTCATTTGACACATGATTAGTTTATACTAGTAACTATTTTTGTGTTTATGATGTTTTATAATCATTTTTTTCATTTATATTCACAAAAATATAAATTTACAATCATCAAGCTTACATGAGAATTTTGATATCTTTGAACCATATAGAATGGGAATTCTCAATGGTTTTGGTACAAATATTTTGATTTAAAACTCAAACTCCAAATAGAAAAATAGTTATTTATTTTGAACTTCAATTTTAGATATTTTTATTTTTTTTAGACAGTAAAGATTATATACAAAATAAAATGATGCTCCCTCCACATTTCAATAAAAGTCTCAGTTTCAAATACCCAAAATATTTTTGAATTTCTAGAGTAAAATAGTGTTAAACTTCCTTCAAAGAAAGAAAGCGTACATTTTAGCAAATAATATATTTTAAAATTTGGAACTATTTCATCACACTAATCGACTCATTTTTTGTGTGCATGTATAGTATTTGTATCTTCGAGTTGGCAAGCCTTGGCCATAATCATCAAGAACTTGCAACGGAAGAGCGAGTGTGCAGGGTTTTTCAAAACACATGATTGTTTTATACAAATTAAAAAATATAGGGATATTTTGTGTAGATTTCGCAAAACACATGGTAATTTTTTGCAATTTACTCATCTTTTAAGCAATAAAAAATGTCACGTACCGACCTATGATTATTATCAAAATACTTATTTTATAGGAAAAAGCACTGGTACAATAAAGTTTGATCAACAAGATAGATGTCATACAAAGTTGCTTTTATACCTTCATTTTTCTTAAGACACCAAATTACACTAAATTTCATAAGGCTAATAAGGGGTTGTTTGGTAGACACAATAACTCTAGATAAATAAAATTATTGGGGCTTTTCTACCTGTTTGGTATACCAAAAACCTTTTCTTGATAGCCCGTGAAAAATGCCGGCTTGACATAAAATCACTCCATTAAGTTTTCCATAGTTGAACAGTAATCAACAATTTTTTCATGTTTCTTCTTTTGCCCTTTCTTTTTTCGCCAGCAAACCCTTCTCCCTCCACCGCTGGTTGGACACAAACCCTTCTCCTTCCCTAGCTTCCTCAATTGAAAATAAAAGAACTCAATAAAAAAAAGAATCTTGCAATAGAGAAGTGATAAAATAGACTTGATATGTTATTTTATAGCATAAACTATTTCATCTCCATAACTTTCTCCTAGTATTTCGAAATGAGCTTTCTAATACTTAATACTAAAAGCAAAACAAAAAATTTAAAATAATAATAATAATAATAATAAAATAAAAATAAAAAATAAAACTTAAGTAACTAAGGTAAAATAAAAGACATACTAATAATTTTACCTCTCCTCGTGCCTAGAAAGTATGTCAGCTTTTTGTCAGTTGCGATTAAAACATTCTCGAACTAACTTTGATAAGGTTTTTTGATGAACAAAAGTGAAGCTTCTAAACAGTCAATGGTAAAATCGAGATTCGTGAAGTAAATTACGAGTCAAAGAAATGAATATGTTATTGGTTCATCTTCAACAGCACAACTTCAACTTTGACGCTTATAACTCTTCTCTCAGTTTCTTTTTCCACATTCCACATTAATAATAATAATAATAATAATAATAATAATAATAATAATAATAATAATAATAATAATAATAATAATAATAATAATAATAATAATAATAATAAATAAATAAATGAATAAAAATAAAATAAAATAATAAAATAAAAAAACTAATAAAAAAACTCTTCAATCCAAAACGCTTTTGACAAACAATTCAAACTGGACAATGTTTGATTTGGTGAAACTCTTGTGTTACCTAACCTAAACGTAAACCCTTATTAATACCAACTATAAAGAACAATTAATGAACCTATTGCATAAGAATTAAAATGATCATATATTATTGCATGTATAACCTCTTATACCATAATTAATTTTTTTACAAACTACTCTCTGTGTATGTGAATTTATTGTCTATGAATGGGCAACATGAGTTTTAAGGTATCAATTGATAGGATGTAACGTGAGTGAAATAGGGGTTCCACTTTAAGGTGTACTTTTAAATTGTAATTGTAGAAAGAATAAGATGAGTTGTTGTTGGGAACTCTTCGATAGTTTTGATAATGTTATTAGAAACCACACTTAAACAATAGATTTTAATTGGGAACAGACTGGTCTCCGTGTTTGGATCAGTCAAAGTTCAACTCGAATAGGTTGCCATGTAAAGGTCAAGGTTGGTAGTGCAACCTTGTACCTATTCTACTCAAACCTGTCATAACGTTCCTATGTAATCTGTCTATGTAACCTGCTCCAACCAATACTTGAAGATCTCACTCGAAGGTTACAGAGACTGAAGACAGTTAGAGGTATAGGGAGCTCGACCTGCAAAGTCCAACCTGAGCTGTGACTGAGGAACCTGTCCTCAACTCAACGACCATATTTGTGTCAGTGTACGGTTCTGCATAACCTGACACACACAACGGCTCTATTACAAATGCTTCTCTATAAATACCTCAAGACATTCAAGAAAGAAGGCACGGGAAACTCAAATTACAAGCTGAAACGCTGCAGAAATCTCAAGCCAAACATTCACACAATCAACACTCGAAATCACAAGAGCTTTCTCAAGTGTTGATCTTTGAAGATTTCTATTCTTTCTAGAACCTTACTAGAACACAATCCACACTCTCACTATCATCACCGTTGATATTCAGTGTAGTCGATAGAGTTGTATTCCAAACCGTGATAGCTTTTCACAGCTTTCCAATTTGATTATTAGTGCTAGTTGTTTAGCATTAGTAAGATTGTATGTAAGTTTGTATGTAAAGTTAGAAGAATCACGACTCAAGATTCGTGCTAGATTCAGTCTAAAGAGAGACTTGAATTTGGACTGGAACCTCCACCAGTGTTAAAAGGAGCGAAAGATCTCAGTTAAGGGATTACAGATTCGACGGGATCTGGCGTGGACGTAGGAGCTGTTTACTCCAAACCACGATAAAAACTCCTCGTGTTTTTCTCTCTTACTATTCTTTATTTACACAGTTTGCATGCTCATAACCTGCACCACAGTAATCTGTCTTGCATACACTTCTGTATTTACACAGTTTACATGCTTGCAACCTGCACTGCTATAACATGTATTGCATGAACTGTTGTCTGATCTGAAGTCTTCCTGAAAACTGCTTTGTAAACTGTTAGCCAACCTTTCCACCAAACTTCCGCACGCAGGTTAGTTTTGCAAGCTCAGCAGTTCACTGTTTGAGCTGGAAAAACTAAACTGCTCTGATAAACTGAAGTGACGACTCAGTAAGATCAAATTGTTTTGAAAAGTCAAAACTGTTGGCTAACTGGTGTATCCCCCCCCCCCCATACACCAATATCTATTTATCGGGACCTACAAGTGGTATCAGACCGGTGGTTCTTTTGACCACTGCTTCTGTATACTAGAAGCTTTTTGTGCTTTTGTGTCAAATTGAACTAGATCTCTGTGACTGCGAACTGCATATATATAAACTATCAATATGGAAGCTTCACTTCTCCTGTGTCTGTGAAGATTTTTCTATACAGGGTTATGAAGACTGGAGTTTTCGAATAAAGATGTGCCTCCAAGCTCATCATGTGCTGATGTGGGATGTCATCGAGAATGGTCCCACACCCATCCACGAACCCTACGAAACCGAAATATCTGGAGATAAAGCTTCTGAAGCAACGTATGTGCCAAAGATAAAAGATCCCAGAAAACACACAACTGAGGAAAGAAAGGAAGCTGGACTTGACAGCTTCGCTAAAGGATTAATCTCGAGCACAGTTAAGGGCGTCCACCTGGCCAAGATAAGAAATCTTGGAACTGCTAAGGAGATGTGGGACACCTTAAAGGCAATAAGTCTTGGATCAACAGAGATGCTGGAAAACAAGCTGTCAGTGGCATGCAGTAAATTCGAAGAATTCAAAATGCAGCCAATGGAGACCATTGATCAGCTCAAGAATAGATTCACAATGATCACTTTGGAGATCGCGGCTCTTAAGAAAGATAAATACACACAACGCGAACTCAATCTCAAAGTCATCCAATCACTTCCAGCAAGCTGGCATGTGTACAGTGCCATGCACCGCGGCAGGTCGGACATCAGCAACCTGTCAACCGAGCAACTGTTTGATTTGCTCATTAGGAATGAGTTTGAAATTATCAGATTGCACGGGTCAGAACAAGCATCTTCAAGCAAGAAGAGTGAACCCGAAAAGAAAGAAAAAGATGCTGCATTCAAAACTACATCAATTACAGAAGAAAGAGCAATCCCAGAAGATCTATGCTCTAAAATGGAGAAATTGTTGAAGGACTATGCACTTATGGCTAGAAGGAATGAAAAGCTTGAAAAACGCTTCAACAAATTCCGCAAATATCACAAAGATTTCAAGAGAAATCAAACCACATCCTCTTCCGACAAGAAAGGTGAAGGTATATCAAAACCCTCTAAATTCAATTCTTCTAACACTCCCACGGGTGGTTGTTTTGAATGTGGCAGACCAGATCACTATAAGTCAGACTGCCCAGACTTATCAAAGGCTGAACGCGAAGAGCTCCGTGCAAGAAAAGATCAAAAGCTGAAGGAGCAGCGCAATGCCATGATCGCAGCTGAGGAAGAAGCCAAAGCTGCTGCCACATTATCAGACTCAACCTCCTCCGACGAAGATGACGATGATGAATTGGATGAGGAGGAATGTCGATTAGCTGATGAAGAACTTGAACATGAGGAATGCTTCATGGGAAAAGATCTCGATCTTGTTCAAAACAAGGTTGATACTAAAACCTCACATTCATATTCAACTAACCTTGAACATGCAGGTATTGAGATACCTGAAATGCCAACGTATGAAGAGTTTCAACAACAGCTTGATGACTACAAGAAGCTCTCAAAAATGTTCAAACAAGTAGTCATAGAAGGATCCAAGCTGGAGGGTGAAAACTTGAAACTCAAAGCTGCTTTAGATGAAAGCTTCACTCCATATGATGAAGCAAAAGAAAAGGAGATTGAAACCCTAAAAGTCCAAATGGGTGAATTAGCCTTAAGGGAAGAAAACCTTAAGGAAATGCTTATCAAAAGGGACAGTGAGATAATCAAACTAAATGGCCAACTCACAGATCTCTCAAATGAGCATGATAAGTTGTTGCAGAAAGAGCTCAAGCTTCAACAAGTCCTAATGAAAATGAACAAAAATGGCGAAAAGCTTGAAGTCTTGCAAGCTTCCCAGAGACCGGCTCAGATAAAGTTCGGCATTGGATTCCACGGTCAAACCAGCGGAGTCAAGGATAAAGAGAAGGTCCTGTTCGTAAAAGAGAAAGGATTGGCTGAAGAGAAAGCTCATCACACTCTACCAGATAAACAAATCAAATTGAAGAATCCAGCCCGGCAACCTCAAGCAATCCTGATAAAAGAGCATGGAAAGCCCATCAGGAAACAACAGCTAAGGCCGCCAGTAGAACAACAAAAGGTTGTGCGACCTAGGAAACTGCATGGTCAACCTGCTTATCAAAAAGGAAGCCAACCTACTCAAAGAAAAGTGCAAACTGCTAACAAAGGAAAAGCAGTTTCTCAACCGAAAACTGCTCGACCTCAACAAAACTACTATGAGCAGTGGCCAAACCAACAGAGACTTGACAATAAAGGTTACTGGTACAACCATCATTGGTACCAATATCCTGAGCTGTCAAGTATGCAATATCGATTTCCAAATGGAAGTGGATTCGTAAATGATCAATGCAGATGTGGTTACATGGAGCAGTGCTATCGAAATGATCTTTATCAACCTGCTCATTACCAACCACAAACTGCATACTCAAATGGAACCTATTCAAATGTGCAACGGACCAAGCCACGAGTCAACAGGAGTTTACAAAAGAGGAAGCTTGGAAACCAAGCTGCCAAATCTCAACCTGCTAACAAAGCACCTAAATTCATATGGGTTGCTAAAACTGTCTAATTGCAGGATGGGAAAACTCAAAGGAGGAAGCTAGCAGCTCGCGGGGCGATCTGGATCATCGACAGTGGATGCACAAAACATATGACCTGCGACAAAAGCTTGCTTACAAACTTCATTGAATGTGATGGACCTCTAGTTGCTTTTGGAGGAGACTCTAAAGGGAAAACAAGAGGCTACGGTAATCTAATTGTTGGTAAAACAACAATATCCAATGTCACTTATGTTGAAGGTTTAAATCATAATCTCTTTTCTGCAAGCCAGTTCTGCTCTAACGGAAAAAGAGTAGAGTTTTCTGCTAACAAGTGTGCTATAAAGAATGAGGAAGGAGAAGAAATTCTTCTTACCGGTATTTTGCAGAATAACCTGTACATAGTACAATGGTCAGAGGAAAAAGAAACATGTCTGGTCACCAAATCTGCACCTGAAGTAAGCTGGCTATGGCACAAGAGACTGTGTCACTTCAAAGCCATCAACAAACTTGCTCGCAAGAAGCTCGTAGATGACCTACCAGATCAAGTCTACTACAAAGATCATGTTTGTGAGGCCTGCCAAGCTGGAAAACATATCAAATCATCATTCCCAAGCATTGCAGCTCACAACACAAGTAGAATCTTGGAATTACTCCACTTGGATCTATTCGGTCCAGTGACTCCTAGAAGCATTAATGGTAAAAAGTACACTCTCGTTATTGTTGATGATTACTCACGATATACTTGGGTTATTTTCTTACATAAGAAGAAGGAGACACTAGTGGAGCTACCTGCGCTACTCACCAAACTATCAAATACGAATAACAAAAGTGTGATTTCAATCAGATCCGATCGCGGAACAGAGTTTCTTAATCAAATGATTGAATCATACTGCACCAAAAGTGGAATTACTCATCAAACTTCAGCAGCTCGCACACCTCAACAGAATGGTGTTGTTGAACGACGCAACAGATCACTAAAGGAAGCAGCTCGCACAATGCTAAATGAAACCAATCTTCCAAAGAAGTTCTGGGCAGAAGCAATCAACACAGCTTGCTACACTCAGAACAAATCAGTCATTCATGCAAGACATGGAAAGACTCCATACGAGCTGTGGAAGGATAAGAAACCTCGATTTAAATATCTTAAATCTTTTGGTTGTGTGTGTTACATCCATAACAATGGGAAATCACAGTTGAAAACTTTTGATAGCAAAGCAGATCCAGGAATATTCTTAGGATATTCAGAAATCAGCAAAGCTTTCAGAGTTTTTAACAAGAAAACTCATATTGTGGAAGTAACTCCACATGTTGTTTTTGATGAATCTATTTGTGAGTACAGGGAAACCCAACATGATGAAAGTACAGGTACAAGTCAAAATCAAACAGGCTCCAACACGAAGTTTCGAGATGAAATACTAATATGGAGTCCAACCGACTTGGAAGAAGAAGAAGCTCAGCCTGTACAAGATTCTAATTCACAAATTCCACTTATTCAGCAAGGGGGAATGAACCAAGGGGGAACCGAAGCTTCTCCAACCAGCTCCTCTACAATGGAACCTGCAGTCAATGCAGAACTGTCAGTGGATCAGCTTGCTGAACAACTTCAACAGCTTAACCCCTTCACTCCTCAACCTCTGCCTGAGTTTGAAGATCCCATACCAGACCCTGAACCAATTCTCACAGAAGAAGAAATCTCTCGTCGAAGGAGATGGGTCGATGATCATCCTGAAGATCTCATTGTTGGGAACCCAAGAGCAGGTGTGAAGACAAGGAGACAGATCGGTGAAAGCTGTCTATTAAGCTGTTATCTGTCCTACTCTGAACCTAAAACTGTTGAAGAAGCTCTTGCCGACCACGACTGGGTTACAGCCATGCAAGAGGAACTTAATGAGTTTAAAAGAAATGAAGTATGGTCACTAGTTGATCGTCCTACACATCAAGGAGTGATCGATGTAAAATGGGTATTCAGAAACAAGAAAGATGAGAATGCTGAAGTAATCAGAAATAAGGCAAGATTAGTTGCCAAAGGTTACTGTCAACAAGAGGGAATAGACTATGATGAGACCTACGCACCAGTAGCAAGATTAGAAGCAATAAGATTGTTCTTAGCATATGCAGCTCATCAAAGATTCAAAGTCTACCAAATGGACGTGAAGAGTGCTTTCCTCAACGGAATTCTTGGAGAAGAAGTTTACGTTGAACAACCTCCAGGTTTCGAGGAAGCAGGTCCAGAGAAAGTTTACAAACTGCACAAAGCAGTATATGGTTTGAAACAAGCTCCCAGAGCTTGGTATGAAACGTTGTCTACATTCCTACTGCATTCTGGTTTTAAAAGAGGATCAGTCGACATAACATTATTTACATTTAAGTATAAGGATGATATTCTTCTTGTACAAATTTATGTTGATGACATTATTTTTGGATCTAGGTCAAAATTTTTATGTGACAGGTTTGGAGAACTCATGAAGTGTGAGTACAAAATGTCCATGATGGGGGAGATGAACTTCTTCCTCGGCCTACAGGTCAAGCAATCTGCGGATGGTATCTTCATCAGTCAATCCAAGTATGCTAACGAGCTGACAACCAAATTTGGTGTCCAAGATAGCAGACATCTGAAGATTCCAATGATTGCAAATGGCAAGATGGATCCAGATTCTGAAGGAAAACCTGCCAGCATAACTCTGTACAGAGGAATTATTGGTTCTTTACTTTACATTACTGCAAGTCGACCTGACATTTCTTTTGCAGTTGGAATATGTGCTCGGTATCAAGCTAATCCAAAGGAATCGCATCTAGAAGCAGCCAAGAAAATTCTTAGATATGTCAAGGGAACTGCAAACTTCGGTCTATGGTACCCTTGTGATGATAATTTTGAACTAACTGGCTATGCAGATGCAGATTATGGAGGATGCAAACTGGATAGAAAGTCCACATCAGGGACCTGTCAGTTTCTTGGAAGCAAGTTAATCTCTTGGTTTTCAAAGAAGCAAACTTCAGTTGCTACTTCAACAACAGAAGCTGAGTACATGGCAACGGCAAGCTATTGCGCACAGATTCTTTGGTTGAAACAACAACTCAAAGATTATGATGTCACTGTTCGAAAAGTTCCTATATTTTGTGACAGCACAAGTGCCATAGCTCTCACTGTGAATCCTGTCTACCACACCAGATGCAAGCATATTGATATAAGGCATCACTTCATAAGAGATCACGTGGAAAAATAAGATATAACAGTTGAGAAAATCCATACTGACATCCAAAGAGCCGATATACTAACGAAACCTCTCATGGAAGAGAGATTCAACATGTTGTGTGGAAAGCTTGGAATGCTAAGAATGGATATACAGCCTAAGTCAGAAAATGACAGCAGTTTACAAGCACAGGTCAGCCAAGAGCAGACTGACTTGGAAACTGCAGACTAACAAAAAGGCAGTTCACTAGTACAGAACAGCCAAAGACAGACAGACCTGGAAACTGCAGCTCACGAGAAGCAGTGAGGTGACACACAGCTTGAAGCCACAAACTGCGTTGAAAGTCAACTATCACCGGTCAACCTTTAAGGGGGAACTGGAGATATCATTCATTGAACGCTCAAGTGAAGAAGGCAACCCCTCTCATCTTCTTTGAGAAGGTTGCTGTGCTAGACTCATATGGATACAGAGGATTGGATCAGATGATTGAGGCTATCACCCAATGTGATGGTTTCTTCAACATCATCACTCAACATCCACGATTTACGCTACCGGAAAATGTTGCTTACTTGCTGTGTTCTCTGGAATCAATGGACAGAGACCCCGCAACAACAACTTTTCTTGTCAATAACGAAGAAGAAAGGCGTCATCTTCTTCCACTCGCTCTTCAGACCTATAGGCTATCAGATACAGGGGTTATCACACAGGTTGATGATGTGCCCATGGAATCTGTCAACGAAGTCTATCAACAAGCTCTGTTTGAGCCCAAGAAGATTTATGATCAGAGAACGTTCAACCGTCACGACCTGAAGTCTGAGTACAAATTTTTGTTCGAGTTTGTTCACAACGTGTTCTTCTCTTACCTAGGCTCGAACGAATCTGTCACTCTGTTAAAGTTTAAACTGCTAACTGCTGTGGTGAAACAGTTAAATGTTAACTGGACCAGGCTGCTGGTCAATCTGTTCATCAAGGAAGCCGCAGAGCTACCTGTTAGGATCAAGGCCAACATGCAACTTCGTCATGGCACCAAGCTCTCTATCATATTGCAGAGAACGCTTACAAATCGCACATGGCGAGTCTGCTCTGGATTTCCTGACAACAAGCTGGTACCTCACACCTGCAACCAGTTGATCATGATTCTTGGCATCTTGCCACACAAGATCAACAAGGCCAAAGGTGCAACCAAGCTTCTACTCACAGAAATGCGTGAATCAAAGGTAGATGTAGCTGAAGAAGAAGATAGCAGCGAGAATGATGAAGAAGACAGAGTCAAGGCTGAGTCAGTCAGAAAAGGAAAGAGGAAGCTGGAGGATCTGCAATCTGCGCCCTCTCGGAAGCGCATCACTAGATCAACAACAGCAATCTTTATAGAGGCAGATCTCACACCACCTGCGACCTCAACGCAACCTGCCTCTTCACAGGTTGGAGTGAAACCTGCTGAAGAACAGTCCCCTCCAGGCACCCCTCCAGGTTTCCCGTCCAAAGCTCAGTCCCAAGCTCCTGTCACAGAAGCTCCTACATCCTCTCACAACAGCTCCACAGCAGTGGACCAGATGTTAGCCTTCTACAAAGCAGAGTTTCTTAAGATGTCTCGAAGGCTCAACATGCTGGAATTGGAGAGCAAGCTGTATATTGATGAAAAGGTTGCAGCCTTGCAAACTGAGAACGCCAAGCTGTGGGAATTCATCAAAGCTCACATCGGTGAAAAGGATGTACAAGAGCAGTTCACAAAGGACAGAGGACAGTCCAGCTAGATAAGAGCTGTGAACTGATAACCAGTGGAACCTTTTTGATCAGAAACTGTGAATAAGACAGTTGGAATAGGGAAGTGTAATGGATGACCTGTATCAGTCTCCATTTTCTTAATCAAGTTTTATATATGTCAAAGATATGCCTTAATTCTTCCAAATATTCAAATTTCAATGAAATATTTTTGTTTCACTTAATCAATTATTTACCTTATCAATCATTTTCATTTATTGAAGCATGTGTTTTGTTATTTATTGAAATCTTTGTTAAGGATATTCTGGCACAGTACTTAACATTCTTGCTTTACTTTCCATGTATGTCAAAAAGCGCATGCAAAGTATCAAATCCGCATTTAATGCGAGGCGACGGTTGAGTGATAGGGTGGTGCGAGTGGGATACACAACCAACCCCACGCGCCCACTATCTCATGATTTCCAGGGATTCAATCCCATCCGTTGAATGATTGATATGCTTAAAATCTCAACCGCCCGCTTTATCTCTTATATATATTCATATAACTGTACATCGTCGTTCTCAAACTTCTACATTCTTCCACCATTTTTCTCTGCAACTCACTTTCAAAAATTTCACACTCACAATTCTCTTTTATACATTCTTGAAATGGCAGGAGAATCTACGTCACAATCTCTACCACAAACAACCGAGCAGAAGATCCAATATCTACAGCAGTACATTCTCACAGAGCCTGCGGCAAATCTTTCAACCTATGATTACGCCGGCTTGAACGAGATGTACTCTGCCATCCAGGAAGCAGATGGATTTTTCAAGATTATCACTCATGAGCCGAAATTCTGGCTTCCGCAGCAAGTCGCGATGTTCTATCTATCGTATTTTTGCCCGGAAGATGTCGACTCTGCCTTATTCCATCTTCATTTGCCTGGTGTGCCCGACGAGCCGATTCCGATCCTCTCGCTCATTTCTCGAACCTACGGCATCGCTGATTCAGGAACTGTGGAGATCCTGTATCACAAGCCCATGGGTTTAATTCTGGACGTTCCGGATGCAGATCTGGAAGCAGTTTACCAGAAAGCTCTTATGCAGCCCGCAGCCAAGTATGATGGAAGGAAGTTCTCACGCCCTCTGCTGAGACCTGCGTACAGAGCTCTCTTTGACTTCGTTCACAAAGTCTTCCTTGGTTACTCTGGTAACCACGACGCTGTCACTCCAGCGAAGTTTAGAGTGATGACTGCAATCGTGCAGCGTCTAAACGTGAACTGGGCCCGATTTCTCCTCGAGCTCATCAATGAAGAAGTCAAACAACTCTCGATCACCTATGAAGGCGAAGTGGTGACCGATTTCCGCGTTGCCAGGAACCTGCGCCTAGGCACCAAGATCTGCTCTCTCATTCTCTGCCTCCACCCCAACCTCAACTGGAGTGGAATGACTTATTTCAACAAGGAGAAGGTCCCCAAGGACCAGAAGCAGCTCGAACTCATAATTGGTGTCGACATGACCGTCTTTGCCAAGAATGATGATGTGGTGAAGCCGTTCCTGTACGACATGGGTCGATCTAACCCAGCTTGGGTACCACCAGAGCAGCGTGACATTCGGAGAAAGAGACAGCTTGCCCCTAGCAAGCAGCTTGACAGACCTGCCAAGTCTGTGCGCATCAAATCTCCAACTCCCATATCACGCAGGTTGCATAGGGAGTTTGCCTCCATAGAAGTTCAGCACCAACCTGCTCGTCAAACACTTGAAGACATCCCAGAACAGATAGTTCTCGATGCACAGGTTTCAATACCTGTACCCCTTGTTCGTGATATCTTCCAGTCAACAGCTTCGGAGCAAGCTGGCCTTAGTCACAGCGAATCTCAACCGGAGGATGACACAGATTTCGAGGAAGAAAATCCTGATACCTCCATCGTCATCCACCAGCAATCTGGTGAAGCTTCTCATCATCACAGCTCACCTCCAGAGCTTGACCTCCATCTTATCCTTTCATCCGATGATGATGTAGAAGAAGATCCGATTAAGACTGCAGCTGCCATGCTGGTCCACTCCATCGAGATCAACGCTGAGAAGACTGTCATGGCGTCTTTTCCCGGAATTGATCTCACTCCCGAGACCTGGCAGATGGCAATTCGACTATGTGCTCTACTTGATGGGAAAGATAGATCTTACTGTGATTTGAAGTCCATCTTCCTTGTTCACTCCATTGAACAACTAGAGATTGAAGAGCACAATCTTGGGAAGTATTTTGGCTATGCTTCCATTCCTGAAGCTCGCGACTGCTTCAAGAAGTTCGTCCTCTCTAGGATGAAGAAAGAGGCCAAGGTACTCAATGTTGATTTGAAACCTTTCTACTCTAACGATCGCAACTCTTACAATTTCAGATTTCTGGAGGATGAAGAATTTAGTCCAATTCCTTCTCCATCCCGGAACAGTGGAGACGCAGTGTCTGATCACGATCAAGTGCCGGTCTATTCTGTAGCAACCGCTGGCACTCCCCTCATTGTTGTGCATGAAGAATTGAAGAAATTCATTATTGAGGAAGTTTCCAAGGTCAAGGCCACTGAGGTTGCTGAACACCAGAAGATTGCGGACCAAATCGAGGCCATGGACACAGCAGCATCTGCCATGCTGGAAAACATCAAGGCTGAAATGCCACAGGTTATCAAGGATGAAGTGGCAGGCCAGCTCAATTCCTTCATCTCCATGCGCCTGAAAGCTGCAATGGACAAGCTGCTCCCCAACCAGCTGTCTGAACTAAAGGTCGCCTATGCATCTTCAGTTGACAACCTGCGATATGAGTTTGAACAGCTCAACCAGCTTGTCAACAACTTCTCTTCAAAGCTCGCACAAGCCTCCTCCTGCTCCCTCACGAAAGAAGAAGAGATGCAAGGGAACATCAACTCCCTCCTGCAGTTTAAAGAGAAGGTTATCACTGACCTGTCCTTAATCTCCAACGAGCAAGCCTCCCTCAATACCACTGTTCAGCAATTGATTGATAATGCCGAAAAGGGGGAAGGGAAAGGCAAACGTACTGCTGCTAAAGCGAAAGGCAAGGAGAAAAGGTCCCTCAACATCCTCTGACTCAAACAGAAGCTGCTCCGCCTGTGACAGCTGTCCCTCAATCTGCCGCCCAGAAGCTGTCTGAGCAAGAAAAGGCACAGGGTGAAGCCGCCCTTATCCGAATGATGGCAGAAGCTGGATACACCGCAGATGAATGCGAGAATGAAGGCAAGCAGAAGCTGTTTCTCGAAGATTTGAGGAAACAGAGAGCAAAGGACAAAGCTCGCGTAGCAAGCTTCCAAGGTCTTGAAAGCTGCAAGGAGCAAGCGGACAAAAGAGAGCCAATTGATTGGCTACCAGTGGAAGATCAGCCTTTGTGGGACGAGTTCCTGAACCAGTTCATCTTACACCACTACTGGTTGCAGGTTGATGCTCGCTACACTGGTGATACCAAATCTGTCTTCTACAACTGGATGCAAGCTTTTCCCGACCGCGAATTCATTAAAAGAGTTCGTGCGAAAGCTGCAGAGGCGAAGGTCACGATCAATCTGCCTAAAATAGAGACCTTCCAACCTCCCACTGTCTGCGGCACTGACACTCCATATATCGACCGGATCAATACCTTCATAAGGAGAATCGCAGGTTAGTACGGTTGCAAAACCACAAGCTGCGATGAGTACAGGTCGATCCGTGACAGCGTCTATGCAGCTATGGGATCTGTTAGCAACGAGAAGATCGTTGAAGAGAGATTCAAGACTGTGAGGAAGTGACTTGATCGTTTTCATTCATTTATTGTATCAACCCTGTAATCTGTACACATCAATTCTGCTAATACTATAAATGAAAAATGATCATATTTTGTTCCTGACGACAAAATCTCATTGTCCAGGCCTCTGCTTGTTATGCTTTAAATTTCCTAACACTTTTTCTCATGCAGCTGGCTGGACATCAAACCTTGATCACTTTTTCTTGTGAAGTTCAAATCTTCTAAGTAAAGATGTAAAGTGTGGGTTTCGGCATTATCAAAAAGGGGGAAATTGTTGGGAACCCTTCGATAGTTTTGATAATGTTATTAGAAACCACACTTAAACAATAGATTTTAATTGGGAACAGACTGGTCTCCGTGTTTGGATCAGTTAAAGTTCAACTCGAACAGGTTGCCATGTAAAGGTCAAGGTTGGTAGTGCAACCTTGTACCTATTCTACTCAAACCTGTCATAACGTTTCTATGTAATCTGTCTATGTAACCTGCTCCAACCAATACTTGAAGATCTCACTCGAAGGTTATAGAGACTGAAGACAGTTAGAGGTATAGGAAGCTCGACCTGCAAAGTCCAACCTGAGCTGTGACTGAGGAACCTGTCCTCAACTCAACGACCATATTTGTGTCAGTGTACGGTTCTGCATATCCTGACACACACAACGGTTCTATTACAAATGCTTCTCTATAAATACCTCAAGACATTCAAGAAAGAAGGCACGGGAAACTCAAATTACAAGCTGAAACGCTGCAGAAATCTCAAGCCAAACATTCACACAATCAACACTCGAAATCACAAGAGCTTTCTCAAGTGTTGATCTTTGAAGATTTCTATTCTTTCTAGAACCTTACTAGAACACAATCCACACTCTCACTACCATCACCGTTGATATTCAGTGTAGTCGATAGAGTTGTATTCCAAACCGTGATAGCTTTTCACAGCTTTTCAATTTGATTATTAGTGCTAGTTGTTTAGCATTAGTAAGATTGTATGTAAGTTTGTATGTAAAGTTAGAAGAGTCACGACTCAAGATTCGTGCTAGATTCAGTCTAAAGAGAGACTTGAATTTGGACTGGAACCTCCACCAGTGTTAAAAGGAGCGAAAGATCTCAGTTAAGGGATTACAGATTCGACGGGATCTGGCGTGGACGTAGGAGCTGTTTACTCCAAACCACGATAAAAACTCCTCGTGTTTTTCTCTCTTACTATTCTTTATTTACACAGTTTGCATGCTCATAACCTGCACCACAGTAATCTGTCTTGCATACACTTCTGTATTTACACAGTTTACATGCTTGCAACCTGCACTGCTATAACATGTATTGCATGAACTGTTGTCTGATCTGAAGTCTTCCTGAAAACTGCTTTGTAAACTGTTAGCCAACCTTTCCACCAAACTTCCGCACGCAGGTTAGTTTTGCAAGCTCAGCAGTTCACTGTTTGAGCTGGAAAAACTAAACTGCTCTGATAAACTGAAGTGACGACTCAGTAAGATCAAATTGTTTTGAAAAGTCAAAACTGTTGGCTAACTGGTGTATCCCCCCCCAATACACCAATATCTATTTATCGGGACCTACAGTTGTGATAGGGTAAGCTCCACAAGAGTATCAATATCAATATCAATATATATATAATACGATTATGGATTTTCATCCTACGTGGAATTATGTAGAATTTCGTGATTATTTTCCTAAATTCTCGTGGCTTTGGCTATATTAGGCAATAATTTAATCAATATATATACAATATATTAATGACAATTTGTACATATATTTTATTTCCATATTATACGATATATCTTTTTATGAAATATGGTAACTCAAAAGAATAAAAAATCAATACGTAAATTAGCCTTATAATTTGGAATATTGATAATATATATACATATATATATATATATATACAAGCATAGTAATAATTTGATGGTGGATGATTACTTTTTAGAATTTATTAGTAACTTATTTCGATGTTATTATCACCTCAATTGATGTTAAAAATTAACCCACAAATATAGCATAGAACAAACTTTTCATCCGAAATAACCAAGAGGTCGGGGTTCGAGTCATATTAAGGGGGAAAATGGGGAACCATTATTGATCCTCTTTTGAAAAAAAAAGGAATATATATATATATATATTTGTATATTTTCGTGAATATTTTTCTAAATTATCATGTTTTGGCTTTATGATACATTAATTATATTTAATTTCAATCATTCCACATCGATTATATATGAGACTTTATCAATAGACTACTCACATAAATAAGACATCACGTGTTCCATTTTAATCATCTCGATTAATACAATAATTTTGAATTATGTACGTGGATTTTCAATATTCTTCATACCTCAAATAGCTTGATGATCTTTATTTAATTTTTTGATCTGAAATCAATTTTTGAGAGAGACGACTTCATCAATAAGAAAACTCAAATATGATGGAGTCATCTAAGTTTTATCCAAGATAAATATTTAAAAGACTTCACGTTAACAGGAAAATCATACTATTACGGCTTATAGTTTGTTCGATGAGTAGGGACGAGAGGATGAAGATGTTTATATGTATGAACGTGCTAAATCAAATTTCGAAAAGATTACTTCATTGATAGAAAAACTCATATATGATGGAGTAATCCTTAATCAATAATTAAGAGAAATAATGGACGACTTAAATTGAAAACGCGTAAAATGCCAACTTTCATGAACAATCATCTAAATGACGGACGGCTTGACATTCTATCCTTCAATTATATCGAACGACGGGAGGCTTCGTATTCAAATTAATATAACCATGTAAAAAAATCTTACCTCTCTTTTAAAGCAACAGTAAACTTGATATGAATATTATTACTTGAAAAATGCTATCAATCATCAATTTATTTATATATTACAACGTAAAATTGGCGGGTTAACATTTAAAGAGAGTATAACTACCCGAGAAACGTCACCTCTCATAGGCTATTTTTCTATTACAATGATCAACGGACCGCTTGAACCATTGCATATAATATTTAAATTGTAAGAAGCTACTATCTATTATTGACCTAAAATTTTAATATAGTGAACAACGGGCGTATTTTGACGAGCTGAATAATAAGTGATTTGAGATACATAAGAAATCTAATTCCTCCATAGATTATATTTAAAAGAGAGTATAATAAGCACTTTTATATACAAAACATACATAATTACTAAAGAAAGACTATTTATTATTGACCTAAAATTTTAATATAGTGAACAACGGGCGTATTGCGACGAGCTGAATAATAAGTGATTTGAGATACAAATAGGCCCAACTCCTCCACAAATCATGCATATCATTGACTTATTTTTTCAAATATGATCTAATCTTAATATTCCTTTTCCTAATATATTGTTATAATACTATTATTTTTAAATAAATAAATATATATTTCTACTTACAAATTAAGACATAAAGTGAGTATCGTCAAAAAAAGTTCATCATTAATCTATTACATATACCACGGGTGGATTAACATTAAAAAAATTAAATGAATACGATTACTCAAGAAATGCTACCTTCATTAACTTTTTTTCCCTCTATTATTCTACCCTAATATCTTTTCTAATTAATTAATAATAATAATAATGTATTTTTATATTATACTTAAAAAATGTGACAAAAAACGATCCCGTCGAATTTTGACGGGAGCTACACTAGTATGTTGTTAATAAATGAATGAGTGATGCTATATGCTCAGTGAATTAATATTAATTATATATTATTAACTTTAATAAAATGTAAAGAGTGACACAACGAATCGCAACTCAGTTGGTAAGATGTTTCCCCTCCAACCAAGAGGTCATCTCGGGTGCGTATGAAATGTGTTGTGTTGTGTTTGCCTGATAAAAAAAAAAAGAAAAAAAAGTAAAGAGTAAGACAAAAAGATAAAACTCTAATTTTATATCCTATCTATTACTATAAAATTTTCAAAATTGCATGGTGTTGATAATCATTATCTATTATAGATCCTGAAATATGTGACATTTTAGCCATAATGGTTAATTGTTGGTACTAAATTAATGATTTTAAACATTCAAATATTTCAAGAAAAGAAAAGGTTGTAACAACATTTTATAAATTTTCGTTAAAGTTTGTATGGACCATTGAACTAATTATTTTATAATTTCTCAAGAAAATATTGTTTATCATTATTAATAAGTATAACCTTAGAAAATAATATGAATGATCAACTACAAAGAGGCGCACTCAATTTGTTTTGTGTTTATATCTAAAAAAGTAAAATATTCCCTCCGTTCCGTCTAAGACATTACGTTTGCTTTCGGTACAGGATTTAAGAAATGTGTGTTTTGTGTTGTAAATATAAAAAACACCCTATGACCAATGTGCACAAAGATTCCTTATGTTTTGTAAGTGTAAAAATAGAAATGTAACGTCTTGTACGGAACACTCCGAAAAGCAAACGTAACATCTTAGACGGGACAGAGGGAGTAATTTGTAATTTCTTTCCTTGTTATAAAGTAGGTACGTATTAGTTTTGTTCTTTTCTGTTGGAAATTTGGTTTTTGACCAAATAAATAATAACAAATATTTAATTTATTACATAAATTAAATATTAGATTATTGTTCTACTCGCGAAGTAGATGAGCGTGGTATATTTATAGGCTCAAAACCGATTTTCGGTGAGTGAGATATAAATGTTCAAAGTTTGGTGGAGAGTTACTTCATTAGTTAATGAAGTGTAAGTTATACCACATTGATTAAATATTAATGTGGTGTGTTGTTTAAAAGTGTTTAAACATGTGGGCTTAATAACAAGTGGGCCAAGTAAGTGGATAAGTGTGTGGTTGGGCTCTCGCGTGAGCACACACTCGATCCGGCCCCGCCGTCGGTGCCGGACGGCACGGACGGCTCCGGCTCGGGCTCGGGCCTCGGCCTCGGCCTCGGGTTCGGGTTCGGGCTTGGATCTTGGCAATTGGCAATTGGTCCTTTGGGTGGTCCTTTGGGCCTTTGGCTTGGGCTTGGGGTCTTGTGTACTATATTTTTTGGACCACAAAATATATAGTGTTTTGGGCCATGTGGAAACCCAATTGCCCAGCCCAATTCGAATGAGGCCTACCCGTCCAGCCCAATTCGTGGCCCATCCGGAAGAAGACTCTGGAAGGTATCTCTTCAGCTGAACAGTCAGCCTCTTCCACTCCACCACTAACCCACTACCTTAGTGGTTGTTAATGCCTTTATGGCATTGATGTCTCTCCTGAATGAGCAGCCTATAAATAGAAGGCTCTGCAGGCCATTCTAGGACACCAACGAAAAGCATCTCTACATTTTTTCATTCTCCATCTTTTTTCGAGCTCAGTTCCTTCGCCTTTTATTTCCAGTTCGCCGGAGCTTCTTAGTTTGCGGTGCTGCTACTAAGAAGACGAGAAGTCGTTTTATCTTTGGGGACGAAGCGCCAAATCCGTGAGCACTACCCGGGGCGTAATTCGTCTTGCGGAAAGAGGGTTTCCTCGACTCGACTTCAAATTTCATTTTGTTCGTAGTTTTTTTCTCATTTCACTTGTAATCTTCGATTATTCTATTGTAATTGTTCCCCCGGCAAGTTCTACATTTCCAACAATCACAAGACGAATTATACTTGCCGTTCCAAGGAGTTTTGAATCAACTATTCGAAGATGACAAGTGCCGCAGCTTCCACCGACTCGTCCATTGAAGCTTCGACATTGCCATCTACTATGTCGTCAACTGTTCCATCAACCATGTCAACGCCGTTGCCAACCTTCACTACTGCATCGGCAATGAACTCCAACACTGGCGGTTCAACCGGAGGCTCGACTATGCCTTCAAGTTCGTGGGTTTGGAATAACCCATTTTTGTCAAGCAGTGGTTCCGCTTCAAGCGGCACCGTGGGTTCCACTTTTAGTGGAACTGTTGGAGCGCCATTCATGGGCTCGACTGTGGGGGCGGCCTATGGGCCTAACGCAAGTGGCTCCCTTATGGGAGCGAACTCGGCATCAAGGGTGATGCCACCCGCCGAGAAGCCGCCGAAGTTTAGCGGAGCTGACTTCAAAAGGTGGCAACAAAAGATGTTGTTCTACTTGACAACATTGGGAGTGGCAAACTTCCTCACGGAAGATGAGCCGGCTGCACCAAATGCCAATGAGGCGAACTTCCATGTTCGTGCTTTGTATGACAATTGGCGAAATGGAGACTACTTGTGCAAGAATTTCATTCTCAATGCCTTGGATGATAGCTTGTACAATGTATACTCTGGTGTCAACACCTCCAAAGGAATATGGGAGGCGTTAGACAAGAAGTACCGTAGCGATGACGCGGGTACGAAGAAGTTTGTTGTAGCCCGATACTTGGACTACAAGATGGTCGATTCTCGACCAATGATGGAGCAAGTACAAGAGTTTCAACTCATGACGTCCATGCTGAGGGGATGGTCCTTCCGGATGCGTTCGTTGTGGCGACCGTGATCGAGAAGCTACCCCCAAATTGGAAAGACTTCAAGAGCTACCTCAAGCACAAGCGAAAGGAGATGACTCTTGAAGACTTGATTGTGAAGCTACGCACGAGTCGGATGTGCGCGATCAAGACAAACCAAAGGCACCGTCTGATGCCAAGGTGAACTTGATGGAGAAGGGCGGTCCCTCCAACAAGCGTGATCGCCTAAATGCCAAAGACAAAGGCAAGGCGAAGGGACCATCGAAAAAGTTTGATGGTGATTGCTACAATTGTGGCAAGCATGGGCATACTGCGAGGGACTGCAAGAAGCCCAAGAACAAGAAGAAGAAGAAACATGCTGCCAACGTCGCCGAAAAAGATGGCGAGTGGGTAAAAGAAGACTTTACGGCTGTGGTCACCGAGGAGGTCAACCAAGTCGAAAAGCTGGGAGGCTGGTTCATCGACACTGGCGCTACTGCGCACGTGTGTGCCAATAGGAACAAGTTTGTTACCTATCAAGTTGTTGAGGGGAGGAAGCTCAACATGGGGAACCAAGCTTCGTCCGTGGTTGTCGGAGTTGGAGATGTGGTGCTAAAGCTTACATCCGGGAATTCTCTAACTTTGAAGAACGTGCTGCATGTTCCCGACATCCGAAAGAACTTGGTCTCGGGCTCTATTCTAGTTAGTAAGGGGTTTAGACTAGTTTTTGAGTCTGACAAGTTTATTTTGTCAAAGAGTGGTACTTTTCTTGGAAAGGGTTACCTCTCTGATGGTCTCTTTAGGTTGAATGTATTGGCTATACGCCATGTACCAAAATCTATTGAGAGTAATGAAAATGCTACTACTTCCTCTTACATTGTTGAGTGCTCTAATTTATGGCATTGTAGATTAGGACATGTTAATCTAAATGCTATAAAACGATTAGTAAATTTAGATTTACTAAAGTTAAATGAAGTTAACACTCAAAACAAATGTGAAGTTTGTGTTGAGGCAAAAATGACAAAACCACCGTTTCATTCGGTTGAGCGGAGCACGAAACCCCTTGATTTAATTCACACCGATGTGTGTGATTTAAAGTATGTGCAAACTCGTGGTGGTAAGAAGTACTTTATCACGTTCATCGATGATTGCACGAGATATTGTTATCTTTATCTTTTAAGAGGTAAAGATGAGGCTATTGAAGCGTTCAAACACTTCAAGAATGAAGCCGAAAATCAACTAAGTGGTCGAATTAAGTGTGTTCGAAGTGACAGAGGTGGCGAATATGTCGCTCCGTTTGAGGAATTATGCAACGAAAGTGGTATAATTCATCAAACGACGGCTCCATACTCACCTCAATCAAATGGCGTTGCTGAACGTAAAAATTGAACTCTTAAGGAGATGATGAATGCTTTGTTGATTAGTTCAGGGTTGCCCCAAAATATGTGGGGGGAAGCTGTCTTGACAGCCAACTATATATTAAACAAGATTCCACTCAAAGGTAAAGATGTTACTCCTTATGAGTTATGGAAAGGTTGGAAACCATCGTACAAATACCTTAAAGTGTGGGGGTGTTTGGCGAAGGTTGAAGTGCCTCTACCTAAACAAGTTACAATTGGCCCTAAAACGGTTGATTGTATCTTTATTGGGTATGCACATAACAGCAGCGCCTATCGCTTTGTTATCCACAAGTCAGAAGTACCCGACATGACTGTGGGTACAACGATCGAGTCAAGGAATGCAATATTCTTTGAACACATATATCCTTGTAAAGACAAGGGTAATGTAGAAACAAATTCTAGCAATAGAATTGAAGGTGAAGCCACGAGTTCTAAATCCGAGGATGAAGAACCTAAGTCACGCAAATGACAAAGGTCTAATCCGGAAGATAGTGAACCGAGACGTGGTAGTAGAGTTCGGAAACCAAAGCAATTTGGTCCGGATTATGTAGTGTTCATGTTGGATCAAGAACCTACGACGATCAAAGAAGCTTTTTCTAGATCGGACAGTCCGTTTTGGAGAGAAGCGGTACAAAGTGAAATTGAGTCCATTAGGCAAAATCACACTTGGGTGCTGGTTGATTTGCCCGAAGGGTGTAAACCCTTGGGGTGCAAATGGATCCTTAAAAGGAAATACAAAGCTGATGGATCAATTGACAAGTACAAAGCCCGTTTGGTTGTCAAAGGGTTTAAGCAGAAAGAAGGGTACGATTATTTCGATACCTATGCTCCTGTAACAAGGATTACATCCATTCGGGTGCTTCTTGCAATTGCTGCTTTGCACAATCTCGAGATACATCAAATGGATGTGAAAACTGCTTTCCTCTATGGAGAATTAGAGGAGGAAATCTATATGGAACAACCAGAAGGATTTGTAGAACCTGGTAAAGAGAAGAAGGTTTGCAAACTGGTTAAATCCCTCTATGGATTGAAGCAAGCGCCACTTCAATGGCACTTGAAATTTGATAATGTGATGTTGTCAAATGGGTTTAAGATAAACGAGTGTGATAAATGTGTTTACATTAAGAACACGAATAACGGATATGTTATTGTGTGTCTTTATGTAGATGGCATGTTAATCATGGGTAGTAATATCCGTGTAATTAACGAAACTAAGAACATGTTAAAGAGGAACTTTGACATGAAAGATTTGGGTTTAGAGGATGTTATTCTTGGAATGAAAATTCTAAGGAAATCCGATGGGATTGTCTTGTCACAATCTCACTATGTTGAGAAAGTGTTCAAGAAGTTTAACGCTATTGAAAGCGTGCCCGCCAAAACCCCGATTGAATGAGCAAAAACCGAGGAGAGTCGGTTGCTCAAGAAGACTATGCTCGCGTAATAGGATGTTTAATGTATCTTACAAATTGCACTCGACCCGACATAGCATGTGCCGTGAACAAATTGAGTCGTTACACGAGCAATCCAAGCAAAGAGCATTGGAGAGCTCTAGTACGAGTTTTGAGATACTTGAAGTATACTCAAAGTTATGGGCTACATTTTTCGAGATACCCCCCGGTACTTGAAGGGTACTGTGATGTGAATTGGATTTCGGACACGAAAGATTCACTTTCTACAAGTGGGTATGTGTTTACAATTGGGGGTGGAGCTGTTACGTGGAGATCCACAAAACAAACGTGTATAGCCCGATCCACCATGGAGTCTGAGTTCATAGCTTTAGATATAGCTGGTGAACAAGCCGAATGGCTAAGAAACTTTCTTGAGGACATTCCATGTTGGGAGAAACCATTGCCTCCGGTGATGATTCACTGCGATAGCCAAGCGGCTATTGGTAGGGCGAAAAGTGGTTTGTATAATGGTAAGTCTCGACATATTCGTCGACGACATAATACCGTGAGACATTTGATCACAACTGGGATTATCTCAGTCGATTATGTAAAGTCGTTGGATAATCTGGCGGATCCACTAACCAAAGGGTTAAACCGTGATCAAATGAATAAGTTGCTAGAAGGAATGGGAGTAAAATCCACAAATTAAGAACTATCATAGTGGTAACCCAACCATGATGATTGGAAACCCCAAGAACTTGGTTCAATGGGAAAACTAAGCTATGAAAGTTCGTGTGAAAACACTCACATTTATCTATTCCCTAGAAAGCGTTTGAGTGTTGAAAGCTTGCCTAGTGGTGAGGTTAAGTCTATGACTTTTAATGATTCCTAAATACCTCGAGGAGGTTGAGTATGGCAAGATACTCGGTAAAGAATTACCTATGTAAGTGTGAAGTGAGGCCGCTTCGTTAAGATACACTTATAAAACCAAAGGGGTGTCCAAGTCCGAAATGGACACAAAACGTGAGAACGGATGAGGTTGAGGTGTATAAGCGTTAACATCGTTGTCTCGGTGCACGCCATGGAGGGATAGTTCAAAGCATTGAGCTACTATGCCGCCTGTGTACTCGATGGTGTTGACTATGGAAGGTTCAAAGCCACAAACTACCTATCCTAATACTTTTATACCTCGTAAGGACTGAGCTCTTGCATTTGCATACATTTGCATATGGCTATCTCACTCATGTGGGGGATTGTTGGAAATTTGGTTTTTGACCAAATAAATAATAACAAATATTTAATTTATTACATAAATTTGGTTTCTAATAATAATATAAATATTCTAATAATTTATCCTATTAATAACATTAAGGGCATAATAGACATATCAATCAAATTTTGTAAACAAGACATTTTTATAATATAGAAATAATTCCCCCTTTTGTCCCCTTAGAGCTTATATTTTCAAAACTTGCCCAAAATTTAACAACACACAACATTTGCCCATTTTTATTGTGGTGTATCAAATATACCCCTCCTTCATGTGTATATAATCTCCCTTTCTCTACCTTCTTATGCAATTTTCATTTTGTGTTCTCTCTTTCTCTGTTCTCTCTTTCTCTGCATCTCCTCTCTTTCTCTGCATAATCTCTCTTCCTCTTCTCCATCAGTTCTCCTCCTCCTTCCACCTCTCTTCCTTCTGCTTCACTCTCTCGACTTCTTCTTCTCCGCCGCCGACATCGTTGTTGTGTTGCTGCTTCTTCTCTCTCTTCGCTGCTTCTTCTCTCGACTTCTTCTTCTCCGCTGCTTCTCTCTCTCTCTCTCTCCCTCAGATCTAGTCGGCGGAGCTCCCCTCGATGCTTCTATCACGCCGGCGATGAGCTAGGGTTCCGGATCTATAGAGTTTGGAGGGAAGGGCGACGGGGCTAGGGTTCTGGATCTCTAGGGCAACCTCTCTCTCTCTCTCTTCAGTTTTTCAGATCTGGATTTTTTTCCAGATCTAGATTCGAGCTTGCATTAGAGGATGAACGTAAGGTGTTTGATGATATTCCCAACCGAAAATTTGCAATTTCAGTGGTAAGAAAATTCAAAACTTTTGGTAAGAAAATTTAGTTTAGGGTTTCAAATTATTGATAATCGGTTAGAATCTGACATTTTTTTCTTTCTATTTTTTGTCTGATTTTACTGTAACAAATTTTAGAAATTTTAGGATTTTCGAATTAACTGCTTCTTTTTGGTAAGAATCGACCAAAGATTCTTATTATAATTTTAGTAATTCTTACTATAATTCTAGAATTAGGGTTTGATAATTTTGTTTATGAACTGACTGCTTCTTTTTGGTAAGAATCGACCGAAGAATCTTACTGTTTTTCAAGTTATATAAGAATTGCTTCATTTCTTATTGTAGGAATTATTCGGCTGACGACGGCTATGAGACGCGAAAGACGAGAATATATCAATTTTTCTTACTATATCTGTAGTTTTTTTTTATAATTTTTTGTTGTTTCTTGGTAAGAAAATTGTTAGTTTTTCTTACCAACACATGTAATTTATTATCATTTCTGAAACTAATAATAGTGTTTTAATAAATGATTAAGTGGTAAGAAATGTGATGTATTTTCTTACTAATATGTGTAATTTTCTTACCATTCTCTGTACAAACAATTAAATACATTTTTTTCTTTTTTTTCAAAAAATTGGAGAATTTGTCAAATTTGTTACCAAAATTATTCGTAAGAAATTCTTAAAATATTATAAGAAATTATAATATTTCTTACTAAGCTATTTGGTAAAACATAATGAAAGATAAAATTTCTTACCAAAGGCATTAAAAATTCTTACCAAGTGAATTAATAAAAAATAACTGATACAAGAGAAAAAAAAAACAAAAATTGGAAAATAAAAAAAATTGATTTTTGGCTCTAGGGGTATTTTAGTCCAACCCCTTCAAATTTGGGCAAATGTTGTGTATTCTTATATTGTGGGCAAAATTTGACTTTTTATTTTCAAAAGGGACATAATTCTAGTTGCTTCTATCATATATATTCTTATGTATTCTTATGTATATTCTTATGTATTCTTATGTTGTGTATATATATTCTTATGTGTATTCTTATGTTGAGTATTCTTATGTATTCTTATGTTGACTTTTATATGTATTCTTATGTTGTGTATATATATATATATATATATAGATAAGGAAAGAGAAACAATTAATTGTTTCCATTACTTTTTGTTTGGTTTGAGTAATATGTTATCTCGGTCTCTTACTTGGGGGTAACCTAATCCACCAAATTGTTACCCCTCAAGAAGGAGAGCAAACAAAGAGAAATGGAATCTCCTTTACAAGTGACTCATTTCTACTATTGAACCAAACACTAAATAAAAGTAATCATTATTATTACCATACCCTTACTTAATTCGATTATACTCCTTTTCTGTTACCCAACTTAAACCAAATGAGCTCTTAGTATGTTATAGTATTTTTTATTTTTATAAAATACAATATAAAACCAATAAAAATTAAATTTTGAAACACGGTTGGGACACCGAGTTTGGAATTGAGGATACCATCCGGAATAGAGGTGAGGGAAGAAGATGACTAAAAAATCTTGTGACAAGATTGAAATTGATTTTTAATTTAAACTAGTCTAATATACTTACTCAATTAAAGTGGTTAGTTTCTCTAAATGGTAACTACAAACTATATACTGTTCGTATAAAGAAAGGCACTAAATTAGTGTGTACCAAAAATCAGTACCAATGTTTTTCCCAAATATGATACTACTACTTGTGTACTTTTTGACCTGCACATTTCAGTGTCAAACTTCAACTAGTGGTAATTAGCAAATAACTATATATTTGAACAATATTGAAATTCAATTGGAAAACAATAAATAATGAATTCTCTCTTTGTATTTTGGAGTGAACTTTAACTGTTTTGTAAGTTTCAAAAAATATATAAACATAACCAAAAAAAAAAGCATAATGAATATAACGATGCTTCAAATACATATTTCTTCAGGTCCTCGATACGTTGAAGAAAAAGAAAATTAAAAGCCCATAAAAAGAAAATTAAAAAGCCCATCCCATGGTTCTGTAATCGCAAGAAAATAAACAAATTTGAGCTGGGGGTGAGTTGAAAAAGAGGTAAGCTCAACATGAGCTGAGCCTGAGGATATTCCAAACTCTGAAATCAGGTAGAATAGAAATTGATCTCATCGGCAAAAGAGGATGAAATTGACGGTGTTTCTGAGCCTTTTTTGGGCGCTGAATGTACTTTATGGAGAGTGGTTTGCATATTTGGTGCCTTCGCATTGGACATGTTCTTGGCCTCATCTTCAACGCCTCTCAAAGTCGTCTCCGGTAAACCCCATTTCAATCAAGTCTTTAACCTTGTACTTCCTTTCTTCATGCTTTGACTTGTAACTCTTATATATGATTTACTTGTTATTTTTCATGTAGCTCTGTCTAAACTGTTGGTTTCTTTGTGGATTGAGCTGTAGATCTTGTATTCTGATGGAGCACTTGAGTTTGATTTGAATTAGTTTACATCTTTGTTTTTTTTGAGGCAGTGCCCCTGGTATCCGTTAATAACTTTTGGCAGTATATACTCCAATCTTGTGTGAGGAAAAACAATCAGATTACGGTTGCTACTGTGGTCTAGTGGTAGAACAATCCATATGTGTTATGTGCTTATTATCATGCATAAAAATCCAAAATAATGAATTCTGACTCTGCTTATCTCAGGCGAATGGAGATTATGTGAAGATTGCTGTTATTGCAGATCCTCAGGTAACCGTTTGTTGGAAAAGATGTTATTTTTATCTTGACATTGTTTCTTTTCCATGACTGAGCTCGAGTCTGTTTGACCATTGTTTATTGTTGATCTTGATAGCTCATGGATAGAACTTCCCTTCCTCTTGCTCCAAAATCACTTGCCCTGGAGGTTGTGCAGTTCTATACAGATTTATACATGCGCAGGGCCTTTCTCTCGTCTGTATTGCCCCTCAATCCAGATGTCATTCTGTTTTTGGGTGATTACTTTGATGGGAGTGACAGGTTGTCAGATGAAGAGTAAGTTTGATTTCTTAGAATTTTGAAATATTATTGATATCCCCACTTTGAGATTATGCCAGTGTTGATATATAAGCTGCCACTGGTAAAGCTCAGGTCTGGACAAATACATTAGATTTCACTTTTGTCTTATTTTAAATGCATGACATCCCAAATTAGAACCTATGTTTTTCTCTAATTTCACTTATGTTCTGTTACAATGTCAGCGGTTAGGTTTTATAAAGATCATCCAACTATGATATCGTTGGCTGTGAGTTTGATTTTAGTTTTAGAAATATGAAACCTTATCTTATGTGATGGCTGGTGCTGCTTCTCCTGCTTGCTTTTAAACTATTTAGGATAAATCATCTCATGTGTAGTTACTTCTAATCCTAACTCTTGCTCTAAGGCAGTATTTTGATTTGTTTTACTATTAGATGGCAGGAATCCTTAGGCCGTTTCAGGCATATTTTCGATCTGAATATGATTGAGAAATCCTCAAACGTAAAAGTATACTACCTTTCTGGAAATCATGACATTGGATACTCAGCTTTTTATTACCAAAAGCCAGAGGTATAGCATATGCTATTCCTCCAATATTGTCTCTATAAAATTGTTCTCTATTGAAAGCACTTGGTCTTTAAACCTTTATATTGCATCTTTTATGTTACTCAGATCATCAAACGCTACGAGAGTGGATTTGGTGCTAGGAACTTTAGAGTTACCCTTGGAAAAGTAGACTTCATTGCCATTGATGCACAGACTTTGGATGGTAAAGACTAATAATGTCTCTGATTCTGTATCCCCAGTTGTAGTTTACTTCCCACAGCTTTGATCAGCTGTTAGCTACATCTATGGAAGCACTTAAGTTTATTGTAGCAAAATCGTACTAATCTTATACTCTTCTTTTATAATTTGCTAATGTTTTCCATAAAAGGGAAAGAGATCCTTCCACTGACTAGCTTCAGTATTTGCTACTCATCAATGGTCACTGGAACTTATGGCTGTTGTTTTGATTTATCTGCAGGTCATCCACAAGGTAACTTTACATCAGCTACCTGGGGATTCATAAAAAATGCATCTAAAGGTAACAGAAACTGAGTTAAAGTTATAGGCATTATCTCTCCTAAGGGAATGTGTCCCCCTTCACATTCTTTGAATTTTTTTAGATATATCTTCTACCCCAAGGGTTTTGTTGACTCATATCCCTTTATATCGGCCGGACTGGATTCCTTGTGGCCCCCACCGATCTTCGCCCATCATCAATCAAGTAAACATGTTAAGATTCTATCATCTCGATTATGCATTAGTTTTAGAGTATTACTTTTCCAATGTCACAGATTTACGTCCTAACTTGAATGTGTTTGTGTCTGTGCATGATTTATTCTTTCTCCAGAGAGTTATCCGTGCTGGTCATGATCAAGAGATTGTGTAAGCTACTTTTCTTCTACTTATACCCGAAGCATTTGGCTTCCATGTTTATCCTGGATACAGTAATCATTCTATGTATTTTCTGTGGTACAGGTATCAGAATTACATCACTGAAAACTCAACAAACTCATTACTGGATCTAATCAAACCCGTATGTATACATTTTTTCATCAATGATACAATGAAAAAAATCAAAAATACAGATAAAAAATGGGGAAACTAATTTTGTGCTTCTGCAGGCACTAGTCCTCTCAGGTCATGATCATGATCAGTGCACTGTTACCCATATGTATAATAAGGGTCAAGCAACAGAGGTAAACATGATTTCTTTTTGCATTGATGCAATCTTATCTATCAGTTATTTGACCATTGTTGCAGTTGATTCATGGAAATCTACAGCATACTGTAGGAACTGTAAGCTGGCAACAAGGGAACTTGTATCCTTCTTTTATGCTACTATCTGCCAAAAATTCATCAGTTTCGGATGGAACTGCTCCTGAAGATGCTGTTTTAACCAATCTCTGCTTTCTCCCCATGCAAACACACATCTACATATGGTACTAACACACAATTTTTTTTATAGTTTTCAGTTCCTTTCTTCTAGATTGTTAGTTTTGTGGTTAACTCTATCTAACATTTATTTCTGAAATGTAATTTGATTAATGTCTCAGGTATTTATCTCTCTTTGCAATGACCCTAGTTGTTATCCTCCTTTGGCCAGCGAATGAAGTCCATATATCAAGAAAGCTTGGTCATCTCATGGTTGCTATTAGAGATGTATTCAAGAGCTTTAGCAGTGTTGTGAAAGAGAAAAATGAAGATGAAAACTGTGAGTATGAAGAGATATGGGATGCAGAAGGGTCAATGCACCTCATCAAGAAAACTAAAAAGGAGGTTTCGGTCTTGAACGAGAGCAGTTCAGTCGAGAGGTAAAACGCCATTATCGTAATGGATTAACTTTCTTACTTGTGCAATTGGTATATAAACCTGAACTGCTCATCTACAGGGGAAATGCTGTAATGCGATCTAAAGCTCGTAAACAGACAGGGCCAGATGCAGAGACAACAAGTGAAGATGTAAGTATACATATTGGTGCAGCTAGAACCAGCAGATCAAGAGCCAAGATGATAATCTGGAGATTGTTGAGGGCAGCACGAGCACTTATCATCATTGCTGCCTTGAATGTTCCTCTATATGTGTTGCTCGTGTTCAAAGATTGGATCGACAAATGATTTCAAACTCATTTATTAAGCTAGAGAAATGGTGTACTATTTTTTTTTTTTTTTCACATACACAAACCGGATGGTAGCAATTTATACATACAGACCTTTCAAATACTAGTGTCTATTTATAGCACATACTGACCTTCCAAAATTGTAAGGAGACCAGGTAAATTGATTGATTTAATTGCTTTTATTACTTTGTTTATGTGGATTTATGTGATGCTGGAAATAAGTGCTCCTTTCATTTTCAAAATCTGGTAACATTGTACACTTCAGTGCACTTCAAAATCTGGTAACATGACTAGCTAGTTCAAAAAAAACATGTCAATCTACTATTTTTTTTTTCTCCAGTACATGTTACCATACAATACACATTACTCATAGTAGTATGTTCATAGTAATGAAGTCATAGTCTCTCTAAGAAGGAAACAAAGGCACCCATGCATACTATCAAAACAAACAAATCCTCTATATTCATTTAACGCCATAAGTCAACAAGGGAGGATCACGGACCCAACAGAAACCTTGATCAAGAACAGTAGTCATATTCATGTGTTGACATCAACCCCAGACAACGATGGTCTTCCTAGCCTTATAGAGTTGACATAATTTAGTGGACTATGAGCTGAAACACCGGGAATTGCAAGCCCAACTAACCTCAGCAGAAACGATTCCCACGATTCTCTGTAATCTGGACCGTACACGTACTCCATCGTCAAACTCCTCAGCAATTCCCACACTGAATTTGCATATTCTGGGATCAAGTAGAGCAACCCAAAGTAGTTTCTATTTGGCTCTTCAACTACCTTCTGCAAAAGATGATAGTGTCTTAATGCCTTAGCACACAACAAATACTATATATATATATGTATGTGTGTGTGTGTGTGTGTGTGTGTGAAACTTACAAATGGTTAGTAGCTTACTTTCTCAATATACAGGCTGTTGTAGTATAAGCACATGCCAAAATGCTTATACAAGAAGGTTTTATCATCATAAGGCAACCTTGGAACAAGATCATTACAGTATACCACTCTCAAATACTTAGTCTGAGGATGATCCAGTCGTGCTTCCATGTACTTTCCTAGCTCCCGATTTCCAACCCTAGGCTGTCCGAAGGTGTAAATGCCTAACAAGCGTTGCATCATCTCCTCCTCTTCGTGCAACAGTAGCACAGTTGGAAACAATATGGCCAAGGCCCCTCCTAAACTATGCCCTGTCACAACAAACTTTGCATTCTCGTGTTGTTTCAGCAACTCCTTAACTTTACGTCTCACAGAATAATATGCTGTCATCTTCCCCATAGATGCTTTCAACTCCTTTTTATCTGATCGCATCCAATAATCAGGAAAAGAACGGACCTCCTTTGCATTAATGAAGTTTGGATTTGAAGATTCGACACTTTCGGCTTGAAGATGCATTTGGAAAGTGGAGGTGTCAACTCTGTTGCCTAAACCTAAGGCTTCAAGAAATCCCATATGCACTTTTCCCAGCTTGGGAATGTCATACCATGAGTAGTCAAAGTCAGTAATCCAGTCATCAGCATCGAATGGTTCTGTGCCCCTAAAGCTAACCACAATCAGATTTGCATCTTCTGCTTCATCACACATTATAAAAACTTGTGTAGAGTGCTCTTTCTGATACTCTGAATAGCAATGCATGAGAAATCAGAATCATGAACTTGTACAGAGAGTTGATATATGTTTAACCAAACAAAATATGGGGATATATTCTCACCATTCCAGCAGTTGTAAAAATCCACAAAATGCATCTGCATAGAGGGAAAACGAATATTATGCAGCACGAACGAGCATATGTAAAAAGCAGAGGTCAATTCAAGGACCTAACTGACCTTCCAATGAACTTGTACAACATTTCTGACAACCTTAGCATTTTCATATGCTAATTTGGAACTCATCATGCACAGATCCATGAGAGCTCGATCTCCCATCTCAAGTTGCCAAGGTTTTTTCTCGAAATTATCTTCTTTTGATGATTTGATCAAGAGGTCCACTCTTCCATCTAAATGTCCAATTGCGCTTATGAACGTTTCAGAATCCCTTACTGGCATTTCCACATTACCTATATCCACAGATTATTATGTTCATTCCGATTATTAAACAGCGCAGCAGTTCAAGTTTAGCAGACCGACCCTCTTGTTTTTTTAATATCTCATAACTTCTAATATGCTACAGTCACCAGCATATTTAGTGAAGAAGATTACTTGTAAGAGAAATACTATGTGATAAAGGGCATATTTCAATCACTAAACACAAATGCAGCAACTTAATATCAGTCATATCTAATGCAGAATCAAATTGCATTAACCCAGAATTCCAAACATGGAAACTAATACTAAGTACTTATGAAATATGAGCTGGCATTTTCATTACGTATACCTCTCTCTCTCTCTCTCTCTCAAGATGCCCACACTACAATCACTAACCTTGGGTGCTACCATGAACGCAAAAACATCTTGGATGGCATATTATTAGTGACAACAACTACGACCAGTAACTTATCCTCGGGTGCGTGTGTGTGTGAGAGTGTGTGTTATTTGCCTGATAAAAAAAAGAAAAGAAAATAGAAATCACTGTGTCTGTCAATTATATAATACTAGTAGTAGTATATTCAAACAAAATAAGAAGAAAACTTAGAGATGAGATAAGAGTGATACCATGAAGGATTCTGCACATCAATCCGATGAAGTTTCCATTGAGGGACAAAAGATTCAGTATAAACTCCACAACATAGCCACACCACTCCATGGGCTTACCGAATACCTTTATAATTTTCCTCACCAAAATATTCACAACTATCACCCACCTGTGATCAGGTGTCACCTCCCCACCGCCATCATCATCCCCCAAAAGCTTTTCTTGTACTGATCCACAAGTTTCAAGAAACTTAGCACCAGTTCCTTGATCGTTAAACACCAAGAACTTGAACAAATCCAGGAATCCTCCATTTTCATCACTCACAATCAAGAAATCATTGAAAGCGTCAGCCATTTACACTCAACGTTTTTTTTTTTTTTGACAATTTCAAGAATGTAAGAATGGGAGTTGTAGTATTTATTAGCGGCTGCGGGTGGTGCCGGAAAAGGGTAAAAGGTGTTGGGAAATGTGTGCATGTATATCTGCAGCAACAAATTGCGGTTGCGGTTGAAGAACTAAAATCAAATGAAATTTGGGTTACATGCGTCATTTTTCCTTTAAATGCCAAGCATTGTTGTGCTCGTGTGTTGCACGGAAGACATAAATTATAAAGAGTTACATCATAAATAAATATAATTATAGTTCTAGTATGTCAAAGTAATATTATAAAATCTAATAAACAAAATTAACGTCAATATTATATATTACCTTCATCCTATTATATTAGTCCTCATTTGACTTTTGACTTTTCGGCACGCGTTTCTACCGATGGGTTTTAAAATATAATTTTGAAGTATTTTTTATTTTATGGGATTTAACATGTAATATAACTTTGAAAAATACATAATTTTTGTCTCGTATATATCGATCATAACTTAAAAAAAACTTTGAATTACTATATTTTTTGGTATTTTATTTAAATTTGTACAGTTATTTAAATACTTAGTACTTTAATTGATATGTTCCTTTAGCAATTTAATCTATTCTTTAAAAAATATATCGAGAAATTAAACAATAAATCATGATTACAATAAATTTATCGATCAATTGCTTTAAATCTAATTTGGTTTTATTTCACAAAAGTTCAATTAATAATTAAATTTGTTTAAATTGTTACAACAAATTAAATTTTACACAAATTATCAATAAAAAAATAGAATTGAAAAAGTAAATAAATAACATATGGATAAAACAAAATAAAGAAATCCATAGAATAATTTAATGCAAAAATAGATATATTAGCAAATACTAAAATACTATTTATAATTTAAAATACATTTATTACCAAATTCATTGGATAATTCACAACTCTTTGGAATAAATCATGTTTATAAGTCCATTTAACAATTCATGTATACTTTTGGAGGGAGCATAAATGTAATTCTTGTCAACAATTGAGTTTTTATATATTTTATAGATATGTCATGCCATCCATCATGATCACTATCACGATTCACGGGTGATGATTTTATTTCTTAAAGTAAATTGTTATTTTCGTGAGAGATTATAAATTATAGTGTAATATATGTATAAATATTATATACATATACATCGACATTGAAACGTAGTATAAATTTTTTAATTATGAATTGCCATAAATCTTCTAATACTCGAGTGTAATGCCAAAATTTGTAAAGACAGAAGGTAATATGTGTCATGATTGCTATAACTATATTCAGTGTGGTTGTGGATTTATGTGATGTTAGACACAAGTGCACGTTTCATTTTTCTCCTAAGTCAAGACATATAAGGGCGGTCCCAATGTCGATCCCCAATTGTGGGATCTCTCCCACTTTGGGAGAGATCCCACACCCGAAATATACTCCAATGCACGGGATCTCTCCGATTTTTTTTTTTTTATTCAATTTATTTTATTAAATATTTTTTTTAATCTCGATTTTTATTTAGATTTTATATCTTGATTTTTATTTCAAATTTATATGTCAATTTTTTTTATTTCGATTTATAAGTTGATTTTTTTTTAATTTTTATTTCGATATTTAAATTTTTTTAAAACATTTCATTAATTGAATTGAAATATGCAACATTACATATGATTAAAATTTAAAACTCGAATGAAAATTCCTAATCTCGACCACTACAACTCCACAATTCCTCGATCAAATCGTTGATGAGGTTTACATGACGGGTCGCGTCGCGAAGATTGCAAGTCCGTTCAGCGTACTCACGAAAGGACGCCGTACCTCCTTGCTCCACTGTAGGCCCGCTGCTGCTAGAAGCCTCATCTATGAATACCCTCTGTGCCGGACGTCGTCGGTGCCTCGTCTATTGATCTTCCCTCCTCTTCCGTTGCGCTTCTGCTAAAGCTTGGATGAGCTGGTGCGATTTCTGCAGTTGTTGGAACGCTCTTGGCACCTCGTCAGAGTAGCTTGAGGATGTTGACGATGAAGACATTTTTTTTTGGTAGCTTTTTGAGAAAAAAAGATGGAAAAATTGAAGATGAATTTGTGTGGGAAAGATGGATTATTGTGTGATATGTGGGTGTGTGTTGAGATGTATTTATAGGAAAAAATTTAAACTTGACCGTTGGGGGTAGCAACGGCTACTAGTTAATTTTCAATTTTTTTTAAATTTTTTTTGCTGAAATATCAATTTAAAAAAAAATAAAAAATAAATAACCCGGTTGACGTCAGCACGGGGATCGGTCTGTGCGCGCTCGAGCGCTCCTCTCCTTGCGATCCGCCGGCCCCCAATGCTTGCTTGGGATCGATCCCGGGATCTCTCCCGTCGGAAAGACGAGCGATCCCGGGCCATTGGGGGTGCCCTAAGTGCTGCCGTTTCATTTTACTTTAAACAGTTAAACCTAAAATTAAAAAAAGAATAATAAAAAATAAATAAACAAGTTACTAGTTTGGAGGCAACATAATCCAGTTTCGGATCGGGTTAGGCAACTGGATCCTAGGCCCAACGATTTTGGGCCAACAAGCCCATGGCAAAATTCTTTCCTAAGATCCTTCATTTCTCTAATGGAGTAGTATTTTGATTAGAAGAAGTACTTTCATAATTCTATTGACGATAAAAAATTAATAATAAAAAAAAAAGTTGGATAATTATTTTATTTTTTTCAAATAGGATAGGATGCTATAAAAGAGTAATTTGGGGGAGAAATAAAAAAAGGAGGAAAAGTCACCGGTCCAAAAGGCCCAACGACAAAATAATTACTGTATTAATTAATGAAAAGAAACAGTCCGGAAGAAGAAGGGCAGGATAAAACCTACACTTCACTTGGTCCTCGCCGCTTCATTCTCGTTCATTCTACGGTAAAAATATACAGTATGAAATAGAAAAGAAAAGGCCCCTGAATTACTGAGTAGCACTAATTTTATATGCGCTAATATTACTTTGATTGCTGCAGAATAGTCGGTGGCCTGAATCATCTCTGTCCTCCTCCTATTCGCCGTTGTGCTACAGATTTTAGAGAGTAAGTTGGATTATTGTAATGTAAACTCAATAATTTCGATTTTACCTCTGAATATATTATCTTGAATGTTGCATATAATGAAATATATAGGTATAATTATGATTACCTTAAAATAGATCATGTTATCTTTGTTTATAGCCATAGACAAAGCAATCTTATGAATTTGAAGGTCTCCTGTTTGGTTTGTATTATGTGTTTGATTGCATTGCAGTGGTGGGGGAGTTTTTATGTATTTCGTCGTAATTGTAATATGCTGCATTGGAGTAGTAGGAGTTGACAACAAAAAAGTTGCTCGGAAGCTCAAACAACAATGGATATGAGAACTAACCTGGATTTGTGCATAAAAATATATAAGTATAGTAGTAATAGATTCAAATAATTGTATTTTTTGAAAAAATTCAAGTAGAAACTGAACAATCTCTCACACTTCACAATAAAGAAGGTTAATTTATGTACTGAAATCAGCATTAACATTTGCAGAAAATAGTGTGGAGAGGAATAGGTGTTTTAGGTGGGAAACCAATTTAGCTTGATGGACGACCAGCTTTTATATACTATAAAATAAAATAGAGTTGCTTTCTTCTCAGGGATGGCCTATTTATGACATATATTTTTCAGATTAGGGTATTTTTTTAGCTCAGACTGAGTGTTGCTGAAGATGTATCTCCAATTTTACATCAACGAAAATGGTGACAAAGTTTACACCACGAAGGTCCTTTCTTTTCCCCTTCATTTTCTGTTTAGTTTTCTCTGCATTGTATTTTTGCGGATTCTTTGTTTAAATTATGTTTATCTATATATATATATATATATATATATGTGTGTGTGTGTGTGGGTGTGGGTGTGTTTGTGTGTGCGTGTGTTAACTGTTAACTTTACTGTTACTTACAAAGTTACAAATAAGTTTTAAATCTATGGTAATGTATCTTAGAAATTTTTGTTGAATGTTATTCTATTTTCACATGTCCAAATTTGCTTTTCTCCGTATTTTCCATCACTTGATACACTGAACTGAATTGATTCTTTGGGCAATTTTCTGTGTGCAGAAGGAGTCACCATTAGGTAGGGTAACAGAACCAGCTCATCCAGGTAATATATCCGAATATTTAGTTCTAGAGTGCTTTTGTGTCCTTTTGTTCTGATGGTGTGCATATCTGAGTGTTCATGTGTGTCGTTGAGTCCCAGACTTGGGCTTCCTGTGTACTTGAAAAGATTTGGTAGGGCTGAAGCTATCATATCATTTTCTTCTACTATAGTTTTTGAAATAGTATGCAAATATGGTGTTTTTGGTGTAGAGATGGACGAAATTTATAAATGATGGGCATTTTTGTGTTTCCTTTTTAGTTGGGTTTTCTCCAAGTTCTTTTTATCAGTAATTGTTTGTTTTCTCCTAGTAGGCTGCATGTTACATGTATTGTCACAAAATTGCTGAAAACCCCCTTGATCCTTAATGTATTTTGCTCTTCCATGTTTTATGTGTATTGCTATTTAAGAATCTCATAGATTAGTTGCTGATGTTGACATAAGCTTATGAGGTGGAGGTTGTGGTTGGTGTGAGTTCTGCATGCTTTGCAGCGTGTGAGTTCTGGAAAGGACTAACTAATACAGTATTTGGGAAATCATGGTCGTAGAATATAAGAATCCTTACCCCTCTGTAACTGGTCTTTCATCTTGCTACAGCTACAGCTACAGCAGCAGTATGCTTAAGTTCTGATTCCTGGGACTCGTGTTACAATATATTTCAAACATGTTGTACATATAATGCCCAGACAGTAATGTAAACGTATCTGTACACTTTTCCTCCATGCAGCTCGATTCTCCCCTGATGATAAATACTCAAGGCAGAATTCTTTTGAAGAAGCGCTTTGGTCTGCTTCTTACCCAACATCCACCCCCCAAGTACTGAACTCTCTACACTCCACCTCCGGAATGCTCAGAAGTTGAATATGCTGCCTACCTACCTTGACTCGTCTAGATATATCGTTAATGAGTTTTTTAGAAGATTATGTTTAGTAAGTCCCATGATCCTATCCTGTAACATTGCCTTTTTAGCTCATGAAATATCTGTCTTCTTCCCTACAGTCGCTGAACTTCTATTTGATAACCTTCGTTTGTGTTATGAAATTGGGCTTCTAGCTTTCACGTATGACATTCCAGCATGATGATGTTTGTATATTGAATTTGAAAGAGCTGCAACGAAAAGTATAATATGTGCTATAACAATAATCAAACAAAGCATGCATGGGATGAAAGAGAAATAGAAGAGGAATACATGAAAGAAGAAAAAGAGGCCCAATCTTCTGTAATACTGCACTTAATTAGTCTTACTTGAGAATTTCCAATGCAGGAAAAAATTTCAGCCTTTTCACTAAACTTTCAAGGATTGTAGACTTCATGAAACACCAAAACAGAGAATCCAATGTTGGGAGTTACATTAGAGGTGTTATTCGTTGTAACCATTTGCAGTTTGTTTTCTCTGCTTTTGAACCTCTAATAATATTAATACATTTACGAGTCTAAGTTCAAGGATCGCAGCAAAATCTAAAAAAAAAAATCCAGATTTGACTTGTTGAGTTACACAAGTGGCGTATGAAATATCCTTCTCGAGTAAATAGCAATATAATACATTATTCAAACCAAATTTAGAACAAAATAAACATGTCATTTTGTCAAGTTAAGGGTATTCCTCTCACATTTATACAGATTCAATACCAAATTCGCCATCCCAACCTAAAACTAAGTGCACCCATTTTGAAGTTCATCACTTTATCATCAATATTATTCTTGGCTAACTGCAGATACATTTTCCAGAATAACAATATCTGATTTTCTGCGAATATTTTTGAATTGGAATCGATGTTGCAACATGAAAAATCTGCAGCTGTATGGATAAAAGGGTAGATAGAAAAAAGAAAGACCGCCTTAATTAAGTTGAACATACAACAAAAATCAATCAGTTATAAACCATGTACTTGGGAGTTGCACTGAACTTCTGGTAGCCTTTGATCACTTTATTCACAGCATCTAGAAAATCTTTCTCCGTCACAGTTTTCCTCCTTGCTCGAATGGAAAACATTCCAGCCTCAGTGCACACGCTTCTAATGTCAGCTCCTGCAAAGACCCATGGACATATAACAAATATATAAGCCATTGCAAAGTATTATACACGATGTGTACAATTAAATTGTAGAGTGTGCATGATCAGAGTCCATGAATCAACAACAATTGTGCCAATATATGTGGGGGATGAATAGAAACTCGGTTCAATAATCTGACTATTAATTATTAACTAGGTAGAAAGAAAGATTACCTGTAGAATTTGGGCAAAGCCTCGCAAGAAGTTCAAACCGAATATCCCTCTCACAATTCATCGTTCGTGTATGGATCTTGAATATTTGTGTCCTGCTCTCTAGATCAGGCAACCCAAACTCCACTTTCCGATCGAGCCTTCCAGGGCGTAAAAGTGCAGGGTCAAGAGTATCAGGTCTGAATATAGAAGAAGAAAACAATAATTATGTTATGTACAACCACAATGCTAACCACAAGCATCACAGTTGCTAACAATCTGAACTTTTTCTGTGCTGTATAATTCTCCAATATGCATTATAAAGTTGAAAACACTCAAAAAGCAAACAAGTTGTTCAATCCTAGTCTAACATGTTAATGTAGACATCAAACTTAACCTGTTGGTTGCCATTAGAACTTTTATGTTTCCTCGAGCATCAAATCCATCAAGCTGATTCACAATCTCAAGCATGGTGCGCTGGACCTCATTGTCTCCACCAACCCCATCATCGAACCTTGCACCCCCGATGGCATCCACTTCATCAAAGAATACAATGCAAGCCTTTTTCGAACGAGCCATCTGCCAGGGGAATAAGGAATCATTTATCAACTTAATGTTATGAGGGAGGACATACACAAACTATTAACAATACGCCATGCAAATCAAACCTGAAATAGTTCGCGGACCATTCGAGCTCCCTCTCCCACATACTTCTGAACAAGCTCACTTCCAATCACTCGAATAAAACACGCATCGGTTCTGTTTGCCACAGCTCTGGCCAATAGGGTTTTACCAGTACCAGGAGGACCATAGCACAGTACACCCTTGGGAGGATCGATGCCTAGCTTCACAAATTTTTCAGGATGAAGCATGGGTAACTCAACAACCTAACAAAAAAAAAAGTCTTATTAAAGAATCATTCTATCAGTTAAAAATAGATGGTTGGACTGAGAATAGGGGAACTCAAGAAATAGATAGCAGCAACAAACTTGTATAATAGATGTGTAATGACTATGCAACTAACCTCTCGCATCTTCTCAATCTGCTCCTTGCATCCACCAACATCATTATAGGTTACATCTGGTTTTTCCTCAACAGTCATCATTGTAACACTTGGATCAATTTTCGGAGGCAAGGGAATCTGAATTTGGTACTTATTCCGATCAACACTGCAGTAAAAAAAATGAGAAAAAGTGCCATCTTATAGTTTGTCAAATACAACAGCAGCAATAATATACTTCTCCAGCCAACTACTTCAACTCTCTAAAGCTACTTCTCCAGAAAGTATCCTTCTCTTGCAGGTCAATAAAGAAAACTAGAGAGATAAGAATTCATAAAGGCAGCTACAGAACTAACATCACCAAAATATGCTCAAATGTTTATAATTGAAAATTTGAAACGATCATATGTAAGTTTCTCTGCATATCAATTTCCCTCGACAACTTTATTCATCAAAGCATACATAATTTTATAGTTGTCATAATAAGACCGCAAAATGTTTCAGAGGCTAACCAGACACACAGCATCCAATTTATGACCGAAAACAATAAGACTGAAAATCGTTATGCCCCTGCAGCAAATATAATTACTGTTTGTTCTCCAGAGATGAACCAAGATTGGAAAAGCTTACCCAACTCTCATGCCTTCTTCAATATCAGTAGGTGACACTTTATCCCCTAACCCAACAACAAACTGCACACGTGGATAACACATCAGACCCAAAAAAAAGAGACAACGTGCAAGATGAAAAATAATTTTCAGCACTCTTTAAATCTTGACCACAGCGTGAGCTAGTGAAAAGAGAGGCCAAGTTAATGAAGAGAAATCATCTTCCCTCCCCTCTTCCTCTTTCTTTCTATTTAATCCATAGAATAAATGTTTCCATAAAAGTTGTCTAAGCAAAGGGTGAACAAGCATACCTTTGCAATTTGCTTAACATTGATTATATACTTTGCATCTTCAGTGTTTGGACTAATTATCTTTGTACACCGAGCAACCTAATCATTACAACCAATCAAAGTCTACGTATAAACAAACAAGAGGAGAGGAATTTAGTAAATTTAAAATCAATCAAGAAAAGACCCTACGTCCCTACCTGAAGAGGTTGTTCTTCCTGCATCATTTGTTTATCCGAGACTAGATCCCATTGGCTGGGAGCAGCTAAACCTGTGTCAGATTCTTTGATACCTGACATGGGAAGAAAACAAAAGAGATAACTTGAAGGAACAAAGCAGGCATTTACAGTAGCATGTATTCAGCCGATTGCTAAATACAAAGGAATGCATAATGATTAATACATAGACATATTAGTGGAAGGTCAATGAACAACCACACAGACATATGACAAAATTAATAGCAATAAACCATTTAGTCATTTCCAAGCAATAAATAATATGAGCAAGTTAAGAGACAAACCACACAGGTCATTAATCTTCTTTGCCATTTCCTTAATCTCCTTTTCAGCTTTCTTTATACTTGTAGAATAAGGTCCCAGACCCTGGTCATGTCAAGTCACGTCACGAAATTTAAGAGTAAGCAAAAAGTCTACAGCAAGTCACATTTCAAGAATGTCCATTATATCAAAGTGAAAGAACTATCATTGTCAAAACTCATGCTCCTGAGTTGGAAGACAAGCAATGCAACGAGCAAGTTCAATCATAACAACCACTTTATTGAGCAGTACACATAAAATCATAAGACTAAATTCACATCTATAGAATCCATTTTTTTTTCAAAAACAACGTATATCATAAATTTCTACCTAATGATTTTTTATCAGATCCAAATTAGCAAAAACCCAGCCAACATTTTCCAGGGATAACTAGTCTCCATGTTTTGAAAAAACCACATACATTATCATAATAAGAAATTCTACACTAAATGAATGAACAAAACCGACATTCACGACCCAGTTTCCAAAAGGCTAAAAATTTAAACAAACAATAAGCCAAAGGAGTCGATCTTAGACCTAAATTCAGAATCAAAAAAGAAAAGAAAAGGCGCGAAGAAATGAAGTAAAATCCTGAGCTCATGACATTGACAATGACAGGTAAATCTATTCTAAAGAGCTAAAACAACATCAAGATAAGGAATGGAGTACATTACATAGGTCTTGAGAAGAGCAATATCGTCTTCATCGAGCGGCTTAGGATTCTTCTCGTCCATCATCATCTCATCCTCAGGTTCCGGCGCCATATTTAATTTGGGAAATTCTGCAAATTGTATTTTGATTTTGATAAAAGGTTTTCTTGAACAAGAAGTTGAGCTGCTGGAGAGGACTGTCTAATTGTTGTCTATGAGACTATGACGACGAGAGGAAAATATTACTAATAACGATGGCGGAGGAGGCCACGTGCCTTGCGCGTGATCTGGTTTGGGCTTCAAAGCGGAGCTTTTTCATTGGCCCAATAAGCATTTTAAGACTTCCTCTCGGCTTAAGGTTGTAAACGAATCAAACAATTTTGATTCGATTTGTGATTCGTATTTGATTAGCTCGATTCGTATTCGATATTGTACGATTTAAATTTAAAAACAAATAACTTTTATGATTCGATTAATATTTAAATACAAATAAAAAATTATGATATTCGATTTGATATTCGTAAATATTCATTTAATATATATATATATAGGGAATAGTTCACATGCAAATAAATCCTAGTGTGAGAAGTGCGAATTATGCTTAAAGCTATATAAAATCATGCTTACAGCTATACAAAATTATGCTTATGGTACATAATTGTGCTTATGGCTTATTTTATGCTTATAAGCACAAAATGTACCATAAGCATAATTTTGTATAGCTTTAAGCATAATTCGCACTTCTCACATTATAATTTAAATCTATATGAACTAAACTATATATATATATATATATATATATATATATTTATAAAAATTATAGTAGTATATGAAAATTTATCAAGCCCAATTAAAAACTAATTTCTTAAGTACTTTAAAAGCCCATAGCTCAAAGTCCGGACATTAATTTTTTGTTAATTACTAAAATGAAATGAAATAAAATGCCATTACAACAAATTTCAATTAACTAAACAGATTAATAGTTCAACATCTTTTTTTTTTCTTATTTTTGATCTATGTGACTAACGAAATGAGACATAAGGAGTACTATACATTGTAATTTCTATAAGTCTATTTAGGAGTCTAGTTCTTAAATGCTTGTATATCCCATAAGTTCCAAACTCAACCTATTAATTATATGTTATTATCCAATCAAATAATTTCAAATACAGGTCATTTTTGAATTGAACATTTAAAATGATTGTTTACTATAATTATAATATACTAAAAAAAATATATATGTAGAATCTAAGCGATTCGGTATTCAATTCGGATTCGTTAAATTATTCAAGAATTCGAATACAAATCGGATTTCATTATTCGCATAATATTCGAATTCGAATTTGCGAAAAGTATAACAAATTCGATTTGAATAGTGTGATATTCGATTCGATTCGGTTCAATTGCAACCTTATCTCCGCCTTTAAACTGAAGGTATTTTCCATATAGAAGCCCATGTAACGAATCAAGACCTTTAGAATTTAGATGATTAAAAATAAAAATAAAAATAAAAATGAAAGGGACAAAATTATGTTCCATCAAAATTCAAGTAGAAGAAGAAACAGGATTGAAGCTCAGAACCAAAAGAAAGGTCAACAAGTAGTTGCCATTGCCAACGTCCAAAAATCAAGCCATAATACTAGTCAATCCTACAACTTGATTGATATAAATTACAATCCACGTTGATTTGATTTTGTTCCCTCCGCCGTATCACCGCCCCCATCCATCCTCCTTTGACCGCTCCTTTTTCCTAGTACATTAATTAATTCCATTCCATTTTGAGTTAAATTAGTTTTCTCTCTCTCCACTACTTACAATATTCCCATATATCTTCTTCTTCTTCTTCTTCTACTACTTTCCTAGCTAGTAGTGAAGTGGATCGATCAGTTGGAATTATTCTTTTCTATATAGGAGTAGTTTATTAATCCATGTGGTAAGGTAGAGATCCCGACATCTGTTGGAATTTAGATTTCAAATCTCCCATTTTATTTTATTTTTTACTCAAATTAATTTCAATATTATATATAGATCGGCGGGGGATATGGTTTAAGATCTCTGGCAGTGGCATATATACATACTCATCGATCGATCATCATATATATTATATATAGTATAGGTTTGTGAGATTTGTGAAAAAGAAATTAATTAATAAAAGAAATGGGGCATCATCATACTGATGATATAGACATAGTTGAGGTGGCCGGGAAAGTAATGGTGGTGGGAATCATCCTTCTCTTCTTCGTTGTAGTTTTCTTCTGCTGCCTCCACCTCTATTTCAAATGGTTCTACCAGCAACAGCAACAAACAACCACCAACAATATCATGAGTAGGCGTCGCCGTAGCCGCCGCATGGATTTCGCCGGTGGGCATCTCTCACAAGAGATGGTCGTTGTGTCGTCGGAGTCGTCTGGCGTTGGTCTAGAAGCATGGGTTCTGAAATCGATACCTGTGGTTACAGTGGATGATGGTGCAGATGATGAAGAAGTAATGGAATGTGCGGTGTGCCTGTGCGGAGTGAGGGAGGGTGAAAAGGCAAGAATCTTGCCCAAATGCAACCATGGATTTCATGTCAACTGCATTGACATGTGGTTCCATTCTCATGCCACCTGCCCTCTCTGCAGGAACCCTATTTCTATTTCCTCTATTTCTATTCAAGATCAACATCTCCCTACAACTACAAATCATCTACAACTTGCTTGTAGAGAGGCAGAGGCAGAAGATGATGAGCCTTCCACCTCATCAGCAGCGGCGCCGACGGTGGTGATCGACATTATTCCACTCACCCAGTCAAGTAATTATTAACTCATCATGCATATGATTAAACCCTTAATTTCTGCTGCATATATACTACGTATATGCTAGTACTGTATATTATATAGAATTGATTATTAATTACAAGTTGGAGGTGTAAATGCTTACTCCCTCAGCTCTCCGAGATTTATTAATTACTCATACTATTTTGCATGCTCCTAATCCAGATCAAACCTACGTACGACTCTTCACTCACACAGCTAATTAATTTCGAATTAATCTAACATGTGGCCTGACCTTAAGATGCATGTACATGTAATTTGAGCGTTTAAATTTAATTTATATATAGCTAAGCTACGGCTGAATTTTAATTGTTAGCTAAGCTGGCACTATCTGTTTCTATACTTACATATATTAGTAATACACCCGTGCGACGCACGGGTAAAATAAGTTGTATTTTTGTAATTTAATATGTATGATTTTGTTTTTATTATTTGAGTGTACGAAAATTAAATATTTTTGAAGTAATTAAAAAAAAGGATCAAATTAAATATTTCTGCACCTCCAATAATCGGAAGTCGTATCGATAACTTATGGTTTGCAGTTGCTTTATTGTATGACGTGCCATTTTTTTGAAAACTATAGGACCGTCATAAACTCATTTAATTTCATTATTTGGTTTCAAATTCTTATTTTCTCATGTCCATTTTCAAGTATACAAAGAGCTTAAAAGTTCAAAAGGTACGCCGGAAGAAGTTGGATGACCATGGTAGGACATGAAATTGGCCAACATAGGTGAGGCAACCACATGCCCGATCACCACAGACAACCACCGCTTCACTTATTGTTCAATGACTTTTCCATTTTTTTTGCTTGATAAACCGTGGCAAAATTATGAGCTTCTTCATTTTAATTTTCATCCTAATTTTGAAATTGATCACAGATCTATAGTTAGTCATTTCTATGAAATGGACATTTTTTTCTTCCGTATACATTATGTTCGCTTGCTCGAAGTTGTCGAAAATCATCACTACCACCGCGATCACTGCCGCCTATCCCTCATCGGCTCTGCTTCACATGATGCCATATGCTTCCACTCACTTTAGAAATCTTGTTCAAGGCCTAGTGTTCTACCTTTAAATTGAACAAATTTTCTCATTACATTCATTTTTCATGATACCTGAATGTATTCCAAATTAAATTTGCATAAAAGCTGCAATAACATTCATACAATGTCAGTATATTATATAGCATGTGCTAAAATACCGTGTTAATCAAAGTTGTAATTTTTTTCGGTTTTAAGAAATCATGTCCGAATACCATTACAAAAATAAAAATCAATTGTCTTGCATTTGCATGCATGTCTAATCTCTCAATATGGCACCTCTAAAAAAAAAATTCAGACAATTTTTCCTTGTGCGTTGAGTCCATGAAAAGATCCAAAATTTTATAAAAGACACCTATAATTATTAGGATTGATAGTCTTTGATATGTGAAAATTTATAAATTAATATTGATATTACATAGTTTTGTTATATTACGCACACGTTTATCTGATGCATGTTTGAATATCGAATAGGTTTAACCAAACAATTATTTTAATAAATTATTTATATATAAAAAAGTGTTGAATTTTTAGTTTAGATTTATCTACCTTTTAATTTTAGTAAATATTAAATTTTAACATTCAACTGCTAAGTGATTTACTATTGATATGAATAAGTTATTGCATTAGGCGCAATTTTTTTAATATACAATTATGACATACCATTTATATATATGATTGTTAGAAGTGAAGAAAATGAATAATAGAAATTGCTAAAAAAAAGATATCCATCGTTGTTATAATTATATAAATTATTTTGATTTTTAGAATTTCAAGAAACAACAAAAAAAAGTATGTTTAATTAATTTTTAGTCTAAGAAAGTATTTAGTTAATTTTGTACTTCCCATAGAAATTTACAATTTATCTCCATCAATGCCTTATGCAATTGTATTTATATTGCCCTTATATATACTCCGTATTAAACAATATAAATAAGTTAAAATTTAATTAGTAGGAAATTATCTTTAATTTGAGTGATAATATTATTATCAAATGTGTTATTCATAATATATATATATATATATATATATATATACATGTATAAGAAAAGTCATAATTATAGGAAAATTAATAGTTAAAGTAAATTAAAATTATCTTACTTTGTTGGTGGTCCATGATTATTACAGTAAAACATTTATGTCTTAATGTATAAATATACCCAAAACAAATAGTTATATAAGTTATATACCCACAACTTTAAAACTATAAGTTTTATACCCAAAATGCTATGAAAAGACAAGAATAACCTTACTATTTGTACCCATTTATCTTTAAGGTAATAAATAAAGATAAAAGTAAAAAAAAAAAAAACCAACTCTACCCCACATTCACATTCGAGCAATTTTCTCTCTACCGTGTAATTGGTTTTTCAAACCTACCGTGCACTTAATTTTGCCGCCGTCGATCTAAAAATGGAGCCCGGCCACTCGGATTCCGGCAACGAAGCATGTCCCTTCCAATAGAGGCGAAGGGCGTCGAGTGCCCACTGTGCAAGAACGAGCCAATCTCCCTATGCCGCCACCGCCGGTGAGTTAATTTTATTTTTTTTCTTCAAAATGTCGATTTCTGATGTAGTTAAGCCTTTTATTGACTGAGATATTGTTGGAATATGTTAATTAAGTGTTTAGAAGCCTAATTAAGGTGATAATTGTGGCTGATAGTCGTAGTTGATTGAAATCGAATTCAGCTTTTCTGCAGTTTATAATTACACGGTTAAGTATAAATTTCAACCGTGTACACGGTTGAAATTTAAACTTAACCGTGTAAGTTGTTGACTTGTCTGTTTGACCACTTACACGGTTAGTTATATGTTTTAACCGTGACAACTTAAATTACACGGTTGACTTAAAATTTAACCGTGTACACGGTATAAAAATAAAAGCAACCGTGTAATGACAGAACAAGTGTTTGATGTTTTTTTCTTTTTCTTTTTGACTCTCTTTTTTTTGTCTGAGTTTAACGAATAATTGTGACGTACCTTTTGCAGCCTAGATACGCATGGTACCGACTTCGTATGCAAGGTTTTCCGGCTCGAGTGAACCTATACACTCGAGATATTGTAATTAAGGAAATACTTATTGTCTTGAGTCGTATAGGTGGTGAAGAACTTTTGCAACAATTCAAGGATGGGTCTTTCGGATACTTGCTAGAAATCAAAAGGAACGGTACCGCCAACGTTGCCTTGCACGAGTTATTGGCCCGAGAGCTCATGGATAGCTCATTCTCGGAGTTTGAGAGGTGGTTTCACGTGGGCGGGCAAGATCTTCAGTTCGGGCCACAAGAGTTTTGTCTCGTCACCGGCTTAATGTTCAGGCCTTTCCTTTCCGATTTCGACCCCCACCGAGGTCCACACGTCATTCCTCAGAATAGCCTCTTCTATACTTGGTATAATGGCGAGAAGGTGAAGGATAAAAGGCTATTAAATGATTTCAAGAATACCAATATATGCATGGGGACCCCGGATCAGTACTTGAGCGCCGCGAATCTGCTCATGTACTACTACGTTTTGCTATGCCGTGATACTCAGACTATCGAAAATTGGGCATGGGCATTAGTAGAGGATCGTAATGGCTGGTATAGATTCCCATGGGGATCGTGGTCGTTCCAAGTGTTGTGTCACCAGCTAGGAGTCATGAAGAAAGACCCATCGGAGATTGCTGGGGCGACGTCGGGCTACCATTTATACGGACCGGTGTGGGCATTGAACTTGTGGGCCTACGAGGCAATTCCGGCATTAGGACGAGCGTGTGGTTATCGATTGAATGATTTATTGACGCCCCGACTTAGGAGATGGCACACTCGACAGTCCCATTTGGACTTTACTACATTTTACGACAGTCATGAGGTAATTACTCTTCATTAATTATAAATAATTAATCAAGTATATTTAATTAATTAATTATTATTGTTGATAATTAATTAAGTATTATTGATTAATATTACTTGAATACATTTGTATGCTCTAATTTATCATTAGTGTCAATGGTTAAATATACCCATTTTGGATAACTATATAAGTTTTATACCCAAGCAAATAAAACTATAAGTTTTATACCCAAAAGTCATTGAAAAGACAAAAATAGCCTCCACTTTATCTCACACTCAAAACAAAACAAAAAGAATGTGGGCCCCACTTTTCAATTTATTCAAAGAAATAAAAACAAACCCTACCCCACCCCATTCTCTCTCTCTCGGCCGTCACTCTCCCTCCCCTCACGATTTCTCTCCCTCACGATTTCTCTCCCTCTCTCTCCCAAAGAACCGTGAGCCCTAAACCCCCAAACCGTAATTTTTATTTATTTGTTTGCCGGCGCCGGAGTGAAAAAACCATGGCCAACGATTCAAACGACGACCACGATTCGGGTGCCGAATCCGAAGGAGTTCCACAACGTCGGCCAATTCCGACGAGGGCCGAACGAGAGAATATTCCGGAGCCGCCGGCGCCGGTGAGTTTTCTAACCTTCGTTATTTTGTTAAATAAAATTATTCAATTTACGGTTTAAATTGTAAGCATGTTTTTCAGTTTTTTGGATGGAATAGTTTGGATTTGTATGCGATTTATATGAAAATGACACAAATATGTGTGTGTGCTTGAACTACGATTTGTGTGTGTGTGCTGGGTTTGAACTTGAAGTTGAATCTGTACAGTATAGGTTTGGGCATAATTCACGGTTTGGAAGCCAAAAAACCGTGAGCTCACGGTTTAACTAAGCTTAAACCGTGAGAAAAGGGCTTCCTCACGGTTTGAACTTAATTCAAACCGTGAATCACGGTTTGAACTAATTAACGTAGTTCAAACCGTGAGGAAGCCCTTTTCTCACGGTTTAAGCTTAGTTAAACCGTGAGCTCACGGTTTTTTGGCTTTTAAACCGTGAATTATACATATTAGATTTAGATATATATACACTATATAATTTAATTTAATTAATTAATTCACTTCATTTGCATTTTTTGGGTGATTGCAGCCTAGGTACCAATGGTACAGGCCTCTCATGCAAGGATTTCCGGGTGAAATCAATGCCTACTATAGAGACTCCGCAGCTGTGTCAATCGTAAACCATTTATTGCGCATTGGCGGACGTGATCTGTTGGCCCGATTTAGTGACGAATCTCCATTCGCAGTCATCTGCACAATTAAGAAGATTGGGAATGCGAAGCGTGCCTTGCACGAGCTTTTGTCCCGGGAGCTATGGAGGGGCAACGACCATGATTTTGAGAGGTTGTTTCACGTGAATGGCCAGGATATTCGGTTTGGGCCGCAAGAATTTTGCCTCGTGACCGGATTGAGATTCGGTTCCTCGACCTTTAATCCTCATGGCAAGAACCACGTCATCCCAAGGACGAGTCTCTTCTATACTTACTATGAGGGGCGTAAGGTGCTAGTGAAACAGTTGTTTAACGATTTCACGAACGCTGACGTAGTTCTAGGGACGGAGGATCAATACATGGCTGCCGCTAACCTCCTCGCCTACTACTACTTGCTATTGTGTCGGGACTACAATAGAAGCATTGATGATTGGGCATGGACTTTAGTAGAGGATCCGGAACGATGGGCTACATTTCCGTGGGGCTCATGGTCGTTCCAAATACTGTGCCACCAGCTCGGAGTGGCAAAGAAAGACCCGAGAGAAATTGGAGGCTCCGACACTAATGCTGCCTACCATCTATACGGGCCCGTCTGGGCATTGTATTTTTGGGCCTTCGAGGCCCTTCCGGATTTAGGAGAGCAGTGTGCCAACAAGCTGAACCTGCACGCGTTCCCTCGACTAAGGAGATGGGAAATGGGACACAACTATAGAGATTTCCAGGGTTTTTTTAACGATCCGACGGTATGTCATCATTCTCTTAATCTGCCAATTATATATCATTTGAATTATTAAAATTTAAATTAATATTAGAGTTTTGTTTTGTTTATAGTATATGGTGATTGAAATTGAATTAATTGGAGCGGTTTTATGTAGATTATCGGTTAATTGTTTGAACTCAATTATAATTAATTTAGTTAAATTTAAATTTTATTTATTATGATTATTTAAGCATGATCACGGTTTGATATTAAATAAAACTGTGAGCTCACGGTTTCATTTAGAATAAAACCGTGAAAGCTAAATGTCTCACGGTTTGAACTTAAGTCAAACCGTGAGCTAACGGTTTGATTTATGTTCAAACCGTGAAAGATAATTCTCACGGTTTGAACTTAAGTCAAACCGTGAGCTAACGGTTTGATTTATGTTCAAACCGTGAAAGATCATTCTCACGGTTTGAACATAAATCAAACCGTGAGCTAGCGGTTTGATTTAGTCCCAAACCGCAAGGCATCAGCTTTCACGGTTTCATTTCACGGTTTGAATACTGATTTTGATTTGGTTTTGATTTTTAATTTTTTGTGCCTTTGTCTTTTGCAGCTCCAAGTAAACCCGACGCTCGAACCTTCGACCGAAGAAATGGCTCAATTATACTATCTTAGCCTCTTCGAAGAGCAAGACCCCTTGATGGTTCGATTTAATCCGAATACGCGTCATGCTTGGAAGAAAGCGCCTATACCGCAGAGGCAGACGAAGGAAGCGAGAACTATGGCGAAAGTTCTTGACAAATTGAGGTGTCGGGATGCCCGGACTGCAGCCCAGCCCCGTGGTCGCCAGCCACGTGCCACCAGGGCAAATTCTGAGGGTCGAGGGCCTCTCCCAAACCCAAGAGCTCGTGTGAGTACGTCGAAGAGGCCGAGGGTGGAGAGTTCACATCCCGAGAGGTCTCCGGGCCTTGTTTGCTGCGTGCATGGGGATCCGTGCCCCCGAGGATGTGATAATGACGCGTGGGCTGACAAGATCATGGAGAGAATGGCCCAAGACCAGTCGGACACCGGAGTGATGGCTCGTATCGCCAAGTTCATGGCAGGGCACCTGAAGGGGATCTTCGGGAGGTCGGGGAGTTCCGCGGGTCATGGCGCTCATTCTCATCATCGAGCACCGTCACATGCCAGCCATGTGGCCTTTGATAGACGACATTCTGTTGACCGGCCCCACGAAGATCGAGACGATCAAGAGGCTCCCTACATTGAGCACAGGTCACCGTCCCCTGTGGGCGCTCCGGGTTTCGAGCACATGGTGGGGTTTGTTACCGAGCCGGTAGCACGGGAGAGATCAAGGACGCCTCCAGTTCGAGAGGTTGAGGTCGAGGACGCAGAGTCATCACACTCATCTTTTTATAGGGACTTGGAGACGACGCCCCCATATGATTGGGTGCATCCCGTACTACAGCCTGTCGTTCCTCATCCGCAGATGATTCTCGTTCCCGAGGAGCGACAGGGAAACGGGGGTGAGTACAGTGATGCAGACTCTGACGTGGCAGGACAGACGCCTGTGCGTCGGGTTCGTATTGGGGGACGGAATGTGAGGCCGTCGGCTGCCTTACAGAGCCCATTTGTTCCGATTATCCCCACACCGTATACTGGCTCGACGATCAAGGAGATGTTTATGGCATTCAGACAAAGCGGGCCGGATTCCTACGCAATGAACATGCAGGACCCGCCATATAGGATGACGCAGTCCTTGTTCGATGATATCGAACACCCCGCGATACAGTTCAACGCTGAGGTTAGTCCGGACCTTATTTTGTGTTGTTATTATTTTTGATACTTTGTCGAGTATTATGTTTTCATAATAATCTGTGTTTATTTTAGGTAATGGACCTGTATGTGCTTTACTGGTGGAGTCGACTCCAAGATGGACTTTCTTTGTGTCCGTCTCTGCAGGAGAGAGGCACCGTTCTGCTTGGATTGGGCGTATACGTGAGTTTTTATTGACATATTTAATGAATAATTATTTTATTTATTTTATTTTGTGTGTAATCTCTAAACGAATATATTATTTGACAGTACGACTTGAGAACAACTCTGATGGCTTTTCACGATGGAGATCAAACGGCAATGGCAAAGTCGAAGCTAAAGTATCGTG
>CM038116.1:30706627-30891525 GCA_001642375.2 Mentha longifolia | reverse complement strand
TGTGACTATATTCTTGGCCAGATGATGCCAGCAGAGACCGTGATGCGCACCGGGGAAGACAGCCCTCACTGCATTTCCAATGCTGATATGGCCATCGGAGACTATCAATAGGTCCTGAGGATGTCCTAAGCAGTTACGCAAATTCGTCAGAAACCAAGACCAGGAATCATCGTCCTCGATCGGGCCAAATCCAATGGCAAGTGGAAATACTTGCTCATTCCCATCCTTCGTGCAAGCGACGAATAACGTCCCCTTGTTCTTGCCCTTGAGGTGTGCCCCGTCGACTACGATAACCGAACGTAGTAAATTGTTCTGAAATGCATGCAAGGACTGTCCTAGAGCGAGGAACATATAACACAGTCGATCGTCGAGGGGGGATGTCGAGATACTATACACGGTACCTGGATTCTTCTGCTGCAGTAAGTACAGATAAGATGGAAGCCTCTTGTACGACTCCACAAATCCTCCATACATCATCTCGATAGCGATGTTCCTCGCTCGCAGGGCAAAACTGTAATCGATCTTAATGCCGTACTCAGCTCGCATTTCGTCAACCATCTCTTTTGGCTTGAGCACGACACCATCAGTGATCAACTTCTTTGCGTAGAATGCTCCAAGAACATTCGCGGGGTACTGCCGCGGTGTAGTCCCGTCTAAATCAACGGAGCATGTATGGCTGCCATTGTATGTTCTGATGCGCCACATAGTCCCCACGTTCTTTGCCCGCACGAGGTACTCGCACCCTTCCGTCCTGCATTTGAACCCGACACGGCCCTTGTCCGAATTCTCAACTTTGTACTGCTGCCGGTTCTCCATTTGATGCAATCCAACTGCTACTGACACATCTAACTTCCTCTTGAACAGGCCGCCCTCTCGCAATGCACCAGCTACAGGCGTGTAATAATCTGGATCCAGGACCCCCAAAGGCAACGCAGTGTCTAGGTGAACGTGAGGAATCAACCAATCTCGGATAGCCTCAAGATCAGCCCTGGCATCGTCGTCTTGGGTAGGTTGGGACTCTGAATGAATGTTGCGATGCCCAACGATCCTATGAAGCCGTCTCGGCTCTCGGATCCATGCACCGAACTCCTTCGTAAGTGACTCAAATAAGTCGGTGCGATCCGCTGCGTCCATTGCTTCCTCAGCCATATCTTCCGCGACCTCTTCATCCTCATCCCTTTCCTCGTCGTCTTCCTTGCTCCTTTCTTCTTCAGAATATGGAGCCTCCGAGCTCGGCTCCTCAATATTCACACTCGTAAAAATCCTAGAACCTTGTGTCGTCGGAGTGCTCTGGGCGATTCCCTTATCTTTTCTGATAACGTAAACAGTTGCTTTCTTCATCTGCTCCACAATCAATCGCAACAAATCCATGTCGCTCCTCAAAGCGACCTTATCTTGTCCACCATCGGCATTACTCACGTAGTAGAGCAAAAAATCGGATTCTTCGCCCACTTGATCACGAATCTCTTGTAGTAGATTTGCATATGTAACTTCAGTCATAGCCAAATGCACCAAAACACGATCGCCCCCTACGTAACGAGTTTCCTCCTCAAAATACCCACCGTGACGAATATATACTTTGACCGTAGACATATATCTGCATAAAAACGATCAAGAAATTCAAAATCAGAAGAAAATACACTAAACTTTGATGGAAGAAATCGTGTTTACACGGTTTAAATAGTTCACGGTTTAAACTTTAAACTTTAATGGGAAGTTCACGGTTTAAACTTTGATTAAACCGTGAAAGTTGGACATTTCACGGTTTAATTTTAGTTTAAACCGTGAAATATTATAAATCGTGAGCTTAATATTTTAATTGAAAAAGGATATCTCACGGTTTACCTTGTAAATAACCGTGACATGACAAATCTAAACCGTGAATTTTAATTAAACCGTTAAAAACGGAAAATTGTTTTTTCCAAGCTTAATATCGAATCTAATAGTTTTAAACCTATTACATGGAAGTAATTACTTTAATTCTCGATAAATAGGTTACCAAACATGTAATCTAATCACTCTTCGTATCAAAAAAGTAAATAAACCATGATTTTCTAGAAAAAAAATCAATAATTACTAAATTCCAAATTCATATGATTTTCCTCAAATTTACACAATAATAACATCTAAATATGAAAAAATAAACGGTGCGTACCTTCAATATGATCAAAATATCTTCGACAGCGGACCAAATACGGTGAATATTTTTGAGAATCAACCAACATCGAGGGGAAATTTCAACAAAATTGAGGGAGGTTAACTCAATTTGCGTTCACGATTTCAATTTTTTGTTGCAGTTGAAGTGTTTTTGTTCAATTTCACTGTTAATTCAATTAATGAAATGTACCTTCATCTGATTTGGTTGTTGGTGAATAAATGCATTTTCGAATTTTACATTTTTTTCACTCAAAATCAAATTAAAAAGTGACTTCATGATGGCAAAACCGTGAGCTCACGGTTTTATACTTTACTCACGGTTTTTTGACCTTATAAACCGTGAGGATTCATGCAAAACCGTGAGCTCACGGTTTAACAATGATATCACGGTTTGATATGTTGTAACCGTGAAAAACAGTAACTTTTTAAGGGTAAGTTTGTCTTTTCATTTAATTTTGGGTATAAAACTTATACTTTTATATGCTTGGGTATAAAACTTACATAGTTATCGGTTTTGGGTATATAGAAAGTTCACCCATTATTATGTCTTAATTAATTATTCTTAATTATTATTCTTATAATTAATTATGATATATTTTGTTAATCGCATTATTGATTAATTAATATTCGGATTATGATATTTTATGTTTTTTTATTAATTATTATTATTATTAATAAAGCATGTTTATAATTTTAATCTTAATTACTTATGGTGTAATATTTTTTTGTAGCTCGTAACCTTTCGAACGCTCGAACCCGAGCCGGATATGGAGGATGCTGAGCCGTATACACAATCATTACAGTGGCCGGATCCGTTGGTTCTGAGGTTTAACCCGAATTAACGCCACGCACACAAGAAAGTGCCGCCACAGCAGAGACAGTCGAGGGCAGCAAGGGAGATGGCGAAGGTTGTGCAGAAATTAAAATGCCGCGATGCGAAGAAGGACGTAGTGCAACCACGTCGTCCCAAACAGCCTCGAGTAGCCCGGGCCTCTTCAGAGACTAGAGGCCATATCCCGGAGCGATTCCAGTTCGAAATGCCAGAATCCTCTCGGTCGAAGCGTCCTAGGGAAGAGCCGTCCCGTCCTCAGTCTTCTGAGCATCTTGTATGTTGTGTGCACGGAGATCCGTGCCGTCGTGGATGCGAGAATGATGATTGGATCGACAAGATTCTTGACAGAGCTGTCCACCGGCTAGCAGAAGATAAATCTGAGAAGGGAGTTCTTGCCCGGATGGCTAAGTCTCTCGTCGGGCACCTCAAGGGCATCGTAGGATTGAACGGCAGCAGACGGTCTATGCACCGATCACCTACTCCTGTTAGCCAGCGCCAGCGATCTCCTACTCCCGATCATGCGCCTGGATTTGAGCCTCGTACTGTGAGATCGAGGACGCCCCCACACGTATATGAGCAGTTCGAGGAAGAAAGAAGGGCATCCTCGTCTGACAGTTCATTTATTAGGGATCTAGATTCGATCCCTTATGAGCCTCAGCACATCCAGATGGAGGACGATGCTGATAGTGTGGACTCAGATGTCCCTGAGACGAGAGCGGAGGCTAGTAGGGCAGGGGGACGGGTTCTGAAGCCGTCTCTCGCATTGCAGAGCCCTTACACAGTCCATGAGACCCCGCATTCAACCCGGACTACTAGAGAAGCGTACGAGCAGTTTAGAAATGCGGGCCCGACTGTTGTGGTTCTCACTAGGCAACAGCCTCCTTACCATCTTCCTCAGGCACTGTTCTTGTGGTCCACTTGCATGTTTGGCCGTAGAAAGGATACTTGCTGCCAAGAAGCCTAAGACAACCAAATCCTCTCCACAATACATTGCTAAGCTCCGTAAGACTATTGCTAGGAGGATTTTTTTACTTTCTCGACGAGATGTAGATTGATTTTTTAATGATTTTTTAATGATTTTTTTACTTGCTATGAATGTTTTATGATTTTTTTATGATTGTTTATAATGTTGGTGGATTGGTTATGATCGTGTAAATGGAAATTGTTTATGAGTTGTTTTCGAAATTAGAATGAAACTTGTAAAGTTGTTGGAAAAAGCCGCGTCTGTCATTACACGGTTGAAATTTCATCGAAACTGTGTAACTATGAGCCCTAAACCGTGTAACTATGAGCCCTAAACTGTGTAAGTATGAATTATTGGAAAAATTCATATTTTAATCAAAAAAACACGTGTTTTAGACAAATTAAGCTTCATACATCGTTATTTAAGAACATATCGAAGTGAAAACCATTACATAAATCCGTGACGTACTCTATTGAATGACACTTATAGTGTTTCTATAGACCAACGTATGTTACCAATAGCTCAGTTCTCTAAATTCTACAATTAGAAACAATTTAGGCAATTTATGTAAAACTAATTGTTTTGTAGCACTTACTTAATGGTTGTGCAATGTAATTGAAACCTGAATGATCAAAATATGTGATAAATTTTGAGTTTTTTGAAGTTGGTTGACTTTATTTGACCACTTACACGGTAAATAACAAATAAATACCGTGTACACGGTCGAAAAAAATTATTAACCGTGTAAATACAGAAATTGTTGACTTTCTTTAATTTTGACCATTTACACGGTAAATAACAAATAAATACTGTGTACATGGTCGAAAAAAATTATTAACCGTGTAAATACAGAAATTGTTGACTTTCTTTAATTTTGACCATTTACATGGTAAATAACAAATAAATACCGTGTGTGTGGAATCAAAAAATTATTAACCGTGTAAATACAGAAATTGTTGACTTTCTTTAATTTTGACCATTTACACGGTAAATAACAAATAAATACCGTGTGTGTGGAATCAAAAAATTATTAACCGTGTAAATACAGAAATTGTTGACTTTCTTTAATTTTGACCATTTACACGGTAAATAACAAATAAATACCGTGTACACGGTCGAAAAAATTATTAACCGTGTAAATACAGAAATTGTTGACTTTCTTTAATTTTGACCATTACACGGTAAATAATAAATAAATACCGTGTACACTGTCGAAATACCATTTATAACCGTGTAAGTGCAGAGAATCTGAAATAGATCGCCAATAAACCCTAAAAACAAAAACAAAAAACACCAAATCTAATCAATGGGTCTCGACGGACATCTGGGCCTAGTATGCCCCTCACAGTGACAAATGCTACACGTTTTTTTTTTCGACGCCGTACACCACCTTCCTGTTGATCCACATCACCGATTTGGCTTGAGGACGTGCATGATCGTCTCTTGTGCCCGTATTGACCACATCGAGAGCATTGTTGCTGATTGGCCGGAATATCTTCCACTGTGGATCTCGCCCGGCTCATACGTGGTCTTCCTGCTTGCTTTTCGATAAGAGGCGGCCGAACGACAAGGGAAGCAACCTCCTCCGGAAAGCTCCAAGCCTCCGGATGGGGTACCGGCTCAATATTGGGCGAATAGACTGCCACGAGCGTCGACTGTTTGAAGTAACGGCTGACGTAGTCAGTAGCACGGCCGCCGGCAAACCTGGAAATAGAATAAATATAATTAAAAGACATAGGACCAAAGGCATCAATACAAACTGTATAAAAAACCAAGTAACTGCAACATGCCTGAGAGCGGCACAAGCGTGTCGACAGGGCATCCCATCCAAATCAAACTCCTTGCATTCGCACGTGGAGTTCTGAAGATCGACAATGTAAGTCCCATTGTCACCCTCTACCCTATACACGTTTGGTACCGGCGTCCCACGAGTGGTGTAGTGTCGGGCCCATTCTGCGGCTGCTGACATCTTCACAAAGGCATTTTCAGTCACCTCGTGATCTCTTGAGACAGCCCTCACCTGATGTTCCTCGAACCACTTCTCCACTATTATACGATAAGCCTCGATCATAGCGCATATCGGCAATCGCCTTGCCCATAGGAGTCTAGCATTCATTGTCTCCGCGGGATTTGAAGTCATGAAACTCGTGCGCGGAACGGGGCACTTCGAACGCGCCCACCGATGCACTCCGATGTCACACAGCCTCTGGTGTATTCCGCTACCCCTTAAGGACTCAAAATATTCGTCGAAAGTAGAATCACGATAGGCATAGGCCGCCGCTTCAAATCTTCCAAGTGCGTGCCTACCGTACGTTACCATATTTTTCATCAAATGGTAGAAGCAAAGGTCGTGAGAAGCATGTGGGAAGACATTCCGAATGGCATTTTCGATGCTGATATGGCCATCGGACACTATTAACAGGTCCGTTGGTGCTCCAAAACAGTGACGCACCCTAGTGAGAAACCAAGTCCAAGACTCATCATCCTCGATCGGCCCAATTCCAATGGCAAGTGGAAACACTTGCTCGTTCCCATCCTTGGTGCAAGCTACAAATAAGGTCCCTTTATTCTTCCCCTTCAAGTGTGCCCCATCCACTACAATCACGGAACGGAGCAAATCACTCTGCCATGCTTCAATGGACTGTCCTAAAGCAAGGAACATATAACACAATCGATCGGAGGTACGGGATGTCGAGATATCATACGCGGGTACCTGGATTCTTCTCCCTCAATAAGTATAGATAAGACGGGAGCCTCTCATAAGACTCCTCGAAACCTCCATACGTCATCTCTATAGCGATGTTCCTCGCTCGTAGGGCAAAACTGTAATCAATCTCAATACCGTACTCAGCTCGCATCTCATTAGCCATCTCCTTCGGCTTCAACACGACACCATCAGTGATCAATCTCCGTGCAAAGTATGCTCCTAAAACATTTGCGGGGTATTGGCGTTGTGTATTCCCGTCTAAATCGACAGAGCATGTATGGCGTTCGGTATATTTTCCAATGCACCATATATCCCCTTTCTGCTTTGCACGCAACAAGTACTCGCACCCTTTCTTCTTGCATATGTACCCCACACGGTAAGTGTCTGATTTTTCAACTTTATACTCATGTTGGTTCTCCATTTGATGAAGTCTGACTGCTATCGTCAAATCATCTTTTTTCTTGAACAGGCCACCAACACGCAATGCACCAACTAAGGGCGCAGAATAATCTCCATCGATAAACCCCAATGGCAGTGCAGTGTCTAGATGAACATGAGGAATTAGCCAAGCTCGGATAACATCCGGATTTGCTCTAGCATTGTCGCCACGGCGGGTAGGTTGAGACTCGGAATTAATGTTGCGATGCCCAATAATCCTATCAATCTGTCTCGGATCTCGGATCCATGCACCGAACTCCAGGGTCAATGACTCAAATAAATTGGACAAATCCACTGCATCCCTTTCTTCGTCAGCCCTTTCTTGCATTTCTTCCGCGGCCGTTTCATCATCGACTCTCTCTTCGTCTTCCTCGACCCTCTCTTCGTCTTCCTCGACCCTTTCTTCTTCCGAATGTAGTCCCTCCCAACTCGGCTCTTCAGTATTCACACTCGTAAAAACCCTAGAACCTTGCGTTCTAGGAGTGCTCCGGGCAATATTCTTATCCTTGCTAATTACATAAACAGTTGCCTTTTTTTGCTGCTCCACAATCAATCTCAACAAATCAACGTCACTCCTTAAAGCTACCTTAACCGTTCCATGATCGCCTGTATCAGTCAAATAGTAGAGCATATATTCGGCTTCAGCATCGCCTGTTTGATCACGGATCTCTTGTAATAGATTATCACGGGTAATTTCTGTCATGGCCAAATGTACTAGAACACCCTCGCCCCCTACATAAGTGCTTCTCTGCCAATGCCCACCGTGACGAATAAATATTTTTACTTGAGACATCACTGCAAAGTGAACCAAAAAATTTAAAATTTAAGTCAAATTACAAACAAAAACACTAAAATTGTAATAAGTCTGCAGCTACACGGTTTAATCTATTTACACGGTGTAACCTAACATTACACGGTAAAAATTAATATAAAACCGTGTAATAACTTACTCTACACGGTAAAAATGAAATAATTAACGTGTAAAAGCAGATTAACCGTGTAAAATATTTAAACCGTGTTTATTTAAATGATTTGCACGGTTATTATGGTTTAAACCGTGTAAGCATAATTACAATCAATTCATATCTTCAAAACCGAATTATTCATTGTTTAATCATGATTATCAACTAATATATTTTTCAAAGGATAACATAACTACTTAATATATGTTAAACAAGACCAGAAAATATCATATAGTAGAAAAATAATTTCAACCGTGTAATATATATTTATACCGTGTAAACAAGAACATGAATAATTTATGCACTTTTTAATAGATAATACCACGACAAATATGCAAAATTGAAATGTACCTTTTTAGTTTCAGCTAAATAGCGTCCAAATTGCACCAAATTCACACCCAAAATTGCATAAAACTAGAGGAACTTCGATTATTTCTCTCTCTACAATTTTAATGTTTATAAATTTGCGTTACACATTTGTTGTTGTTTCATTTTGTTGAATTTTCTGATTCGTCAATAAATGTAGAACACTGTAACTGAATTTCTTCTGATTTGGTTGTTGTCAATAAATGAATTTCTCGATTTTTTATTTAATTTTTTTTGGAAAAAAAATTTATGTTTACACGGTCTCATGAACTGAATTGGAAGAAATAGATTGAAAAAATTCAGAAAAACAGCCGACCGAGTAAAGAGAAAGAAACAATATATTTTTTAACTTTACTTACAAGTGGGCCCAAAAGTAAAGGCTATTTTTGTCTTTTCATAGTTTTTTGGGTATAAAACTTATAATTTTAAACTTATGGGTATAAAACTTATACTTCTATTTGTTTTGGGTATTTTTAAAGTTCACCCAACATTTATTGTTGAAATTACATAGCGAAGCCATTGTTGTGGTCAACCTTACTTTCTAACCATCTATTGAAATTTGTGAGAGTTTTTTTCGTGCTCATACATTTTTCATGTTTCATTGTGAAGTTACAAAATTATCGAAAAACATATGAATTTCGTAATGTCCGAAACATGAATTTATAGGTAAATTACAATATAAATTTTGAAAGATAATATAAAATTAATAATTTTGTAACGTTCCTCTTAATTGACTGAATTAATTCTGAATTTAATAGTTATTAAAATAATTGCTAAATTAATGCCGAAAATATAAGTAAAGAGCTTGATTAGGGCATAAATTTATATCTAATTTGCTAAATATTTGCACTTGCAGTTTTATGTTGTCCTTATCCTTATTTATATTAAAAATGAAGATTTCTAATTTATTAATTAATAGTGTATAACCTAAGTATAATATTTATATTAAAAAGAAAGAGTGAAAAAAATGTATAGTCTAAATCAAAATAAATAATACGAAGTATAAAAAACACGCCTATAAAACTGCGAGTATATAAATGTGTATAAAATTATATGTACACTACTGCTATATATTGTTTATCATATTTTTATTGACACATAAATGTATATAATCAGACGTAATTAATAAACTAAAAGATTATATAGATTAATATTATATATTATTTATATAATTAGTAATTGATATAAATGCAGGCTTCTGTAGTAATTAATGTTAGTAATTAATGAACTGACTTACCATAAATTGACTTCCGTAGCTACTATTAGTTAGTATATAGATGTTGAAAATGTGAAACCCAGCTAAACTGATAATCAAATTCATGTGAACTTAATTCAGAGGTGGGACTGGGACATATATATTCATATGAATATTACTTTTTCCATATTATACGTATGCAAATAAGATGAGATCTCAATTTTTGCGGCATCACAACAAAGCTAGGGAATTCAAGGAGAAAGCTCCTTTGTCGTTTCATTTCGTCGGTGATTTAATTAAGTGGGCTTAATTATGCTTCCAAATTGCCAATCCCATGCAAGATATTGTAATTTCTCCATAAAACCGAGCAAATAAAATACTTTATACTCGTATGTTTTTAAGGTTATTATTAATATTAATACGTATAGTAGTGTAAACACAAATTTTATGTATTTAATATATAAATACAAATTCGTGTACAAATCCAAAATATTATGGATTAAAATGAGTTTAATGCCGGCTGCGATCTCTATTCTTCCTCTGATTCCTCTCTCCGAATATATTTCGGACAATCTTCGAACAACTTCCGAGATTTTTGGAAAAAAAAAATCTGCCGAATATATTTCGGACAATCTTCAAACAGCTTCCGAGATTTTTGGAAAAAATAAATCTGCTTGATCTCCATGAGCTTGATATTTGATGTTCATATCGTTTATTCGGAGGGCAATCGCCTTATTTCCGAATCAAACGCAATATATTTCGGACAATCTTCGAACAACTTCCGAGATTTTTGGAGAAAATAAATCTCCTTGATCTCCATGAACTTGATATTTGATGTTCATATCATTTATTTGGAGGGCAAACACCTTATTTCCGAATGAAATGCGGATTTGGAGACTTTCCGTAAAAAATACAATCGTATCCAACGGAGACTTTTCGTAAAGAATACAATCGTATTCAACGAAGAAAGCCTTGAATATGACAGAGAAATCGAATGAAGCCTTTGAATATTAGAGAGAAATTCGTAGCAAATTCTAACTCCAATTTCTTGAGCTTATAATTATGATTCTGGTGTGATTTATGAGCTCTCCCAATATCCATATTTATAGATGTAGAAGTAGCAGGCTTGGTTGGCTTTTGAGCTCCATGTTGGGCCTAGGGATGAGGTGGCGCAATTTGATTGGCTCCTTCAAATTTATTAATTTACTGCACAGATTTGACACGTGACAACTTCTTATTGGCTGGAAATTCCACATTTATAAATATTAATTATATACTGTATCTATTTAATATTAGAATTATATTTAATTTAATCCCAAAAATATAAATAAAAAATATAATTGAATATTTAATTCTTTATTTTCCACGTGGCGTGATTTAATAGGCTGTTAATTTTAATTACCTACAAGTAGTACTAGTAGGTAGAATTTTTGTGAAATCACGTGGGATTCACATGGCCAAACTGGATCATCATATTCGTTATATAGATATACATATACATATATGGAGTACCTAATTTAATTAAAACATAATTATATTCTTATCACAAATAATTAAAGATTGAGCGATCGATGTAGACGCATTAATTTCAGCATGGTCTTTCTTTGCATTTTTATGTGAGAGAATGTTACGATTTTTGCAACAAATAAAAGAGCTCTTTGACTTTGAGTGAGTCAAACTCCAAACAGAGGAAGAACAGTTAACGAAGAAAGAGAGATGGAGCACATATTTACTTTTTATTAGAAAACGATCATAAGGAAACATTGGTGGCCTAACTCTGAGTTGTTAATAGCTTTCCTCTTGTGAAATTAAAAATAAAACACTGAATTGCAAGGATAATCTAATCCCCTTTAACAGAATCAGAATCAGGGGACCAATACCGAAGCATTACTTGCCTATCACGAATTCCCTAAACATATTTCGCAACTTTCTTTCCCTCTTGGGCCTTCTGTTGAAATTGTCCCACATCGATCGGAGATGGTTACTTGAACCACTTTATATGGTGAGGTAACCCTCCCCTTCATAGGCTTTTTGAGGGGGAAATGGGTCCAATATTCCATTTTCCAATATGGTATCAGAGCCAGACTCCAATTCGATGATGGGCCCCCTGATATCGTTGTCAACAGATGACATTGGGTTGCCCACGCTGCGCGTGAGGGGGGTGTGTTGAAATTGTCCCACATCGATTGGAGATGGTTACTTGAACCACTTTATATGGTGAGGTAACCCTCCTCTTCATAAGGCCTTTTGAGGGGGAAATGGGTCTAATATTCCATTTTCCAATACCTTCCTTTACTAGGTGTTTAGGTGCAGCTGGGCTTGGGCTCTCGGTATTTTAGGGAATGACTCTTTATCAGTGGGACAAACGAAAAAGGAAAATATTTCTTATAAATGGGACGGAGGGAGTCCTTACTCTTGCGTTGGGCTCCCTACCTATTGGGCTGGTCATAACACACTTTTTTCCATTAAGATTCATCTTGTCGTCAAGCTGAAATTGATTGTATAAATTCATCCAAGTATCTCCACCTAACATTTTTGGGGAATTCACCCTACTATTATTTGTCGCTGCAATCCCTCCTTACTTGGACATCTCTTGATGAGAAAATACACAACAGAATGGAACTCGAATTATGAGAATCCAGAGGCAAAACACGAACACTTTCAGCGGTTCATTTCAACGGCTTGAGGCTAGAATGTGAAAAATCGGGTGTATATGACTCAAAGGAGGCAGTTCAAGATGATACGCTACGGGTCCAACTTCCTCGCTGATTGTAAACGGCCCATAGAAACCGCTAAGCTAATTTAGGCGAGGATCGACTAGAAACTTAAATCTTTCATACAAGACTTTTGAAATTGAATGTAATATGTTCAAGAACATATTCAGTGACCCCCTTATGAAACATGTGTTAGAATTTATACTGCAATGTTCTTCGCATGCGGAATGAATAATTATAAGAAACATAAACATCAAAAGCAATTAACTGACCAATGAGATGGGTACTCAGTTTGGTGATAACACACTTACGTCTAGAGAACAAAATCCGAAGAAATGATCAACTATTATGGAGCAGAGATTACTAATGTACTTATACAAATGGACAACCATTTTATCACGCATTTTCACTGTACATGTTTATAACTCTCTTTTATAGCGTGAATTATATTATGGAACACACGCACAATCAGGCTTCAGCTATCGGCAGATAACACCTGTTCCTAAACAATGTTCTCGAGAGAAAGAACAACTTGAATAACATATTCAAGATCAACTCCTTTACTATACAAAATCCCTTTTACAGCGAGAATTATATTATGGAACACACGCACAGTCAGACTTCAGCTATCGGCAGATAGCACCTGTTCCTAAACAATGTTCTCGAGAGAAAGAACAACTTGAATAACATATTCAAGATCAACTCCTTTACTATACAAAATCTATGGAAAACCCCAGTAGAAAAATATTGACAGACAAAATAAATTTATAAAGTGAATGTGAACGTATGATCTTCTGCACACACTTCTCACAAACTCCGACTTCAATGTCTTCTTATATATGTCTGCGTAAGAAACCCTAAATCTTGATCTCCAAATAAAATAAGATATCACAATATCTCATAGAGATAAAATATCCAATCTTGTTAATATCCTTTGCGATATTCCTTTTTTATTGGCTACATATTTGACAATTTTCTCCAACAATCTCCCCCTTTATCACAAATGTAGATAAAATCTGAAGCCACGTCAATCATCACATAGCAGAAATTCATAATCATACAAGGATAAGCAAAACTCCTCCTTAATCCAAACTTCTTCCCCTCACTCCAAAGCTCTCCCCCTTGGAACGTCGACAAGACCACAAAATCATGTTTAATAGGAGGTAGCTTCCTCTATAGAAACATCTTTCAAAGTCATTTGTTGGAATAGTAACTTCTGCAGCATGAATATCTTCAGGAACATCTTCATGAACATCAATAAAAGCAAGGGCATTTTAAAGTAGAAAATGCATCAACCTGTTTGGAACATGATGCACCTACATAAGAAATACTCTCTTCGTCCATAATATTTATGCATAATTTTCTTTTTTCATCATTTGTGCACTACCTATTTTTAGACGTAACCCCATCTCCCTCATTCTTTATTTACCTGCAAAAGTCAACTACAATACACTTTAATATTCAATTAACTTTTATATACTTTACAAAAAGTGCGACCCTTATACCACTTTAATATCCACTCATTACAAATATTAAAATTCGTGCCGGAAGATTCTATGTATGAATATTGTAGATGGAGAGAGTAACTTTCTTTGCAGCATACAACCAGCAACAGCAGAATCGTGCTGAAATACATTTCTCCAAAATTTTAAACTTTTTCTGGAGCAATCTCAGACACATGTTCAGGAACATGCACAAATTTTCTTACCCACTTCTTTTGAACTTTTCTTTTCTGCTTAGAACATTTATCCTTATGAAAGGCTCTGCCATTTGGCCTTAATTATATGACTTGGTTTGTCGCAATAATGACAAATAGTATGCCATGTTCTTGAAAATGTTCTCTAATATGTATATATGCACTTTTTCTATGCTCCTCTCATATCTGCAGAATTTCGTTCAAAATAACCAATACCGACCTTACCATGTTGTCCAATAATATCAATAATATCATCCATACGTGTAGTACTTGGATTCATCATCCTCATCAATTTGTTCATGTTCGGACTTAGTTCTTTCTTTTCTTTGTAATTTTCAAAGCTTACGTAGTAGTATCCAACAATACTCAGTTATAAATTATCTCCCCCACACTAGTATATTATATTCGAATGGATACTAAATTAGCAGATCTTCTACACACTCTCGTATATGCAGGATAATAAAAATACACCCCGTATATGCAGGATAATAAAAATACACCCGGTCACTACAAACGTGTGCAACTCTTAATCATATACTACCTCCTTCTCATTATATTAGGCCACTTTCATTTGATAGGCATTTCGCGCCCGGATTTCTACCGAAACCTAGTACGGGTTTTAAAATATAATTTTGAAGTATCATTTTTTTTACGGGATACTATAATTTTAAAATATAATTTTGAAATATATTTTAAAACCCGTACTAAGTTTCGGTGGAAATGCGTGCGCGAAATGTCTATCAAATGAAAGTGGCCTAATATAATGGGATGAAGGTAGTATAAAGGTCACTAGCAAAATCCTAGATATATATGATTTTTCTTCCTTTCCGTGCAGTGTCAGAGATCCATCTTGATTTTAAAAGGTTCTTTACTTATATGCGTATAGTAGGATTCTTTTTTTGGACACACTTGGGTCAGTCGGAGGCACCGTGCGGCCGGGCTAAAACAATGACACTTTTATTCATATAGATTGACACTTTTCTGTATAAAGATTGATACTTTTAAAAATTGTTATTTTATTCATAAAATAATTATGTTAAAGATTGACACTTTTATTCATATAGATTGATACTTTTCTGTATAAAGATTAACACTTTGGGCCCGGCCGCACGGTGCCTCCGGCTAACACAAGTTTTTGTCTTCTTTTTTTTAGAAGATATATGCAAGATATACTTATAATAAATACGTCCACGTCTCCTTACTAAATGATACGTAGAAAGTAAGAAAATTGTCGATACGTGTACATGTATCAGATCGGTGTCGAACAACTATAAAACAAATTTTATACAACGACTTACAGTGATAATTTATTCTCACAATCCCTTTGGATGCATAATTGCCGATGATCAACGTATAATACTATAATGTAGGAGTATGATATATACACTAACAAATCCAACATCAACTCCAGCTCTAAAGTGGATTCTACGTTGACTCCTTCAAAAGCTAGCGGCCATCGTTGACTCCACTTGTCGGCTTGTAGATTTAATTAATCTGATTAATGGTTAATGGGCCATTCATGCACCACAAATAAAAAGTGAAGATCGAATCTAAATGAACTGCTAATATAGAAGGACCAGTTCGCCCTAGGCCGGCCCATGGGACCCATTGGGCTCACTCTACTATATCTTAATCAAACTTATATCACGAACTAAATCGTAAAAAAAAAAAAAAAAAATCATATAAAAATTAACAATAATTAAAAGTTTTCAAAAATAATTTTTTTTAGCATCTTTCAAAAATAAAAATTACTAAGTAGTTTTGAAAATATTATGAACATGTTGCGATCATCCATTAATAAGCAACATAAAAATATAATAAGCAATAGAAATCTAAATCGATTTGATTAATTAAGCGTAAACGAAGCATAATTTTTTTATATATAACATAAAGCAGTTATGGTAATGAGTAGACATCGTGCAACTCGATATAAGAATGAAGATCTGTGACTTTGTAAAAGATGAGGTTAGGAAATCTTATCGCGTAGTCTAGGTTAATTATTTAAAGATGTTTTGAACAACTGTCTTAGAAAAAGAAAAAAAGAAAAGAAAAAAGATCGGTCTCTGAGTGGATAGGAGGGCAAAGAAAATACTCCGTATATATTAAAAAAAGAAAAGAAAATGAAATGGAAAAAGAGGATATATAATGTGAAACGGACATGTGGAGGTCTTTCTTCTGTTGTTGACTTGACGCGTCAATTGTACAGCTGGGAATTGAAGGGAATTCAATTCGATGTGCATGCTGCCCACTTATTCCTTTCACTCATGCATCCTTTCCTTTGGACTAATTCCTTATATCTTAAGTACTACTCTCTTTTCTTTACAAATAAATAATTCTTACAACTTAATTAATTATGTTGCACCACATATCTTATCTAATTAATAACACATCATATTCCACAATTTAAAGTTTAATCAATTGCACTCAATACATCCTAATTTGTTGGATTAATTTTGCTTGTTCAAGCTTTGGAATATTTATCAAGCTCAATCAACTAGAAGAGAACCTCTACCTTTCATTATAGTAGTATTACTTTGTTTTCCAAACAAATTTCAAACTCTAAATTTTTTTGGGAGTAATTAATGTATACTACAATCTTATTTTGCAAAATTTGGATGACTCCAACGTGCTTCCAAGTAATCCATCATTTTATATATTGTGAAATCGTGTATCGGCAATCATTTTCAGAAGACTGTAATGTGGGTGCTAGATGTACTTAAAAATCACAGAAAATCTTTTTTTTTATTTTTACCATTATTCCATTTCGTTTCATTAAAAAGTAATATTATTGATTATAAAACAAAACGCATTGAATCAGAATCTCTCTAACATTAACAAAAGGATAAATTGAAGTCCATCTAAAGTTGCAATCTTTTTTTCTGTTTTCTTAAAGCTAGCTGCAATTTTAAAATAATTACAGTATTATGAAAGAAAAAAAGAAAGGGAAAATATGACAGACTGCTAGAATCCAACCGACCATCACATTGTGTTATAAATACAGTAAGTACTATAGATACAAAAGCAAAATATATACAGTAGTACTTATATAATTAACTCCTAGCTAGCTAGCTCGATCGATCGCTGAGAAAATTAGTAGGCTAAAATGAATTCTGTCAACTCCTTCAAGGGCTACGGCAAAGTAGACGAGCTCGAAGAAGCCGCTTTCAAAAGAAAATCTCGAAAGCGCGCTATCATCCTCTCCATTTCCCTTCTTCTACTTATCCTTCTCATCGTCGGAGTTGTCGCCGGAACTTTAGCTCACAACAACAACAACAAGACCAACAAACATTCCGGTGATGTTTCCGCAGCCGCTATCGACTCCATCTGCGGCGTCACTCGGTATAAGGACTCCTGCATCGCCAGTTTGGAATCCTCTAACTCAACAAATCCGGCTAAAATCTTCGAATTCTCCTTAATGGTGGCCATGGATTCTCTAAGCAAAATCGCTAGCTTTCCCAAGGAGTACGCCAACAGGACGGATGATAAGCTGGTTAAAGAAGCCCTTAACGTCTGCAGCGCCGTGCTGGACGACGCCGTCGAGTCGCTGAACGACACCATCTCTGCCGCCACGGCGTGGCCTCCAGAATCGACGACCTGCGGACGTGGCTGAGCGCCACCGCGACGGACCAGGAGACGTGCTTGGACGCGCTGGAGGAGGCGAACGCCACCTTCGCCGACGAAATCAAGCTGCTGATGAAGAACTCGACGGAGTTTGCAAGCAACAGCTTGGCCATCGTGACCAAGATCGTTGCTGCCATTGGGGATTTTAAGATTCATAGGCGGCGGCTGCTGGCGGCGGGGCCGGGGGGATTCCCTGACTGGGTGAGGGCGGGGGACAGGCGGCTTCTCCAGGAGATCCGTCCGACGCCGAACGTGACGGTGGCGGCGGACGGCAGCGGAAACGTGACGACCGTGGCGGAGGCGGTGGCTATGGTTCCGAAAAAGAGCTTGGAGAGGTTCGTGATATACGTGAAGGCAGGAGAATACGTGGAAGACATCGAGATGGACAAATCTTACTGGAATGTGATGATTTACGGCGACGGCAAAGGCGCTTCCATTATTTCCGGCAGCAAAAACTTCATCGACAAAACTCCCACTTTCTCCACGCCGCCGTTTGGTGAGTTCATTAATGCAAATTTTAATTTACGTTTCTGCACCAACGTCTGTTATTCATTTCCATCGCTTTATTAGTACATTTGATTCAACACACGAACAGTACAGCGACATAGACATAGCATACAGTATACAGTCGTAGTAGTAGTAATTAATTAAAATATGAAAAGACCAAATTGATACTCCTATCCATATACTCCGTATATATATATATATATATATATATATTTATATATTATTACCGTCCTCACTTCATTAATCTCATAGATCGAATATATTTAAAGTATAAAATAATGTAATAGAACTAACAATAGGTAGTATTATTATTAAGTTACTAGCTAATGGAGCTCTTACTAGCTAGGACTAGGAGTGACCTCCACCACAAGGAGACAACATATACATAGTACGGTTGATGAAAGGCGCATGTGAGTTGTTGCACAAATGTTCCCTATGCAACTATATTTTCTTTCCAAACTCATCCCCACCATGTGCATCACACACTATTTCAATTTCAATTTCAATTTCAATTTCAGTTTCAGTTTCATTAATCTTGAAGCATTTTCACATTACATCTTGAAATGAGTGCATATATGTCATATATGTTATTTTAATTTACCATAGAATCAATTAATGTACGCAAATGCATGATGATGTATCGTAATTTGTACTACACATGCATATATACATGGGGCATATTGGTGAAATGAAACATGAAATTATGTAACATGAAGATGTAATTGTAACTAATGAATCGAAGGGGTTATTTGTTTTAGTTGGTGGTTGGTTATTTAGTAGTCTACTACACATATATACTACTATCTTCCATCTTTTTAAGTTGAATCATTTCTTTTTGGCAATTCTAGCATGTTTTTCCATGAATCTTGATGATGAGTTTTAAAATTGATTTTTGAAGAATTTTTTCTTTTATAGGATGCTACGACTGTCAGAATATCCCGTAAAAGAAAAAACTTTTTAAAAATCTATTTTTAAACTCATTATCAAAAAGTATGAAAAATCGTGCTAGAATTGCGAAAAAAAAATGACTCAACTTAAAAAGATCGGAGGGAGTATAACGTTAGCTGAAATTAATAGAAAACATAAATTACAAATATTCCATATAGTATAGGTTTCATTGATGTCTCCTGTCTATCGGCAACTGCCTTAAATGTCGATAGCAAGTTGTCCAAGATGATGAGGTGCGAGAACAATAAAGACGTGTCGCTAGCTAATTAGGCATTGAATGAGATTCTTGTTAATTACTAATCCAAGAGAATGAGACGTGTCAAGTTATTATAGTATGTATAGCCCTAAGATATAATTAATCTAGTTGTTATTTCATTAATCATTACAACCAACTAATTTCCCAATTCCACAGCAATTGCCGGAAGAGGATTCATCGCTCGGGACATAACCTTCAAAAACACGGCCGGCCCCGCCAAGCACCAGGCCGTAGCCTTCCGGTCGGGGTCGGACCAGTCGGTCTACTACCGATGCTCGTTCGACGCCTTTCAGGACACCCTCTACGCACACTCCAACCGCCAATTCTACCGCGACTGCGACGTCACCGGCACCATCGACTTCATCTTCGGTAACGCAGGTGTGGTGCTCCAAAACTGCAACATTCAGCCGAGGCAGCCCATGTCCAATCAGTTTGTCACGATTACAGCCCAAGGAAAGAAAGATCCAAATCAGAACACGGGGATTTCGATCCAACGGTGCACGATGAGCCCACTGGACAACCTCACGGCCCAAACATATCTGGGCCGTCCGTGGAAAGAGTTCTCAACAACAGTAGTAATGGAAAGTAGCATAGGTGGGTTCTTGAACCCCAAGGGCTGGATCTCGTGGGAACCCAATGTGGACCCGCCCCCGACTATTTTGTATGGGGAGTATCAGAATACGGGTGCGGGTGCGGGTACAGAGAATCGGGTTGCATGGGCTGGATATAAGCCCACCATGAGTCCGGTTGAGGCCTCAAAATATAATGTGGAGTCGTTGATACAAGGCCCATCTTGGCTGCCTTCAACTACTGTGGCCTTTGATTCAACCTAGCCTAGCTAGCCACGTACTCAATTCTTATTACCAAAATACAGTAGAGCTTATTCATGCGTATACTTTGTAAGACTAATTAACTACTCCATCCACCATTCTTTTCTTCCCATATACTCGTAATTTTCTCTTATTTGTGTTTCTTCTTTTCCTTTTTTTTTTTTTTTTGAGAATACAATTGGGCCGATCTACACACTTGTGAATCTTAGTTAATAAAAAGAAATAGAGATTGCGCGCGGTTAATTGTAAATTTAGCAGCTTCTTTTTTTATGTTATTTGAAGAAGAATGTAATGAGAAAAATGCTTATAATACCTATTGAAGATAAATAATTAAGGTTGAAAAGAAGAAGAATGAATGGTCTCTTGATGAAGTTGTGCTTCTTTGTTTTTACGTTTCTAGTCTAGTTAATAGTTGCCCTACGTGGCATAAGTAGTATAAATAGATTTTCCTTTCCTATTTTTAACAATTCTCCACAATGTAGACAATTAATAAAATTTTATTTTTCCCCAATTTCTCTCTTCTTCTTCCCGTATTTCCTCTTTACAATTCTCAATCTCTATCTCTGTAAATTTCATGGTTTGGTTAATTTTCAATTTTCAACATGGTATCAAGAGCCCAGGTTGTTGCTGCGTCTCTCTCTCACTTTTCCGGAGTCTCTCTCGAAGATTTTGTGAGGTCGGCGGTAGATCTCTCTTCGGCGTGATTGCCTTTTCGATTTCTGAGGTTTCATCGATCTTCCTTTCTGCATCATCAATTTCCAACTTGTTTTCTGTGAGTAATTGATATGTTTTTTCAGCTTTTTTTCGGCTTATTGGTTGAAATTGCGATTGCGATTATTTCTGCATCTCTTGTTTGGTTTCTCTTCGATTTTATGGATTACATCTCTTGTTTGTCTTTGGATTCAAGCTCGAAATAGTTGTTGTCTTCTCCAGATCCGTGGGGATCTTCTATGTCTAGTTTGTTTGCGAGTTGCGAACTTCTCTTTCTCAAATCGTGTGTTGCAATTTTTCTGCTTCAAGTGTATTTCCCAATCTATAATTGATTGGAGTCTTTGGCTAGATCTCATGTGAGAATCTAAGCTTCTCTCTCAATTTGTTCTCCACAATCGTGAGTTGCGATTTGTGATTTCTTTCTCTGAATCTATAATTGATTCAAGTTTATCTCTCTCTTCAAATTTGCGAGTTGCAAATGTTGATCTCTCTCGGTTTGTCTTCTATCTCTGTTTGCAGGCCCGGCTATAAGCCGGCCCAATCAGTTATATAGAACAGGGCCCCCAAGAGAATAGGGCCTCAAAAAAATATTAGCAAGCCCACTGTTTTTCTTTTTCTTTTTTTTAAAAAGCATAAGCATAGTCCAGTTATGTTTTATTAATCTTTTTCTCTCTTTTCCTCTAATTTTGTAGTTTCCCAGCTGTCTCGCACTTTCTTTTTCTCTATTTTTTATTTTCTTTTCTTTAATTTTTTGTTCTTCTTCTTATTCTTCCCTTTTCCTTTTTCTCTTTTTTTAAGGGCCTTTTTATTTTTCTTGTTTCGCCATTTTTTCATGAATTCCCCAAAAAATTTGAAACTTCATCTTTTAATCAATTTCAATCCCAATTTCTAAATTTCTAATACTCAACAATATCTATAACATCAACTCCATTTGGATTAATGTAATCGGGATTTTTTTTTCCTAAATTTGCAAGCGTTTTTTATCTCATTCTACCCAAGTCACGGAGGACTCGAACTCGAAACGTTTGATCCCAAAACTTAACCATCTACCGCTAAGCCAACTCACGGACACAAGAGGGCCTCATTTTATATTAGCACAGGGCCTCAATATATATTGAGCCGGGCCTGTCTGTTTGAGATAGGTTTATTCTTTGTCACATGCATATTCCTTGCAGATTTTCTCATCACATGAGTTTTCTTTCAAGTCTCTCTTTAGATTTGCAGATCTTTTCCTCCCTTTTTTGTTGATGCCCTCACACTGAGGGGGAGAATGAATAACACTTTGTAATTCTGTTTTGGTTAGTTGCTATAACCATTTTTGGTGATAGAGCTTGCTTTTGGTGGATGAGAAATTGCAATATGAAAATATAGTTGTTTGCTCAGTTTGTGAGAAGATTTTAGTACATAGAATCTGATTTGTGTGGAAGTTTAATTAGTTTTCTAGTGTTGGTTAGAGGATCTCTCTCTATCATTGGTTGTGATCATGAAAGTGTCCTTACTTGTTGTTGAGGTTCAGAATAATATTTCTGCTAAAGGGGAGCACTAGTATTGAGTTGAACAGCTGCTGTTGGATATCAATTGTTGGTGATGAAGTTTATTTTGGTTGATGAAATTCTGAAAATAGTTGATGGGATTTCCAGCATTTTTGCTTAGCTTGGTACTCTCTAAATTCATTGTTGCAAGCTCTTGTCATGAAGTTTGTTGTTCGTTGGTGCTGCTTTTTTTTTTTTTTTTTTTCCAAGATGTTGTTTTCTATTAAGGGGGAGTTGGTTGGATGGTTGATTGTCAAGATTTGATCTAGTTATGTGGTTCTCATCTCAATGTTGCTGCACTTATTCTTGTTTGCAAGATGGCTTTCATTTCATTTCCTCCCATCTTGAGGGTATTGAAGATAAGGTTGACAAGAAAAAGAATGAATGGTCTTTGCGCTTCTTTGTTTTTACATTTCTAGTCTAGTTAATAGTTGCCCTACGTGGCATAAGTAGTATAAATAGATTTTCCTTTCCTATTTTCTGTAACAATTCTCCACAATGTAGACAATTAATGAAATTTTATTTTTCCCCAATTTCTCTCTTCTTCTTCCCGTATTTTCTCTCTACAATTCTCGATCTCTATCTCTGCAAATTTCATGGTTTGGTTAATTTTCAATTTTCAACAATACCTTTTGCCCAAAAAAAAACCTTATTCATGCATTCGATCGGCTGTTAAACATAATTAATGGAGTATATTATTCTTCTTAATTTAAAACACGTTGACATTATTGGAAACCTTACAGTACTAGCTAGTATATAAATATCGAAGAGCCTATAGCCCTTCACAGTTTTAGCAGGCATATTTGGAAAAATAAAATTTCCTATTAAGCTGCAGCTACATTTTCTTATTCTCGAGCTGAAACTTTTGAATTGACTTGAAATATAAATGTGTAGATTTTTGATATAATTCATAATATCATGTCTATGTCTAGGGGTAGATTTTTATTTGTTTAGAAAAAATTATCTAAGGGAAGATTTCATTTTCAAAGATAGTAAAATTCCTTATGGAGATAAATGACACCCATATATAACTAAAAGCAAATTTAAAACCTTAATAATATTAATCAATTCAAAATATAATTATATATAAGATGTATATATGTATGGTAGGCACGTGGGAAAGAAAAGATGATACGAATATGATGAGTGTGGGGTGTGGAATAGATTCGGACACGATGGCTGGTGGCCGCATTCAGAATCAGAACAGAAAAGAATTATTCTTAAAATTATTATTATATCAGTTGTTTGGACAACAAGTTAAACACCAAACATTTCTATGCCTATGTGTGCCGCTCCTTTTACTTTTTTATTTTTTTTATTTTTTGCATTTCTTGTACTAACCTCCGAAATTGAACAGGAATTCAGCCACTCAATCTATAAATTAGGCATTTTCATTCCTTCCTTTTTCCCGACTGATTTGAGTTGATTTGCAGCATCATAAACTTTACGCCACACCACCACACCTCATCTTTCAAGGTTCCATCGTTTCCGTGTCGTAGCGTCTCGCTTCTTGTCCTAATATCTCTCTTTTTTTTTTCTTTTTTTTGTCTTCTGCTCCGCATTTCTTCCAAAAATTCTTCTTTCTATGGCTTCCACTTCTGTTACTGTTGACACAATCAATCCCAAGGTAATATTTCTAGACCCCTTTTCTAGGATTTTGAGGTTTCTCTCTCTCTCTCTCTCTCTCTCTCTTTTAATTTTTATGTTGAATCATGATCGGAGATTTTTTCCAAAACTGTGATTATCGGGCTCTATGTTTCATTCTCTTTGTTGCTGTGGATTTTTCTTGCTCAGGTTAGGTGTCTGTGAATATTTTCTCTCTTTTTCAGAAATTATGAAACTGGAATAAAAAACCTTATTTCCACATACAGAGAACGTTTACGTGATACTTTTTCATACATTAAAAATCTTTTGGGTTTTCATCTGTATTCTTAAGTGGCGTTGAGTTATTGGTGAGTGCGAGGGGCCAGCGACTGGTGACTCATCGCTCTGTTTTCTCTTTCTCGTTTGATGTATCTTCTATCTATCTAGCTATAATATGGAATTTTTGCACCATTTTTCCTGCTGATAACAATTATCTATAGGTGTTATTTGCTAGTATATGGTTTATTATATTTATATCGCTTGGTCGTCGGTTGAAGTAGGAGTATTTTATTTTTTCAAGAGCTTACCTTTACGCACATAATAATATCTTACTATGTTTTTAAGTACCGGGTAGATTGTGGCTAGAAAACTTGTATGATGTATCAGCTGTGAGATTTGCAGTTCATTCATTGTTTTGGTTCTGAGGCTTATTGGTCAACATCTCCTAACTTTCTTTCAGTTTCTGAAACAATTTTGTTCCAAACCAAACATTTTTTTATAAATAATCCAAATTCGTTTCCAGGTGTTGGAGTGTGAGTATGCAGTTCGTGGAGAGATCGTGATCCTTGCACAGGTAACTTCTTATATCTTCTTACAGTTGCTAAGGTTATATGGTGTCTCAACACAAAGCCTGCTGCTTTCTTGTGTTAATGCTTGCATGCTTCCTTAAACAGAAAATACAAGAAGAACTCAAAAACAACCCTAAGTCTCACCCTTTCGATGAGGTACCAATTTCATTCTGTAGAATTGCCATTTGCTATTATAATACTACTACTTTGTAAAGAGAATACATTCTACTTAAGCTCACATTCTACTTATTATCTGTAGATACTGTACTGCAATATTGGAAATCCTCAATCACTTGGCCAGCAGCCAATCACTTTTTTTCGCGAGGTGAGGATGATGCATCATCATTCATCACGTGAGGTATGAGTAGATAGTTAGATGTTTATGCTTCTAAACATGTCAAGTTCCGAATTCAGGTCCTTGCTTTATGTGACCATCCTGCTCTCTTGGATAAAGCTGAAACTCGCAGTTTATTTAGGTAATATTTTCACTGTAACAAGCTGTATTGAGATGTCAATTTGGTTGAAGTTCATCTTATTGCTACTCTAAATCATTTATAATGCAGAAGAATGTGTCAATTTTTCTATTTGCTACCTACTAGAAATTCATATTCTTGCTACTCCAAATGAATACCATAGTTTAGGAGAATTTGATGAATTTTAATAGCTGTTTTTCTTCCTCTATGGTGTATTGAAAAGTACTTGATACATGCTCCTTCTGTGTGTGTTCACATCAATACATATTCTGACTTTTATTTTTAATAAAACCGTGTTCCGCGTGGATTATGTAGTAATGATTCCATAAAACGAGCATCTCAGATCTTAAGTCAAATTCCTGGACGAGCAACTGGTGCATATAGTCACAGCCAGGTAACAATCCCCTTGCTAGAAACCGTATTCTTGGTCAGAATCTGAGACTGGTGGTGGATATATCCAACATTTAATTTCCAATATAATTATATAATCAGGGTGTCAAAGGATTACGTGATACAATTGCTGCTGGCATTGAAGCTCGTGATGGATTCCCAGCTGATCCTAATGATATTTTCTTGACTGATGGTGCAAGCCCTGCGGTACATTAAAATCACTCCACTTGTTTTTTATGTCTTGATTGAGAATATGAAGTGATGTTTTCCCCTTATCTCTCTAGGTTCATATGATGATGCAATTACTAATAAGTCAGAGAAAGATGGCATTCTCTGTCCCATTCCTCAGTACCCTCTTTATTCTGCTTCAATCGCCCTCCATGGAGGCACTCTGGTATACATTTACCTGTCGTGAATTGCAGTCAGAAATCTTTTGTTTGCACTGCTTCTTGATTTCATTTTCATTCTCAAGCTAACAGAATTAAGCTCTCAAAACATTTTTATCTGACATTAGACTTTCAATGTTCTACAGGTACCTTATTATCTTGATGAAGCAACTGGATGGGGATTGGAAATCTCGGAGCTTAAAAAACAGCTCGAAACAGCCAAATCAAAGGGTATTTGTGTCCGAGCATTGGTTGTTATAAACCCTGGCAATCCCACAGGGCAGGTAAACTTATACTATAAGACAATGACTTTTCATGTCTGTTTGGAATGGATTAATTAAGATCTGATAGTGTCTTTCTAGCTACAACCTTGCCCTAACAATTTGGTATTTCAACCATTTCGCTATAGGTTCTGGCTGAAGACAACCAACGGCAGATTGTGGATTTCTGCAAGAAGGAAGGACTTGCTCTTTTGGCAGATGAGGTGATCAATCTCTTTAACGTCTCATTCCTGTGAAGCAAAGTAGTGTCACTTTCAGATTGAGGGTTTGCTGTTTTGAGGATGCTAATACTAGGTGGATGTTTGCATTGCAGGTATACCAAGAAAATGTTTATGTCCCAGACAAAAAGTTCTACTCTTTTAAGAAAGTTGCCCGATCAATGGGTTATGGGGAGAAAGATATTACCTTGGTATCTTTCCAATCTGTATCCAAAGGTACAGTTGCGAGTTTCTCATGCATGTTATAAGATCATATATGTATATATGTGATTTGGTTTCTTCACTCCTCTCTCAGGCTATTACGGAGAATGTGGTAAACGAGGAGGTTACATGGAAATCACCGGTTTCAGCCCTGAGGTCAGGGAGCAAATTTACAAACTGGCATCAGTCAACCTCTGTTCTAACATATCTGGACAAATTCTTGCAAGTCTTGTAATGAACCCACCGAAGGTTAGATGCTTGTTTCTTGCTTCACTTGCTAGAAATTCAAGAATCGCGCTCTTGTCTCATTTTGTAATCTATGCAGGCTGGAGATCAATGCTATGAGTCTTATTCCTCAGAGAAAAATGCGATCCTATCGTCCATGGCTAGGCGGGCTCAGGTTGTCTTGAACTCAAAACTCTTCTTAAAAAATCTAAGCAAATCTAGTTTCTTGAATAACTCACTCATTCTTTTACAATTTGACAATCCTTAGCAACTGGAACATGCCTTAAATAGTTTAGAGGGAGTAAGCTGCAATAGGGCAGAAGGAGCCATGTATCTGTTTCCGAATATCAAGTTACCACATAAAGCAATAGAGGCAGCAAAGGCTGCTAACTCAGCCCCTGACACCTTCTATGCTCGTCGTCTACTCAATGCCACAGGAATAGTGGTTGTTCCTGGTTCTGGCTTTGGACAGGTACTATTGTCTTTAACTAGCTTCACATCATCATGTCTCGTGAAAAATAGCTGGTGCAGCTTATGACGTTTTTTATGCTTGGATGTTAGGCTCCCGAGACGTTGCATTTTAGGTGTACAATATTACCACAGGAGGACAGAATTCCAGCCATCATCACTCGTCTCACCGACTTCCATCAAGCATTCATGAAGGAATTCGGCCATTGATCCAACATTTTGCTCTTAGTTATTATACTTTCAGATAGCCGCCGTTTTTGTAATAATAATGAACAGACTGCGAGTTTCCAGTACTCTTCGAACTTGAGCAAATTTTGTTGGTTGAATTATTTGAGCATCAGTTTCTTGTTCTTATATAATGATGGATGTTTTCTTGGAACTGGTTAGCTAATATTTATAAACATTTCACGTTTGTTGAAGTTACTATGTTGTGTACTTTCATTACTATATGTTGTGATTAAACTTCTTTTTCCGTCATCGCTTGCATATTTTTGGGTTTATTAATAATGTGTAATTGAGATATATCCATGTCTAGCCGCATTTACTATTACATGTTAAAATCTTACTCTGTTTTTTTTTTAAATCTTACTATTACATAAGAGGATTGCTCAAAATTGTAAAAATGAATCATCAAATCTAAATAAGTAAATAATAATATATATATTTTTTTAAAGGGATAAGTAAATAATTTAAGGAACCCAAAAATGCAAAACTAGAATTAGGTACCTTGAACACTTCAGGAATCAAGTAAAAAAAATCCGCGTGATGGATAAATTAGCCAAAAGTTATCAAAAGATGAACAGACATGAATTTTCTAGTCTAATCTGATATACAATTCTTTTTCGAAGGAGTACTTACAACATTTCTTAAGCATGAAAATAATCAGAATTGCTAAGAAAATCACAACACAGACTGGTATATTAGATCTATCATAGTCATAGGCGATTGATGACTGCTTCCACCTCAGAAGGGGAGTAAAGATGATATGTTGGTGATACCTTTGCAATATCCACATTGTTCGGTGTAACCTGATACATTAAATGAGAATGATTATATGGATTGATCATTAAAGAACAATTAGCTCCACAGCATACATTACACAAACCTTTTCCTCCATTACTTGTTTAAGAATGGAAAGTGCAATGGTTTCAGCTTCTTTGAGAGTGAGATCCTGCATGCATATCAACCAATGGACATTTGAATTAGTCAAATCTTTACAAGAATTCTTTCCAAAGAAAAATCAAAAGCTACCTTGTTATACTGCTCTTGCAAGGAGCTGTCAGCTCCTTCAGAACCTGATCCTATGGCTTTTGCATTGCATTGCCAGAACGTCCCGGATGGATCCATATAGTATCTGTCCCAGTTTCAAGTCTCCCTTAGTTTAGTTGTCTTGCTTTTATATTAGGGGGAAAACGATTGTTTCAAAAACAAAGTGAAATTGCAAGAACTTTATCATCTAAGTCAAGCCACACGACAACATGATATGTTTGTTCCTATGATTCGATTGTGTAATAATAATAGTCTCAGTATGCCAATCAATCACACGTCATTACATTTTAAAATTTCAATTGTCACGCGACGTCAGAAGCAGTAGTCAGCATAAGATTAGTCTGTGCTAATGTTAACTAGAACAGTAGAAGTTATCGAATATATGAGAAAATAAGCCACTTGAAATCTAGAAAACAAATTTTAGGGCCAACGCTATAGCTAACAAGGACCAGAAGGCATCTATAGTGACCAGAAAGGCCATTCACGTATGTGCTTAAAAATTGAAACTCTATAGAGAATGCCAGGAATCAAAGAACAATATGCTAGAGGTGGGTTGTGCAGTGTATCATTGATATCAGTAACTTCTTCCCTGCAATTACGTCTATCGTGAAATCAATTAAAAGCTTCTCATGTTGTAATGGGCACAATTACTTTCTAAGCAGGCACAAATTTGGCTATAGCAATTTGCAAAATGACATTTGATATTAGACAGCATGGACTCAATTACTTCATTTACTAGCTGTTGAAGCACTGACAGAACTTCAAGATTTCAAAATGACAGAAAAAGTTTGGTGTTATGTCCAAGGTGGCAATGTAAGGAACACATAAGAATTAACAATATGATATCTAATCTATATTCAGATTTGAGAAGAAACACTTACAAGCAGGGGCCATTCTCATCATGACAAGCAATAAGTAGAGACACACCAAAAGGCCTTGACTATGCAGAACAGAAGGATCTTAAATCAGAAATAAAAGCTAAACTGTATTGAGATCATATGAAAGTAATACATACTTGGCAGCGAGCAGCTATTGAACATAAATTTGTAAATATATAATGACAAAAATATATAGCAAGAGAGTAACTTGAGCTTCAGCTACAAGCCCTTTTATGTCTCGAAAAGAGACGGCCACGCTATCATAGTAACATTCATATATAGTCAAAAGAATACGCGTGCATGAATATAATCTTGAACTAACTGATATGCTATACGCGAACATTAGCATGAAAGTACTATGATAATTACCATAGATTCTTCATCCCCCTCACCAAATCGCAGAGCAAGATCACAGAGTGCTTGCGTTGTAGACTCAACTGTCATGGGTTCACCATAAGAGAACCTATGATTCTAGAGGATACAATGTGCCAATCAGTAATCACTCTAACAACACAATAAAATCTATGATCATAAAAACTGAGATGAACTTACCTGAGTTTCAACACGTGCATGTTCAACCAGAGTGCGTGCGTCAGCAATTAACCCGCTCATTGCACACCCAATATGTTCATCAATTTCCATGATTTTCTCCACACTGCTAGGCTCCTTTATGTTGTCATATTCATCCAAAAAAAAATAATCAATTCACTAGTGATAGGAATCTTAGCATAACCATAACAGGTTACCCACTTTCTATCATGAGCCCTAATGAGATGTCGATGCAGAATCGGAAAATGGCTAACATGCCATTCAGAATCAAGAGCAGATGGAACACATCTTATTACATCCTTACATTATACTATTAGGGTGTGTTCTCTATGATGGAAAATTTTCATGGGAAAATAGAGCAATCATCCTTTAAATTCCTCTTTATTTCTCACCTTTTCCCGCTTTCTTATCTTTCTTCCCTTCATTTGCACTCCAATGGAAGGAAAATATTATCCCACCAACATGGAGTGAAAATATTATCCCACCAACATAGAGTAAAATTGTTCATCATAGAGAAGGAGTTGGGAAAAGGAGGGAAATAAGGAAAAATTTAAAGGGTGATTGCTCTCTTTTCCCAAGAAAATTTCCACCATAGAGAACACAACCTTATAGTAATGAATAAGAACACACAATTCATATACTGTAAACAAAGGAGAACACCAGCTCAATAGCAACTAAGGTTCCACTCTACAGAAATTGGGTATAAATTAATTTCCTCAAGTTAAAGCAAGCCTAATACTGAATACAGCCAAGTAATAGAACATAAACAAACATTCCAGAAGTGGAGAAGTAATGCGCTTCTCTACAGCAAGAACCACTCCCTCCTTAGTCTTAAGCCCAATAGCCGTTGATCCTAGCTAAACAAACCAAAAGAAGCAACAAACGTTGGAATTCAGAAATATACTCCAAAAATGTACTATGAAACAACAGCAATCAACTTAACAATAGATGAGGTGAAAAGGGAAGGAAACCTTAATAGCCTCAATAGCATATTCGACTTGAAACAATCGGCCTTCAGGAGAAAAAGTGTTGACTCCTCTATCATATTCAGTCCTTGAACAAATTCAAACAGTCAGCATCACAATCAAAATCAAGAAAAGAGAAGGAGGTAGAGCAGAATCCCAAAATGTGATTATACATACCTCGTGAGAAACATTTTCTCAGAGCTTCAAATTATCTGCACAAAAATGAATGATATTAGGAGTTGTATTAGATTAAAAAAGAAAAAAAAGAAAGAAAAAAAAAAGAAAAAAAGAGGTGGAATCCGAATCCGAGCCACCTACCTGAATTTGAATGTTGATGTTTATGTTGTTTGATGATTGGAGTTGAGGAGGAGCGTGTCTTCTTCTTCTTGTTCTTTAAGCAAGGCAGGTGGAAACAGATGTTCGGGTCGGGAGGCCCGCTCTCAATGGGTATGGTATGGGCTTACAGTTGAAAATAGCCGACCCATGAAGGCCCGAAAAGATAGGAGGAAAGTATTATGTTTTGACCCAAACTTATGAAAGCCCAAACAGTAAAATAAGCCCAAATCCGATAGGTGCGTACGTTGCTTAAATTCGAAGACGATCAAAATATTCAAATTCAATTTATCTGTTAAACTCAAACTCAACCACAATACCTCAAACTCCACAATCTTTGATCCTTCTTTAGTTCCTTATATGTGTATTTGTTGGTGTATAGAGACAGACTGTACACCAGCCCCAGATGATCCTAAAGAAATTAGGGTTATGGCTCGTTATTAGCTATTTATATAGCTGTATTCTCATCGTATTTCATCATCCGAAATATAGTACAATCACGGGCTTGGCAGTGCCCCAGATGTAGTCATTTGTGACGAATTGGGTAAACAAATTCGTGTGTGTTTTCTTGCTTTTGTGACGAACTGGGTAAACAAATTCGTGTGTGTTTTTTTGCTTTCGTATCAATTGTGTATGTGTATTTCATAACAATATTTATAAGGATGACATCTCTCTCTCTCCCAAAAAAAAAAAAAAAATTGTCGGCCGGGAAAGCGATGAGGGGGCAATGGCAATATTTGAATATTCCTATAATTTGTGAGTGGACGAAGAGGGGGTGAATAAAGAAATTCATACTAGTAGTTAAGGGAGGGAGAAGAAAAAAAGAAAAAAGAAAATCTCAAGTGAAAAATGATTGCAGATGGGATGGGATGGGAAGCCATTAAGCATCATCATAATGAACAGGTAGAAGATAAGCCAAATGGAGGCCCACCTAACCATGTTTTCTTCCCCTCTTTCGTTTAACCTCATTAATTTACACACAACATAATGCCTCCCTCCCTTTAATATCTTTCTGTTACTCGATCAAACCACAAATGAATCCCATCATCATTTCATTTTACCTACTATTAACTAAGTCCATAAATCATCATATCATATTCATATATTAGTATATCCCTTGAAGAAATAAAAACACTCATATATTACTTCTTCAGTTCTCGAGCTAGCTAGTTTTATTAATTAGTTTCCGACTATGGCTGCACCAAGAATATTGTTTCCTTCTTCATCATCTTCTTCATCTCCCATGCTATTGGTAAATCCATCCATCGGGTCGGGTCGGGGTCGGGGTCGGGTCCTCGCCTTTGATGGTGGGATATCTAACAAGTAGTACTCGTAGTAAACTTGTGACGATGTGTTGTTCTAACATTAACAATCATGTTAATAACATTCACACCTGCAGCTACAAGAACAAGAACAAGAACAAGGTACGTACCTACACCTACCTACCCAGATTTAGCTATTTCTTAATTTACTTTTGTCTGAATTTATCTTCTTCTTAATTCCTTTTGAGATGAGATGCTACCTAGCTCTCTTTTGTAATTGTAATTGTAATTGTAAGTTGTAACAGATATTTGAAGATGGATCGGCTGGCATTGTTTGCTACAGAGATGAGAATGGAGAGATAACATGCGAAGGCTACGATGAGGGCCCTCGTTTTCATCACAACTTATCTACATTTCATTACAATAATACTCCTACTCCTACAACTACAACCTATAGGTACTATTACTACTACTTAATTCCCAATAATAAAAAATACTTTAATTTAATTAGAGCTTAATTTAATGATGTGTGCTTTCATTTAGCATTCCTGTCCTGGCTAATTTAGTACTATGTGACTGCAGAGATGTTGAGATAATCCAACAACTCCTTCAAAGATGTTGGCTCCAAGTGGCTGAAGATGAAGATGAAGATGAAGATGATGGGGAAAACTGAATGAGATTCATTCATCATAGTATATATGTTATGATCGAGAATTAGTGGGTGGATTGGATTGGATTGGATGGATCATGTACATTTATTTATTTATATTTAATAATAACCATTCCTCCTGCCCACCCTACTACACAATTATTATATGCTATGATGATTGTCTTTGGTTTTTACTTTTTATATGTCTGGTTTGATTCCGTTGATATATACTATAATCCTAAGTCCAATTCATCAGACCGTGAAAATCATCATCAGTTCATCACCATCTATATATTAGTATTAAAATTGATCTCAAGTGAGTGTGAGTAGAAGAATCTAAGCACCACAGAACAGAACCTCATTTTATACAAATTAAATACTATATAGGACTTACATATACAATTTGAGTTCCAAAAAAGAACTACTAACACTTTATAGAGGAGGAGGAGGAGGAGGAGGTCATCAAATATGTAGACCTCCAGGGAGTCTTCTTTTGCTATACTTTTTCTTTCCTAACAATATCTAACTCAATATGAGAAGTGAGAACCCAATTCTGGATTCTTTGGTCACAGAAAAAGACGAAAAAATACGAAAAAATAAAATAAAAAATGAAGCATATCAACAAGGAAAACCTGATTTATGAACTCAGCCAGCAGGAGTCGTGGTCTGTGAATGGCCGTCTTCGGATAAATCAGTCTGTGGCTTACTAGGAACTGCTGCAGGAGGCGACCATTGATCCGGTACCATCAGGAAGTAAGTAGTCATGGCCTTTCTGAATCTCCTCTTGTATTGCTTCGGAGATATCACAGTTGGTGAGGCGTTCTTGGGCCCACCAAGAATTCCTGAAGCCTTCACCCAAGTCTCGAGGTGCTTATCCCACGTGTACTGTCTCATGAAGTCGATGATACCAAGAACAAGCTCATTCTTCTCTTCATCTACTCCAACCAGTAATGAATAATCCATAACATCTACTGACTACATTAGTGCATTTCCATCAATATAATTAGGCTCATTCAAGGAGATTAAATTCATCAAAAGAGGAAAATCAAAAGGCACAAACTTACAGCAAGAAAAGCAGTATCATTCCAGACTGCTCTTTCCAATATTCTCTTGGCTTTGTTTCCAACAAAAATGGGACAAGTAGGCATTGCTTCAATTAAGTTCTGATCCAACAAAACCTTGTTGCTCCCGGAAGTATCAGGATTGTACCGTGATCTTGAGGATCCTTTAAGATCATAAAGTCGGGACAAGTTTCTTCCGTAAAGGAGATTCTCCATAACCAGGAAATCCATTTTCGATTCCTTCCCTCCTTTCTGATATCTGGATGCGACCTTTTCAAGAGAATTTGAATTTCATCCATGGTGTATATACTAATGCAATTAAGAAAAAAAAATTCTAGTCTCAAACTAATAAAGCTATACGAGCTATCACATCCAATATTAATTAGCAATACTCCAATACAAGATTACTACGAAATCAGATTTCAAAAAGGAATCTTCAACAAAAAGCATAATCCTACGTGTGTAAGCTTTCATATGTGATATGACAACCTTTTAGGTGCATGTATACTCTGACAAGGGATACATATATATATATATATATATATAGAGAGAGAGAGAGAGAGAGATCGGGTAAAAGAATATAGATTGTTCGGTTGTTAATGACAACAGAACTCAGTTGCTCCGACATACCTGATAGATCCCAAGAATCTTCGCCAGGCATGTTGGACTTCCAGAGGCAATCGATTCGGAGAGATATTTAAAATATCCAGGGGCAAATTTAATGAACGATTCAAGCTCTGTCTTAGTCACTTGCTTGATGATAAATCTGTCATCCAAAGTCTTTGCAAAGAAGACGTTGCTCTTACCACCTTGCGCACCCCACTTCTTACAACGGCCTAAGAGATCTAACGAAATCAACTTCAGATGGACAACACATCCTCCTCAAGGCATCGAAACGCTTTGCAAAATAACAAGTGACTGTGTATTTTACCTGTCCAAGGGGTCCATCAACTCCGAATGACACCCTTGCATGCAAGGCTTTTGTGTGCAATAGTGGATCCAAGGGAAAGGGCAAGGAACTTCGAGAAGTTGTAAAGGACAAAAATGCCTCATCTCCAGGGCCAAAACTTCTAGAAGATTCCAACATCATTTCATGGAAAGAGTGACTTTGTGGGAGATTCAACGAGTCGAGGGACTGCATGGGAAGCAGTGAGTCTGCACCATCCCTCTGTCTCTCTGCCTCATCAGATAGTTGATTAACATAATCATCTGAAAGCAGAACATAAGATATAATACTGGTAGGCTCATCATCATACACTGGAACAACAATGTCATTAACTCCAACAGGCAGGAGCAACCGGGCCCCACTTTTGAGCTCAGATTCCCGAAAAGATGAAATGTACACAGGGTCATAATCACTTAACGTATCCAGTTTCTGAGAACTCCCCAAGAAACTTTTGTTCAATGATCTGTAGAAACTCATAAATGGCATCCCCAACCAGCTAACAGTTTCTGTATTTTTAGAATTTTTGGAAATCCCAGTGGATGGCAGTCTACACATGCTTAGATCCTCTCCATGCTCTTCTTGGTCAAGTTTTTCAGATAATGCAACAGTGGGCGACTTATCGCAATCAAGATTTTCAGATAAATTATTGTTCTTAGTGATCCCAAAACGTAGAAAATTTTGGCCAGTCCAAGCCGCATCAAGAGTCTCTGACAAAGAGAAGGGAACTTGCCCATCCGACAGGGCTCTCCGAAGAGTACGATCAGATTCTACAATATCAGATTCATTAGTGGGTTTTGTTCTAGCATGATCACTGGCTAAAAATGAATTAGTTCTTTGATGGAGTGACAGCGCATGATGGCTGCCTTGCTGATCACTTAGACCATGCCTGTGGCCTTTTGCAGTTTTTGGATTTGCAGAAACAGAACCAGAACTACCTATAGATTTGCCTGTTTTAACTAAATCCAAAAGATTCTCAGTAATGGCAGGCTTCTGAGCACATTCTGGACTGGATACTTCCATGTCATCTTGTAGAGTCTTGTTATCTAAACTATCTGCATATATGAGGCGGTGGTCCCACACATAAGACCGAAATACAAGTTGCCTTCGGAGTCTGTTGAGCTCAAGAATATCAATGGCTGGTTGGCCTTTCTTTGGTTCCTTGTTCACAATATTCTGGAGATACCCCTGTGTGGTTACAAACATCTCTCAGCACCCATGTGCCCAACGTAGTTTGACAAATAAAGATAAAAATAACTCTCTCTTCCTGCCACTCAGCCTATCTACAAATACACGTACTATAGCATAATCTCCCCCCTCCCCCAGACATCCCAAAAGCCTTCGGTGAGAAGCACTATTTTACACCTACCATTTAGACCTTGAAAGAGCAAGTTTTAGAAATCAAACAAATCTTCAGTAATTTTTTTGTAATGCAAAAGTAATATAGGTTTACAAATCTGAATCACCAAAATTCATGAAAAGCTGGTTTTCAAATCCAGTATAGTGAATGTTTCTGTTAAAAATAATTTACAGTGTGAATTTGGGAAAAAGTCCTACAAGAAATAGTCACAAGACATGGTAAAAACGTAAATTTTTATAGAAAGGTCTCCTTCCATCACTTCCAATGATATGTTACCTTGACGGCTCAACCAACAGATTTGTATAGACAGCCAAAATATAATCTCATTACTATATTTCTGCAAGGTAGGGCATTCTTTTGAATGTCTACAAAAAATCACTCAAGGCATATGGAAGTAAATGTCAAAAAGGATTCATTTCTGTGACCTCATATCTAGTCTGAAGAGAAAAGACCTAATATAATGCATGCATCCCACTTCATTGAAGCTTATGATACTCAAGTACAAACTAAGAGGATTAAATGGTTCTATTTCATCATAACAATAAGAAGAGCAATTGACTGTATAAGAAGATTAACCAAGTTTAGCTTTTCCTTAACAGATCAATCCATCAGTTATAGGTAGAAGGATTAAAGGACAAAAATTTTATACTTCAACACTCGGTATGGATAGTAAAACTGGACACTCAAAATTGATACCAGACCTCAAATTCCTGCTTCTCTTCAGACAGCGTCACTTCTAAGTCTGCTAAGTGATGAGCTGATGGATGAACGTTTGTGCCACTACTGGCCATACTTGAGCAAGATTTTCTTTTTACCAATTGATGCAGAGCATCAAGCACTTCGGAGAACAAAAGCTTGGCCCTAGAAGCCACCTGTTAGACAAGACAGAGAGATGAAGAAGATTCCATGGTTGATACCAACCGACAAATGAAAGAAAATGCAAGAAACAATCAACCGATTTCACCTCATCCTTTTCTCTCTGTATCCACTCCTGATTTTCATAATTGAACTCAAGCTTTGGAGGAGGCAGGTATACTGAGTGAACATCAATTGATGCATAACGAAAGCAAGCGACCATGTTCCCAAATCTGCATGTAACATTACATTATAAAGCATGCAAGATACACCACTAGCATTAAAAGTTACAAATGCACTTTATTATGGTTGTTATGTTATCATGAAAAGTGACACATCTATAAAACAATCTTTGAGGTTTAGAAGAAAAGTAAAAGAGCCAAAGAAGATATTGTATAGCTCATTCAAGCAAATTTTATTAGTGTTATTGATCTCAGTAGTTTTTACCCTGATGTAACAACAACGAAGTAATAACTGTCCTGAATATGAGTGAAAGTGGATTGAGAACTATATATATTCATGATCCTTAAGAGGATAGTAAAGTCAAAACATAATTTCTGATATCATACCCATAGAACCGAAGGCAGTCTCTATGTAAAGAATGCCCACAGCTTGCCACTCTACTAGCAGCAGCATGGTTAGAAAAGCTAAGCTCCAAAAACTTTCCAAAGGACAGTCCCCAGGCAGCATCAGACATGACAACTCTTCGAGTTGCAGGAGGGAAGCCATTAATTCTTGGGCATTTCAAGCAGCGGTGCCACATCCAAATCTTTCCATCCTTCTCACCAGGTAAAAGAATTTCTGCAAGTTTCTTAACTGAGATAGTAAGGGTACCTTGTCGATGAGTATAGCATTGGACATGAGCTTCTGCAGGCATCTCACATGAACGACATCTATAATTCTGCCACAAAGTTAGGCACTCAGTCAGAAACAAGCCTACGGACATTTCTAGGAACACGTACAACATCAAAATTTATCTATAACATTTAGAAATACAGAAAGAGAAAGGTACCAGATCAAACAAATGATCTCGTAGAAAACGACCCAAAGGCTTGTCAAAGTTCCCGTAGTATTTGATTCGGAAAAGATGAGATCTTTCACAGACAGTTCCCTTCCACACACATCGTGATGATAAGGAAACCAAGATACTCTGATGGTCTGAAGGAGTAGGCTGAAAGTCTTCTTTTAATGTAGTTTGTTCCTCAAGAGTTTGTTCTCCTAGTTCGAAAGATGGTGGAAGTGAAACACTCCTGTTATGGCCACTGTTAAAGAAATCATCATGTAACATTTTGACATTTGAATCCCTAAAGTCACTACTGGCGCAATCTCCTGTAATAGTTGATCCCTCTGCATCTAAACTTTTTGCCTCTGGAGACCAAAAAAACTCTTCGAAGCCTGCTTCTTCTGATGCATGCCAAGGTGCGTGGTCATTCAATGAGGAGTGCTGAAAGCCTTCAGTAGAAAATAAGGCCAGAGGTTCAGTGTGCTGAGAGCTCATAGGAGCAGAAAGGTCAGACGTCTTTGCATATTCATCAACAGGAATGGATGAAGTTGCCAGTTTAATGAGTTCTGAACTGGGCACACTCACTGACCTATGTGGTTCACCAATAGTTTGAGGCCCAGGAGTTTTCTCATTCTCTGGGATCGTAAAACCAGGTATAGTAGAGATTGACCTGTCAATCTTTGAAGGCTTATCTGGAAGGGCCACAGTGATTGGGGTATTCACCGGAAGGTCTGGCAGAGAGGCACCTTCGTCAGCTAGAAAAGATGTCTCCAAGGCCAAGTGATAAGCCGCGAAAATTCCATATTGCACAACATGCTTCACTTTCTTCAGGTCATCACCATTGGCACCTCGTAAGAGTATCTAGAGGATAAGATATAACAGATTTGCATTATATTTGAAAACAGGTTTCAAGGTCCCAAATGTAATTACGGAGATATTAGATTCTCCATCAATGAATATTGACTTTCACATAATGCAGAAAAGACAACGTGAGTTCATGTAAGAATCTTTCAAGATCAAGTAGTAGTTTCAGAGAGAAAAGTTAGAACGTAAATAACATTTAACCATGAATCACCAATCTCAACAATAATGCTATCCACCTTATTGGTAGTGAAAGACTCACCGTGCAGCCTAGTGGTTTTGGACAACCTTCAAAATACATCAATGTCTTTACCAGCTTTTTTCCACCCTGAGAAGAAGAGCCATGCTCTTCCACAAACTTCTCAACATGGAACTTGTCACAATGCCCTAATTTGGGGATGACAGATGATCAATTGAAGGAACAATCTGGCTGCCAGTGCACCGGGCTATTCGCTCCAGCAGCGGTTTTTTTATATTTAAAACAAGTGTTATATTTTTTGCGAGAAGGTACTCCTGCGCATATCGTGAAACAGATTTTTCCACCAAAAGAATGTTGGGATGATGTGCCTCTACTTTTGCAACAGCCATCTTAAGATGATCCATTTCCTGCATATAAAAGAGAAATTTAATAGAAGTGCAAAACTCCAGACTAATAGGTTCATGCGAAACAACATAAGATAAGTACATATCAATATATAACCAATAAACAATAAACCAAAGTTTCATAAACGGATAAACAAAGATAAACGTCTAAGGATTCAACCTGCTGCAACAGAGCATCAAAGCTTGAAAGAGCATTAGAAACCCGATGGTATTCCAGAGCCCCTCCAAGGATCATCAACCGAGGTTTCTCAATTTTTGATGTCATCCTGCGATGAGCCACATTTTTCTTGCAGACAACTCCTTTGACCACCACACTTCTCCAGGAGAAAAGGTAAATCATAAGAAAAAAATAAAATAAAAGGATGCATGAGTAGATAGACAGTTAACTTAGCTTCAGTCTTAACTTTGAAAGTATGAGCCAAAAGAATCTTTCATTATAATCAATTTATGGCATGTTTGGAGTGAACAAAGACCTAATAAGCCAAAAGATATTATATACTTACGGAATGTCAAATTTTATTTTGAAATAATGGAGGTTTGAGGAAAGGATATGCTCATAGAACTTTTAAATGTAAGTAATGGAAATCATGATTAGTTTTTCCTCTTTGATACTAAGTTGAGCTTCTTCTAAACCTAGTGCTTGAGATCCTACAACCTTATCCAAGGATTCCCTAAGTTGGTTCTGATAGGCACTAATTAGAAGCCCTAAAACGTATTCTTTTTTACTTTTCCACAACCCAATATATTATTAATAGGACTGTCATTTATTCGGATGATATATTTTGTAGCCAATCACTCTCAATCAAGAATTTTTTCAAAACTACCACGTTAATGTAGTAAGGATATAGCACATATACAAATTATCACCTCTCACTTCGACATCCAGAAGCCAAACATTTTACTTTAACATAGCCTCCTGGGTCCATTTGCCCACTTTTGCTCATATCTGGCTTTAATAACGTAGCAGCCTCCCATGACAATGACGTGATTATTTCTAACCAACTCTCTTTGTCATTTTTCTCCCCTGCAGGAATATTCTCAACCAGCAAGAGCTGAGCGACTAAAGCTCGAAAATGACCATCAACCACACTCTTCATCACTTGCTTCTGCTCCTCATTTGTTTTGTCTCTGCTTCCATTCTCTCCACTCAGCAAGCTGTTTGAGTTGCCTGAGTATCCCCAATCTCCAGCAGCAGCAGCATCATCATCATCTTCATCTTCAAATAGAAGTGCTTCTCTTTCATCTTCTTCGTCCTCTGGTTCGGGAGGGAGCCAGAGCACTCCATTGTTTTCAAAATCCACAGGTTCAAGATCCACATCTTGAGCCACGTATAAAGACGAGGGTGCATCACATTCATCACTAATATCATGTTCAGCAGTTTTTCCCAAAACTTGCTGGGCATCTCCAGAAGCCTGGGAATTGGAACTACTCTGTAATGGATAATTTTCCATGCTTCTTGAATCAACAGTATCTCCATCAGGATGAGCTTTACATGGATTACAATCGCTGCCAATGTCATCAAATTGAACACTACCAAAGTAGTCATTAACCTGCGAATAGTTACTTGTTCTGGAACTTAACTGAGCCGATCCATATTCTTCATCTTCATCATCACTTCTGCATAAGGGCATGGGTCATGATTTAGAAAATAACTTAAAACATATATAAATAAATCAGAATGGCAAAACTTTAGAGCTTTGCAAACCATAAACTACCCACTCAGGAGTAAAATCTGTCAAGATTTACTGGAGCGTAAAACTCTCACATACTATTAGAATTCCGTTTAAAACTGTAACAGATATCATCACACCAATGCTAAATAACTTCAAATGTCCACACCTACATCAGATAAAATTATAAAATGGAGACAAAAATACTAATTCATCTATGATTTGAGCAGCAAAATTACAACGCCAGGTAATTAAAACAAAAAGAGTTCTTTTTGTAATGTTGGACATTCTGTTGATCTATATCATGGCTAACTAGATAAATGTTTTCAAACGAAATTAAATATTTTCTGTAAGGGCTGGCGGAATAGGCAGAGGTCATAATTGTCATGTTAGGAACAAAATAAAATGTACTAAGAGCTACATGAATATTTTGAATATAGAATATTATCTTATATCACATAAATTTTTAGTCATTGCAGAGCATTTGGATCGATGTGCAAGCAACATAAGAATGGACAACACACACATTTACACATGATAAAATCATTTAAACCTCTTTCCACTTGAACCGTGCTCTCATACAAGAGCGCAGAACATGCCATAGACCTCAATTCTATAAGGAAGAGAATCAAAGGAAACAAAATTTCAGGTTCAAAACCAATGTTCAAACAGAATCCACAAAAAATGTTGCATTATCAAGATCCAAAATGCATGACTTAATAACAAGATGCTAATTTTCAATAACAACCACAATGATGTACATAGTTTCAAGATGCCATGATGGAGGAAGCAGAAACCTGCATGGGAAAAAATTTAATTGGTCTTGGGACAGAGTGTGCTCTCCTATGCCCACATCACGATCATTATTAATTGGTGCAGCAATACTTTGTCTTTCTGTAGATGCTGATGATTGATATGGGCTGAGACCAACAGGCTTTGGTAGTGATACAAATGTCATGCTACTGCTGCAACAGGTGCTGGACATGGTGCTGATGAAACTAGCAGCTGATGGAGAAGAACTGCTGAGATCCAGTCAGCAACCTGTGTGACCTGTGTCCCATTTTCGACAGGAGCCGTCATTCCTTGTTCCCATAGCTTGAAACAGAAGTTGCAGGCCCTAATCTTATCCCAATCCTCTAATGAAATATTTGGTTGACTGGACAACATAGGAATCCAGTTTGAAGTACACTTGGAACAGAAGACTCTGCCACAGAGTCGACAATGGTGCCTACGGTTGAACAAGGTGAAGTGTGATTCACAATCGTAGCATAACCTGCAGCTCTCATCGGGCATCCAGAAATCCCTTGAAACATTGACAGGCTCAGACTGCCAAGGGATCCAAGACTTCACTAATCCTACTACATCAGAGAATGTCCTATTTGGCGAATCCATCTACTAAACGACTCGCCTTTCCCTCTCATCACAATAATCTCATTTCCTCCCAACTCCTCAATCCTTCTATATCCCCTCTCCCCTCTGCCACCTAGCACAAATATCTGGAAAAATATCCACTGACCAATGCAAACCAAACTAATCCATCAATGACCTTTGGTACTGAATTCTAAATTCATGACCAGCTATCCCAAACCCCTCTGTGTTCAATTTTATTTCAAGATATCAGTAACTAGAGAAACTGAAACAACTTTTCAATCCTTCTCCATGGTCCAATACTCTCATTGAATCACAAAAAATAGCATAATTCCAGAATTGAGCATCCTTCCTTCAATATTCCAGAATTTGATTTGGATGTACAACCAACGGCAACACTTCCTTGATCAACAATATGCATGTTTAATGTATATAAAATATTCTCAAAATCTGAATTCCAGAATTATTGCACTGAAGCAGTGAAGAATTCAAAAATGACAAGAACAAATTTTCAAATTCCTCCAAAAAAGCAGGGGAGGCAAATCAAACCTTCATGCATGCAATCCTAATCCTGGGGAGGAAGAATAACAAAATTCTTCAACGCAAGAAGAGCGATCAAATCCGAAGAATCTACTCTCAGCGCGGGTATCCGATGCATTTTTCTTCAAATGGAAGAAAACGAGAGCAACAATAACCCCAATTTTGTCGCCCACTTATCTCCTTCACCAAATCGATCAAACAAAAGACGCTAAAACAAGCATTGAAATTGATAGGCCCATTCCCATCAGAATTCTTCGTATAATTGTTCATACAACGTTTGTTTGAAATTGAAAAAAAAAAAGGGACTGTCTTTAAAATGTGTGCTGCCGCTGGGTCTACTTGGAAGGAATTCGATCAAAGACATAATTAATTCACCAATGCAATGGAGTTGAAGAAAATAAAAAAAGAAACTAAAAATAGGAGATCAACCAATAAGGAAGTCACACGTTTCAGTGCATGGGCCTTGGGGATTTTATATCTAGCTCGTCCAAAGGCAAAGTAGGTATTCGTTTAATTAATTATTTTTGGTAGAGTGAATGTATATAGCTTGGCTTCGATAATTAAAAATACATGAAAATAATAGGAGTAGTAGTAATAAACAATTGATATTGTTGGCTATTTGATAATTGAACACCCATGGTTTGACTTGACACGTTCGATTTAGCCATATATATCAACAAGTCAACTTTCAAAACCATGGCCAAGCCAAATCTATATATTTATTACTATTACTGCGTGCTAAAGTTTATTAATTTTCCATTTTCTATATATTATTACATGCATCAGAATATCAGATAACTTGCATGTATTTTTTATGCAATAAATTCTGAAAATGATTAAATTAATAATCATCTGGCTCAACTCAAGCAAATAAACTGCATCTCCTAATGGAGCCCAAAGCTTGATAATGCTTTGGAAATAAAAATCCTGTATTTTCAAGGGCAATTTATGAGATCTAGAAAGAGAGGGGATCGAGGTCTCTCATACATATTAGTATATTGCTGTTTGGGCGAATCCAAATCACAATAATTTTGAATCAAAGTCTAACCCTGTCCCTGATGATGTTTCTTTCTTGAGGTATTCAATATTACATCCGTCCTCTAATAAGTGTCCCAAGCCACTATTTCATACAAACTAATATATCATGTGAAATTACTTAGTTTACCCCTAATCATTGCAAAGAAAACTGAAAAAGTAAGAAATGTGTAATAATTATGGGGTATATTTGGTAGTTTAAGCTAATTTTCATCTAGAAATATGTGATGGGACACTTATTTGGAGACAAAAATTTCAAGAGATTGAGACACTTATTAGGAGACGGAGGGAGTAAATCGCATTAATTAATGTTCATTACAATTAGGGGCTTATATATTGCATTAAATGATTGAGTATTTTAATACATGCATATAGAACCGAATTCAGCTAGCTAGGCAGTCGGTCAGAGAAAAAGTTTTTTTTAAAAGATATGAAAATTTCTATAGTAAAACTTCTATACAGTCATGTTGTCGGGACTGGATGAAATTATTACTATAAGGAGGTTATTCCTATGTAGAATTTTACATTAAAAAAATAATTTTTTTTAATAAAAAAAATATTCAATTAAATACTAGTACATCACAAAAATACATTTAGCATATTCATGACCTAATTAATATAAATTTGACTAAACTATGCATTCATCTTATTAATACACAAAAATACAATGTACTATATGAATTTGGAAAGTCCTAAAATTGAGATTGTATTTGTAGATGAATTATTACGTACACACAAATTGAAGGATGTAGTGATAACCATAAAATTATTATATTGTCACAATCAACCATAGATAAGTATTTTAGACCATCTTAAATTTTGTGTAATGATATTATATATAATTTTATATATATTGTAATTTATTACTATATGGAGGCATAAATCCTAAGACGGGACCGGAAAAAAAAATGACTTATTACAATATAGAGGTTATTCCTAAATATAACTGGTCCCGAAACGGGATTATGATTGTTTATTACTTTAGGAAGGTTATTCCTATATAGAGTATTCTTGTAAAGAGGTTCAAGTGTATTTTTTTTTATCTATTACCTATTATAAAAGAATTGATTCTTACAAAATATATTTTGCCTATTATGTCCTTTTTATTAAAATTAATTTAAGGGTATTATTGTAATTTAAATATTATATACTATTAACTTAATTGTTTTGATATATGACGTGTCTACAAAAATCACAAACGATTGATTGGTGAGATATTTGAATCGATTTAAAATCTAAAATTCGCATAATATATAATCACTTTCACATAAAATATTAGTTCAGTAAAAATTGAGCAAGAAAATAGTAGCATTATTTATCAAGAATCAACATTTGGATTCAACATCAACATGGCCGCCGATGGTATTTTAGGACAATTGAATTCTTTTTTTTTTTTTTATTGTGTTTATATTATGAGTGAACAATTAAAGTGCCATTTTAGCACATAAAAAATCAAAATATACCCAATACATAAAAAAACACAAAAAATGCCCAATTTTTGGGCAATGGCCCTAAAATACCATTAACTCCCCAAAAATAAATTCCCCCATTTCTCTCCCACTCTCACACGATCCCAACCCCAAAAACAATTAATTGACAGAAACCTGTTACTCTCTCCATAACCCTCAACTCTTTTCTCTCTGCAAATCCACACCGGCAATCTTCCCAACCAGACGCAGTGGCCTTTCCCCGCCGTCGACGGCGTTCGTCACTTCACAGAGTACTTTCGTTGTTCTCGCTCCTCACTCCCATAGCGCTGCGAAGTTCAAAGAGAAAGAGGAAGGAAGACAGAGCCGACGCGCAAGACGACCCGCCGCACTCCGATGCTCCGACGGAGGAGCCGGTCCAAGCGCCTCCCAGTGGCCATCCCTTCATACAAGCAGAGGTAAGAAAAATAGGGTTTTTGCATGTGGTTTTTGGTTGCATTGTTGGACTGTTGATGGATGAAAAAAGCTTTACTTTTTAAATTGTAGAGAAGAGAAAACCGAAATTTAGGGTTTTGGGAAAAAGGGATTGACACCTTCAATCTGTTGAGTGTATTTTTTTTGAGAAATTGAAGTTGCATGTGGCAAGAATGTTGAATATTGGATGTTGAGTTTAGTTTGGGTGTTTTGACCTGTTGGTTAAAGAGAAAGATTGACTACTTGAATCGATTATACACTGGAAAAATGAGGATTCTGTGCTGCAAAAGAATTAGGGATTCTGGAAAAATCGAAAAGTTGATAAGAATTTTATATTTTTTGGTTAGAATGTTTCACGAGAAGGTTAGAAAAAAGAAGTATTTCTGATGAAGTCAAGAACGTTCCTTTGAATTATATATGTATTTGGTTTCTCATGGTCAGAAATCTGAATTTGCAAGATATTGGGTTGCATCTTGGTTAGAAAAATATTGTGTTTAGGTTAGTTTTTTCACATTGAAGTTAGAAATGGTACAATTCTTAGAATTGAATTACAAATTTGCGGTTTGGTTATAATTCTTAGATTTTGGTTAGAATTTTCCCAATTTGTATGTTTCCGATCAGTTGGTTAGAAAGGATATACATTTCTGTATTTCTTACTAGTTGGTTAGAAAATATATAAAATTCTTACTAGTTGGTTAGCAAGTAAGAAAAATCAACATGATGGTTAGAAAGATATACAATTCTGATATTGTGTGAAAAAGATGTTGTATTTTGTTGGGTGAGATTTGGTTTGGGTGTTTTCACGTATTGGTTGAAGGGAGAAGTTGACAACTTGAATCGATTATGAAATGCAGAAAAAAATTTACTGCTGTAAAAGTATTAGGGTTTCTGAACAAACCTGAGTTCGATTAGTTGGTTAGAAATTTTTGCTGTTTTGGTTAGAATTTGTCACATGAAGGTTAGAAAATGTATATATTTCTGATTAAGTGAAATAGATTCATTATAATTATATTGTGTTTAGGTTAGATTTTTGAAATTTAAGTTAGAAATTGAAAAAAAACTTGGGATTACAAATTTGCTGTTTGGTTTGAAATTGCAGATCTTGATAATAATTTTTCCAATTTGTATGATTCTGATAAGTTGGTTAGAAAGGCATATACATTTTGATCAGTTTGTTAGTAGTTGGTTAGAAGACCAATGAACTTATGTAGATCTTGATCAGAATATTTCCAATTTGAATGATTGTAATCAGTTGGTTTGAAGGTATATACATTACTGCATTTGTTACTAGTTGATTAGAAAAGTAATAAATTTCTGACTAATTGGTTAGAAATGAAAATAAGATTCAACATGAAGGTTAGAAAGATATGCTATTCTGATATTGTGTCATGATAAATTCTGACAATGAGCATCTATTAGTTGTATGTTGGTTAGAAATGGTTGTTTTCTTATTGTTATATGTTATAATTAGATGTGAATTCTGACATCTTGTGATGTGGTTTGTTACCATCTCTTGCATTCAATGATTATTTCTGCTTATGCCTGCAAGGTTGAATGAGATTATCAAAGGCTGAATTTGCTGGATAAAAAGCACAAAGTGATACCGGGTGGGTATGAAACCATGGTAGAAGACGTGAACGCACATAGGATTATCAATTCTGAAGTACATAGGGAATGAGCTGGGCGACTTAGTCAGGAAATCTTCAGTTTGATTTTAAGTTTGGGGCTTTGAAAGGTAAGAAAATGCTCATGGTTCCTTAATTTCTTATTGAGAAAATGATCAGAAAATCTTAATTTCGTATCATTCTAATAATATCTCATATAGGACATGAGATTTGATGAAAGATTAGAAAAATGCTAATTTTTAACCATCCTAGACTTGTTTACATGAAGCTGAGAACGGTTAGAAAAATGATAATTTCTAACCTTACTAGGATTTTTTCGGTTTGTGGTTAGAATTTATATATTGCTAATAGGATTCAATGTAAGAAAACATGAAATTTCTAACCTTTACGATGTTGTTTGTAAGAAAATGTTAGTTTCTTATAAAGTACTATATAAAAATCTGATGCTTAGTGAAGTAGATTCTAACGTTCTCTAATCAATTGTCGCCTTCGAACTAAGTAGATTCTTACAATGCTAACTTGCAACAGGTAGGGAGCCCTTTAGAGAAACCAAAGCCGCAGACGCTACGCTATACTGCATGAGGCAAGTGGAATGGATCATCTCAAAAGTACAGCTGCCGAGGGGTTTGGAGAACCCAAAAAAGGTGATGAAATACCGTCGACATGTGGCGACGACCATCTATGCTCACAGCACAGATTGCAATGTTGGCCATGACACTTCAATACCGTTCAATGTAGGGGGTAGCATGTAATAGTCTTAAAAAACAAATATGCTTTTTGTAAGTAATTGTTTCTTGGGGGAGGGGGGTGAACACGCACGTACAAAAACCAACTCTTTTTTTGTTTATGTGGGTGCTATGGACATGGAACAAGACATCTCTTTTTTGGGTGAAATTCTAGACATAATCGATTTTCTTTTGGCACATATGTTATGATTTTCTTACAATGGTATTCAAGCCGTCGTAATTTCTTTAGTGCAAATTTATACGTTTATTATAAGAATTTATTGAACAAGTTGTTAGAAAATAAGTATAAAGTTATAAGAAATTTTAACTTTTAGACAACCTGTATAAGAAAATACAAAAATTCTGACAATAAGGAACTTTTGCGACAAGGATGTAAGATAATGCGTTATTTCTTACAACACAGAAGTAAGAAAATCGCAAATTTCTTACTACCGTAAACTGTTTGGATCATATTGTAGTAGTCAGAAATTGAAAAAACTTCTTACAATCAACAACAAAAAATCATAATTTTGCCAGAAAACCATCAAAAAAAGGGATTGACTATGTAGGGGCTGAGCACAAACATAATTAGAAGTGTGCTAAGAACTGACATTGGTCATAAAAACTTGGAAAAACCTGCTGGGATCTTGACATTTCTTCCGAGTGTGGCCAACAACACTACAAATACCGCATTTTTTCGGGTTGTGAGGGCGCTTCACGCCTCGTGTGTTGGTGCCATCAACAACTTCTTCTGCAGCATCCACAGGTAGAACCTCGATAAATTCGGTGCAAGTGGTAGAATAATGACCAGATTTATGGCAATGAGAACATGCACGAATGTAACTTACTTCTTACTCTCTACTCAATTAGAATTGCATAATTTCTTACCTTCATTAACAAAATTCTGACTTGACAAGAATTTGTTAATGTGGTAAGAATTTAACTTATTTCTTACTTTCTACTCAGTTAGAATTGCATAATTTCTTACATTCGTTAACAATATTCTGACTTGCAGAAGGGAAGAAGTTTACAAAATCTTATCAACTAGTTTACCTGTGCGAAAATTAAGCTCATCAAACAAGAAATCAAGAAATCGTTGAATTCTGGAGCTGGATGAGTCCGAGAAACATCAAACGAAACCAAAACAACAAACAAAAATAAAACAAGAAACATCAAACACACACGAATAAGCAAAAGACACATTCATTTACTTTCTCAGCAAGTTCAATCAAAGAGAGAAAAAAAATGCAAATAAATACAGAATAAATTGCTTCGAGTATGAGCAGATCCAAAATTGCTTGAAAAAAATACAGATTGGTGCTGCATCAAAACCCTAGCCATGGACAAAATATAAAAAAAAAAAAAAAAAAACCTTAGCCATGGACAAGTAAAAGAAAATGAGGATAACTTTACATATTTATGACAGATTCTTGAGTTACTGTTCGAGCCAAAAAAACAAAACAAAAACAAAAATGATCAACTACTTCGCCGCCGTCAACGTCCACGATGCCACCACCATCTCTTGTGCGTGATTCAAATTCAACAAAAACTAGGGTTTATATCTTCAAAACCAACTAGGAAGAAGAAAACTGAAGGAAGACAAAAAGATAAGACATAACCAACCTACATGGCCGATGTGTTGAAGGCTATCTTCTGTAAGTTGTGGTCATCGACGCCGTGAACGACAGAGAGCTGCGATGCAAGCCCTACGTCGACGACATCGCCGTCGTCTACATCTTCAGCGTCTTCTCCGGAATCGGCGTCTTCTGCGTCTTCTCACCGTCTTCGCCGTCTTCTTGTCGTCGTCTCAACACCGATAACCCTAGCACCGTGAAGATCTTCCCCCCAACATTGGCCTGTGTAGAAACAAAGATGAAGAAAGGAAGAATAAAAAAGAAAAGAATGAAGAAGGTGGGCAATTTAAAAAAAAAAATAGCTAGGGGCAACTTAGTCCCATTTTACAAAAATTGGGCAAAAATTGAGTAATTTTATGTGGTGGGTATATATTGTTTTCTTATACTCTAAGTGGGCAAATATATGCATTTCCTCTTATATTATTATTACGAAGAATAAATAATGCATATTTGATGATGTCATAGTTTTATAATTCGCAACTTCCAAAATCTTTGAACTTCCACGTAGGCTCAGAATTATATAATGAGTAAGGATCCTTCAAAATATTATCTACAAATTGGAATTAAAGTATATCAATCCTCTACAAATCCCAATATATCAATCTTTTTCCTAATAAAACTCTAAAATCAGCTCTATAAATCATAATTTGTACACACATGTTACTTACCTACTCAAATTATCAACGAGTAGTTATTAGAAACAGAAGGTGGAGAAATTTTCTTTTGCAAATCAATATTGGAAGTCGTCTCTCATTTTCACGAGTTTAAGGTAATTGTAGCTTTTTTTTTTCTTTCTTTTTTTTTCCTGTCTCGAGAGGATCAATAATAGTTCTCCATTTCCCCCTTAAGGTGACTCGAACCCCAACCTCTTGGTTGGAGGAGAAGCGTCTTATCAACTGAATAATTCAATACGTCAATATCTATTAACAATGTTGTATACTACTTATTTGTATCTAGTTTTTGTAATATAATAACTACAGAGGTGTATCGACAAAGAAGACTTTTAAAAATAAAAAGGAAATATTCCAAAATAAAAAGAAGAAGTTCAAATGTTAATTCACCCGATTTGAATGATAAATAATTTCCTTATCATATTATACATGCAAGCACCATTAATCACGTATTAATATCGATACACCTGAACTCATATTGTTTTAATTAGGTTCAACAATCCATGTGTAGGTCCCGATAAATAGATATTGGTGTATGGGGGGGGTACACCAATTAGCCAACAGTTTTGACTTTTCAAAACAATTTGATCTTACTGAGTCGTCACTTCAGTTAATCAGAGCAGTTTAGTTTTTCCAGCTCAAACAGTGAACTGCTGAGCTTGCAAAACTAACCTGCGTGCGGAAGTTTGGTGGAAAGGTTGGCTAACAGTTTTCAACACAGTTTTCGAAACAGTTTTCAAAGAAAACTTTAGTTCAGACAATTGTTCATGCAAACTGTGAAAGTGGCTAACAGTTTTCAGAAACAGTTTTCAAAGACAGTGCACATGCAAGACAGGTTACAATCGTGCAAGTTGTGAATTATGCAAACTGTGTAAATAAAGATAACAGAGGCACGAGGAGTTTTTATCGTGGTTCGGAGTAAACAGCTCCTACGTCCACGCCAGATCCCGTCGAATCTGTAATCCCTTAACTGAGATATTTCGCTCCTTTTAACACTGGTGGAGGTTCCAGTCCAAATTCAAGTCTCTCTTTAGACTGAATCTAGCACGAATCTTAAGTCGTGACTCTTCTAACTTTACTTACAAACTTACATACAATCTTACTAATGCTAAACGGCTAGCACTAATAATCAAACTGGAAGGCTGTGAAGAGCTATCACCGTTTGAAATACAACTCTATCAACTACACTGAATATCAACAATGATGGTAGTGAGAGTGTGGATTGTGTTCTAGTAAGACAGATTCTAGAAAGAATAGAAATCTTCAAAGATCAACACTTGGGAAAGCTCTTGTAATTTCGAGTGTTGATTGTGTGAATGTTTGGCTTGAGATTTCTGCAGCGTTTTAGCTTGTAATTTGAGTTTCCCGTGCCTTCTTTCTTGAATGTCTTGAGGTATTTATAGAGAAGCATTTGTAATAGAGCCGTTGTGTGTGTCAGGATAAGCAGAGCCGTACACTGACATAATTAGTCGTTGAGTTGAGGACAGGTTCCTCAGTCACAGCTCGGGTTGGACTTTGCAGGTCGAGCTTCCTATACCTCTATCTATCTTCAGTCTCTGTAACCTTCGAATGAGATCTTCAAGTATGATTAGGACAGGTTACATAGACAGGTTACATAGTGGAACAATATGACAGGTTTGAGTAGATTAGGTACAAGGTTGCACTTCCAACCTTGACCTTTACATAGCAACCTGTTTTAGTTGAGCTTGACTGATCCAAACACGGAGATCAGTCTGTTCCAATTAACGTCTATTGACTAAGTGTGGTTTCTAACAACATTATCAAAACTATTGAAGGGTTCCCAACACCATGAATTGAAAAAAGTCTCTGATTGTGTTCATTGTGGTGCTGCCAAATTAGAGTACGAACTTCCAACTTTTTGTTGTGATAATGGTAAAATTGTACTTGCATCTACTGAAGTTCCCGATGAATTGTACGAGTTGTTTACTTCTGACTCACAAGAGGCTATTAATTTTAGAAAGAATATTCGTTCGTACAATTTCATATTCTCATTTACTTTGTTTGGTGTAACATTGAATAAAAAAACTTGCATCTGCAAGATGAGGAGTATATACATTTTGAGCACAAGGAATGGTTTATCATGATCTTCCATGATTGATTCCAAATGATTCTAATCCAGGATATTTTCAGCTTTACTTTTTTGAGACGGGGAATGAAGTTGAAAATAGAATGAACAGGCTGCAAAATTCAAACATATCAGAGGCAATAGTGAAGCAACTCATGAAAATTATGGAGACGAATTCTTATGCCAAATTTTTTAGAAGATTGAAGGATTGACCTTCAATGGATACTGTTGAAATTCATATCTCCAAAGATGTAAATTTAGATCAACGTGTGTATAATTCGCCGACTGCAGATCAACTTGCAGCTATATGAGTTGAAAGAGATAGTGATAATATCTCATATGAGAAAAATATTATAGTTCATGCGCATTTAGGGGAGAGACATAGAATAAAACATTATTATGGATGTTAAGACCCATTGCAATATGCCAATATCCACTTCTTTTTCCCAAAGGAGAAACTGGATGGCATCCAAATATTAAGAAGACTACAGCTCCAATGACCACTACCAATGATAGTGAAACACAAGGTACTTTCGTTAAATTTTACATTTTATTATGAACATATATATATTTATTTTCTTAAAATTATTAAAAGTTTATTAAAATTATCAATACTTTCAATTTGGTATGATTCGTGCAAAAATTGTACAACATCATGTCCAAAGTACTCTGAAGATACAATATGCAAAAAGTGCAATGAGAAAGTTGTTGAAACAATACCAAGGTAATAATACAAATGCAATTGCATGAAAATTATAGTGACTACTATTTACTACAATTGCAGGTACAAAATAACCTTAAATGTTATACAAGGATATTATAATGCACATGTTATGATGTTTAACGAAGTTGTGGAAGTATACGTAGGATGCCCGGTGGACGAGTATATATCATCAATCAAACGGGTTAGTTTCTATTATAAATTCTTCATTAAAGCAAAAGATATATAATCTTAACAAATATTGAGTTTGGTTCATATGATAATAAATCCTCGTGTGTTAAATAGGAATGAATCTGGACTATTGATCTTAATCAAATCTATGGTTGTTATTTATTTAAGCATGGTTTCAAGGTACAATAAGCATGATTTTATTTAAGCATGAATTAGTACATTTAAAAGCACAATTATACAATAAGCATAATTTTATGCACATTAAGCATAATTTTGTATACCTTTAAGCATTTTTAACATTTTAATACGCTATGATTTATTAACACACGAACCATTCCACACACACACACACACATATATATATATATATATATATATATATATATATATATTATTAGGGAGAGAATGAATCCGCATACTATAGAGGGTTGAACTACAAAATTCGAAGGAAATTCGGTTCGGGGCCACAATCAATTCGGTAAAAACTGATAAAGAAAACTTGACCCTTGTAGCCGATGCAATCCAAAAGATATGGCGCAACCATATAAAAGCGGAAAAGGAAGGAGACGTAAAGAAGAGGGTGAAACCAGAGGAAGCCAAAGATTAAAAAAAAACAAGGAACACGACCAAGCGAATTCAAGTGGAAGAAAATAAAAAATCAAGTGCAAAGGTACGAGATCATGAAGAACAACGAAAGGGGAAGAGAAGAATAATAAAAAAGAAATTTGAAGATTGCATTGATATTCCCAGTGATGATGATAATGATGATGATGACTTGTCGGATAAAATCTATATAAATATAAGAAAGTAGGATAGCTTCTAAGTTACTTTCCCGCCTAAACTCTTTTCAACAATAATTAATTTAATTTTCAATTAATTATTATAATTATTTAATTAGCTATTGAACAACTAAGCGATTCATTTCTCAAGCCTTCAATGTTCGATATAAAGTCCATAATCATTCTCAATACAATGAGTGAGATATATTAATTAATCAATCCAACAACCATCCATTGCTAAAAAAATAATGTGTATAATAATTACTCATATGGTCAAAGTTTCATCATATTTCAATATTTTACATTCAATACATCATTCACAATCTGTAGAACTCGATTAAAGAATGTAGAAGACTAGAAGTTGAATTATTTTTAAATAATTAAAATAAAAATTATAATTAGTGGTCATCATGCAGCTACTCATATTTCGAGATAATAAATATTAGAAAACTGAAGAGATTGCAATTCAATCTCTTCACTACCCCAAAAATCATATATATAATATACCGTTTCGATCACTTTTCATGCAGCTTCTCTCTTATTTCCTTGCATCAGATTTATTTATTTCTCCAGTTGTAGATATTTTCTCCAATGATTGGAATGTGGTCGACTTTCAATGACCTTCGTCCTTCTAGAGACAAAATACCTATTGTGAAAGCTAAATTATTGATAAGAGGATATGGCTTGCATTATATGAAAAACAATGTCAAGGAGATACATTCATTCGAATGGGTATTTCATGATGAAGAGGTATGAGTCTTTCATATGTTTTTCATTATTATTACGATTAACAATTATCAAAATCTACTAACACAAGTATTTATTTATTTATTTATTATTTTTTTTAGGGAACTCGATATCAATTCTCAGCACCAAAATATTGTGTTTCTACATTCAAAGATAGGCTTCATGAGGGTGTTACACATAACACATCAAAGAATAGAGTTACTTCACATAAGTCAAGGCTTATTTTTATGGGAACACTGAAATTCAAGAAGAAATAAATAAAACAAGTCTTGTAAAATGTGTAGAAAACTATGAATTTAAATTTATCTTTGATTTTATTGAAAAGATTATATATTATTAATTAAATTATTTTCTTTATTTATGCGCTTTATTTTTATTTTTTTCTGATATCGTGCACAATCTTTAAGTTATAAATAGTGTATTTGAAATTTATCGTAAAGAAGATACAAATTATAAATCTTATGCGGTTCCACTCCGGCCAATAATTATTCCGTTCTATTAGATATAAATACTATTAATGCAATTTGTAAATGCATATTATATAATTTTATAATTTATAAAATTTATTAAATATTCGTGTTCGTTATTGACGGTTGGAGTAAATACCACTGAAATATGTATCAACGAATATTGAAAACATACAATAGTTTTAAGAATATTACATACTTATTTTTATGATTTATAGATATACAATAACAACACATAAATAGTATTAATATTCAACACCATATTATCTTATAGTAATAGTTTTTTATTCAAAATTCTGAATAAAATTAAATCCGTGCATCGCACGGGTGCAACACTAGTTATCTCTAAAAGCAAAAAGAAGAAAACTTCGACATCTATCAAAGTCAAACAAGAAAATATTTAATGTGGATATAGATTTATATAGTTTTTCCCCCTTTTTTAGGAATACAAAAACATAGATAATTATAGTTTTTACTTCATTAATTTGATTTTATATTTTAGCATTTAATGAGTATTTATATATTTGCTCTATTTGTACTTGATTTGATTTTAGTTTCATGTTTAATATATGTTCGTTATTTTTATTTTAAGTTGATAATTCATTGTATATTTAAATTTAAATATAAAGTAAAAGTAAAAAAAAAACAATGTATTCACGTGCAACGCACATGTAATTTGCTAGTCTTTTAAAAACATACGAAGAATTTGAATCATATTGAAATCGTAAACGATTTTTTTTTTTTTTTTGAAGTTACAAATATCGAAATAGTGTAAACAAAATTAATGTTGGAGCACGTAAGCATAGGCATAGCATGATGAAAATAAGACAATTAACCTCTCTGATTAGTGTTAGAGCCAAGGTCTGAAGAAGTAAATTGAATCAAATGCCTCTTAATTAATAGACATGCTTCAAAAACGCCCTTTAAACTGTAGATGAAGGTACATACAGTAATTAAAAATGGGGCCAAGTTGACATGCTATGTATGCCTATGCTTACGTGGATGATACCATTCCAAGCATGCATGACAAAGGTGACAACCTTAATTAATTAAGTTTTATTTGGAATATGTAATTAAGTAATTGCTTTAATTAAGTTATATATATCCAGTTCCAACACTTGATCTACTCAATAATACAAAAACATGCATCGCAATATATATATCTTACAATTCCAAGACCAATCCAACTTGTAAAAGAAAAGGGCTCGTGATTAATAAACTATGAAAAAGTGGGGGTAAACTGCAAGATACTACCCTGTGTTTTGGGAAACCTACACGAAATCACCTTGTGTTTTTTAATTTGCATAAAACACCCACGTGTTTAAAAAAACCCTGCACGATTAACCCAAACCGTGAGCACCTATCGCCGTTTGCTCACTTTAGCATTATTTTGTTCAATTTTTTCGATTGTTTATATTATAATACCTTAAAAATTAATACTACAATCATTAAACTTCAAAATTTTAAAAAAATCGACACTCGATTTGTCATATTATTCATTTTTTAAAGTTTAATGGAAAAATTGCAAATCGAATGTCGATTTTTATAAATTTTGGAAGTTTAATTTTTGAAATATTAATTTTTAAGGTATTAGAATATAAAAGAATCGAAAAAATCGAACAAAATAATACTAAAGTGAGCAAACGGCGATAGGTGCTCACGGTTTGGGTTAATCGTGCAGGGTTTTTTAAAACACATGGGTGTTTTATGCAAATTAAAAAACATAAAGGGATTTCATGTAGATTTCTCAAAACACAAGGTAGTATCTTGCAGTTTACCCTGAAAAAGTGAGCCACAAACTTCCAACATGAAGAATATAATCTTCATTCCTTGTCCAAATTAAACTAATTGCATCTAATAACAACATAATAGTAGTATATATATATATGCTAAATTCTCTAATGAATATGGCCGCCTATCACTATTAGAATACATGCATGTATAATTGGAATTCGCTTTGTATATATATAGTATACATTTTCATAGAAAACACCAAACACAGTTTGTAAAGTAGTGGTCATTTTGTAGAAATCTATGACAGCAAATTAATAATGTGAATAAATCTATATTTGTCCAAACAAAAGTGCAGCCCATAGGAAGAGGTACAATGTTGAGTTAGGACAAAATTAGGATGATGCGTCTCTATCCACTTGCATGAGAGCTAGCTAGGCTTTCTCTTCAATTCTTTTTCTTTATGTGTAAATCTGTGTTTTATATTTACAAAGCCAAAGTTGATCACATGCTCATCATCATCATCATCAATCACTATATGCAAACACTATCCCAAGATTAATTAAAGGGTCATTATATTGAAGATTGCAAAATTCAAAATCGATCAAGATCTACAAATTGAGAGAGAATCAAGATTATTATTTCTGATTTCACTCATGGCAAAGGTGCATCCTCAGGTAGCTGCTTCATCAAAGCAAGAAGTTTTCACTCTGTGGATGAAGTCTCTGATCATGAGCAGCAACGGTTGTGCTGTTTTCGACTCGGATGGTGGTGTCGTGTATCGTGTCGACAACTATTCCCACAAATGCATCGCCCAAGTCTGCATCATGGATACCACAGGCAAAGTCATATTCACTATAGTTAAGAAGGTATAGTAATCAACATCTTTTTATATATATATTTTTAATTAAAAGAAGATCATGTATACTTATCTCTTTAATTAGATCTATATCTATAACGTTATTTTGTTTCACTGATCAAGTACATGATATATATATATATATATATATATTTCAGTCAATAATAATGGATTGTGTTTAATTTGTATCAGAAATTCTCCCTATTTGCAACATGGGAGGGATATAGATCATCTACAAACACCACAAGTAGTAGTAGTAGTAAGGAGAAGAAACCGGTGTTTCGTGTTCGAAAGACGATGGGAATGAGTAAGATTGTAAGATTGTTGAGAGGTTACTCATATTGCAAAGCTTTGATCAGAGTGGATGAAGGCATAGTATGTGAATACAAGATGGAAAATCAAAGTTGTAAGCAAAGTTGCAGAATAGTTGACAGCTTAGGTGGGCTTGTTGCAGAGGTAGGTGAATGTTAGTTATTGATCAAATAGTTGAATAACAGTAAGTTATAGTACTACATAGAGTATGTTTTAGTAATTTGTTGATTGATATGCATGTCATGTGTGTAGGTAAAAAGGAAGATAACAAGGAGTGGAGTAGTTTTAGGGGAAGATGTGCTGACAATGGTAGTTGAGCCCAATATAGATCACTCTCTCATTATGGGATTGGTGGTTGTTTTTGGTCTTATGCATCACAAGTTGTGAAGTATACGGAATACTTAGCTTCTTAGCAAGAGAATATGATGTATGTATCTGTATGAGGTTTCAAAGATGTAAATGAATTACTGTTTTTGTTGTGTTATCATGGAATGAAAATGTTGCTTGTTTCAATCACTAAGCACATTTTTTTTGGAGTATGGAGGATCGGTTAACTACTAGTAAAAAAAAAAGAACAAAGGTGGTATGGTATTTTCAATATAAATAGGGCTGGGCCCATTGTCCGATGGGCTTTGGACCAACACTGGTTCGATTTTGGGCCTCATACAATGACAATATTGTCGGTGCATGGTTTTTTACTTTGTGAAAATGGTATAAAATAACCATTTTGACTTGACAAACAAAAATCGCAGACAATAAGATAAAAAGTATAAATTATACTCATATTTTTCTTTTTGAGACTGAAAATACTCTTATTTTTCGATTGAAACCCCCCTCAGTCCCTTCTTCAGATTTTCAGATCTAGATCTATTTTCTCTTTGCCCAACTCTCTCATTCTCTCTCGACTCTCTCTCTCTCATCCTTCTGCCGCCATGCCTCTCTCCCCTTTCTTCTTCGGACTGCCGACGGCCGGCACCACCTCTTCGGCTCCTAGGAGCCGCCGCTCCGGCGGTCTTCTCCACTTTCCCCTTCTCTAATTTTTCTTCAATTTCCTAAATTGAAAACCCTAATAGAAATCCCAAAAACTACCCTTGCGCGAGACCCCAATCCCTCGAGCGAAATGGCGAGAATTAAGGTGCACGAGTTGAGGCAAAAGAGCAAGGCGGATCTGCTGGCGCAACTGAAGGATTTGAAGGCGGAGTTGGCGCTACTGAGGGTGGAGAAGGTCACCGGCGGCTCCCCCAACATGCTATCGAAGATCAAGGTCGTTCTTCTAAACCGCCGCCATCTACAACCCAGACAGCGAGAGAATGGCGCGAGAATCTGATACGGCTGCGATGCAGCGAGTGCAAGAAATAGTACAGAAGGGAGATTATCAGAATATTTCTTTGCCTTTTCTCTTTATTATTTTTTGTCTTTTTTATCGAGCATCTTCGTTTTGTGTTCTTCGAGTTTGACTGTTTGAATAAATGTAAAAAATTACGGTGGCAAATCAACCGAGCTACTTCGGAGCTCTGCTCGATAAAACTTTCGTTCAAGATTTGTTTCTTAAAACTCGGTTATTAAAGGTATCAATTGCAACGAAGAAGCCAGCCTATGTTTTTTTTTTCTTTCTTCCCCTTATTATTTTGGTGCCTTTGTTTGGGCGTGTTAGGGTCCAATCTCTCGTGCTTTTCTTTCTGTTTGGTTTGTGCAGATTTTGTTCATTAGTGTTGAATATTGATTTTTTTCTTTCTCTTACGCTCTTTTTATTCAGATTCTCTTCCTCATCGTTCGTGATGTTTGACTTGAAACGAAATTACTAAATTGTTCCAACTGTTCCAACAAAAAGTTGGAACAATTGGAACAATTTAGTATTTAGTTCCAACTAAACTACTAAATTGTTCCAGTAGTTCTAATTTTTCGTTGGAACAGTTGGACCAATTTAGTATTTTTTTCGTTCCAAATATTAAATTCAGTAAAAAAAAAAAGTTAAATTTATAGTTCAAGATGTACCAAAAGTACATAAAATTCAGTAAAAAAATAAATAAGTTATATTTTGTGTAATTTGATGAATGAAAAAAAGAAGAAGAATGTAATAGAGGGAGAAAGAGAAAAAAATTACAAGTTGTGAAAGAAAAAAAAAACGTAAAGAGTGAAAGAGAGAAAGAGTTAAATGTTCTGGCTGTAAAGTTAAAGTCAAAAGGGTAATTTTGTCCAAAAGTATAAAAAGTGGGTATAAATTATGATTATCAAGTTGATGGTTATGATTTTTGTTGACAAAATTAAAATGAGTATTTCAAATAATGATCCTTTTACTTTTACCTTATTATTATTATTATACAGTATTATTATTATTAAGTGTCAATTTATAATAAATAATACTAACTTCATCTCATTATATGAGGTTTATTTGACTTTTGACTTTTGGGCACGCTTTTCTATCAAAATCTAATACGAGTTTTAAAATATAATTTTGTAATATTTTTCATTTACGGGATACTACGACACTCATAGTATCCCGTAAACGAAAAAATATTACAAAATTATATTTTAAAACTCGTACTAGATTTCGGTATAAAAGCATGCCGAAAAGTTAAAAGTCAAATGAGTCTAAATATAATAGGATGTAGGTAGTAATTCTTATCTTCCTAAATCCCATCACACTAATAGTAGTACTTCTTCTGTCTCACATAATTAGTCCACATTTAATAGCATCAATTCTTATTCGCAATAATCTTTTATTTTATCCTACAAATTAAAAAGAAAAAAGAAAAAAAGGAAAACAACGACACCGTACTCAACAACTCCTCCGCCATGGCAGCCGATAATCCTAACCCGACCATCTCCCTTTACTACCAGACACGCGCCGCCCATCACGCTGTCGTCACCACCGACTGGCTGGATCAGGCCAAAGCTGCTGCTGCCCGCCACCCTGACGACGCCATCCCCGATAATTTCACTGCCGCCGAGGACGAGGAGGGGTTCAGTGTGGTGGATGAGTTCAATAATTGGCGGAAACTACCAGACTTGGCGGAGGCGGTTGCCGCGATTAGGTCTTTGGCTTCTCTTATTCGATCTACTCAGGCTACGACCATGATGGAGCTCGAAATTGAGCTCAAAAAAGCCGCCGATTCACTCAAAGTAGGTGTATTTTTATTTTTCTCTCCAAGCGGATGTATTTGTATGCCTAATTTATTGCTCAAGTTCCTCAATATTGTTTAGTTGAGCACTTCGCTGAATTCAGTTCAGACTGCAAAAATACTATATGTTGTTGAGTTGGAGTTGGAGTTGGAGTTGAGTTGGAGTTGAAGCTGTCATGAATTTTGGAAATGTGTATATTTCTAGGTAACTGAGTAAAATCTTTCCATAAATTAAGTTAGAACAAAAGGCTGGGATTTGTTAGTAATTGCTATATTTTCACATTAGCAAATAATATGTTCAATATTGAATGCTAGAATTCGGCTTAAAGTCATAAGTTTGTGTATGAAGCAGCAGTAGGCTCTGGGTTGATGGCGTTCATTAACATCACGAATCAAAAGTTTTGGGTAAACAAGCTTGAGCTCTTGGCCTTTTCAGAAACTGTACTCTGAAAAACAAATTCATAACTTGATTTTGGTGGTCTTGAACTCATATATAGAGCCCACATAGTTTCTCTTTGTTTTGGCAAAAATTATAGTGTAATCAGCAGTATGCTGCCTATTCTCTTACTCCGTTTTACCAGGTAGCAATGTTATGAGTTATCTGTGTACTAAGAAATGCTCATTACTTTATCTCATTAATGCGTTTGACTGACTATGCTGAGTATTGATAATTAGGTGAATCACATCAATAATCAGTTTGAGAATGAAGGTAACTAGATGATCTAAGATTAGCTATACCTACATTTTCCCATGCAGGCATGGGACACTACCTCTATCTCTTTAACTGCCGGTTGTGATCTCTTCATGCGGTACGTGACAAGAACTTCTGCTTTGGAATATGATAACTTCAATTCAGCAAAATCACGGCTTCTAGAACGAGCGGAGAAGTTTGGTGAGATATCTTCCATGGTAATGGGCTTGATCTCTTTTGATCTCTCATGCAGTTGTCATCCTCCATTGAGTTAACTGACTGTGAGCTGTTATTTCATGTGTTAGGCTCGAAAAAGAATTGCAATGCTTGGTCAAGATTTTATTTTTGATGGTTGTACCATTTTGGTTCATGGGTTCTCGCGTGTTGTGCTGGAGGTTTTGACAACTGCTGCTCAAAATAAAAAACTATTCCGAGTATTCTGCACCGGTTCATACCTTCTTTTCCTATGGTAGCAATTAGGATACCACTACTTATACATATTTGTAGTACAGGAAAGCTTGAGAATCATCCTATTTTGTGCGTTCACTTGTATAGTCAGCATATTTCTTACATCTAGATGTTTATGAAATCCAGAAGGGAGGCCAGATAGGACAGGTCTGAGGTTGTCCAATGAGCTCGCTAAGCTTGATGTTCCAGTTAAGCTGTTGATAGATTCTGCTGTCGCGTACACCATGGATGAAGTAGACATGGTGCTCGTTGGAGCTGATGGGGTGGTCGAGAGTGGAGGCATAATAAACATGATGGGCACATACCAAATCTCTTTGGTTGCTAAAAGCAGGGATAAACCAGTTTATGTTGCTGCTGAAAGTTACAAGGTAATCTAACTCATCAATCGTAATTCAATTCCTAGTACCACTCAAAAAGATAGATGACCAAATTGCTTTGGCTTGGAATCTTGTTTCGTATAGAAAGCTACACTGAATCTTTTTTTATTTTTCCTCACAGTTTGCTCGTCTCTACCCATTGGATCAAAAAGACATGGAGCCCGCTTTGCGGCCTATAGATTTTGGGGTTCCAATTCCATCCAAGGTTGAGGTTGAAACATCAGCTCGAGATTATACGCCACCGCAGTATCTTACCTTGCTTTTCACCGATTTAGGTGTTCTAACTCCATCTGTAGTGAGTGACGAGCTCATCAAACTCTACCTGTAACAAGGTTAGTTCTAATTTTTCTGGCATTGATGAACTTATTATGTGCTCAAACAATTGACTTATTAAGTACTGCCTGCTTGATATTCCTACTGTAGTAGTATATCATAACTTGTGTTATTCATTAAGACACATCTTTGTATATCAGAATTTGGATGATCATCTTCAAGATTATGTAGAATGTCTTTGTTATGAAAGTATGTATTGCAAGAGGTGGATGTTGCACTATAATTTTATTTGATTCCTCAAAAAATAGTATAATTAAAAGGGTAACTCTCAACCCATTAAATCATGACAACTCAATTTATGCTCACTGTATGTCAGATTTTTGGATAATGGGATTGCTCGTCATCTTCAAGATATTTGTAGAATGTGAAAAATATGTATTGGAAGAGTTGATATTATTCGAAAGTGACAAACCTGCTTTTGCTACCACATGAAATATATAGATATCTTCAATTCATTTCTATAGATTTTCATTCAAATGTCAACATATTTTGGTAAGTTTTTGATGTGGCTTGCCTGGCTATCTCTGGCTTAATAGCTAACTATACACTACAATCTTGGGACAATATTTACTTGAAAAATTAGCAGAGTAACATGATGCTACATGTATGTATATAATATATTGATGAAATTAAAATGTGGGGAAATATGATTTGGGATAACAAGTGAAAACAACGCGACGCTACTTGTCAACAAGTGGGACTCACAACAATGGAATGTCACTAGAAAAAACTCCATATCAATTAAGGGGCACACTTGGGTCAGTCATGGCTCACCGTGAGCCCGGCTAAAAGATTGACACTTTTATTCGTGTAGATTAGTATTTTTATGTATAAAGATTGACACTTTTTAAAATTGACACTTTTATTCGTAAAATAATTATGTTAAAGATTGACACTTTTATTCATATAGATTAACACTTTTATGCATAAAGATTGATACTTTAACTCGGCCACACTATGTGGCCGTCCTCACTCAAGTTTTTGCCATCAATTAATTGTTGAAAGCTACCTAATATATTTAGATCACATGTTCCTCGTTTTTTAATGCATTGCATTGCCAATCTCGTTTGCTAAGTTGTAATAAATCACTCAATGTTTTGTGTTTATTACCTTAAAATTCCAAGTATCTCAATCACCTTCTAGATCTCGTTTTTAGAGGGTAACCTTAGACCTCTTCCGCTATAATATTACTCCTTTTGTCCCACTTGATTTGGCCGGCCTATTTGATTATTTTATATCACTCATTTTGAATAAAAACAGACCAAATCAAGTGGGGCAGAGGAAGTATTATATAACATATATATATATAGTGAATCTCGACCCGGAATTGCTAACGTGAAGGCGGTATTTATACATTTGCGTATGTGCAGGTTTTGATCATCTATATATTTTCTTTAATTTACTTTTCAATAATAATAACATAGTTCACAAAGTAACCAGCGTGATTAGAACTGGACGGTACCGTACAGAAATATCTGTAATAAAAATAATACTATAGTACTAAAAATTAGTTTATGTAGTAATTAAATGTTGGAGAAGAATCACAACTTCCACGTTTCGTTTTTGTCATAAGAACTCGCATGTCTTTTGCACAGTAAAAGCAAACGCGTTTAAATAAAAATTCCTGTCTTCCTCTCTCTCTCTCTCTCACTTACACACTTGAATATTTCAAAAGAATTGAAACAATTATTAGACAGGATAGTGTGTAGGGACATTGCGCATTATAATATTTGTTGGGTTTCTTCTCCTTTGTGAACTCCAATATTATATTAGTACTATAGAAAATAGGATTTTGTTCGATTCTGAGATTAATACTTCACGGATAAATAGTCATTATATATATTATCAAAACTTTACAAATCTAAGCATATATTCCTTGAGAAATGATATGCGACTCAGCAATTCGTGAACACCTTCGTGGGCACCAATCATCGTTTGATCATTTTAGCATTATTTTGTTTGATTTTTATTTTAATTTATTGTTTTATGATGTAGTACCTTAGAAATCAATATTGAAATCATGAAATCTATAAAATTCATAAAAATCAAAGCTCGATTTGCCTTATTATTGATTTTTTAAAGTTTGATGAAAAAAGAACAAATCGAGCTTTGATTCTTGTGAATTTTATAGATTGAATGATTTTAATATTATTTTTCAAAGTACTAGAATATAAAATAATTAAAAAAATCGAACAAAATAATGTTAAAGTGAACAAACATTGATCGATGCCCACGAAAGTGTTCCCCGTATCATTTCTCTACATTCCTTTATGTATAAATATAGTTGTATGGTAATAAAAGATTACGGAATAGTACTACCTCCATCTCAACTAATTAGGGACATTTACTGTAGATCCAAAAACCAAAAGAGTGTGAATATATGGCTGTAATTAATTCTGATGAGAGAGAGTTAATTGTAGCCAAGTATTCTTTGTCATTTTAGGAAATGTGTCTAATTGTTGAGACGGACCAAAACAGAATACATGTCTAATTAAATGAGATGGAGGTAGTAATATACTACTCCCTCTGTCTCACAATTTTCGACACTTTTCATTTCGGCGTGAGATTTAAAACGGGAGTGTTTAGTGTGTAAAGTGTATTGTGTTTAAAGATATAATGTGATTTATGTATTTTGGCATATTTTAAAACTATAGCATTATATTTGCATAAAAACATATTGATGTCTGATCTTAAATGAACGATTGTATAAAGACCTTTAATTTGGCATAAAAATCATAAAAATCGGAGAACAAATGAGCAAGTTATGATAATTTAAACTTTTTAAAATTTAAATTATATTGAGATACGTGCTAAAGTTGAGTGGGTGATGAGATTCAATTAAAAAATATTAAGTGTAATACCAAAGTATTTATTAATTGTACCTTAATGTTACTAATTATTTTCCAAAATAAAAAAGTGCCAAAAATCGTGAGACGGTTCACTAAAAAAATAATGTCAAGAAATTGTGAGACGAAATGAACAGTGATTCCTCGAATGAATTATTTATAGTTAAATAAGGAAATAATTGTGGGGCAAGAAAAGTACATATAGTGATAAAATATGCTACCAAGGCAAGTGCCAATAAACCACGTGCTGCAAATTCATTCAAACATTTGTTTTCTGGCCACTTCCCTCTTCACTCCATTATTATATATCCACCTCCTCTCCACCTCACATTCTTCATCTCTCTCTCTCTCTCTCGCTCTCTCTCTCTCTCTCTCTAAAACAGCACAGGATTCTCACTCAAAGAATCACACACAAACACACAGAGAGAGATCCCAATTAAAAACACATCAGTACTCCAGCAGCTAGCAAGAATGTTTCCAGAGATCTGGAGCAAGAGAAAGAGTTCGATCACTAGTGCTAATACTGATGAAGAAGAAGGACTGAGAATTCTTACAAAGATTGCAATCGCGAATTCAAACGTTGTTGTCAAACCCATTTCTCTGCTCAAATCCGATGATCATCGCTCCTCCGATTATTGCTATCTGAAATTTTGCCATCTCTGCATCAAACCCTTGAATCTTGAAAAAGAAATCTACATGTACAGGGGTGATTTGGGATTTTGCAGTGTGGAGTGTAGAGAGAGGCAAATTTATATGGACGAGACTAAGGAAATGGAAGCCAACACCCAAAGAATATTCTCCACTTTCCGTCATCGCTCCGGCGCCGGCGGCCGCTGTGAGACCACCAAGCTCTTGGAGGAGTTCCGGCGCCGCCGCCACCACCTTTTCTCTTCCACAACAACAACAACAACAACAGAGAGAGTTGTTTTCTCATATAGCTAGCTAGCTGAGCAAATTAATATTGCTATATAATCTTTTCCTTTTCTTTTTTTTTTTGCTTCTTTCCATTTTTAATTACTTGAGTCTAGATACATGATGACATGTATGTATTTTTGGCCCTTGCACGATCTACCTATAGTTGATTGTGTAGGCGACGATCAATGACTTGTAACTGAAAGCTGTTAATTAATACAGTATTCTAAAACAATAATGTAATTTTGTGTTCAATCGGATTTATATTTGCCATTAAATTTTGTCTTCTTTGTAACTAAATCATTAGCTACGTATATTGATTAATAACCTAAGTTGCCACTAAATATCATGTCTCTTTATTTGATACTTAATTTTCTGTGAGTTTCTTAGAATTTAAATATACATCACAAGTATATAAACGTTGACAGTTGAAGATCTGCGCAGATTATCTCAAGCGACATTTCGATCGTCCAAATATTTTAGCTATTTGTAATTCGTGTATATTATATATATATAGTTTAATCTAGCACCTAATTAAGATACTATTAGATCATAACTAAATATTTGGCAGGAGATTGACTCACTTCTCACTTCCTTGTGATTTTTATCCGTCTTTATCGAAAATGATAAATATCTGATTTTTTTGGTGGTCGTACTTCTTTTACTAAAAGACAACCACAGTTTTCTTCATTTAAGGAAATTATTATGCTAGATATTTTTGAAAAGTTGGAGATGCTATGGTGTTGGGCCCTTGGGCCTTTCTCTGTTTGAGTGGGTTTCTCTTTTACCATTAGCCTTGATTAGCCCAATAGAATTCAAGACTCCTTCTACTCCATTATTCTCCTCCGTAAATAACCTGTTAAAGAACAAACGTAAGAGACCTTCATAGAACACCGGTGGGGTGTCACTCAAAGGACCTCCGACGCTCAAGTCAGTAATAAAATAAAATAATCAAAAAAGTAAACGTAAATAAACGGAAAATAATAAATAGGGATTCCAGTTGGAGACGGATTGATGGCGAAATGTAAATGGCACGAGGATGGTGGTGATCGAGGGGAATCCGTCTGATGATATCTGATTGACGCCGATTGGAGGAGAGAGTTATAGAATTCAAAGAGCAGAAGAACCGGTTGCTAGAGAGAGAGAGTTCAAGTAGTTAGATCGTGTCCCCTAATTTGACCTAACATGCGAGAATATATAGAACGACTAGTCGATTTAGGGTTTTTTCGTTAAACGCTAGTCCTTATCCATCTGTTATGATAGTGGGAGATCTTCTCCCAATTGGCTCATTTTGTCTGTTTCGTTGGGTCCGTTCGACATTAATCAATTGGGCTGACTAGGTGGACCCCTAACCGGATGTTGATATCAGACCTGCAGGGAGGTTCCTCGGGGAAGGGACTCCGACGCTCAAGTCAGTATGTAAGCATGAAGGGATTTGAGGCCTTCTCGAGTGGAGAAAACCTCTAAGGGAAGGAGAACTGCCGTGAGAAGAGTGTGTAAGGGAGAGCTCGGAGGAAATTCCGCCTTGAATGCCTAGAGCTCTCATGTGGAATGAATGTATCTTACTTTGGGTGTGAAGGAAATCACCTATTTATACTTGTGACAAACATGGCTTTTACTTGTCAAATTAGGATATAAAGTAATGGTTTTAGGTGGATTTATAGTTCGTTTATACCTCGTTGCATGTGATTATCTTTAATTGTCAAATTTATTGCTTCTCAAGTTTTTCTTGCATTTTGTAGGAAAAAGAGCATAAATTTGGCAATAAGGAGGAATGCATGTCGATGCTCGGAGCGAGAGAAGCTTGTAGAAAAAGACGGGATGCGAATTGGAGCTCGAACGAGAAAGAACGGGTTGAAAAGGGAACGAAAGCTGGCAAGGAGCTACCCGGGCGTGCACCCGCGCGCCGAAGAAGGATGGCAGAGATGAGCCGCACGACCCAGCGCGCACCCGGGCGCACGCCCGTTTCAGACGGGGGGGGGGGGGGGGCGCGTACCAATATGCCAAGAAGCTGCGCGCGCCCGTGCCACTCTCCTTTTCTCCCGGATTTTCGATTTTCCTCCTCTCCTCTTCTATTTTATTACACTTCTACCCCCATTTCCTTCTTTTCTAAATTATATTTTGGCCCCCATCTCTTAAGAACATATAAATATCAATCTTGGCCCACATTGCTAGGTTAAAACTCACTTGGCCTTCATCCACACGCACAACACACACTAAATCTCTATACCTCCATCTTCCACCTTCATCCACTTAGGCCCAGAGGAGAAAGCTTGTTTTGGGAGAATTGGAGAAGAAGAAATCAAGGATTTCAAGATTGGAGCTCAAGATCAAGGATTTGTCTATGAATTCTTATTATCATGTTTCTTTGATCATGTTTATCTTTTATGTTGGGATTTTTGCTTTCATGGGCATGAGTAGTTAAAATCTCATATTCTAGAGATTTGACAATATGGATTTGAAATGGATTAGCTCTATTTTATTTCAATTCTATGGTTTGGTTGCTTCATCTCCTTATGCTCTTGATTTGTATGTATGTTTAAATGCTTGATCACCATTTATACATGTTTATTGTGTTGATTTGAGATTCGGGAGATGAGAATTGACACTTGAATAGGAACATGAGGCGCAACGACTCAATAAACCGGGAGGTTGAGAGTTTTTGTGAGGGCAATTGATTCTAGGGGCTTTTAGGAGTTATAGGCTAGACTTTAGTTGGAGACAACGAAGCTAGCTTGTAATCAACGGTTTTAGTCGTCCGGGAGGGGGCTAAAGCGAACAAGAGATCGTCCTAGATAGTTGAATTCAAACCATAGGTTGATTAAGTAGAGTGAGTTCCAATTGCAAACTCATTGAGTCTACACTAGAATTGTTAGGAATACGACGAAAATAATAATTGAAAAAAACACAACAAAAACACACGAATTGATGACCCAGTTCGTCACAACATGACTACATCTGGGGGCACTGCCAAGCCAGGTATTCTTCACTAGAGATTTTCTGATCTACAGTGATCTATCTCTAACTGTGATATTTCTCCTTAAAGCACACAATACAATTACAATGAAAGGGGTATTTGTAACAAGGGAATAAAACTTGACCTACAAGAATACTTGCTCTCCAAGTTTCTTATCAGGCTCCACAATCCAATAAACATAGCCCAACAATCTCCCACCTAGAGACTGATCTCATATGTAATCTTCAACCTTCAACTACACGGCAGTGCCATCTCTTCATCTCAAGCTTTGAGACGAATTGAAGCTATCCTCAGCTTCAACTTCTCTAAGGACTCAACCTTAGCAAATATGTTATTAACTGCAAGTTTTCACTTGCTCTTGTCTCCCACGCGCCTCACCTTTTCTCTAGCATCTGTAGGTGGTGGTAGTTTACTCTGTTCTTTTTCAACAATCGCGTGTTGATCCTGAACTCCACTACTCCCACCTGAGCTAGAAATATCAAACTCGATAACTTGGGTGTCTGCACCATGAGAATCATGTGCTCCTAATTTATGTTGCTTCAGGATTCTGCTACCTTTCGAAAAACTCTCATTCTTATGTTCTTCAAAAACGTTGTCCTCACACTAGACCTGCCCAAGGGCCGGCCCCGGCAGTTTCGGGCCTCGAACCGTCGGGCCGCGGTCCTCAGGAAAACAACCCTAGCCCGGCCCTAGAAGGGTAGTTGCGGTTAGGGGTCGGGCCCGAAACCCGTCGGTCCCGGGCTGAGCGAAAACCGACGGGCCAAGGGCCGGCCCGCGAGCCTGCGCTATCCTAAAACAGGCGAAACAGGGGAGAAAACAAGGGAGCTCAAAGTGCTCTCGGCCTTTTGGCCGAATTTTAATTTTTTTTATTTTTTTTTTCAACTTTCTTAATCTTTTAAATTTTATTCTTGTATAATTATTATTTTTATGAATAGAAAATGATAATTTTTTATGTTTTGATGTTATTTTGTTTTATTTTAAAAAATTTAAAGAACTCATTAAATTGATGAAAATGAATAACAATCTTGCAATTTTGCATTATTAATGAGGAAAATTACAAGAATAAATTATGCTCAATTTTTTGGACTTTTACAATTGAATAAGAACTTTTACATTTGAAATGAAAATTACTAATAATAATAATAAGAGATTTGAACTCAATTTAATTTCTAAAATTGAGTTGCCTACGTATCCTCATAGTTATAGAGGAATCAAAGTCGACGTAGTTTTTTTTCACAACACCACGCTTCATACTCTACACCCGATGCCGATCGATCTGTCTCGGTGAAGGCTTCATCTTCGTTCTCATTCCGATCATCCCATTCCGATTCTTGAGCTATAAGGTCGGCCATACACCAATCATCAAGCAACATGGTAGCTTCAATGTCCGCCGGCTTCATGGTTGATCTTCTTTGATCTAGCATAAGACCTCCGGTGCTAAAGGCTTGTTCAACGGATACGGTGGATGCCGGGACGGTAAAGAACTCCTTCGCTATGATGGAGAGTATTGGGTACTCCTCTTTCTTCGACCACCACTTCAACACATCGATCGATGGACCACTATCTTCAACACCAAAGACAAAACGAGTTTGCAAAAACATATCCAATTCACTATTACCTTGGCCCCTTGGAAAGTTCATAGGTTCTATTTTGGTACATTCCTTGAATTTGTTGAACTAAAGGATCTAATGAGTTCATAGCAAAGGGAAAATCAAATGAAGACATCATAGAAGAAGAAGGAATATTGGTGTTGTTATCCTCATTAGTACCATACTTCATTCTATATTCTTTAAAAAGATCTCTCAAAGTCCTATGTAGATCATTCTTGATTTGTTGCACATTAGGATGATCAAAAAATATTTGTTCACCATCAATTAAAACACCACTAAAGTCCATTTGCAAAAAAACATCATAATAAATCTCAAGCATTTGACAAACACCATCATATCTCCATTTAGGATCCAAACATTTAGCAAGCAAGAAAACTTTCGGAATCTCCCTAAAATACTTTAGCCACTTTTTAACCATAAAATAAATCACACCTTGCAAGTTTGGCCTACTAAAACAAGCCTTAAAGACATGGCAATATATATGCAATGCTCCAACACTTTAACGGGAGTACAATAATAAACACCCGATAATTGTTTAGTAGCCATATGAAAAACCTTTAATAATCCATATAAATCCATACATGCATCCCAATGACTCTCATTAAGAACTAATTGAAATGATAAAAACTCTTTTCTAAAAAAATCACATAAATGACTTCTATACTCTATGGTACTATTAAGCATCTCATAAGTAGAATTCCAACGATGAGATATATCTTGTTTGAAACACGTATAAACAAGACCCTTTGTACGACAATATTTTTGCCATTTTTTCCCCAAAGTTTTTGATTTATGCAAACATTTAATGGTATTTCTAATAGGAACAACGGACTCTTGAAAATTTTCAAGCGCATCTTGGACATATAATTTCAAAATATGACAAATGCATCTAGAATGAAAGTATTTTCCATCAAAAGATGGTGAACATGCTTTAATAAGTGAAGGAATACTAGCGGTGTTCGCCGTTGCATTATCAAAACCAACCGAAAAAACCTTATTAATCAAACAATATTCATTTAAAACGGTGATAATAATCAAAGCAATATTTTGAGCCTCATTTCGTATGACGTTTCTCTCTATTCTTTCTCTCTCTGTCATGTAAATCGAACTTGTTGTTTTTCCCTGTTGTCGGCGCAACCCCGGTCCGCTCCAAAGCATAGTCGGTGGCAAACTTGCAATGATAGAAAAAGATCAAGAAGAACTCTCTTTTGTCTTGCTTTTGTGATTTTTAACTATTGTAAATGTATCACTTCACTTTTTTGTTGTTGTGTTTTGGCTGCAGCCCAAACCCGCTGCACAATCCTCCTAGAGACTTGATAGATCTTCATGGCTTCATTGATCTTCCCACGATAAATTTTATCCCTTGTTGAATTTTGCAACATAAACTGGACAAGGATGTTACTCTAGATCTAATGTTGTTTGATCTTTCCTTCTCATTTTTTTTTATTTTTGTAGAGTAAAAGTTGTTTGATGTTTAGAGACTGGTCTATGGTCATTTTTATAGTGATTTAAGAATTGTTGTTGTTTGAATCTATATTAATATAAGAAAGTAAGATAGTTTTCCTCCAATATTTTTGATATTTGAACCTCATTTAATTTTTGTAGTTAATTAAGTTATACATATTTTAAAATATATTATGTTGTTTTCTATACAATTCCTTAATTAATGCATTTATTCCTATGAAAACTCATTTTTATTCATTAAAGTTCAACACATTAATTAAATTTCAAGTATAAATATTAATTTGACCAACTAATTTCTTCTCATTTGTTTCTTTTAAATGTAATTTTGAATAATCGATTTAAATACTAAAATTAAGCAGTGAATATCAATTTTACTATCTCAACATCTCTCAATCTAATGTAATATTTTATATTTTGTTTTTTTGTTCTTTGCTATGAAAATTGAAATTATATTAGTATATGCATGTTCATTTTTCATTTTTACATATACACAAATAATACAACAATTGATAGTGAACTTAGATAACTCAATTAATTATGTCATAAGTCTTATAAAATTATAATTATGAAGTTGATCCGTATTTAAATGTTTAATCAGACAATCTCTGCAAATGAACTATAAATTTACACATGCATATAAAATGTATATAAATATATTATCAAATATAACACAATATACGAGAGTACACGTGTATATAGAAATAATTTTTTCTTTCGTCATTTTATGAAATAAAGTAGAAATTATTAATTAAAAAAAAAAAGTAAGCATTAAATATTTATCATGTTATTTATAGATCAAACCCCTGCATCGCGGGTGTACAATTCTAGTTTAGAGGGAAAGTAAAAATTAAAAAATTAAAAAAATAAAAATAAAAAAAATAAAAATTCTCTCCTTGTAATTTTGGAACTCACAAACTGAATATATATATATATATATATATAGAGAGAGAGAGAGAGAGAGAGACAGATTTCAAATTGGAATTGAGAGTGAGAGTGAGAGTGAGAGTGAGAGTGAGAGTGAGAGAGGGGTATTTTTGTCTAGACATATGAAAGTTGGGTATATATTGTGTTTTGTTAAGTTGAAGGTAAAATTTAGTTTCTTTATGTCTACTAGGGTATATGGTAGCATTACCTCTTATATAATACTCCCTCTGATGCATCCAGTTTGAATCGTTGCTTGAATATATGTGAGGTATAAAATAATAAAAATGGTAATGATATAAACTAGCCACTAAAGATAATAAAAATATGTGCCGAAAGATTCTTAACACATATACGGTGGATAGAAAAAGTACTTCCTCTGTCTGACTTATAATGTGGCACTTTACTTTTGAAGAACACAGTTTTAGGTAGAATTGATTAAGAGCGAGACTTACTCTTTAAGCCATTTAATTAGTGTTTTTTAATAAAATTAATTTAATAAAATTAATAGTATCTTTTTTTTTCATTTTATGTTTATATTGGAAAAAATATTGCAATCTGAAAATTAAAACTAACACCATAAATTAAGGAGTTGAGCAATTCATTGCTAAAAACGAGAGTAAACAACATCAGTAATTAAAATTTGAATATGAAGTAGAAATTGCATTGCATTGAGGAACGTCTCCCAAAAAGAGGCGCCATTATATATCACATCCTCTTCACCACCCTTCCTTCATCTTCTTTCTTCGTCCTCCTCTCCTCGGCTACGGCAGCTTCCGCGACAGCGCCGGTGGCAGCGACGACGGCGATGGCGTGCTTGCTGGTGGCGGCAGCGACAGCGGCTTCTGCATTTTCTTCTTTCTTTCTTTTTTTCCTTTCCTTATGCTTCTTACCCTCCATCCCCTACCCTACCTCCCGATTTTCCTCCAGATTTCTGGATCTGGAGGCAACGACGACGGCCAGTGGTTCACTAAGGGAAGAGTGGCGGCAAGGAAGGGTTTTGGAAGCTAGGGTTTGCTGTTGTTTTTGCCGTTTTCCGGCCAAATCCGAATGCCCATGGTGCAATTGACCACTGGGTTTTGTTCTCCTCAGAAAGACGAAGAGATGAAGGGGTTGCTCGCTCGTGTTGGTGGAGAAACGAGGGGGACACGCCGGAGAAAATAAAGTAGTCAGAAAATCGCGAGTTGTACAGCGGCGGAATCAATTACAGTAATAGGTAAGAAACTGCGAGTTGTACGAAGGCTGAATCAAATAATAGGTAAGAAATTGATGATTTCTTACCAGGTTAGGGGTAAAAAATTGTCAGATTCTTATGATACAAGTCATTTTTAGAGTGTTTCTTCTGCAGTCAATTCTTGCGATCTATATGTAAGAAATAATTCAATTGTAATGTTGAGGAAGGTTGAATATTAGGACACATTACTTTTTTTGGAATTTGTTGAATAATAAGCTAGCGCTTAGAAATTGGGAGATTCTTACATACATTAGTTGATTAATATGCTATATCTTAGATTTTGTTGATAAGTTTGCAAATGTTGAGGTGAGTAGTAAATTTTTTAGGAATTCTAGGTGGTTGATTAATGTGTTGGATGATTGATTAATATGGTAAGAATTGATGATTATTGATAAGTTTACTGTAAGAATTATCATTTTCTTACCATGATGTGATTTTAGGCATATGCTCTTCTTTTACTGATACGAAATACATGAATCTGGTCGATTTTTGGCTTGATATGCTAAATTGTAGGGTTGAATGCTTAAATTAGGGGACAAATCTAATTTGTAATGAAATAATAGCATGTATTTGGTAAGAATTGATGATTCTCTTTCTGAATTTTGGGTGAAATAACTACAAACATGTTGTAAGAATTGATGATTATTGAAATCATTACTCACATAGGTAAGAATATTAAAGTTTCTAACCAATGTGTTGGTAAGAATTCATGATTCCTACATATATGTTAGTAAGAATCATCAATTCTTACCAATATATTGGCAAGAGTTGGTATGTTTTTTTATTATTAGCATATTTGGTCGGTAAGAATTGATTATTCTTACCAATATATGGGTAAGGGTTGATTTTTTTTTTATTCTTACTGTATTTGTTGGTAATAAATGTATTTGAAAATTTGATATTCTTACCATCCTTTTTAAATTGTGTGCCGAGATTACTTGGGAATGCGATAAATATAATATGTTGCATCGTGCGGGACGTCTTCACGATGATGAAGAAAATAATGAAATTAATGCTCCCGCTGGAAACGTCTCCACGATGTCCCCTGCAACTCAAGCACAATTTGAACAACTTGATGGAAAACATAGGGAGTACTATGTATCTATGAATCGTACAATTATAAGTTATTTTGCTTTATGAATAGATAAAAAATGATGCAATTTTTACGATTTATATGTAAGAAATGTATGAAAATAGTATTGAGGTAAGAAAATATGCAATTCGTCCAATCTATAAGTACAAATTGATGCAGTTCTTACCATATGTATGTACGAATTGATGTCATTCTTACCATCATATGTATGAAATGATATTATTCTTACAATTTACCACTTAATCAAGTATTCCAAAACAAAAATAACTATGACATCTGTACTGATGTAAGAAATATTGTTAAATAGCTACAGGATTATTTTTCTCTATATGGTAAGATTTGTTATTATTTTTAAGTAGTAGTTATAGAATCGTCCCTTAGTAGATTTTGTAAGAATAATGTCAATTCTTACTGCATGAATTTATGAAGTAAGTTTTGTCATTGTTTTTAAGTTGTAGTTGTGGAATCGTCCCCGAGTAAATTATGTAAGAATAATGTCAATTCTTATTGCAAGACTTTATGTGGTAAGAATCAACATTATTTTTTAGCTGTAGTGATGGAATCCTTCATGTTTAATTGTCTTTTTGGGAATACGTATAGTTTTTAAAATGACAAATTACGCATTAAATGAGTTATGATAATATATGCGGTACTTATTTTTTTCACTGTGAAGGTTTCTGTTTTTAATGGCAAATAGCATATATGAGGCAACAAAAATCAGTTGGTAAGAGTTTCACAATTTTGTACACATTAATTTAAATATAAATGTATCAATTCTTACATATAGATCGCAAGAATTGGATCATTTCTTACATAATCATACACAAAAAATATGTCCACCGTTTCTTCGATATTAATCTAGATATAAATGTATCAATTCTTACATATAGATCGCAAGAATTAGATCATTTATTACATAATCATACACAAAAAAATATTCCCATTTATTTTTTCGATGTTAATCTAGATAGAAATGTATCAATTCTTACATATAGATCGCAAGAATTGGATCGTTTCTTATAATCATAAACAAAAAATATGCCCACTGTTTATTCTTTATTAATCTAGATAGAAATGTATCAAATTCTTACATATCGATCGCAAGAATTGAATAGTTTCTTACATAATTATACACAAATAATATGTCAAACGTTTCTTACTGAAAACATCTATAGATAGGTAAGAACAAACAATTTCTTACCGAAAGTTTCACAGACGATAAGAATTTGATAAATTCTTACCAACGGCAGCGCTAACTCGTGTTTCTTACCATTCTTACCACTCGTGCACAAACTTGCGATTTCTTACCGCCGCCGTACAACTTGCGATTCCGCAACTTCATCTTCTCCGGCGTGTCTCTCCCTCGTTTCTCCACCAAAATGAGCGAGACACCCCTTCATCTCTTCGTCTTTCCGAGGAGAACAAAGCTCAGTGGTCAATTGCTCCACATGCATTCGGATTCGGTCGGAAAATGGCCAAAAACAGCAACAAAACCCTAATTTTTGAAATTGTCACTGTTGGAGGAGGCAGAGGTGGGTCGCGGCGACAGACATTTCCTACTGGTGGTCGCCGGCAACCGAGGAACTTGAGGTTTTCGCGGGGAGAGAGAGAGAGAGAGAGTGTGTGTGAATGGTGATGTGGGTAGTGGGTTTTGGGGGGAATTTGAAATTGGGTGAGTTTTCAAATCAGGGGTAGTTTAGGGAGTCACATAAAATTTGGGTAGATGTTGTGTTTTGTTAAGTTTTGGAGAAAATTTGATTTTTTTATGTCTATAGTGGTAGAATATTTTTTGCCTCATTATATAATTCCACTCAATGTAGGGCATAATACACTAGATCAAGCGAGACTTAAAATTTATCTTAACTTTTATTTTTCAGCATATTAAAATCTATGACGAAAAATTATTAACATTTACGATGGACATAGGAAGTAATATATAACAACAATAATAATATTCGGTCATAATGTGGTCAGCCACACAAGGACATTTTTCTTAATATACATAATTAAAAATATATATAAATTAAAAGTTATAATTAATATTTAAATGTTTATAAGAGATTCTTCTTAATTAATTTTAAATTTAAATAAAAAAAATATTTTTTTCTCCCTAATAATTAAATTTTTATCAGTCTTAAATAAAAAAGGCAACAAAAATATAACATTGCATGTGCAATCACAAATCACAGTAAAGGCCCACTATTTCCAATTGGTAAGTTTTAGAAGGTGGTCCACTTTAACTATTACTCCTATTAGCATGGCGGCAAAAGTCTTTGAAGCACCGGCGACTCCAATGAAGTGCAACGGGGGTATAGCTGTACCCCCCATTTTTTTTTACTAGTTATATATATATATACATATATATATTTATTTTAAATAATTAGAATAGGTTTTAATGAGAATATATATTCATGAAAAATATGAAAAAAGATGATGAGGTTTGAAATATTTTACGATATTAGTTCTCTTTCTATAAAACTTGTTGAAACAAATAGGCATGTGACTTTATCATCTAGTATTTTTGCTTATCAAGAGATGTATTTCTACGAGTTTTTGATGACGATGTTATTGCTTTCAAGGAATGAAACATCTTCGAAAATTAATTATTTTTCGTACCCCCGAATTATAAATCTTGGAGTCATCACTGCTTTGAAGCATATCTTAAAAAGTAAATGATTTTGATATTTAAAATAATTAATTGATTACCTAAGTAGCTTAACCAATATTGATTTTTGTTCTAGAATAAATGTTGAGATAATCAGCTTTTGACATCCACTACTCTCCTACCTAAGAGTTGTTTGAGTTGGATGTACACTCATAATATCCAAAAACCATATTCTATGTTTCCACGTCATCCCACATTACATAATATATTGTCGACATCTTAGCTATTATAAGCCATGTTGAAAGAGTATGCAATATAATATTAATACACCGTGTTACTATATAACAATGTTGCAGGGGTACAGCTGTAGTGTACATATTAATATTACTCCCTCGTCTCATTCAATTCGTCATGTTTTATTATGTTACTCCTCACATATATTCAAAAAGTATGACGAATTGGATAAAATGGAGGGAGTATTATACATACATCAGCAAAATGCAAGCCCATTCTGATGTGGGATGGGTAGACGGGCCCCACAGTTGTAGCCCAATACCCACGCGGGCCCGTAAACTTTGTTCTGTTTTGGGCCGAAACCGAAATATCATGGCCTCCTCGTGCTTCCGGGGCCCACTTGGTTGTCGTATTTTCAAATGTTTAACTATTTTTAGCATATTCGTGGGCTCCACAAGTCCCGCGGATGACGGACTCCGGTGCACCCACCTCATCATTAGTCATTCTTCATTTCTTTCCCACCCCCACAAAATAATGCTCCTTCTACTAATAAATTTAATAATAATAATAATCATCATCATCATATGTTGGTCAACGTGTATTATAGTAAGTCGGATCTAGTTCACGCTCACGCTCACATATCTTACTACAATACTAGTAGTTATTCAAAAAAAACATTAAATCAGTGGAGTTTCAGCTAAAATATTATCGATACATAATGGAACTACGTGACATATATTGTTAGGTGTGCATTATTCAATTGCTGGCGAAAAAAACATAAGCAATTTCATGAAAATGCCAACATCCTAGTACAAATTAAAGGGCGTTATAGTCAAATCAGACCTTCCTAATCTGAGTTACGTTTATTTCTACAGGGGCACAATCGTAAAATCAGGAAAAAAAAAGGCCACCTCGCTGTTATCACCCTCTGCCTCTGCGTATAAATATGCAAAAGTCATTCTACAACAACAAAATCTCTATCAAAGCGATTTCCATTTACATACCAATCACTGAAAAAATTGCAGACCTTTTCTCGATATGTGTGGTGGAGCTATCATCTCCGAAATCTCACCGCCGGCGACCCGATCGTCGCGCCGTCTCACCGCCGATTTGCTTTGGGGCAGCGGTGCCGCAGCTCTAAGCAAGAAGAAGAAGAAGAACGACTGTAGTTATTACTGGAAGCCGCTCAGATCTAAGCCTATCGTTGACTTCGATGATGACTTCGAAGCCGATTTTCAGGATTTCGAGGATTACTCCGATGACGAGGATGAGCTCGATTTGAAGAAGCCGTTCGCGTTCTTTGCTCCGAAGAATTTGGGTGTGATTGGTAACCCTCACTACCCCTTATTAATTACGTTATTTTGTTTGGCTATTTATTTATTTATTTCTACATGTTTTTGGATTTTGACTTGTATGTTGATAATCTTAGAAGTAATCATGAATGATTTGTCGCGCTGTAGTTATTTGTTCCCTTTCGAGTTTTCAATTGGTGGAGTGATGTTTCTTATTTTAATGTTAATTATTCTATGTGAAGGTAACATTGATGACGGTTTTCGAAATAGTTGCTCATTTGGACATTTACTAAGCTCGAATATGTTATTATGCTGAAGTTTATGTGGCGTTTTTTTCCTTTCATTCTTCTGACCCATTAAGAAATAGGGTTTCATATAAAACAATAATCGATGCTTAGAGTATGGTCTGTCTCTTCCCTCTTTGTTTTTATTTCTGTAAGAAATTAAAGTTCTGTTTTCCACGGATCCACACATATTATTAGGAATTCTATACAAGTCATCTTCAGACCACGGCTTTGGCTTTAAAGCAAAGTGCATTTGGGGCTATCTGATTTCATTTTCTTGGTTTTGATTGTTATATCTCGATTATGAACACTTGTTATTAGTATTATCCTGGAATTTGGAAACAAAGATGAACATAAATATGTTTTTCACTTGCAAATCTCTATCCTGATTTATTGCTTGTCTGCTATTTTTTTGAAGCTCCCAAATCTCATGACTCTGCTGAATCTGACGAGGATGCTGAAAAGTCATCGAAAAGAAAGAGAAAGAATCAGTACAGAGGGATTAGACAGCGTCCATGGGGTAAATGGGCTGCTGAGATTCGTGATCCAAGAAAAGGGGTTCGAGTTTGGCTTGGTACTTTCAACACTGCTGAGGAAGCTGCAAGAGCTTATGATGTTGAAGCTCGGAGGATCAGAGGCAACAAGGCTAAGGTGAATTTCCCTGAAGATGCTCCAGTCTCTGCTTCAAAGCGCACTGCTGAGGTGAATACACGAAAAATGTCTTCAAACGAAAACTCAGATTGCGTTCAGCGTGATCTGAACCAAGATATGAGTTTCGCCAGCATGCTGGGCAATGACTACTGTGACTCATTGAGTTTCATGGAAGAGAAACCACTAGTGAAGCAGCATGGATACAGTGATGTGAGACTAAATCAAGTTACACCCTCAGATGGCTCCAGCTTTTACTTCAGTTCCGATCAAGGAAGCAACTCTTTCGACTGCTCGGATTTTGTCTGGAGTGACAGGTGTGCAAAGAATCCAGAAGTATCATCTGTCCTCACAACTGTTCTTGAGGATGATCAAGCCCTGGATGCTGATATTCCTTCCCCAGCAAAGAAAGCAAAACTGAGTCCTGAAAATGGTGAAGGCAACACTATGACTAAACTCTCTGATCTCTCAGAGTTTGATTCCCAGATGAAGCTCTTTCAGATGCCGTATCTTGAGAGCAACTGGGATGCTTCAATAGATGCCCTTCTCAATGGGGATGCGAATCAAGACTGTGGTAACTCAATGAAACTATGGTCTTTTGATGATGTTGCGGCCATGAATGGTGGTGTGTATTGAGACTGTTCGGCTCTCTTGCTTTATGTCTGTAAATAAGGCTGCATGTTAGTGCCCTTTTCACTTCTAACTCTTACAATATGCAGCTTCGTTTATCTTTACCCGATCAAACATACAAGCTCATGATGACCTGGTTTCGCCTTCTTTCCCTTGTGTAGGTGTGTTGGTTGCTGGATGATGGAGGGCGACGAACAGTGAAGCATGCTCAAGCCATCAGTGTTGTTTTAGTAAGGCTCATCATAACTAAGGTGTATATAGTAACTTAAATTTTAGCCTGCGTTAGTGTATGAGTTTTGGAACTAAAGAGTAATTCCAAATTATCGGGTGTGTATCTGGATCATCAACTTGTGATGAAAACTGATGTTTGATTATACTAATCACTTTTTCTATTTCATCTTTACTGGTATTTCATTTGCTCTGGTATGTAATTATCATGATATTGTCGAAAGGAAGCCTATCTGGGGATGGATCGGGTCGGGGGTCTCGACTCGAAGAACCCTTGCCGGTTTCCCCGACCCATTGTCATCCCTGCTCTGGTTGACTACTATATTGTAAAACGTGGGTCAAGTATCTTACTGTTGGGCTCCATCACGTTTTACTTTGCCCAATAGGCTTCAAGCCCATGATTGCCCTATCTATCATCATATACATAACTTGTTTTCTTTCGATTTGAATGTCCATACTATTTCCCAGTATTGGCAATAGTAACTAATAATGGTTGGTGGTGGTATAAAATTAGCATTTCTCTAATTTAGTCAATGATGCGAGAGCAATAACAAGAATACAAAAATGCAACAGACAATTAATTCCTTTTCTCCATTTTATCATGATTGGGAATGGTAAAGCATTGGTACTTGTATTAATAATAAGACGCACATGTTAGCATTGAACCATTCATTTTTATTCAAACACTAATAACCAGCACTCCAATCCCTGTAGCTACCAAAATTTAATGATTTTTCTTTTGTTTTTGGTCTCAGCTTGTCACTTTATATTTTACTAGAGTTAACTCTCGCATTGTAGGGAATAATTAATAAATATCTATATATACAAAAGGTATCAATTCAATATCTATATATACAAAAAGTTAGAAAAAAAAATACTATATATTTAAACATTTTATAATTTCTACTTATTTAAACATGTCTGGAATGCCAACAAAACATATAATCTCATGTATTAATCATATTTTTATAGTTCAACAATAAAATAAATTTTCAGATTTGTTAATATACCAAATAATGTTGTTCACTCTTGAGTTATAATTATTATTTTTTTGAAATATAATCTTGATATACAATGTATACGTAAGAATATCGGGCACAATTTATTAATGCAAATAGTTTGAAATTGGTGTTGACTCTTTTATTCTAACTAGTAGAGATTATGTGTATTGCATGTATAATCTCTTATTTGCCTAATTTTTTTAGTAGTACAATTTTTTATTCTCTAATATTACATTTTTTTTAACAAAATCTCTAATGGTATAATTTTTTAATCTTGAATTTCAACAATATTGTTATATATATTCTTAGAAAATATTCCAAAAATAAAAATAGTATACTAGACAAACTTATTTATTTTTCAGTGTTGAGAATGTGTAGATTAACACAGCCTCTGCAAAATCGTCTTCAATCAAACCAACTGGTGGACTTAATTAACATGAATACCTAGAGAATAACAATCAAGCTATAATCAGGTTAATTGGGTTTCGTCTAACGCTTAGGCCAATTTTTAGAACACTATTTATAATTTCTCTTTCATATATATAATTTGACAAAAATCCATTCGAAAAATGACTCTTTTTTTCTAAATTCATTATAAAATATTTCATTTTTAAAGATTTGTGCCTTGTTGTATGAGATCATATTTATAAGACGAAGGCTGTAATTAAACATATACTAGTATTTTTTTAAATATTTAATAAATTTTCTTATCCTATCATTATTTATGTATTATACGCTATATTATAGTCATTTATTACGGCCCCGTTTTGTTGGTAAGATTGGACCCGATTATATCCAATATTAGGCCCAATCTCATGTATGGTAGATAAGATGAAAAATCAGAGAAGCCTGAGATTCAGTCGTGTGATAATCCGGCCCCACACTAATCGCACGATTCCAATCGCAGCTCCCCCCTTGCGATTCAATCTGTCTTGGAGCGATTCTACACAATAATACTACTTTACCCTTTGATATTTTGCCATCGATATTGGGTGTCCCTTCTCTTGCTGCAAAAAAGGGATATTGGGTGTCCCTTCTCTTGCTGCAAAAAAGGGATCTCTTTTGAACCTAGTGGGATGCTTCTTGGCGGCGGAGGTGGCGGCTCCGGCAAGCGTCAACGGGAGGCGGTGGCCACCAGAGGACTCGGTTTTCTTGAAACCGTGGCGGTTCTTTGGATTTCCAGGTGTTTGCTCCCAAGAAAAGGGGATTCCTTTCAAATTTAGAGGGGTGGTAGGGCTATGTGGAGGGGATGAGTTGTTGAAGAAAAATGGCAATGATTCGGAGGAGGAATTGGAGGAATTCGAGCGCGAGGAAGAGGAGAACGACGAGTTCCGGCGAGAATTTGGCCGGAATTTTGGGGTGGAGAAGGGAGTTTCGTCGTCGGTAGGGAGGATTTGAGCTCGGCCATGAGGAGCGGAAGCCATTTCTTTTTCTTTTTTTTTTTGCTTTAGAGGAAGAGTTTTGGTTTGGGTAGTGTGCTTTAAGAATATGCGCCTTAATAAATTTTCTTTTACCTAAGCTGATAATGAGGTTTTCTTTTTTTATTTTTATTTTTTTTAAGCAGTGAGTTTGTATGAGACTATGTTTGAATTGAGTTCTTGATTTGTGGTAAATTTCTGTTGATTTGCTTTTAAAACACCCTTTGCAATATTGATTTTTAAGGGGTATATTAGTAAATGAGTATTAATCTAACATTATCTAATCTTGAAAACCAAATATGATATAAAAATTATCATATTAACCAAACAACTTTTTGTTGGTCAAGATTCAATCTTGGTTTATCTCACATTATATCTCACCATTATGTATCTAACAAACAAAACAGGCACTACATAAATAAGAACATCGTATGATAAAATTGACTTACGCTTTGCTGATGATAGTTATGTCCCTCACAGTTTTTAATTTTGTATTTAATGCAGTTCTCACTAACACCAGTTTAATATCTTCAACTTTCATGAGGCTCCTTTTATATCTGACGAATAATATGGCAATGAAATAGTATACACCAATCATATACAACGGTAATAAGAAAAAAATTAATAGGATTTGGAGATTCAGCGAAGTCTTCATTTTTGTCGAATTTCGATTATATATCCTTCAACTCTATAAAGTTGTAATGTACTTTGATGTTAATATTTTCCATTGTTTCATTTATGACAGTGTACTTCTTAAGAGATAACTCTTTCTCTGGATGTACGTTAGGAAAATTTTGATTAACTTTTCTGACATATAAGCATTACATATGAAATATGTCTTTTCCATCTTGAACTTTGAGGCACGATTATACTCCCTCCGTCCCATTTAAATAGGCCAGCTTTCCTAATCGGGCTGTCCCATATCAATTGGTCAGTTTCCTAAAATGGAAAGGATTACCATTACTATTTATTCATTTTATCCACTCACCTCTCAGCACGTATCCCAATATAATTTCAATTGTAAAAGTTTAAATTATCGTAACTTGTTCGTTTGTACTCCGATTTTTATGATTTTTATACCAAATTAAAGGTCTTGATACGATCTTTCATTTAAGATCAAACATCAATATGTTTTATGCATCTATGATGCTCCAATTTTAAAATAATAAAATTTGCATTAATATATTAAACATCACATTTTATCTCTATACACACTCTTCTTAAATCCCGTGCCGAAATGAAATAGGCCAGTTCTTTTGGGACGGAGGAAGTATATATCATCATTGAACATTATAACTGTAATACGAGTTCCCTACAAATTTAGTAAAAGTGTTGTAAATATATAATTAAAACTAAAATTAAAATAAAGATATTTTTTTAAAGTTTAATATGCTAAAATAGATATGATCGTTATAAATATAAATTTGATACTTGGCCTAACTTGCCTCACTGTCCATCATTATGAAATTTTCTAATTCTTGTGCTCATCAAGTTATTTTCACAATATTTCTCTTCCAATTAATTAGTCATAAAATCTTCATTCGTATTGAAGACATTCTTTGGTTTATTGGTAAAGTTCTTATCGTCATGGAATCACTTGATATATTTTCAAATTTTATCCTACAATATTAAAAAAAAAATTACTCCCTCCATTTCATCTAAATTGACACCTTTCTTTTTGGCTTTTCTGGCACGTTTTTCCACACTTCTCGATGATGGGTTTTAAAATGGATTTTTGAAAATTCTTTCTTTTACGGGATACTACGACAGCAGTGTCAATTTAGATGAAATGGAGGGAGTAGAACTTAAAAAAAATTGGTCTTAGTTTTGTCAATTAATTAGATACCATAATCTTTATTTCTCTCTTCTCCTAGTGTAGCATGACGGTTGGCCATCCGATCCCTTACTGATGTTACACGCTTCAGGCAAATCAAACAAAGTAACACACCCTATTTTATTTTTAGAATAATAACATTGTTATAGCCTTATAGGTCCAGTCCAAAAATCTTAAAGAACGTAGGTTGAGCAAAGAGTATAACGAAGTCAAACGTATCTAGTTTGGTGCCCGTTGAAATTCGACAGGAATAATTTTATGTTGTACATTTTTTTAAAAATTATAATAAAAATAATACTATAATTATTTATTTTAAGATTATAGTATAATTAGGATCCATTCGAAAAAATAGCTTTAAATTGAATTAGGAAAAAAAAAAAACAAATCAATAAAGTGTGATATTTCTTGATTAGTTTTACTCGTTAATTGAATGTCAAACAATATTTTTCATATCAAGTTTATTCTTGCTCTAAGAAAAAGAATAGGTAAGAGGTAGGATTTTGTTTTGCGTGGTTATATTCATTTCAATGTGAAGCTATCCGTCGTTTGATATAATTGAAGGATAGAATGTCAAGTTGTTCGTGATTTAGATGACTGTTGAGGAAAGTTGGCATTTCTCGAATAGTGTTCCTTGTTTTCAATTTTAGCTTTCTGTTATTTTATTTTTTTAATTATTGATTCATATATGAGTTTGTTTATTGATGAAGTCATCTTCTCAAAATCAAATTCGATTTAGCGCGTTCATACATTAAACTTCTTCATCTGCCCGTCCAACCTACTCAACTAACAAACTATAAGCCGTAATTGTATAATTTTTCCGTTAACGCGAACTCTTTTAAATATTTATTGGATAAAACTAAAATGACTCACTCCATCATATATAAGTTTTCCTATTGACGAAGTCATATTCTCAAAATCGATTTAATACCTTCATACATATAAACATCTTCATCCATTTGTCCCTACTGAACTAACAAACTATAAGCGATATGTATTTATTAAAGATACATACTAAACTAAGGATACATATTAATTAGATTAAAGTATTTAGATCAAATTGGTGCTCCTGTCCCTACTGAACTAACAAACTATAAGCGGTATGTATTTATTGAAGATACATGTTAAACTAAAGATACATATTAATTAAATTAAAGTATTTAGATCAAATTGGTGCTCCTATGAAATATTTTAGTTCCCTTCGTACCTTTTTATTTTTCATTTAAAGATTAGAAATCAAAAGGAAACAACACAAACATGTAATGATTGTAAGAAATCTATTTGAATTGAAATTCTATTTAGATTTGAAATCTTCCTTTTCAAATTATTTTAATATATTATTTAGGAGATTAATATATTGACTAAAAGTCAAAGTCATGAAAAATTAAGAAAATATTCATGAAAAATAGTGATGATGCCACGTAGGACGAGATCCATTTTGCTATTATGTATATATATATATAATTTTTATTACTAAATCTTAAAAAAAAAATATTAAACCCTAAAAAAAATTACTAAACCCTACAAAAAATACTAAACCCCTAAATGGAAAAAAAATTATCTACGTGGCATTTCTACAATAATTTTTTACGTTGTAATATATAAATAAATTGATGATTGATACTCCCTCCGTCCTTGATTTACTGACCCTGTTGACTTTTTAGATAATTTTAAAGCTTTGTGATAGTGGATTTAAAATCGAATTTTTGGAGTTTAGTTGTTTTTACAAGGTACTACGAGTGTTGTAGTATCGTGTAAAAAAAAACTAATCTTTAAAAATTCAATTTAAAATCCATCATCATGAAGCTCCAAAATCATCTAAAAAGCCTACAGGGTCAGTAAATCAAGGACAGAGGGAGTAACATTTTTCATATCAAGTTTACTGTTGTTCCAAAAAGAAAAGTTCAATGAGAGGTATGTTTTTTTGTGTGGTACCAAAAAAAACTAAACCCTACAAAAAAAATACTAAACCCAACCAAAAAAAAAAAAAAAACAAACTCAACCCAAAAAAAAAAAAAACAACTAAACCCTACAAAAAGAACACTAAACCCCTAAATGAAAAAAAATTATCTACGTGGCATCTCCACATCATCGCATTCAGTCGATTGCTATGATACAATTAATAATAAAGATAATTTTTTACGTTGCAACAAATAAATAAATTGATGATTGATAGCATTTTTCAAGTAATATTTTTCATATCAAGTTTACTGTTGACCCCCCCCCCCAAAAAAAGGTCAATGACAGGTATGATTTTTGTGTGTGGTTAATTCATTTTAATGTGAAGCTGTCCGTCGTTCGATATAATTGAATGATGAAATGTCAAGCCACCCGTCATTTAGATGATTGTTGAGGAAAGTTGACATTTTACGGATAATTTTGCTCGTGTTCAATTTAAGCCGTCCATTAATTCTTTAATTATTGATTAAGGATTACTACTCCATCATATATGAGTTTTTCTATCAATGAAATTATCTTCTCAAAATTCGATTTAGAAAAATAATACAAAATACATATAATAAACACTTACATTAATTTGATCAATATTCAGGATACTATTCATACGAAGTTGTTTATAAAATCCCGTCGAAATTCGACGGGGTATCATTTTATAGTATATTTTATAAATAATTAAAAACATAAAATAATGTAATATGATTTTACCCAAAATATTTTAACCCAAAAATAATATATCCTAAATCACCAAAATCAAAAATAGCTCAAAGTGTTTGCCAGATTAACTGAAAGTTTCAAAACGATGCTCCTGTATCTAATTTATTGTTAATTATCTGAGATTAAAAAACTTATAATTTGTTACAATATTTTGTCAATCATAATTATCGATACATACTAAAGGAATTTTAAAGATTTATTGGCCAAATTGTGTCATGACCGCACTTTGCTAATCGATAGCTCAGTTTGGTATAAATCGTGACTATGGGTAATATGAAGTAAATTCGGGAATAAAGAAAGGGTTAACAATGAATCGACTCATTAACTTGGGACAAGATTTCATATAATAGAGATAGCATTATTGATGGTTTTTCACATGGAAATAGATGTCATGATTCAGACTTAGTACAGCCAAATTGAAGAGAAATTTAAGAGTGTACGCAACGGAAAGGTGTTCAACATATGTATGGAGACATATGCTACCAAGAGTTATTTCTTCTAATTTATTCTTGACAAAATCTTCGCTGGTCACTTCGCTTCAACACTGCTCAACCTGCACATCGGAAATAATGTACAGGGCGTGAGTACGAAGTACTCAGTGGACACATGCCCAAAATCATTTATTTATTGTCAAGCCATCACTTAGTGAATCATAGGGTTTTTCTTTAAAATGCCTATGTTCACAAAAACATTTATTTTCTTGAAAGCGACTGCGCAGTCTCTTCATGTGTAATCTACCATATCTGAGCTGGTTGTGCCCGAGGAGTTGGCCACCTCACTCGGTCACGCGATCGGTCACCACGCTGAGTGACACGACCAATGTGTACACTAGTCCAAGTATGACTTCTAATCACATAAGGACCCGAATTCGATTCTTAATTTGACATTTCGCCATTCAACAGATAGGCATCATACAAAACTGAAAACATTTATGGCATGACAATTATAAAAGAACTAACATCTAATAAAACATACTTTTTATTTTATAGAAAGCCCACCTTGCTGCTCTTCTTGATTAATAACAGACGATCTTCGCCCCCGTTACTGTCCTTCCTTCACGCAACCTTCGATTGAAAAATCGAGATAAGGTTCGCATTCTAACGAATATAATCTTATCTAAGAGTGTAGATGACTGGTTCAAACGGGGTTTATTCTAATTTCAGTAACGTGGTTACTGTTACCTATTCGAGTAACAATTTTCGTTATGTGAACGGTTTATGTGGAATGTTTCTTAATAAATCAATAATTGATTTATTACTAACTTGGAATTAATTGAGAAACTTCTCAATAATTAATTTTCTTAATTAATGATCGGGGCTAAGATAACTTCTAATTTATTTAACTTATTACTATAAGTTAAATAGAATTAGTAATAATAATAATTCACTTAAGAATTATAAGTTACTAAAAGTGTAATTGATTATCTTAATCAATTAGTCTAAATTATTAAATCTTAGTTAATTAACTTATCTTAAGTTAATTCTTTTAATAGCGAAATAATTCTTACGAATTATAAAAAAAAACTTTCGGGTAGTGTACGATTTAAAAGTGGCGTCTCGATCCATAATTAATGAAGAATTGAGCTCGTAATTTAATTAAAAGATTTTCGGTCTCTCAAGAATAATTTCCCGACCCAAGGATTCCGCAGTCCAGCCCACGACCCCTGATCCGGCCCGGCCCAGTTAGATAACTAAATAATTAATTAAGTAATAATAAAATAAAAGTAGAAGAATGAAATATAATCCCTCTTCCCCTTTTCTTCTTCACTCGACCGACTCTCTTCTCTGTGATATCACTCGCCCTCTCTGATTCTGGCTCGTCGTCGTTCTTGCACCATGCCGGCAGCAATAGTTGTCATCGGTTGCTGCCTTCTTCTCCTCGCCGTGGTTGATTCCTTTTCCCAAATTGGGATTGGGGAATAATAACCCTAATCGTGAAATGGGGCAGGGATTCTCCCACCTCCCTTCATCGATTTCCGGCGATATAACGATCTCCAGCGTTCTCTTGTTGCGGTGAGACGGCGTCACTGCAGGGTGCCGTCCGGAAGTCATGGCTCTGAGTTCGACGGCCCTCGACTCCGGCGTGTGCATCTCGCCTCCGACAGCCGCCACTGCAGTGGCGCAACTCCTGCAACTCGGAGCCCCTTTCTCTATCTCGGATTTTGAATCCAAAAATAAAATCCCTAATTCGAAGAATCAGGGGACATTTTCTCTCGATTTTACTTGTTTCTTAGCATAGAGTTTAGTTAGTAATCGGGGTTCGATTTTATTTAGGAAAAAAAAAAAATAGCTTCAGATTTCTGTTATCAAACGGACTTATCCCTCTCTGTTTTGCAGGTTCGGAAGTGACGATGATGACGGGAACGTGCTGCTGCATCCGTCACCTTCTTCTTCTCCGATCAGAAACTTCACCGTTGGGACTTTCGAGTCCCGACGGAGGTTCGAATTCGTTTCTTTCTCATTCTCTCATTATTAATTCTGCTTCTTTATTTGTTTTAGTATGATAAGAGCTTCAGTAGTTTCAGGAAACTGGATAGGTGTTTTTGATTCTTGTGTTTACTACTTCTTTTCTTATTAATGAGAATTTGTGGATTGATATAACAAGTCTTAGGCTGAGGGTGATTGTTTCATGATCTTAGGTCGATTTTTGATGCTATTGTCTATGAAGAAAGTTGGTTGATACTCTCTTTATTCTGTATATCTAAGTTCAGCATGCTTAAACTTTGGATTCTTGGTGGTATGCAAGAAGCTGGGTTTGTTTTCTTAGAAGGGAAGAGGAATAATCATGTTTGTTCTAGGCTAGAATTTAACTACATTATGCTTAGTTCTAGAGTGAGGTGTTGGTTGAAATACCTTGAAGAGATGGGGCTGTTGTGGCTTGCTACTCCCTCTCTTCTCTTCTAGCTGTTGCAATTCTCCTTCACACCCTCTCGAGTTCTCCCTCTAAGTTGAAGTTTCTGATTTTGGTGGAGTATTTGGGTGAAAAGAAAATGGCTGTAGAGAAGGTGTATATATATATGAAGAAGGCCAGCTCTTATTTCCAGTTTTTAGTTCAATAAGTGGTTTATACCTTGGGTAATAGGCTTCCATAATCTCTTGGTTGATTTCCTCTTCTTCTTTTTGCAGGTTCGAAGGCTCAATGGATGACTGCAAGGGTGGCTGAGATGTTGGGGTATGAGAAGACAGATTTGTGGGCTGAAAGATTGATTTTTTTCTTCACCATTTTGATTGATAACTAACGTGTAAATCTCCATTTGTAAGGTTATCTAGTAAAACCTTTGGTTAATGGTTGTATTAGTCATTTCTTGACTAGATGTAGTACTTGTAATAATATAATATTCTCCAAGGTTGTAACTTATTTAATTATTGTAAGTTCTAATTTGAGCACATGCTCTTTATTTAATTAATAAATCTAGAATTTGATTAGTACATGAATTTCTTTCGGCTGCTAAGCCTTCTTGATATAGCATAGTTGGCTTGGCCCAATAGTTAACGGCCCACTACTTTAAACGATAAATGGGCCTCGGCCCGAACGAATAACTAATGGGCTTCGGCCCAAACGAATATGGCTTAGCCCGATCTTACTGTTCACTACTCATCCTCATGGATAATTAATCGGCATTCGCGTCGATTGTTTTTAATTATGAAAATTCGACACTAAATTAGTACTTAGCTGAATCTTCCAATCGAGCATTTAACCGTTATATAAAACGACTAGCAATTAAATTGCTATTTACTTGAAGTAACATAACAATTAGGAAATCGAAGTAGATTCCAAAGATTCCAATAAGTAATATAATAATTAGGGAATCGAATTAGATTCTAATTCCCTTTTAGCGTCATAAGATACTATTAACGATTGTTAGGAAAAAGCGGGACATTACAAATTGCCACCCCAAAATTAATTTTATGTCTAATATATAATTTTTTTTATTTAGAAAAACTTGACAAACGTAGTTATCGATACATATTAAAAGAATTTTAAAAACGTCATGGCCAATGGGTCACCTCAAAAAAGTTGTGCTAGGGCGAAAAATATTTACACTCAAAATATTTGTACTTCTGAAAATTATACCATTACAACTTATGATATGTTAGTAGAGTGAGGATGGGCAGATGAAGAAGCTTATATATATGATGGTGCTAAATCGATTTTTGAGAAAATTATTTCATCGATAGAAAAACTCAAATATGATGGAGTTATCCTTAATCAATATTTAAATGACGGGCTGATTGACATTTCATCCTTCAATTATATATAAATAAATTGATGATTGATAGCATTTTTCATATCAGGTTTACTGTTGTTCCAAAAAAAAAAAGTACAATAAGAGGTATATTTTTTTGTGCGGTACCAAAAAAAACTAAACCCTACAAAAAAAATACTAAACCCTACCAAAAAAAAAAAAACAAACTCAACCCAAAAAAAAAAAAAACTAAACCCTACAAAAAAAACACTAAACCCCTAAATGAAAAAAATTATCTACGTGGCATCTCCACATCATCGCATTCAGTCGATTGCTATGATACAATTAATAACAAAGATAATTTTTTTACGTTGCAATATATAAATAAATTGATGATTGATAGCATTTTTCAAGTAATATTTTTCATATCAAGTTTACTGTTGAACCCCCCCCCCCCCCCAAAAAAAAAGGTCAATGACATGTATGATTTTTTTGTATGGTTATATTCATTTTAATGTGAAGCTACCCGTCGTTCGATATAATTGAATGATGAAATGTCAAGCCACCTGTCATTTAAATGATTGTTGAGGAAAGATGGCATTTTACGGATAATTTTGCTCATGTTCAATTTAAGCCGTCCATTAATTCTTTTAATTATTAATTAAGGATTACTACTCCATTATATATGAATTTTTCTATCGATGAAATTATCTACTCAAAATTCGATTTAGAAAAATAATACAAAATACATATAATAAACACTTACATTAATTTGATCAATATTCAGGATACTATTCATACGAAGTTGTTTATAAAATATTAAACTCAAGTTAGATACACCAAGTTGTCGAACATTCAACAAACCAAAGAAAAAGAAAAAAAAAGTAAAAAAGGAGATTTTTTTCGATTGAAAAATTTAAATTAACCCTTTCAAAAAAATTAAAAATTACAATACTTAAATATTAATAATAATCAAATATTAAAAAAAAGTCCGAATAATATATTATTCGTTGAAGAGTACCTTTCTGTGGAAATGCAAGCCGATTATTAATCTTCTTCTAAAAAATAATGTTTTTGGTTAATCAATTTTTCTTCGTAAAATAATTAAGTTACTAACCTATTGTAAATAAATAAAAATGAATATATTTGAACTGAGACTTCTATTCAAATTGAAATTCTATGAAGATGTATATTAATTATTAAATTAAAATATTGATTAATTAGCCAAAATTATGAGAATTTAGTAAAATAATCAAGAAAAATCGTGGTTGATCGACCTTTATTTTGCTATTATATATTAATTAATCAATTTTTCTTCGTAAAATAATTAAGTCACTAACCTATTGTAAATAAATAAAAATGAATATATTTGAACAATGAGACTTTTATTCAAATTGAAATTCTATGAAGATGTATATTAATTATTAAATTAAAATATTGATTAATTAGCCAAAATTATGAGAATTTAGCAAAATAATCAAGAAAGATCGTGGTATCTCGACAATCTTAATCAACTTTCTCCGATTAAATAATCCTTATTTATTTACTTATAATAGTAATAATAATAATAATAATAATAATAATAGTAATGATAATAATAATAATAATAATAATAATAATAATAATAATAATAATAATAATAATAATAATAATAATAATAATAATAATAATAAATGGTAATGTTATGTAATGCTTTGGTTTGATTAACTATATTAATTAATTTTGTACTTTATTGATTGTACTTTTTTTTTCTTTGTTATATAGATTTATGAATTAGATAAGGATTAGTATTAATATACTAATGATATTTATTTATATAAGGATTAGTTAATATATTAATGATAATATTATGGCAAAATAGGCAAAACAAATTTTGTAAACAAGACACTTTTTATAATAGTAAGTATAGATAGATTAATGAATAGTTCCAATTAATAAAAAATAATCTATGGAAATGATTTGAAAAGATAATTTGGATAAATTATTCTACTTTAATAAATATAAAATAAATTATTGCTCTGAATTTTATGTTGGTGCGACCATAAGATCCACGAATCTCTTGTAAGATGAGCAAATATCTAAGGTGGTTCCAATGATGAATTTAAAATATAATCAGCTTCCAAATTGCCACATCAGCTTTGGAACCCAACTACCTTTTTATCTCCAATAATAAACTCAGTATCTTACTTTTAGTATGTCTCATTATATACTCAATCATTTAAAATATTCTTATCATTATATGTTTTTAATAAATTTTATGTACATTATTATTTAGATATTATTTACTTTAAAACACTTTAAAAATAAAAATAAAAACAAACAACAACATTTGTCAAAACATATTTTAAAATTATAATAACATAATTTTAACTACAATTATATTATTAAAATTAAAAATACACTAACACTAATCTAAAGTATACATCATCGAAGTGAAAAAATTATGTGACCAAATATATTTCAAATATACACTTGCAACATAATTTAAATGAAGTGAAAAGAAAAAATGAAAATAAAAAACAATAAAAAAAGAATAAAAGTGAAAAAGTTGTATGGGGGCCCATCTTGAAGCTAGTTTCCTGCCTGCACCTAGTTTCTCTCCCAAATTCAAGAAACCAATTTCTGCATTACCCAATGGTAGTTTCCCTTTCAGAAGCTGGAGAAACTAGCCCGTTAGAGGCACCCTGAGCCCGTTGACGGCGTTTTTAACTAAGAATTTTCTATACTTTCCAAAATTTTAAATTTATATTCATAACAGTGGAGACGCGTCAAGAAATTAAAAGGGTAGATAACACCAATGACTAAACTTAGATTTATTCAATGTGTGTGTGTGTATGCATGTATATATAGTAATAGAATAATAGAAATGAAAGTTCTGGAGAAGGTCTCAATCTACTGATGAAGAACAAGAAGTTGGGGGACAAACATAGCATCTGCAGATGAATTTAAAAATAGACTTAATAGTATATTATTATTATTTTTAACATAAAAGGCAGAATAGTAGCTTCTAGTTCTACCACTTAATTATAAGTTGAGCTATTATTTGGCTGGCTCAAATTTGTTAATTAGCCACTTGCCAACTTGTTTGTTACTTTGCTCAACGAAAACTATGTCCACATTAAATGAAATTCTTCTAGCTACTTCGTATGATTTAACGTAAAGTAACATGTAATACCAAAAGGGTGGATGTAAAATTTTTATGAAACGACTTTTCAAGATTACTATTGTGGTTGTGGCCAAGTTGCGCTCCAAATCCTGATTATTAGGGAGATGTTCCATTTAGCTTTTAGAAAGTCATATACTAGTAATAGATTATAGACCGATATTTGGTTATATATATATAATCATGAATCATATTTTACCCATTCTGGATACACTTATGTGACGTCAATAAATTTTTTTTAAATTTATTTTAATATTTAAAGTTTAATTTATTTTAATGGGGTTTAGTTTTTTTAGCATAATTTATTTTTATAAAGTATATTAATAGTAGTTTTTCTTAAATATGCCATCGTCGTATTATTCGTAGACACATTAAGCATGTCCACAATTAGTGGAGGGTATTCTCTATGTATAATACTATAGGGATTTGAAAAAAAACAAAATCACAATGTCAAGTTGTTTGTACTCGGTTAATCAATAATTGCAGCTAAGACAACAACGTGAAAATATGCATCGTCTTCAACGTAGGCCCCCTTTCTATTTTTTTAATAGAAAAAAATTCTCATGTAATATTATTTTAATCTTCTTTTTTTTTTCATTTTTTTTTTTCAAACTGTGGCCGAAAACTCTATTGTTCATTGATAATTCAACAGATATTTATTGAACGCTTGTTAAGTGCGTTATTTGATCATTAAAAAAAAAAAAGTTACAATTTTGATTTAATAGTGTTCTAGATTTGATGATTGACTTAAAGTGAGAATTGCTTATTAAGCCCAACTAGAAGCAATTATTTTTTTTTCAACATCATTATATATAGCTGTATTTTTACATCTACCGACCGATCCTCAACTATTTGAGTCACATTAATAATAAATAAATAAATAAAGTATATTAAAATAAAAGAATAGTCAAGAAACTGAAGCTGCGCTTTTCCCCTATGGTAAGGTAATGGTCCAATGTAAAACGCCAAAACACAAGAAACAGTTAATTGAGAAGTTTCTGGAGACGAATCCCGCCATAAATATCTACGAAAAACCATCTCAACCGTTCATCCTTAACACCGCAGTTCTTATCTAAGAGTGAGGCAGCCCACCTCCTTTTCTTTTTTTTCTTTTCTTATTGAAGAGAAAAGAAGAAATCATTTTCTCGGAAACTTTTTCCAAGTATTCAATGTTCCAATTCCCCTCTCGCCTTTCTAAAAATATAATAGCAGTATTATATACTAATAATGGCCCCATTATAAATACATAATCCACTGCACAGCACGTATATAAATAACTCTTTCTGGATTCTTCTTAGGACAGAGCTGTTGATCTCCCTCTCTAAAAAATGTTGAGGTTTCGTGAGCTAGAAATCTTGCAGCCTTTGTTGAATAGTTCTGATTTCACATAGTACGCAAATTTAATTTTTTGCTATATATGTGCATGATTCATTTGATCTTAAAAAGGGTCGATTGGTGTCGGTGATTTTTTTTGAAATTTGTCGACAAGATTGAGTTTTTGTTAGAAATTTGTTGTTGAGTTGAGAAATGGCAGCTGAGGAAGAGAATAGGAGTGATTTTTATGCTGTTATGGGGCTGAAGAAAGAATGCACGCCAACTGAACTGAGGAATGCCTACAAGAAACTTGCTATGGTTAGCTTTTGTAATCATTTTTCTTTCGATTTAAGTTTATATTTATTTTGATTACTATATGCAAGTTGAAGCGGGATTATTGAAGGTTGAGGTATGCAGAGAGGTGTGGGATTTGGTAAACTATGGTTTCAAGAAAAAGATTGCTTCTCAAATATTGGTTTCTTTCATGGATAAAAAAGGCCATGATATGAATAATATTGTAGTATGTGCATGGAGATGATATCAAATTTTCCGGATTTTGATGATATTAGAGATAAATTTCTGAATAGAATTTCTTTTCATGGTAGAAATGGCATCCGGATCGTTGCAGGGCTTCTGCAAATCAAAAGTATGTGGAAGAGGCAAAGAAAAAATTTCAAGATATTCAGCAAGCTTATTCCGGTATTTGGATGCCTTCACCTTTCTTGATTTCTCTATATTGATTAATTACGTTGGATTAAGCTTTGTATAATCATAAATCATTGATTGATTTGTTCTGAAATGTTTCCTGATACTTTAACATGATAGCAAGTGCAGTTATTCCTGAATGATGATTGGACTCACAAGATGCTATTGTTATTAGTTCTTTCGGATGCAAACAAAAGGTTTTTGTACGACGTAGGAGTCTATAACAGCGATGATGATGATGACGAAAATGTGAGTTCTAATTATGCTTAACATTTCATTTGATCATTAGTCCTAATTGTGAACCGGGATCTTGTCTTGGAACGTAAAAGAGTGCCAGTTGCTCTTAGAGAAAGGAAAAAAATGATGGATGGATAAGGACCGAAAGAAAAGACTAAGAAAGAAAATGAGATATAATACTTTCTGTCAATGCTTAAATCCTTTTCACTTCTGAGGAAGTAGTAATGTAATCTGTTGTATCAATTCAAAACTTGCCGTTGGAACGAATTTGTTTCTTTTCATTCGTATGAATTAGTTTTCTTAAATGGTGCAGGGTATGGGTGATTTCTTGAATGAAATGGCAGTAATGATGAACCAAACTAAGTCAAATGTGAGTTTTGCTTAGCCTTGTTATTATAAATATATATAGAGGTTCACATGGCATTAGGTATTGAATGCAATTGAATTTGGCTCTGGCACTAAGTTTTGGAAATGTATTTTGACAGGAAAATAGAAATGAGAGTTTTGAAGATCTTCAACAACTGTTTCAGGAGATAATCCAGAGTGAAACGGCTGATACCTTCTGCCCTTCTTCTCATTCAACCACACCTCTAAACCACGTCTCGTCTCAAGATTCTTGCAGCAAGACATCGAACAAGAGGAACTCCTCAGAGATGAGTTCTAGAATGTTTGCATCGGAACTCGAAGGGTTCTGCATAAGGGTATGCAATGCATACTAATTAATTAATTAATTGTGCAAGTTAACAGTGCTCCTTAATTAATGTATAGAGTTTAGACAGTGGAATTAATGAGGCGATTATATTTATCAGGAAAAGAGAGTGGAGAGAGAAGGGGAAGAAAGAAAGGGAAGAAGGGAGGGAGGAGGAAGTCGGAGGGACGGGCGGAAGCAGAAGATCTCGAGTGGGCACGACGTATCCAGTAGAGGAGGCATATCTTGCTGCAAAATGTAGCATACAGCTGAAACTTAAGTTGAGTTGTGCTAACATTAATTATGATCCTACTTCATTTGAAGCTCATATATATATGCTTCTGCTTCATTCGCATCTAAGTGCCTCTCTCTCTTGGCATGGAGTACGAGTACTATATATATATATATTTGTCATCAGTTGATTTTTCTCTCTGTTTGAAGTTTAATCTCTGATTAAATTGGGTTGTATTTGTATATGGACATTTGTTCACTTAAAAAGAAAAAGGCAAGTACTACATAGTATTTGAATGGAATTAAGCGCAAGTTACCGAAGCTGAATGTACAAGTCTGCTGAAATGTTCCACCCACTTGCACTACTATTTCATTTTCACCCCTTGCAACGACTTTTGCAGCCTTCTACTTGTAATACTACAAACTGTACAAATTTATATTTTTATTTCTTTATAGTGATTTAAGTCTGAGAATTGAAATGTAATGTGATGCAAGTAAGTTTATACTAGGTGTTTGATGAGGTTATTATTATTATTTTTAATTATTTATTATTATTATTATTATCATTTTTTAATTTAGTCGAGCCCATTACCCACTACTTGCCTAGCCTTGAAAAATAAATAAAGAAACAAGCTGAATATGTGGCTGGTGGGTTTCTCAATTTGATTTGGGCCTGCCTCGCTTAAACAACTCTATCAGCTCTCTTAACTAGAACATGTTTGGCCCATTTCGGTGAATGAAAATGCCCAAATAAATACTATGGACTCTTAAAAATCATCCGGACTATTTTGCTTATTTAGCTCTCAAAATCTATTTGTTTGAAGAAAAAAAAAGGTCAGCTAAGACAATATTATATACTACGTATATGTTATTTTGATTAAAAAAGAATGTAGTAAAAAAATCTACCAATCCTTATCCATGAGGGATGTCCTCCACATATACTTTAGCATGAGCATGAGCATGAGCATGAGCGACCTCTTCTTTCCTTTTCCTTTAAAAACATTCTTAACATATCCGGTTATGGTAATTTTATATATTAAGTTTCCAATATATACTTTCGCAGAGAGATCATAGATTAATTGACACCATTAATTTTAGGGATATATATATAGAGTTTGGTTCATATGTTAATAAATCCTGGTGTGTTAAATAGGAATGAATCTGGACCATTGATCTTAATCAAATCTATGACTATCATTGATTTAAGCATGATTTCAAATGACAATAAGCATGATTTCCTTTAAGCATGAATTGGTACATTTAAAAGCACAATTATAAAATAAGCATAATTTTATGCACATTTAAGCATAGTTTTGTATACCTTTAAGCATTTTTAACATTTTAACACGTTAGGATTTTTAACACACGAACCGTTCCCTATATATATATATATGTATGTATGTATGTATGAATAAATATTAACTCATTAATAAGTAATACTAACAGTGTGGTATCGACATGTCATATTTAATTTAACTAGTATTGCGCCCGTGCGATGCACGGAATGTATGTTTATGAAGATTTTGTATGTATTTATTTTAAGTGATAAAAAATAAATATAATAACATCACATGACTATATATATATATATATATATATAGAAACAGGCGTGGATTCAGAAAAATTGCTCAGCGTCAACACAATAATCCTAAAATCAAACTCGTTGGTGGGGCTTTAGCATTAAAAATCATTAAAACTATCAATAATTTTGTAAAATTTTATTAAGTAAAAAATAGAAGACTTTTTTTTTTTTGTTTGTTTTGTTGGGGGCTTAATCCCCTTGTGGCTTGTTTGTGGCCCCGCCACTGTATAGAAATAAATCCTAGTGTGAGAAATGCGAAATATATTTAAAACTATACAAAATCATGCTTATGGTATATATATATATATATATGTGTGTGGAAGATCAATACATAACATAAGCCACTTATCATAATTTCTTGAATATATATGTATGTGTGTGTGTACACCTGAATATCATAATTTCTATTAGTATGAGCTCTCATATCTTTCAAAATTATTTTGCTTTATTTAACAACTGAATAATAAATGGCAAAGCATCGGAAAAGTAAATGAATTTTTTAGTAACATTAATAGTGAACGAACTTAAAAAAAACCAATATATGAGTACGATACAATGTATATTAAGGTAAAATCATAAGCTCAATTTTGGCATATCCTCCTGCAAATATTAAAGCGCAAATATTAATCAATCTAATCATTCGTTTTAGTGCTAAATAATTAGGGAATTGCTTATTAGAAAATAAAAAGATGGAAAAATGACAAGACTTACCTAAGATAAAATTCAAAGAAATAATGAATGGCAGAGTTCTCCATCAAGTTTTCATATGAATCATACCTTGCCTTCCATTCCGAGTCTGTACTTCTCTTCTACAACTACAGTATTATCCGACAAAGTCGTTACATCCTATGGAATTATTGGCCTAAGAGTAGCCGAGAACATTATAAAAGAATCTGATGCCTTAGCTTCTTGCGGAAGCGAATGAAATATTTGTTGGACAATAATAGAATCTATTGAACATTTGTTGGGGAATTTGGCGCCAACTTCTTCAATAAGCGAGCTTTTATATATTGTATAGATAAATTAAAAAAAGCTAAGGTTTAGGTATAGGTATTAGTCAATGGGGATTAATCTTTGTATGGAAAAGACTTTATCGGATGCACCATCCCTATCACGTGACTAGAGGTGGGAGCTAGGCCATTGAACCAAAAAAAAAAAAAAAAAAGAGAAGAGAAGGGATCATTAATCTTAATCTTATCCCATGACGTGTTCAAACAAGTAAAGTAATTGTAATAAAAATCGAGCCGAGCTGTCAAGCTACTAAGTCAACTTCCCTGTTAATTTAAATCTACGTAACCATATCTTTTTTAATTTTTTATTTCCCTAATCTCATAAATTTAATTATTCGGCTTGATGAATTATTCTTATCATCTCGGTCACAATCAAGAGCGCCTAATTTAATAGCGTTTCATTTATGTGCATTATTTCTTGTCCTAGATAGAAAGTTGTGTGTATATATTCCCTCCGTATTCTTCGAAGTGACCACGTTTTTATATTGAGACGTTTACTTTGAAGTGACCATTTTTTCTTTTTAAGCCTTAATTTACACTTACTAAAAGGGGTGGACACCACCATTAACTCCTTCATATATGTATTTCTTAAATATCGTGCCAAAAAAAAAGTTGTCACTTCGAAGTGGACGGAGGGAATATATGTTAGGTTTGTTTATACTTTGTAGTTTAATTTAAACTAAAAAATATCAAAACAGAAACCCACTTGAAAGATTAATTTATCTTGTAGCTAGTAGTTAATTAGATGATTCTCATGAATTGTTGTTAGAAACAAGGCTATTAAGAGTTGTACAATAATCTCATTTTTTTGGGTGTTCCTTTAATTTATACCTCCAAATCCAATTGATATATACGGAGTATATGTTAATTATATTAATTCATTTTGAAATAGAGAATATATAGCTTATTCAAGCCTAACGTTGCTCTCTCCCTCTATAAAGACCTCAACTCCCCCACTCCCATTCCTACTCCCTCCCACCTTTTTGCTATTTTAACTCATCAGCTTCGTCTTTGTCTTCAACCAAAAAACCTTAATTTCCTCTCCAAAAATAAATAGTATTTTATTTCCTTGAACTAAATTTTTCTGCTTTAATATAATTCTTCAAAACTATCTATTAATATTATACTACTACTGTAGGAGTATATATTATGGGACTTCTGGACAAGCTTTGGGATGAAACTTTAGCCGGTCCGACGCCAGATTCCGGCCTTGGTAAACTCCGCAAGCACAACTCTTTCTCCGCCAGTCTCCCGGCCGCACCACCGCCTCAGATCGGCGGCAAGGTTTCTCCGAGCATCCCAATTCCTGGAGCTGGAGGAGGGAATAACAACTATCGTAACCTTACTGTTTCCGTTGACTCGCCGTCATCTCCTTCCTCCTCCAGCGCTCCCAACTCTCCCTTTTCACGTAAGAATAAGATCAGTTAATTCTCTTGCATATATATATATATATATATATGGAAATTGGAATATTGGAAGTTTTTAATTAATTGGGGCATTTTTCTAATTTTGGGTTTGTTGTGGGTATACCGGGGTGCTTTTAGCAAATACACCTGGAGCTGGAGCTGGAGCTGGTGCTGGAGGAAATCTTAAGAAGTTTGCGAGGCGAAAATCATCGGCAGCTGCTGCTATGCAAAGCTCCGTCCCCATGTCTCCAACTGGCTATGATTGGTTGGTTTTTGTCTACACTTTTCTTACCATTTTCACTTAATTTTTGCTATTTAGTCCTTCTATCTATTCTGACATATAAGTAATATAATTGCTGTTTAATTAATTTGATTAGGATTGTGCTAAGTGCTTTGGATCGTTAGATATCCAACTTCCTCTCTTCTGAGACAGACTAGATATTTTGGTTTGCTGGCGGCTTTCTTCATCCATTCCATTCCATATACTACTGTGCAAAGGCCACTCTCTCCTTCTAGTACACGTGCCCACGTGGATAGCATCCATTGGCTTTGATCCCATCTTTTGTAGACCTAGACAGATGAAGATTTTTTGTCGCATCAAATATAATATAATTAATTCTCATTCAAACAGTAACACAATATTTTCTCTCTCTTACCATTTTACCCTTATGTATTTATACGATTTCAATATAATAATAATAATAATAATATAATAAAATAATACTAATAATAATTAATAAAATAATAATAATAATAAATAAATAAATAATAACAATAATAGTATAATAAGAATAATAAATCAATATAATAATAATGTAATAAAATAATAATATTAATGTAATAAAATAATCATAATAATAAATAAATAATATCAATAATAGTAAGTAAATAATAATAATAATAATAATATAATAATAATAAATATTAATAATTTAATAAAATAATAATAATAATAATAATAATAGTAATAGTAATAGTAATAGTAACAATTATAATAATAGTAATAATAATAATAAATAATAATAATAATTTAATAATAATATAGTAATAATTATATAATAAACAAGAATAATAATATAATAAATATAATAAGAATAATAATAATAATAATAACAATAATAGTAATAATTATAATAATAACAAGAATAATAAAAATAATAACTTAACAAATAATAATAATAATAATAATAATAATAATAATAATAAAATAATATATTAATAATAATATAAATAATAACAATAATAGTAATAATATAATAATAACAAGAATAATAAAAATAATAACTCAACAATATAATAATAATAATAAAATAATAATAATAATAATAATAATACAGAGTAATAAATATAAATAATAAAGGGTACTATTTAATCTCAATGATAAAAAGTGAAATCGGTAGGGGTATTTAATAAGGGTAAATAGTCAATTTAAATTTTAATCTAGAGTTTTGCAATTTGTACCAAACACAATATGATCATCCGGGTCTGAATTTTTGCTACCAAGGTGAGATGAATGATTCATCTGACACTATTCATATGAGTCATCTTGAGATGAATCATCATTCTTCATCTTGAGATGATTACCAAACGCAACCTTAATGTTTAGTGTACATATTGATATTGCTGTAATAAAATGGTCCCATCTCTTTTACGTCAACTCTCCATATTATTATAACATCATTTTAATTTCTATTCACACTTTTGTAAATAGAAAATACTTATATATATATATATATATTTCAGCAAATTGAAATTATACTCTATCAATGTCAATGATATTTAGACATCTTATTTTTTTATCAATCAACAAAGCCAATGCACCTCAATTTTAATTCAACTATTCATCATAAACAAAATTAATTGGGCAATTTCCGAGTAGTCAGTCAGTGCTCTCTAGCTTGGGGCGGGAGCTTGATGCAAAATATCAAAGTTAAACTATTTTATAATGGGCCCATTAAGATTAGTGGGCCGTGACTGAAATTATTTAATTTAGGAAGATGAAACTTGGGCATAAGTCTCGGTTCATATGTAGTGTAGTGTAGGCTGCATTTTATTAAGGAGTAAAAAAACATTAGGGAAACGACTTGTTTATAATTAAAATACTTGAGAATGTGCAGAAGAAGGCGTGATTCGGTGATTTTTGTCAGAGTTTAAATATTCCCAAAATTCGTGTTTGAGATTAGTTATTTTGACTCGAATAAGCAATCGTGAAGTTTCAAGTTTGTAAGTATGGTCCTAATTAATACAGTATTTGGTGAAAACATGTACTCCTATTTTGCATGTTGTTTCTTTTTCTTTAGATATAAATAGCAAATAATCAATAAACCTTTAAACTTAACCTCCGCAGTTAAGGCACGATTAATGAGATCACCTACCAATATATAGGAGCAACAAAAACTAAAATAGTGCAATCGATTTTTTATATATACAGATTTTTGAGGAGGAAATTTAAAGTATAAAAAAAGTATAGGGGTGTAGGTGCAATTTGTAGATTTAGTGATGATATCATCATACAGTATATATGTTTAAAGGTAGAAAAACATCCACAGTTCCACAATCATCAGGGACAGGGACTCTCTTTTGTCTTTCTTTCATCCGCACCGCAGTTAATTCTACATTTCTACGAACAACAAAAGTCAAGAAAATGTATTACTATTAAATTTAAAATAGCTAAAATAGATTCGATTTTGGTTGTTTCAAATTACAAACAGTAATAGTATCGAACGCCATTTCCATTCTTCGTCTGCACTCCACCTCCCCTCCCTCTCTCTCCTTTTCCACACTTCTCCGCGTCTCTCTGTACGTATCTTTAGAGAAGAAGGTGAATGAAAAAGGAGGAGTCGTGTACGGTGTATCCATTCCCACACGTACATAATATAATACATTGCGTTTTTTCTCACTAAACAACGGAGTAAAACCTAAGACCCTTTTGTAGGGTTGTTTGTTTATTACTATTATTTTGAACTGTTAAGCCCCGAAACCCTCGCATTTCTTTTGAAAATTGAATTGCATTTCGATTTTCTGGGTACTTGGATTTTGAATCCGACGATCGGCTTACCGAACTGAAGATCTCCGCATTGCCATTGTTGAGGTCAGCTCTTGGTTTTGTTTAATTCTCTTGGTGTTTAGTTGATTTGAGCTAATTCTGAATTTCTGGGCTGTTAATTTTATCTACTTAGTTGTTGCAAAGGTCCGATTTTCTGGCATTGCTTGTTTTGATTGAGCTGATGTTGAGTCAGGAAGATTTTGAGCTGAATCGGTGATTACCATTTTCATTCATGAGTTTATTTACTCTTATTTGGGTTTATTCAGATCTGATTGGATATTAGTTTTTCGTTAAAGGATATTAGTTTTTCGTTAAAGATAAGATTTTGAATTAAGATCTTGCTTCTGAGCTTTCATCATATTGGTTTTCTTACTTCAACCCCATTATATGAATGTTCCCGGTAGTGCATTGGTAAGCTGTATTTGCTTTTATGTAAATTACTGCATTTGGACATGCTTTTCATCGAAATTATCTTAATGGATGCATTTGGGCTTTGCTCATACTCCAATTCATCTGAACTTGCTTCTGATATATATTTTTTTTTTACTCGGGACACAGGCAGCTACAGCTCGGAACCAAGAGTAGTTGAATTTGTTGTACGTCGAGATTGTTTTTGGAGATGGGATTGCCTATGTGAAAGAGAGCAAAAAAATAAATAAAAATATTGCCTTTAACTAGAATGGCAAAGATGAAGTCAGATGCTCCTCTTGATTATGCTGTATTTCAGCTGTCTCCAAAGCGCTCACGGTTAGATATGGATATGGATTGTTTTTCATCGTAATCTGACTGTTTCAAGATGTTAGTTATTCACTATGATATCCTTTTGGCCAGATGCGAATTGTTTGTTTCGAGTGATGGGAGCACAGAGAAACTAGCCTCAGGATTGCTTAAACCATTCGTTTCACATTTACAGATTGCAGAGGAACAAGTTGCCTCTTCTGCAAAGTCAGTTAAGCTTGAAGTCGGGCGCCATAAGAATGCTGAAACGTGGTTCACCAAGGGAACGATAGAGAGGTAGTCTGATTTTGCAACGGACTAGTAAACCTTTTAATGCATGCCGGATGCAGTATTAAATCTAATGTATAGTATTGTCAACTTTAACATCTAGGTTTGTACGATTTGTGAGCACACCTGAAGTTTTGGAACTAGTAAATACTTTAGATTCTGAGATGTCACAGTTGGAAGCTGCTCGAAGGATATATTCACAGGTTATTTATTTTTGCAGCTGAAGTTTTAATTGATAACACCGGAAGAATTCTCTGTCTAATTGCTCTTTTTATCAATTTCAGGGAGCAGGAGATCAGCTTTCTGGTATGGATTCTTATTACTCGTTGAGATATATATTCTCTTATTAATCTAAATTTTCTATACCCATGAGATCTTGATGCAGATCCATCAAAGTGTTGATAGTTGCTTGCTCGTCATATTTGCTTCTTTTCTTCTCATCCTTTATGACAATATAAAAGGAGACTGAAGATGAATCTGAAATGAGATGCATGCTGCATAGGCAATTGAAATTAAATGGCTTGATCCAAACTAACAGTATGACTTTATGATAAGAGTGAAGGGTATCCATAAGCTCAAATATGCCAGCTCTAGATCGTACTGTTGCTCAACAATTGTGGATGTAATTCTGCTTTCCATAGGTTAAATGATTTGGCTAATGTTCTCTAATATATAAGCATAGCCTGCACTGACTTACTAGCAGCTATAGTCTAGATAAGATTTTGCTTTAACTCATTGGTGGTCATCATCTTCGAGGGAATCCTCCTATCTTTTGATAGCTCTATCTTAAAACAACCAACCCTTCTATTATCACAACAATGCTATATGGGCTTTCTTTAGCAAATCCCAGCCAAAAGCTGTGTGTGAGATTGATAAGATGTTAAGGGCAGTCATGACATGTGATAAGGTATGAAACGAGAGAATAAAATCGCACACCGTGCGCCAAGCCTCCGGGCTCCCAAAATAATATTAATCTCCGATATCCACCAAAAGTACATGCATGGGGTATTTATAGGTAATCCCCTAACCCTAATCTACCAATAATAGTTTACATAATAATAATAATATAATAATAAAACTAATTAATGAATCAACCCATATCTCCGGCCCACTAACGTGAGCCCTAATCCCGTCCCCTTCTTCTGTAGACTAACAGCGGCTTCGACTTCGGCCCATCTGCTCCGAGCTCACCATCTTCATCTGCTCCGAGCTCACCCTCTTCTCCATCCTCACTTTGCCTCATATCAACTCCATCCCCCTTCAAAACGACCTTGTCCACAAGGTCGAAATCTGGAAACTGAGAACGAAACTCTGCAGCATCAACCCATGTTGCCTCATCTCCCGCTTGTCCCAACCATCGTACCAGGAACTGCTCACGCGACCTGCCCATGTCCTCCACCAACCTTGTATCCAATATCGCCTCCGGCTCAAACACAGGTCCTGCGGAAAGTTCCAAGGTAGCAGGCAGTTCGGCCTCCACTGCATGCTCTCCTATCACACTCTTAAGTTGGGACACATGAAATACCGGGTGAATACGGCTGGACGACGGAAGTGCCAACCTATAGGCCGCCTCTCCCACTTTAGCCTCGACGCAGAACGGCCCATTATACTTCGCCGCCAACTTATGTTGAGGATTACGATTCGCCGACAATTGACGGAAAGGCCTCACCTTCACGAACACTTTATCACCCATAGCATACGACACCTCCCGTCATCTCTTATTTGCTTGCTTTACCATTCGTTGTTGAGCGACTTCCAAGTTGCGACGAAGACTACGCAACATCTCATCGCGACTCCCAAGAACCTCCACTACTGCCGCCATACTACACTCTCCGGGCAAGAAACGCCTGATCGTAGGAGGCGGTCTACCATAAACCACCTCAAAAGGTGTCATCCGGGCTGCGGTTTGGTAAGATGTATTGTAAGAGTACTCCGCCCACGCTAACCAACGCAGCCATTGCTTTGGTTGCTCCCCCGTAAAGCAACGCAAATAAGTCTCAACCACCCGGTTTAATACCTTTGTCTGGCCATCGGTCTCAGGGTGATAGGCTGTACTAAACTTCAATTGCGTCCCGACTGCGCAAGCAATTCCCTCCAAAAAAGAGCTCATAAAAATCGAATCTCTATCACTCACTATAGATCTCGGAATTCCATGCAGCCGCACTACTTCCCGAGCAAAAACCTCAGCTACAGAACGCGCCGATAAGGGTGGTTTTAGCGCCATAAAATGCCCGTACTTCGAAAGCCTGTCAACCACCACCAAAATAGAAGAAAATCCTTTCGACTTCGGCAAACAAGTAATGAAATCCATTGAAATGTCTTCCCAAATCAGCTCCGGAATCGGAAGAGGTTGTAACAATCCCGCCGGTGATAAAGCTTCATATTTCAACTTTTGACACACAATACATTCAGCCACAAATTTCCGAACCCGTCGAAACATGCCCTTCCAGTGTACATTCTCAGCCAATCTTCTATAAGTCCGAAGAGCCCCAGCATGTCCTCCGGTCGGAGACGCATGAAACTCCTCCAGCAACTTCGGAATCCACTTCGAGTCCACCGGTAACACCAACCGTCCCTTAAAAAACAATCGGCCACCCCGCAGCTCGTACCCCGGCTTCGCCCTCTCATCAGCCGCCAACGCATCCATCACGCCTTGGAGTTTTCGGTCCCTCCATTGCTCCTCCCTCACATCCGATAAACCCAACCAATCCGGTAGCGACAAAGCAGCCAAAGATACCCCCTTGGCTCTCCTTGACAAGGCATCGACGGCGGCATTTGAGACGCCGGTCTTGTATTCGATTGAAAAGTCGTAGCCCAATAGTTTTGCCACCCAAATCTGCTGTGAGGGAGTCGTGATTTTCTGCGACAACAGATGCTTCAAGCTACGGTGATCGGTGCGCACAACAAACTTCCGTCCGATCAGATAAGGACGCCAATGTTGAATAGCCAAGGCTAGGCCTATCATCTCACGCTCGTAGGCTGATTTAGAAAGACTACGATCGGCTAGCGACTTGCTGAAGTATGCGATTGGACGCCTTTCCTGCATTAATACCGCCCCAACTCCGCTTCCCGACGCATCACACTCAACTACAAAAGGTTGATCAAATTTGGGCATAACTAACACGGGCGCCTCTGTTAGTGCCTTCTTCAATTTCTCGAATGCCTGCTCAGCCTTAGCCGTCCACACAAACTGGGATGACGCCTCCTTCTTTAGCAGTGCTGTCAAGGGCTGAGCCATCATGCCATATTCTCGTACAAATCGACGGTAGTAACCCGTCAATCCCAGGAATCCACGCACCTCCTTAATCGACCTCGGCCTCGGCCAATCCAATACCGCACTCACCTTACTCAGGTCCATCGCCACTCCCTCCGACGAAACGATGTGACCCAAATACTCCACTTGTCGGCACCCAAATAAACATTTCTTATAATTGGCCTTGAACTGATTTTCCCGCAATAGCAACAACGTCTGGCTCAGATGTAACTTGTGCTCCTCCAAAGTCCTGCTATATACGAGAATGTCATAAAAAATACCAACACTAATTTCGAAGGTAGGGTCGGAATAGATCGTTCATGGTAGATTGAAACGTTGCCGGTGCGTTCGTCAACCCAAAAGGCATCACCAAGAACTCATAATGGCCGCTGTGTGTGCGGAAGGCCGTCTTGTGGATGTCAGAGTCCGACACCCGAATCTGGTGGTACCCCGAACGTAAGTCGATCTTTGAAAAGATCACTGCGCCTGCCAGCTCGTCTAGCAACTCCTGAATGATTGGTATCGGGTATTTGTCCGGTACCGTTACTTTGTTCAGCTCTCGATAGTCCACACAGAAACGCCAACTTCCATCCTTCTACTTAACCAACAAAACTGGGCTGGAGAACGCACTAGAACTCGGTCGAATAATCCCGGCCAATAGCATATCCGCCACTAATCTCTCGATTTCATCCTTTTGCAAGTGTCCGTAGCGATACGGCCGCACCGAAACTGGGCGAGCTCTGGGCAAGAGCTCAATGTGATGATCAGTGGCTCGGTGCGGCGGTAAACTTGTTGGTTTCCCAAAAATCTCCGCATATTGATCCAACACCCCTCGTACCTTACTTTCATCCGCTCCCGACAGCTTCGCCGCCTCCGACTCTACAATAACTGCCCAGCACTCAGCTTCCCGCGTCCTCACCAATGAACGTAGGCCTACGGGCTGCCTACTGTTGGCCGAGTCCCCTCGCAACACGACTCTCTTTCCTTTGTCCTTGAACGACATCATCATCTTCTCCAAACTTATTCTGATCTCCCCTAACGTCACCAACCACGCAGCTCCCAAAATAACATCTACGCCTCCAATGCGAAGGAGAGGTAGTCAGCCACCACCTCATAGTCTTCCAACGTCATCACTAGGCCTTTGCACAGCCCACCTGTAGCTTGCCGCGTCCCGTTGCCGAGCTGAATACCGACCCTCACGAAAGGATCAATGTCAGCCTGAATCAACGGTACCAAGGTGGAAGAGATGAAGTTGTGGCTGGCGCCACTATCAACAAGGACAGTCACCGTCCTTCCCCGCATGACTCCGCGCAACCTCAGCGTTCCCGGACTCGAAATCCCCACCATCGAGTACATGCGGAGTGTTCCCTCCTCCTTTTCCAACATCTCCCCTTCCTCTAACTCCTCTTCCAGTCCATCGGCATCCACCAATTCGGCGTTCCGAAACTCGATCTCCTCTTCCGGTTCGGCCACCATCACCCGCAGCTCTCTCATCGGACAAACCTGCGAATGATCGGGGGAATACGGCTTCTTGCACTTGAAACACAGCCCTTTGGCGCGGAGGTCCGCCAATTTGTTGTTGGTGCGCCGAGTGAAACGGTTGCGGGCCGTTGATTGCTCTGAAGCTTCTGGATGAGGCGTTGCTCCTTTCGGGCCCGCGCGGGCAGCACTTCCCACACTACTTCCGCTGCCTGTTGTGGTGGGGTTAGTTCCGAAAGGTCGCGAGTACCCCCCGGTCCGCGCCCCTTGGCTCTGGACACTCCGGAATGGCCATCCTTCAGCCGGAATGGAAAGGTTATCCTCCACGTCGCGAGCTAATTCCATGGCTGTCTCAATGTCTTTAGGCCGCAGCAGCCGTAGTGCTCCCCTCACCGAAGCCTTCAGCCCGTTCATGAAATTGCCGAGATAATGCTCGTCGTTCAACCCTGGCACCTGACCCGCGAGCTGCACGAATACTGAAATATATTCATCCACCGAGCCTGTTTGTTTCACCGCCATCAACCTCTCATACGGGCTGCCCTTGAATCTTGTATCGAAACGGGAGACTAGGGCGCTCGAAAATTTCTCCCAAGTGATGTCGGGTTGGCGTGCCTTCAACCATGTCACCCAGTGCAGCGCCTCGCCGTCCATCGCGACCACACGTGCAACTCGAATTGTTGATTAGCGCGCGCCAACCACCCTATCGGATCCTCCCCTGCAAACGTCGGAAGCTGAACGACGTCGATCTGTTTCTTCGGCTCCAGTATCTTTCCGTCTTCTCCCGTCATTCTCGATGAATCTTCTCCCTCTAGGCCACTAGATTTCTCCGGGTTCAAGATCGCCTTCGATAATTCTGCCAACGTTGCGGCTATGTCGGCCAATTTCAGGTTGGTGGTCTGCTGCCCATCCTGAACACGCTCCAGCCGTTCGCAAGTTTGCTGCAGTTGACTCTTGATCTCCTCCTGATCCTCCTCTAATTTCTCCAATCGTTCCGATACTGATCGTGTTGTCATCTCCGCAGGACGGGGATCCGGCAGGTCGGACCAATTGATAAGGTATGAAACGAGAGAATAAAATCGCACACCGTGCGCCAAGCCTCCGGGCTCCCAAAATAATATTAATCTCCAATATCCACCAAAAGTACATGCATGGGGTATTTATAGGTAATCCCCTACCCTAATCTACCAATAATAGTTTACATAATAATAATAATATAATAATAAAACTAATTAATGAATCAACCCATATCTCCGGCCCACTAACGTGAGCCCTAATCCCGTCCCCTTCTTCTGTAGACTAACAGCGGCTTCGACTTCGGCCCATCTGCTCCGAGCTCACCATCTTCATCTGCTCCGAGCTCACCCTCTTCTCCATCCTCGCTTTGCCTCATATCAACATGCTTGGCGTGAGAAACCAAATGAATCAAATATATATATTACTAGGTAAATGAACATATAATGTTAGGCCATCGCGATCCTTGCTGTAGCACCACTTCTAACTATGTACACGTGTAGTCTATTTGGCATGGAAGTTTTAGTGTTTTACAAACCTTACACTTGTGTACTTGTGTATTACTATTATATGACAGAGTTATATACTAAATTGTTTCTTTTCATCCGACTGCTGTTATTATTATGTATTATTATACCGTAATTCATTCAGATATATCGTTTCCAGGTAGAGGTGGTTCTGGGGTGCCATCTGGAGATGATGCCACAAAGTATGACCTCCTAAAACTCCTTCACTCTTCGTTTTTTTTCTTCTTTTTTTTCTTTGACTGCTAGTGTAGTAGTGGGAATTGACTGATAATCAAATGATATGACTCAAAGGTTATGTTTTCATAGGAAATTTCATGAAAATTTGAGCATAGGTGATTGAGGCTAGTGAAAATAATCAATAATCGAAGAAGCTGCAAAATCAGCAACCTCTAGCTTGTCTGCTGCAAAACTAGATTGCAACTTAACTTTTGCTGATTGCTCTTTGTGCTTTCTTTTCCTTATATGAAATTATGAATACAGGAAAGAGCTTTTAAGGGCTATCGACGTGAGGCTCGTTGCAGCGCGTCAGGACCTCTCCAATGCCTGCGCTCGCGCTGCTGCTGCCGGCTTCGATATTCAAACAGTCTCAGAACTTCACAACTTTGCTGATAGCTTTGGTGCTCATCGTCTAAAGTAAGGACTCTTGTGTTGGGTTTATGTTTCATTTTCTTTTTTTTGGGTAAGAAATAGATAAACTATTTTTCCAAAAAAATAAATAAAGGGGCGTATTGAATGATATCGATTGTGCCAAAACAATACTAGGTGTGAAAAAGTGCCCTAAAATTTGTAAGCAATGCAGCCCATCTCTCTAAATTGATTTCGATTTTTGTGCGTGTTTCAGCGAAGCATGCAGAAAATTCAAATCGCTAAATGAGAGACGGCCCGAACTCACTCAACCATGGAGATCTGCACCCGACGATCGCGATCGCACCGTCCGATCCTCCTACGGTTCTGACATGTCAATTGACGACGATGACGGGGCGGCACCTTCTCCGCCACTGCCATCGAATCCCCCCACCGCTACCTTCACCACACGTCGCGCTTTCAGCAGAGAGTCCAGCACAGAGAGGGAAGCTGTAAACAAGCCGCCCAGCGGCGCCGCTGCAGAAAAAGATGGAAAGGATGAAAGCACAACCCCTGATCCGGCACCGTCAATTCAAGCGAGTCAGCCATCGAGGCGACTCAGTGTGCAGGATAGAATCAACATGTTCGAGAATAAGCAGAAAGAGAATTCTGGCGGGAAGCCTGCCGAGCTGCGGAGGTTGTCCTCCGACGTGTCGGAAAAGGCAATTTTCAGGAGGTGGAGTGGCGTTAGTGATATGAGCATAAGCCTTGATTTGAGTTCTGACAAGAAGGATGCCGATAGCCCCGTGTGTAATACGGCATCTGCAGTGGCTTCATTGGACGGAAAAATTTTGAAGTCGAAGGATGATAGTGTAGAGATATCATCTGCTGCAAAGCCAGAAATGAAGGTATCAAACTTAAAAGCTGCTGCATTTGCTAGTTCTGAGCAGTTATCCGAGTCTAACAAGAATGATTCCAATTTGGGTTCTGGTGAAAGTGATATTTTGAAAAATCAAGAACGTGGGAAGACTCAGTCAAGGTCGTTTATAGGCAGGACTGAGGTTCAAGAATGTTCGGAAGATGAATTTTCGAATCAAGGGAAATTGAGGGATGGAGCACAAATGACTGGGTTCAAGGATCAGGTTTCATCTTCTTCGTCTCAGATTCAGCGTGTGCAGAGCAAATCAGGTCAACAGGCTGAAGTTTCAGAACAAAGTGAAGGCTCTGAATCAAGGGATGAGTTTGATAAGGAAGTTAGGGTGAAGTCTGCCCAGAAGGCTGTAGTCGATAGTGGTGCTGGCACAAGAATCCGTCAAGCTTTTGCTTCCCGTTATAAGGGGATTGAAGGTGAATCTTCTTCCTCTGTTCCGAAAGAGGTAAGGTCTGTTAAACAAACTGAAGTAGTTGAAAAGAAAGAATCAGGTGCCTCTGTAGCCCGAGCTGAGGTAACACTTCTGCTGAAAACTGAAGTTGGTCGAAAGAAAGAAAACCCCATGTCTGAGAAAGTGTTAGATAATCGTGTGTTGAATCTTGAAGATTCTGGACCTCAGAAACTGAAGTTCAGCAGACAAGTTTTGACTGCTGATCTAAGTAAAAGGGCTCGAATTCAACGAGATGATGCTAGTTCTAGTGGGAACAATCGGTCCCAATTTTCTGGCCAAGTAACAGAAGATTTTCAGGAATGTTCCGATTCTTTCTCAACTCCCACAAGCCAAGCTCAGAGAGTGAGACAACCGAAAGGTAATCAAGAACTTGATGACTTGAAGATCAAAGCAAGTGAGCTTGAAAAAATGTTTGCTCAGCATAAATTGCGGGTTCCTGGAGATCAATCCAACTCTAGCCGTAAAGGAAGGTCAGAAGAGACGCCACGTGAACCTTCAAGTAGTTTACAATACGCAAAACAAATTGCAGATGTTACTTCTCAATCTAGTAGTAGTAGGCTTTCCAAGAACTCAACCAAGTTTGATTCTGCCTCTCCCGTTAAAGCTGTTGATAGCCACTACGAAAGTGATGCTATGAATACTAAGTTTTCTGACCTTAGTATTTCGGAGAGCTCCCGTGGGAAGCTCTATGATAGATATATGCAAAAGAGGGATGCGAAGCTTAGGGAAGAATGGAGTGCCAACAGGGAAGAGAAAGAAGCTAGGTTGAAGTCTTTGCAGGATAGCATTGAGAGGAATAGATCAGAGATGAAGGCTAAGAATTTCGGACAAGATTCTGTATCAAGTGCTCATCGACGTGCTGAACGAGTCAAATCATATAATAGCAGGTCAATTATGAAAAGGGAACAGGTAGATTCTCAATAGTTGTGTTATATATATATGTATATATATATATATATATGTCTCTAATGAGTGGATCTTACTTCTATTTCTAATTTTAGGTTTTACTGGAGTAGTCTTTCTGATGATTTTTAACCGACTATATAAAAGTTTCCTTTTGACAGCAACACTTAGATTTTGGGGACAGTGATGATGATGAGGAAGCATCCGATTTTCCAGAGCAACGTAGTTTTCATGAGAACAAGGGTTTGAATGATACTTCATCTAGAGAAGGCGTTTTTAGAAGTGTCCAGGGGAAAAAACATTTAGCCGTTAATAGGAGTTTGTTGTCTACTCCGCAAACTTCAGCAGCTCCTGTTCCAAGGTCTGCTGTGAAAAATTCTAGCATTAGTTCTGGGAAACGAAGAATGCTACCGGATAATCCACTTGCACAATCTGTCCCGAACTTTTCTGGAGCCAATAAAACAACTCGCTCACAAGTTAAAAGCTATGCTCGCAACAGAAGTTTGAATGATGAAGTTGCTGTTGTTAGGGAGGATAAATCACATCGAGCACAATCAATGAAGAAAAGTTCTGCAAATCCAAATGGCTTTAGAGAAATGCCTCCCATGGACTCAGATGATGTATCCACACCAAAACCCGATGAGGAAATCCAGAATAATGTTGTAACCAAGCCTTTTCTTAGAAAGGGTAGCCGCAATAGCTTTGTTGCTCAATCAAGTATTCTAAGAGAGAAGGCCTCAAGAGTATCTGAGCTTATACACGATGAAGAAGAAAATGGTGATATGGAATCTGGACCTGAGGAGTTCTTAAGTATGGTTGAAGATGAAGCAGAAGAAGAACTTGAAAGCTTAAAAACTGAAGGTCGGGATGTTTCTGACAATGAGGAGCTTAAACAGGGGATGAAAACAGAGAATTCCATAAATTCCGAGTCAGAAAATGGTGATGGTGCCTTAACATTCTCTCTTGTGGACCAGGCCTTAGGTTCTAAGTTTCCTATACCTTCGAGCTTCCATCCCATTGAATCTATACCAGATTGGTCGGGGGAAAGTCCTGTGTCATGGAATTCACATTCTCAGCATCCCTTTTCTTACCCTAATGAGATGTCTGATATTGAACCTTCAGTGGATTCACCAGGAGGAAGTCCTGCCTCTTGGAATTCACACTCCTTAAATCAAATAGAAACTGATGCAGCTCGAATGAGGAAGAAATGGGGAGCTGCACAGAAGCCAATGTTAGTTGTACATTCCTCCAATAATGGATCCCGCAAGGATATGACTCGTGGAATCAAACGGTTATTGAAGTTTGGAAAGAAAAAACCTGGTTCAGAGAGTCTGGTTGACTGGATCTCCGCAACCACATCCGAAGGAGATGATGATACTGAAGATGGAAGAGATCCTGCTAATAGGTCATCTGAAGATCTGAGGAAGTCAAGAATGGGATCTTCTCAGGCTCAAGAGGATAGCTTCAACGATTGCCAGTATTTCAATGAATCAGGTGATTTATGATGTATGTTTGTGCATTAATGTTTGCTTGTCTGTTCACAAGCCTTGCTGGTTGCTGTATCAAACTCTCCATGCATGTACATATATCTTGATTTCACAATGTTACTTCAAGTGCTGAGTTCTACAAATAGCACTGTCCAAAGCCTTCATAATGAGTTGTTATTTTGTGTTTTAGTTATTGGGAATTTCGTGAAAGATCACTTCCTGGAAAATTTTGGAGTGAATTAGCAATAAATTTATCCTGTAGTAGAACATTATGCGATGGTTGTTCGATAATCTTTTTCTTTGCTCAAACCACATTCTCTAATTACTTGGCTCACCGTTGTCTTTGGTGTACATATAAACACACTCAATTTCAGATAAGTTGATTAATTATGATCAATGTTGTTTACCTTACTTCAGCTAATAAATTGGACAAGGTATAGAGTTTTCCACCAGTGTCTGTTATATGCAAGAATGAGAATATTGGTTTCTCAATGGCTTTCAAGCTGTTGCTTTCGTGTACTATTACCTACTTTGTTTGCACATATATAAAGATCAGGCTTGAGAGTTCTAAAGGCCTGTTTGTTGACGCATGACCCTTTTTTTTTTCCACAGTTCAATCTTTGCAGGATTCAATCCTAGCATCTCCAGCCAACTTCAAACTCAGGGAAGACCACTTGTCTGGAAGCACAATCAAAGGTGAAATTTACGGTACCACATTTTTCGACAATAAAAACTTCAAAACATTATGAAACATTTCCTTGACTGAACCTTGTGAAAATCTTGCTTACTGAAAGTTTGAATTTAGATCTGGAATATGTCTTCTAAAGCCTATAGAAGATAGATTTAACTAGCTCACGATTTCCAATATAGTTAATCTTCAAGTCAAAACCAGAGGTTTTGCATTATGAATGCAATTCACATACATTTCTTATTCTTGGTGTGGGCCTGTTTCTATAAGTCTATAACACTTGTATTAATATTCAGCTCCAAGATCATTTTTCTCATTATCAACATTCCGGAGCAAGGGCAGTGACTCGAAGCTCAGATAGTTGATTCTGAAAACATCTTCATCAATCACTGTACAAATGCATCATCGTTGTCCGTTACAGTCCTAAATGGCTCTTGTATAGTTGCACACCTGCAGAAGATAAGTATCGCAGTATACTATTTTGGGTTTGTTGAGAGTAAGCTATATCTTGTAGAATCAAAGTATTATGCTGTACATGTGATGAATTCATAGTTCCAATTGGTGGAATAACAATGTGATTTTGGTTAAGCTAAAAGCATTATTCTTTTATGCATAATAATGTAAAAACGTAATATTGACAATTGAATATGAATCATGTTAATAGCTGCTGGTTTAAGGTTGTTGTATTTCAGTTTGAAGCAAGAATCAATAAATGCTTGCCTTTAGCAAATACTCCGTAGTCTGTATGTAATGTTCCACAAATTAGGCCATCTTAATGGGTCCTTTTGCAGTAAGGTAAATTTGCAGATGTTCAATAGTGTTAGTAATCTAAAGATCCTTATTGACCAGCTTTATGTGAGGGTTGTCATAAATTATAGAAATACAATCATTACTAAAAACTAATTAATATCCATCATCATTTTACTAAATTCTACGCTTTCATTGTCCTTCTCCTCCTTAAGGACGGATATTTGATGCACCATGTCCATCCTTGTTTTGTAAGAGAGATTCTTCATCGTGCATGCATGTACAACATGGACATGGCCAGGGGCGGTGCAAGCATTGTCCGGGCCTTGTGCAAGTTTGAAAAGTAGGCCTTGTTTTTGTTAAAAAGAATAAAATTTTAAATTTATAAATATAAATTATAATTTTTTTCTTAAAATTATCCCTCGTTTTAATTTGCAATACCGCAATAAAAAGTGAGTTAAAAAAAATGGGCCCTTGTTTTCATTTGCAATACTCAAAAATACTTTTTTTTATTTGTAATACTCAAAAATTAAAAAAAAAAAAAAAAAACTAACTAAAGTTATGGGCCCAAGGGTTACTGTAATAAAAACTGAGGTTAAAAAAATGGGCCCTTATTTTCATTTGCAATACTCAAAAATAAAAATAAAAAGTTAAAAGAATACATAAGCTAATATTATGGGCCCAAGGGGTTTCGAGAACCCAAGACCACTAGGATAGCTTCCCGGAAGCTACACCAACTGCTCTAAAGATATTTGTTAGATATGAGTGGTGAATAATTATATATGTATATATAACTTGGGTTCAGAAATATGGGGCCCAAATTTTTCAGGGGCCCTGTGCGGTCGCCCACCCCGCACAGGCCCAAAACCGCCTCTGGACATCACCCATTTCTCGATCGACCAATTAGGGCAAATCTCAATCTTGATGGGGGCATTGTGTCTTCCTCCCGATCTTGATTACTTCGAGACATTCCTTATTGTGGGGAGTCATCCATAAAGATTCTAGGCGTCGCCATTTTTGTCTGCGGTGGTTGGCGTTGATTGATTGGAGAGAAAATGCGCGTGGGTTGAGAAGGAGATTGATTCGAAGTTTCTGAAATTTGGAAGAAAGGATCGAGTTAGTGTAAGATCATATCTATCTATATATATACGCGTATCTATATATGTCAATGTAGGTGTTACAAAGTCAGATTAAATTATATTAAAAAAAAGAAGTTTAATACGTAATTATATTCATTTTAAGTGTTAAGTGTCTCATCATAAAAGTTAACTTAACTTGAAATGAGCGAGCCAACCTGAATTTCTAGCGTAAAGACCATGGGTTTGCTCTTGCCCGCGAATTTTGGTAATTTATATTTTTTTGATTGATTATATGGTAAGTTATACAATGTCTTTCTATTTTCTAACTATTCTCTTTAGCCAATAATGGTAATTACTAGGAATGCTGTAATCACAAAATTGATGTAATTTTGTTGGATGCTTGATTGTCGGTTAGCTTAAAATAAAATAAAAAAACAAGGCATGAGGGTTGTTATCATTAATGGTGAACAACCACTTAAAATAATACGTAAGAAACATAAAATGTTTGTTGGATCATTATGCCTAAACTAAAGAAGTATTCAAACATGATTTAAAGAAAATAAAAAAACATAATGATGAATATGCAGTTGACTTTAACTAACTAACCTTGTCAACTGCTTTAATTTCTATTTACACAAAGGAAGTGCACAACGACAAAGTTTGTTTATCCAATCTCATTCTTATATATAAAAGTTGGTGATGAATATAATCATGCAGTAGCAACTAGCTAGTGGGTATAATTAATTTGAAGTACTACGATATTATAATTGCTCTCACCCTCTTACAATTAAGCCACTCCCTCTCCCTCGATATCGAAATCTCAACGTCCAAAAAAGAAATGACGCACCCTGAAGGGCAAAATTGTAAATTCATAGTTCTAGTTTTTAGGACAAGGTTGTCCCTTGGCTTGAAAGGCAAGAAGGAATTGTTGATGATTACATTACGTGCCTCCCATGTAAAGTAAAGTAATCAACATACATACTTCATGCCCTCCATCACCAGGTTTGCTTTTTTTTTTTTGGCTACCAAAATATTCTCTTTTCTTATACTAGCATAACTATATATGTGCATTCAAAAATAAAAATAATACAGTATATAATACTACAAAATTATATTTTAAAACCCGTATTAGGTTTCGGTGGAAACGCGTGTCGGAAAAGTCAATAAAGTGAATGCGGACTAATATAGTGGGATGGAGGTAGTATAATATATTTATGTTAAGAGATAATATTATTTTTTACGTATATCAAGTGGTTAAGATTCTTCGAATACATATTTGATCCAATACCAAAGATTGGATTACTACAAGATTTTAGAAATTTACTTATGTGATCAAACTTGAATGAGAACAAAAATGACTTAAGTTGAAATTTTCTTAAACTTATTGTATTCGTTAAAATATGTTAATCAGTAATTTATGAGAAATTATCCCAAATGTTACTAAATAAGCATTTTAGTAATCAAACCTCTAATTACAACATTTCTTTTACCATGGTTATTGATTTCCGCAAATATAAATTCAATTTTAATATAAATTATGATGACATAATATGTAAATTATGTTTTATAAAATAAGGCTCTATTAATATAAGTAAAGATTTTTATCAACTCTCTCTCTCTAGATTCTCGTTGGAACCAAGTTATACTGGATCTGTTTCTCTGCGTAGGTACTTATGTCATTCTTCTGTAAGAATGTATGCTATTTTCTTGCAAATATGTCTCCTTGTCAATCGTTTGGTCTCAAAAATGCATCATCCTACCTTAAATAGACAAGTGTATTTTGGAAGATAATCATCCAATCAATTTCTTTTCTTATTCGTACAATCTTCTGAAGCCAAAAAAAATTGAGCTTTTTTTTTTTTTTTTACTTTTTTCATATCCAACTATTTGCTTTCCAAAATTTTGATCTCTTGCCTTTTCTGCAAAATATATTGTTTGAGAGAGGGAGAGAGAGAGAGAGTAGCTGTTCTTCTGCCTGCAGAATTTGAGCTTTTGCAGTCAGGTATAATTCATTCATTAATTTGGCCAAAGAATCTACATTAATTAATTTGCCTTCTCAGATTACATTTCGCTCAAATTAAAGAAACAGAAAAAGAGAGGTGGAAAGATGGCATCTCTAGTGCCAGGAGTACTGATGAAGCTCCTCCAAAGCATAAACTCCAACTTAAAAGTTAGAGGAGAGTACCGTTCAGCTCTTCTACAGGTGATCACCATAGTTCCGGCCATCTCCGGCTCCGAGCTCTGGCCCGATCACGGCTTCTTCATCAAGGTCTCCGATTCCTCCCACTCAACATACGTCTCCCTCTCCAAATCAGACACCGATCTCATCCTCAACAACAAGCTACAATTAGGCCAGTTTTTCTACGTCGACAAAATGGAGGCCGGAACTCCGGTGCCTACCCTAGTCGGGGTCAGGCCGATCCCGGGGCGCCATCCCTTCGTTGGGAACCCTAAGGATCTGATGCAGCTTCTAGAGGCTTCTTCTGAAGAAGGGAATGGTGAGAATAAGAATGTTGAGATGATGATGGAGGGTACAGGGAAAGAGGAGAGTGGGAGTGGGAAGAAGAAGTTTGTGATAAAAGAGGAGAGGAGTGGAGTTGCTTCTAGGTATATGCAGGGTGTTGTGAAGCATAAATCTCAATCTCAAATGGATGGGAAAGAGAATGAGATAATTGAGAGTGGTAGGAATAGGAAACTTTCTTCTTCTTTGAAATCTAGGCATCCTGAGGTATGATTTTTTGATTTCCTAATATAGCTTGTGTTGTGTTGTGTTGTGTTGCCCTCTATTTAATTTGCTTCTTCAATTCTCTGTTTCAAGAAAATGAAAATGAATAAATTTAAATCCTAATAAAACATTGCAGTCAAGAGCATCTAGTCCAGAGGGATCAACAAAGAAATCACCAGACACAACAGATTCAGTGAGCAGCAAAGGGGAACAAGTCCCAACTTCCAAGAATATTCTGACAACAGCAAAATCCTCCTCAGAAAAACAAGAATTCATCAACTCCTCCATTACTCCATTGGCTAATGCCAATAACAACAAGAAGCAATCTTCTTCTGACCCAATCATCTCATGGTCCAATCTTCCACCTACCCTTCTCAAGCCTGCCAAGGTATACTATACATTTAATATAATTAAATCTTTTTTTTTCTTTTTTCGAAATACATCGTAGCTCACGAGCTTACATATTATATATAGGGAATGGTTAGGAAAGGCCAGTTGGCTTCTCTAGTAGCAGCACAAGCTCAGAAAGAAGCAAATTTAGCAGCCAATCTTGCCAAGTGCCTCAGGTTATTATCATTTGGAATTTGTTTCTAATTAAATACTAATTCTTGATCAAATGTCATTTACTACTTTATAAAACAACTTGTATTATATTCAATGTGTTATATATATATGCAGTATGTTTGGTGATCTCTGCTCATCAGCCTCTCCCCAAAGCCCTCATCTTCATCTATCAACATTCTTCAAACTGCAACAACTCATCGATAAAGCAGATGCAACTGATCCATCCACACAAGTTTGGGACAATCTACACACAAACTCCATATTACTGCAAGAAAAAGACAAACCTAACAGATCAAAGTTTGTTAAGAACTCAAATCCCAACACAACAAACATGACCAAGACTCGGAGGATTTCATCACAACTCAGCAATGCCGATAAGCAAGAATGGTCCAAGGCGGAGAACTCGAAAGAGATGATGGAGGTGCTGAAGATCCTAACGAACGAGACGCAATCTTGGTTCTTGAATTTCCTGGAAGAAGCTCTTGAGTTCGGATTCCGGGGAAGCCAAGAGAAGAAGGGGAAAGAGAGCTCGGCTCGGGTTGTTGAACAGAACAACCACATTGCTCTGACGTTGTCGCAGCTCAAACAAGCAAACGAGTGGTTGGAAAAGGTGAGAATTGGAAGCAGCAGCTTAGGAGTGGAGAGAAGTGAAGTTTTAGATAAGATCGATGGTTTGAAGCAGAAGGTGTATGCATGTCTGCTCATTCATATCGACTCTGCTGCATCAGCTTTGGACACCAGAAAATCTCTTTGATCACATCACATTCACATGCATATTATGTAAAATGTGTATAACTTATTACATGATGACTTTGTTTTGTGTAAATTAAATTAAGGTCTAAATATGCTGCTTTTTTTTTTTATAATTATTATTATTGTTTAAAGTGGATGGGCGATCACCCTTGTAACTTGCAAACATGGATGAACTGTTGCATCGTCTTTTAGATGTTTTGGTGCTTATACAGTTATACTCGATTGAAAATCGTGATAAGTCGGGAAAAGAAAGAGCTTTCGATTTGTTATGTTTTGTAGTGCAATATAAATTTCCAGCATTGTTTGAAATAATACATGTATTTTTTTTAAGGGAAGAATAATACTCCCTCCGTCCCAGGACAATTGACACATTCATTAAATATATATGAAGTATAAAATATTCAAATGTGTTATCATGTTGAACTTACTTGAACGCAATTAAAGATGGGGGGATTTTAAACATAGTCCCCATTTATCTCCTTTATAAGCCCCAAATAAAAATAATAATAAACTTAATTATGAATAGACTATTGTGCCCCTTATGTAGCCCCCAATAATCAATTCTTAACAAAATATAATTAATCCGGTTATGCAAAATTGCATATTTTGAGCGGACCCCATAGTGATCAAGAGAAAAGACAATCATCTTCCATTTCATTTTTATACTCCGTCATTGGTCATTTATTCTTTCATGTCCTCTTCTCCTTTTTTTTTCATACCTTTCTTGCTCTCTAAATGTAAACTGCAACTGCAACCTAGAGCAGAAAATAATTGTACTGGGGAATTCAAAGAGCGAAAATGGGATATTTTAGAATATTAATGGACTTCACGAATGGTCTGTGATGGGAGGGATAGCCGACAATTCTGAACATCGTACCCAAAAGCCAACACCTTCTTCATCTTCTAGGTTCTATAACGGCTTAAATATCTGCTGCTACGCATACGCTCTTAATTTGGTTATACATATACCCTCTCTCTCTCTCTCTCGCTAAAGAGGTGCTGTCTAGAGCAAAAGGTATGAATTTTTGGCTTTTCTAATATAATTCTATTGCTTTGTTTTTTTCTTTAAATTTTCTTCTTCATTTCAATCAGTTTCTCATGTTTGTTCCCCTGTAATCTGCTTTTAGGAAGAAATTTCTGGAAAATAGGAAGCATATGTGAATTTCTGGAAAATAGGAAGAAATTCTGGAAAATAGGAAACTTCACCAATGCTGCCCTAATCGGCCGCCTCCACCTCTCCGATCTGACGCCGCTCGCCGCTCTCACCACCATTCTCTTGGACGGGAACTTTAATTATGCAAAGTTGCTCTCTACTTTCTGCTTGCAAAGTTGCATAGTTTATACAAAGTCGCATAAACGGAGGCTATGCAACTTCATTGGGGTTATATAAGGGCACAATCGTATATTTGTAATTAAGTTTATTACTCCCCCATCCCCATATATATATGGGGAGAGAAATGACAGCCACTTTAAGAAAAAGTTGGTATGAAAAAAGTCAGATAAAATAAGGAGAAAGTAAGAAAAATAGCTAGAAGGAGGGAAAAGTAAGAGTAAAGTAAGTGCGGATAAATAATCTTGATAAAAAAATCTTTTTATTTATGAAAGTCACAAATATATGGAGGGCGTCCCAAATTGGTACTATTATTTTTATTTGGGGGCTATAGGAGAGAAATGGGGCTATGTTTAAAATTACCCTTAAAGATGTTGGAGTCGTTGCTGGATCGGGCCTTTGATTCACGGAAGCCCAAATTAAAACCCGATAGATTGATAAGTCTAATTAGAGATGGATTAATTAAGAGTTGATTATTTTTATATTAAGAGAGAAACTGGGATTATTTTTTTTTATTTTTATTTTTCTTTCTCCAAGCCTAATCGCCAACTAATACGCTACAATAGAGATGTAAACGGGGCGGGCTGGGGCCGGGTATTGCTTCCCCGGCCCCATACCCGTTTAAATTAAAGCACTGCCGGGGCAGGGATTACCCGCGAGGGAAGTTCGGGTACCCGTTTAATTTATTTTTTTTAAAAAAATAATTTTTTATAATAAAATATTATTTTTGTTAATTTTTTTTAATTAAAACTATAATTATTATTTAAAAAATAAAAGAACTTTAAATTATTTAAAAAAATTATCAAACAATAATAATTAAATACTCCAAATTTATTAAAATTTTAAATTTAATTTACAAATATATATATATATTAAATTTAATTATCGGGGCGGGTATGGGACGAGAATTTGTAAACTCGTCCCCACCCCGAACCCGACTCGGGTACATGTTCTTATACCCGCTCCCGCTCCCGCCTCCGATTATCTCCCCCCATCCCCGTCCTATTAGGGGCGGGTACCTGCAGGTACCCGAACTTGCGGGTAAAATTGACATCCCTACGCTACGAGATGTCTAGCCTTACAGATTGATTGATTACTCGGCTTTTTTTTTTTTGGATATCGAAAAAGATGAGAAGCAGCTCATAATTGGAGAACAATGAAGCTTTAGATAAGACTGTGTCGAATGCGTGATGTCAAACGTGGATACTTATTTATATGTAAATTAAGTCCTACTTCCTATGCTAAGGTTTAAGCCATTTTTTGTTGGGCCCAAAAAGCAATTTGGATTCCGTCGGAATGGATTGATCGAAATATGGATACGAAAATATGGAGTATGTGTTAATGTAGAGCATAGAAGAACACAAGAAAAAAAGAGAAACGGCACAAGAAAAATAAGGTTTCTTCACTAATCTCAATATTATGTATCTTACAAATAGGGTACAGGAGATATATATAATAGAGAAAAACTCTAACTAATATAATAGAGGGTACATGTTCATAAATAATATATTTACAACACTCCCCCTTAGACATTACGACGTGATGTTCATGCCTCGTTAAAAACTCCTCCGCAAAAACCCTTGTGAGAAAAAATCGGCAGAGGAAAAGAGTACATAACATACACTTATTCATGTGTTGCATTAGTTGCCGCATTAAAATCCTTAACTAAGAAGACCCATTGGGAAAAAACTTAATAAGGGCTTAATCTCGGAGATTATATATATTCCAGTCTTCAGGACCTAATCTTTTATATTATTTAAACATATTGTTCCCCTTCAAAATAACATTCTTTGAATTCAATACATTCCAATTAGGGCTGTAAACGAATCGAAGCGAATAACACTTTATTCGATTCGAATTCGATAAGGTATTCGAAGATTCGAATTCGAATTCGATTTTTTTTCGAATACTAGATTAGATTTGTATTCGATTCGAAAGTATATTCAAAAGTATTCGATTCGATTTGAATATTCGATTTGTTTTTTCTCTAATAATATTCCAAATGATATTTTCGAGAAAATGATTCGTGTTTGGATATTCGATTTGAATTCAATATTTAAGAAATAAATTAGTAATTGTGCTTAAGAAATAATATCTTAGATATATAATTATATTACATGTAATATATGTTTATATTTACATTTTATCGAATACTTAGAATATCAAATCAAATATCATAAATTTTTATTTGTATTTGAATAATAATCGAATTATAAAAAATATTTATTTTTGAATTCGAATTGTAAAAAATCGAATACGAATACCCAATCGAATCAAAATTAATTTGATTCGTTTACAACCCTAATTCCAATACATACTCATACATATATTTCTCATACATAGATAGACATGGGGGGGGGGGGAGTCTAGTGAATAAATCTGCAAGATTATTACTAGATATACAATAGTTCTTCCTAGAACTCATATGCGCAACACAAGATATCATCACATAGGATATTTGAGGTTTTGTCAATTTACCGGTCCGGAATTAAGCATTTTGGAGATCAAATTAAATAACAAGCATTCGAATAATCCTCCAACACCAATCTCAATATCTTTCATAAAATTGATCAAGCTCTAGCCACAACCTTGAGATAACAAACACCATTCAAAATATCTCCTTTTAGAAGAATCTCAAAATCTTTCAAAAAATAGATCAATGTTTCTTATACCTTGAAGATAACAAAGAATATGATTATCATCATATAAGCATATCTCCTTTTAGGAGAAATTTTGATCTTGCTTGCACTTTAAAGTTAATGGTATCAGCTTGATACAATAGTACTTTTGGTACTCAAAATGATGAACTTCTGGTTCATAATTCCTTCGTTATCTTATACATACTCTTCAAGTGTTTGATATGAGATGCTAAAATGGATGCGATTTAACAAATAAAACATTTTGAAATTCACGTCAAGCAGATTGACTGGTACAATATTCTCCTTCAGGGAGATACTCGGAATGTTATAATACTCCTTCAAAGAGATACTCGGACTGCAGGCCAAGATGATATTTGGACTTACACAAAAGTCTTTCATATTAAAAACTCCGTTATTAAGCACGAGTCAAACTTTCTTAAATTCTTTGCGTGTAACAATTTATATAAATCAGTGACAAGGATAAGATGTATCCCAGATCTATCAATTAATATAATAAAAAATATTCCCAAAATCATTCAAATAACTTTTGTTAAACACATAAGAACATATATTAGTATTAACATATCCTTACTTCAGGAGGATAAACTCATTATACTACATGTTGCGATTCCACTTTCCTTCATATAAGGAATTTCAAGTCCAGACATATATAGATAACGATGCACAATGACTTATATAAATGAGATCGTTACGATCAATCCGTTACGATCAATCATAGGATATCTATATTTATCAAATATAGCCATATGTTGCATAACGGAACATAATGCATAATAGGAGAATTAATCAATTGAGGGTCTTTGCTAAATATGCCCCTTGTTTTATTTTGAATTTTTGGTTTTTCCTTCTCCCCTAACACATCTCTCCAGTTGCAGAGCTTTTTGTCCGTGTTCTTCATGTTTCCTTATTTTTTTTCACTGCTTTGCTGCGTTTCTGAGTTTGTTCGTTGGAGAGCATGTATTATTTCCTTCTTATCTTCAGTGTTTATTAGTAATCTTCAATGGCTCTGCCACCTTTCAACGAATATCCTCCATCTTCGATGACTTTGCATAGGCTAGGGCTTGTTACTGGTCTTATAAAAGAGGCCGGTGGATATACTGGATACCGCATTATGACAAACGCCCTTTAGATATTAGATCTCCATCTAAGGTTTTTTGGTTAGGCCAAGTATCGGCAAGCCTTAGATTCCTTGTTCCATAATTTTTGGTAGATTTATCGCATCTTTACAAAGTTCTAATTGATGAAATAAACCCTGCTTCAATTTCCAAAGCTTTGTTCTTTTACATAATTTGCCGCTATTTCAATATTCAAGATGCCTCCCATACCTTTTTTTCTGTATGCACACTATTCAGGGTAAAGGGCAATCTCTTTACTTCAACCCTATATCTCGTGCTCAATTCTATGGCAAAATCGACTATGGATGGGGATTGGTTTCGTGATTGGTTTGTGGTCACTCTTTCATCAGGAGAGGAGTGGCCTATTGAGGATATGTGTTTCGAACAGAATTCCAATCTGTTGGAGAGAGACTTTCTGATCCCATCTCTGTTAGATAGGATAATCATTCTCCTAGGAAAACATCACAAGCTAGTCCATGATCTGTCCCATTTTGATAGTGCTCTTGCCTTTTCCAGCTTGACTTGTTATCCTTGGAAAGAAGAGATGGTAATTACTTATAATCTTATTTTTCTTTTGAGATATCACCCTGAGAGATGATTTGTTTTCATCTTGTTATTTTATTTTTACTTCTGGTAGGTATGGCTCATATGGATAGCTTTTCTGCACAAGCGAAGGCATATGCTTTACAGTTCCTACGAGCCGAACGAGAAGGTGATTTTGCTGCTCTTGTTGTACAATAGCGCTTACTGGCAACGGTCAATATATAGGGGTACACCTCAGCAAATTGAGGGATGAGAAGCTGCAACTTATGGGACTTTTGCTTAAGGTTCTGCTCAAGAATCAAGACGCGCAGAAGAGACGAGTACTCACTCATTTTCTACAGCAGAGGCTGTAAGGACGTCTATTATGCCTAGAGATATCCACGCTTAATCCTCATCCGCCTCTATCTCCACCATGGTTGATGTGAACGTCGACGGAGCCTCCGAGATTGCTCCAACTCCCCTGATTGCTACTTCTAGTGGTAGGTTGCTATAATATTTTCCAGCTCCTTTATGTTTATTTATTTGTTCTTTTATTTTGTTAAATCAAATATTGTTATTTAACATAGGTGAAGCTTATGCCTTTTTTTGGCAGAGTTAGGAGCGATAACTTGCCCTCCTAATCGTCCTCCTCGTCCTTCTTCTGTTTTAAAGAGGGTAGCTTCTGGACTCTCCTCCCCTCATCCCAAGAGGGGTAAATTTGCTTCTGCCTTCTCCTTCTGCCACAGATATGGCATTGAGGGTAGCACGAGAGGTGGAGATTCTGGATTTGGATGCTGATGATGGTGGAGAAAACACGCCTTGTCAGCTCGTCTTTCCATGACTCCATCTGCTACTATGTATGTGCCGGCTCTTACTTCCACTTCTGCACTAGCTTCTATCTCCACTTCGATAGGGATTGTCTCCGGATCCTCTTGCCTCTGAATTCACTTATGTTCATCTTCAGCGGATGTTAACAACTATGCTCATACCAGCTCCCCTGCTTCTGATAGTCATCCTGCAGTGTTGAATCTTACTACTGCAGATAGTCATGCTATGTTTAATTCTCTCCCCCGTTTTGAGGACATGTGGACCGCCAGTCAATTGGGTGTTGTAACCTTGGAGGAGCGTATTGATAATGCTCAGGTTTTCTTTTACAATTTTTATAGACTTCTTTAACTTACTTATGAGTTCACTTTATTTATGCGTTTACATTTTGGGTTGTGTTACGGGCACTCGTGTATCGTAAGATGCAAGGCATTAGAAGTGTTGCTATTGAGGCTTACAGGAAAGAACTCCTCCAGTTGAGGCCAGCGATGGCAAAGTTAGAAGAGGCGAATGCTCATCTGAGGGAACAGCTGTCTAAGAGCAACAACCAAGAGGTGGAAGCTTTTCAAAAGCAGGTGCATGAGCTAGAAAGTTCTGTTACATTCCTCAAGGGAGAAAGAAGTGAGTTCAAAGCTGAGGCTTATCGCCTCAATGAAAGGGATGTGCTTCTTGGATAGTGAATTGAGCCAGAAATAAGAATCTTCCCCTATCCATTGATATAAATGGCCTTGTGACCATAAGTAATAGAAGCTTCTCCACAAGAAATCCGAGAGCTCAACAAGTTATCCTTTGTTGAGATGGGCCCCACTTCACCGAATCCCAACCTATAAATCAAATCCTTTCTTCATTTCTTTCCGTTGAGAAAAAAAAAACAACAAATCGCCGTTCCCTATTTTTCAATACTCAGTTAACTTCTTGAACTGTGACCCTTCCACTCCGCACTGCCGCCTACCCACATCACCACGCCGCAATCTTCCCTTCCCCACCGCTGCAATTTTCGCTAGCGCCCACCGCCGCAATCTTCTCTAAACTACCACCGCCGCCATAACTTTCATCATGCATTCTTTCATCTTTTACGAAGACGATCACCATTTTTTACCCACAAGAAGGTCGCAGCTGCCCTCTGACAATCACATAATATGTCCAGAGTGGACCGTACTGTACAAGAAGGCTCTGAAAGCCAGAAGAAACTATTCAGGTCTCATCGGAAAGCTGAAGGAGGGTGAATCTTTACACTACCTTCTCAATTCCTATGAGTGCCCCGCCGATATGCGAAGAATGGCCCTTAAGTTCATGAAGATAACTCGTAATCGCTAGACTGCTTCGAATATTATGCAAACTACAAATATGTGCATCGGGGTTTTGCACCGCATACAAAGTCAAAATGGTGACTTGTAATGTTTCACTGTCTTCTTCCTCCAGAACGAGGGATCTTTGATATCGGTGAGTTCCATAAACAGCAGCGCCTTATCCCAAAGGGAAGGAGACCCAAGGAAAGTACACAGTGTCTCTTCCTCATGCACGTGCTCACAAAGTTCGCTTCATTTTTCTTTGCAGGTTAGAGTCAGGAGGGCCCACTCCTAATGGTCCATTTTGGGCACACTTGAACGTTCACTGGGCAATTCTCGGTCTTCTTCTCGATATGCATTGCCACAATACTTTCTTGTGGGAGTCAGACTCAAGAACTAAAATCATGAGCACTGTCATTTTGGTAGGCGGTGGTGGGCGGCGCTTGATGATGGTGGCAGGCGGTGATTGATGGTTGAGAAAACGCGTGGGTTGAAAGATTGATTCAAATACTGGAATTTGGAGGCGAGTTGGTTGATGTATAACCGAGATTTTGATGGTTGTGCACAATATAAATTAATAATGATCAAGTCTTATTCATTATATTGCTCAGTGCAGTGTCTCAAGTTGTTACCTATCGAACTCTAATCATATTTAGTTGATTTAAATACTAGTATTTTGATAAGCAACTGAGTTTTGTAGAAAATATGTGGACACTTAGAGCGAATGCATGCATGCCATATCTGTGTATTTTGAACCCTTGCAAAATGAGGTCAAACATTCATATTTATATCTCAAAACAAATTAAACCAATGGTTAAGATCTTTTGAGCATATATTTGATTCAATGGTAAATATTGTGTTATTATAAACTTTTAGAAATTATTTAATTATTTGAATTAAGTTGAAATAATTTACTTATGTGATCAAATTTGAATGGTAATTCCTTAAATGTATAATGGTTAATTGTATTAGTTTTGCCACATGGTACTAAGCAAGCATTTTAGTAATTTTATTGAATTCTGCAAATATAAAACTAATTTTAGATTATAAAACATAATCATTTATCATAATTAAACTTCTAGTGTAAAATATATTTAACTTGAACAATTTAAGAACTCATTCCGTCCCATTAAACATGGGACACTTTCTAATTTGGGTTGTCCCATTGAACAAGAGACTTTTTTTTTTTTTTTTTGCAACAATTAACCCACATAACAACTCTCCTTCCCATTTTCCCTTCAACTTTATTGATTATCGTGCATAAGGTTCCGTCCCCACTTCAACGGGACGGAGGGAGTAACTAATTAAACTAAGAAAAAATTGCTTCTGAAGGGCCTTTTTCTGTTTTTCATTTTTGCTAATATGAAATTAGTTCTCGTCACCAACATATATTTCACGTGAGCAAATTTCGAATCATCATAGCGTCGGATGCTCTCTTCGTCCACCAAAAAACGATACCTATATTCAAACGCCATTAGTTCCCGAGCGCTTGTATCACATTTTTTTTACGCCATTGATGCGATTCCTCATTATATAGCAGGTAGCGTCCTAACCCTACTCTGATCAAGGATCGAGAAGTTCGAGTTCAATTGGAAGTTTTTATGTTTATTTTGGTATTTTTCCATTCAGCTACAGGAATTATATGCCCTCTTAGCCATTTTATCAAAAATCTTTAAGAACTGAAAAAGTGATTGTTTTCTTGATGTATTTATATTTGTAATGAATATGAATCGTCGAATGTTTGTTCCTTAGCTACATGGTGATTTTTATTTTTATTTTTAATTCATATGCATAGAACATAATAAAATAAAATAAAATCAGTACATGTTCAAAAACATAAACAGATAAAATCGCTACACTACGTCGAATATTGATTATCCAAACTAAGCAAGTGAAGTGTGCTTTTTAGACTTCACATAATTCCTAATTACGCCAATCAAGAGTTTGGCAATTCAACAGCTACTCAAGAATTTGGTTACTGCTCAAGATTCATCTCGCTTATTGAATAATCCCTCTCAAATGAGAGGAGTTCCTGCAAGATTCACAGATATTAAACTCATTAACTGAATAGGCCGACACCTAACATACGAGATGCAGGTAAAAGGTAAAAGAAAGAGAATAAAGGGCAGTTTTGCAACTTTTACTCAGCCGAGTGTTCACTAGGAACTCGATCAATAGTACCTAAATGCTTTGCTGGATATATATCTAGTTGGGAATATTACCTGCAACTGCCCCTGACTGAATAAATGGAGAAAATCAGTTGAAGGAGATGTTACTAGCTCAATTAACTCATGGTGCTTCTCTGGTCGGTGGCCGTCCTCCATCAGTGAAACAGAGACCTATATTCAAACGCAGATACATTTATTATTAAGATCAAACTACTTTTGCCAGAAAATGGTGAAGTTATGCATTGATTAATCCAGAGATTTATGAAAAAATAAAGGCAGTATCTAAGCAAATACGTATATATCCCCTACCTGATTGAATTTAACACTGGTACTACATAATCAGAAACTCGTATTACCTGCATAGATCGAAGAAAAATCTCAGGAATGCAACACTTGCGACAAAGGCCACGGACTATATATGTTGCAGGTCCATCCAGAGACCCATTGGCACTTGAATACCAAGCATCCAAGCGAGAGATCTCCAGAGTTACTCCAGCTTGAAATCGAGCAAGCTCCCCTGACAAAGAATTAATTTTAGTGAAGGAACTGAAGAACAGTCATGCAGGAAATTCATAGAACCTAAAATTTAAGACTACAAATGAAAAGATTAAGCCAAACTCAACATGCTGTCCACATTTACAACTAACCCAGCGACATTCAGCATTGAGAACCCACATAACGCTTGAAAAACAGAATAGCATCCACAACCCCTTTCAAGCCAATGAAAACAGAGGCAACGAAAGACCTAAAGGTATGTAGAACATCTAGATTTCATCGGTGCAGATGTAACCTCGACTCAACTACTTTTTTTTTCCTGAGACTAAATCTAATACACTTCTTGCAATAAGATGGCGACCATATCTAGGACAGGCATACCTTTGAAGCCAGCCGCCATGACATTAGCCAAAATTCCACCATCATTAAGATCATGAGGTCCAAGCCCATCCCCCTCCACTGCCATGCAGCGAAGAACAACTTCAATACAAGAGGTGTCTATAGAAGAAATGAGCACCTTTACCTGCAGATTGAGAATACTATATAAACTGACAAGAAAACATATAGGTCATAAACTCAAAAGTTGAACATCTTGAACATTCTTAGTTCTGATTACTATAATCTGGCTTTGAGGGGTTTTTTACTGATTCATTATCCTTCTCATAGTATTCCACTGAAAAGTAAGCATGTAGTGATGCAACAACTAGAAAATAATACTCCTTCATTCCACCACGAGTGTGATCTCCCACCGATATGAAGTGTTGGGTTGTTGAGTGTTGGTTTTTTTTGTAAATAATGAGATAAGATAGGGTTTAAAATATAAAGGTGTGTGAGGGGTCATGTAGTAAAATGGAAAGATCACACTCTTTGTGGACAGACGGAAATGGAAAAAATAACACACTCTCGGTGGATGGAGGTATTTGTTGTTTCCCTTTAAGCATTCTTCCCTAGGCATGAGCCAAATGACCAGATCATGTTTATATATGTTATTTCATGAATTGCTTCATGTGAGAAGTATCAACAAAGCAGATCGCGTTATCTCAATCTACAAGTACATATGAAGCAAATTATATTATCTCAATCAACAAGTAGTAGGGAGCGAATCACATGAACTACATTTAGAACAGATATAAGCTCCTAAACAGAGAAAAGCATTTCAAGGTGGAAGTCATGAACTACAATTTAGAACAGATATAAGCAGCAGTTTGGAATGCATATTTTGCTCAATTTCCTAAACAGAGAAAAGTATTTTAAGGTGGACGTCAAAATGTTTACCATTAGCTCTCGATGCAGAACATCCTCCTCGCTGACTGACGAGTAAAGGGCACTTGTCAATGTTGTGCACAACGTAGCATCTGGGGTCATACACTCACCGGAAGGTAGAGATAGAACAGCTGTAGCATGAAGTTCCAAGTATACTGGTTCCATTGATTCATGCAAATGATCTTGAGTTGGAATGAGCCACGGATTATCATTTCCTGAAAAACAATCACATGTATGAACAATTGTTAGTAAGCAGCATCGTGTGTTGTCTCTAGATGTCTCACAATGGGAAACTCATCATATGGGTATATGAAACATATCCCTTTTACAAGAACAACAAACCAAATTTAGATTAATTCCCTAGTTATTTTAATGAAATAGTACATAAGTAGAGTGAAAAGCTCACTTTGCAGAAGTAAAAATGAAGAGTCGAGAGATTCTCTGGCTGCATTAACTTCCCTCTGCTTTTCCTCAAGTGAAAGTTCACCAGGTGAAACCTCTGCATTTTCTTGTTTTATTTTTAGCCAGTTGCGATATTTTGCATCACAAGAGAAGTACTCGCTCTGCATATTAAAAGAAAAACATCGAGGAATCAGTAATAGAGGTTATGTTACTTTCATTAACAGTGAGGCTTAGTGTGAAAGATATACCCAATCTTGGAACTCTCTATAATTCTCAGAAACATCAAGATCCTCGGTAGAAAGGAGAACTTCTGTCTGTTGTTTTAAAGGCTCAGCAAGTAAACTGAGCACCGTGTGAGCCCCAATAGGTACTGCAGGTACCCTCCACATAGAAATAAGAGCAAACTCCCGGAAGAGCAAATTGCTGTCACCAAAAAAAAAAAAAAAACAATCTATTATTACTCAACTAAATGGAAAATGATAATAATATAGCAAAAAGATCATGAAGACGTGTACTTCCTGGAACAGTTTTGCTGAAGCAGCCAAGAGAAATAGTAATAGACAAATTCAATGAGTAAACCAATGTGGTTTGAATGTTATAAAGAACATACTGGAATTAAAAATTACAGAATACACAAGGAAATGTCAGCCTGCACTGGAGATATGAATGTTCAGATATGATTCTAAATTAAACTACTTGAATAATAGGATAGAGAAACTACCTATGCCTTAATGCACAAAGAACAAGTTTTCCCGTAACAGCTTTGGCATCATTGATTGTGGAAGGAGGTGTAAAGCAAAGCCACTGAATAACCATAGCTTTCTGTTGGCTCTGTAAGCGATGTTTTTCTGCTACATCACACGATTTGTCATGCTTTCCAGCACTAATTTCCCGGGACCTGGACAAAATTCTGTAAAAGCAAAAGATTTGAACACATAAGCAGTCTGTCTAATCCCTATAAAAGACTTCTGGATTAAACTAAAGTTACCTCTCAATGATTTCCTCAAAATTGCCTTTCAGGTCATCTTCTGGAGAATAAGGTAAATACTCAATAGCTGACAGAAAGATCTTGTATCTGACATGCACGCTGTAAAGGAAAAAAATGCAGGGAAGTTATGCTACTATGTTTTGGGAGCTATATGATGAAAAGATGAAACCAGTGATGGTTTATTAAATCCCGCACATATGCCCCCTATATAAAAAATAAAATAAAAATGAGCAGACCCCTATAGCTCTTCAATCTTTATATTGACTAAATTATTGTACCAAACATGCATGTCCCCCACTGGAGTATCTATCCAAAGCCAATGGGTCATGAGTGTAAAGAAACCCAATATATATATTAGAATGAGAAACACCTATAATGGAGGCCAATAAAACTCCAAAACGTAGATATAGAAATTACATATCATAAATGTCCAAAATCAGTTACACCACAGTTAATATCCTTTAACTGAACACCTGCTATTGAGCCTCAACTCCATCATATGGACAAAAAGATCAACACATCGATGGCGAGCAAGCTGAGAAGCATAGATTCCAACTAACTCCTCATGCTGCGTAGTGAACAGGAACATTGAATACCTGAAAGATCATCACAACACACACAACCACAAAAAAACAGCGTAAGTGTCGGGGCAATATATTTTGAACTCAGAAAATCCCCAACCATCGGACTCTATAAACACTATACACTCACATGTGAATAATAAGATCACCAACTGTCATTATTTTCTCTTTAAAAGTATCTTTCATTTGATCTGCAAGCAAGTACCGGAGCACCAGCACTAAGTGTGCACCAAAACGCATCATTTGTGGGTCACCATGAGGCCTGAATAACAGGATGCATGTCCAAATATTAATCAGAAATCCCAAACAATGAGTAATGAGATCCTGCATGGTTCAATAAAGCATCCACTAAGGTTGGTGCAGCTGAATACAACAAGTAAACAGACAAAGAAACAGAAAAAGATTGTTCATTCTTAGACAGGATATAAGTTAGTAACCAATAAAATGTAAATACTACCTGAAAATATTTCTGTCATCCTCTGAAGGTGATATCCAAGAGTAAACGAGGTCTAGCAAATGAGGTATGTCACCTAACATGAGATTCATCTGCATGAAGAATTTTTCATTAACTCATGTGTAGATATTGGAAATTATGCCTCCTTCACCCCCCCCCCCCCCCCCCCCCCAAAAAAAATAATTATTATCTAGCCAACAAAAGACCACATCAGAACACAAAGAGAGAACGAAAAGAGAAAAAGAAGAGAAAAACTCCTCTGCAGTTGTTCCAATTACGAAAGAGCCAGAGGAAGTGTCAGCATATCACAGTAACAAATAAGATTGACACGGTATTAGAGCACTTGTTCATTTCTCCTTCTGCTGTCCAGGATCTATTAAAAGGATAATAAGAAGGGCAATGCTATGTACTATGCAGCATTCAGTGGATATCAATCAGGTCTTAGCATTGCCAAATGAATATTCAGAAGATGCAGCTCTGTTAGTTCAATTACTTGGGTTAATGATTGATCATCTCAGTGTGCTTGCCATAACATTGTGTTGCAGAAGCCAATTTACCAGACGGGGCAATTTTGCTTGGGTGGCAGATCATGATCAGGGAGTTGGTTAGTTTAACAACCATCTTGCAAAAGTGCAAAAAAAAGAATATATATATATCAATGACTAACTCCAAGTTCTAGGGTGAAATTGCAAGTAAAATGTTAGTTCAGACAGTCTTGGGGAACAAGCAACTTCTAGAAGTTAGAAATATGTACTATCCAAAAAAAAATAAAGAAGTTAGTAATATGAAATGGATGGCTAACTTCGATGAACTAGTTAGTTGAAGCACATGAAGAAAGCTCCCTCCACAAAGCTTGTTACCTCAATTTGCCTTTGTTGCTCCTTGCATGCTCGAGAAACAGCTTCATGCACAGTCTCACTATTTATATACAAGATGGATTTGCACAATATCAGTGTTGGCATAGAATAAAGGAAAAGTTAAATATCCTAGAATCTGACATGTATACCTTGAATGAAGCTTCTGTAGTAGGGAGGAAAGATTCATTGGTTGCTGATTCAGAACATGAAGCGGCCAACTATCCAGTCCACCCGGCTGAGAGACAAGATCTCCTTGCCCTGGACTTTTCTCAATTGCTTCCTCAAAATTTTTGAATTGATCAACTCCACCAGGTCGTAAGCGAGCTATGTGAATGTCAACTTGAACATCAAGCCATGATTTAGCCATTGCCCAGCATGCAGACTGAAAAGACAAGAAGATAACATGAATAAAAGTACAAGGGCATTAGAAAAGTTGATAGGAACAAGCGCAATCACCAACCAAGTAGAAAGACAATTCTCATATCGCCAGACAGATATACACCAATCTACCACTAACCCCCAGCCCAATACACAGGAGATACTGTGGTAGGAGCAAAAAAATGTACTAAGAGATTTCACAAATAAGAGAGACAAACCTCCCAGTCAGTGCAAACTGGAAGAAGGCGCTTCAAATTGCTGCATTGAGCTGCATATACTGCACTTTCATATTTTTCACCATCTTGCTCGGCAATTTTCTTAACAAAACAAAACCAGGAGGTTGATCAGTTCAGCAGTACATTGTAAACCATGACAATACACGTTAGACATATCTGTAGAAAGCCATCGCATACTATATGAGCTAAAATTTGAGTTTTTTCAATTCATGAAGCTCAAAAGACTGGGGTTTATGGATTAGATAAAGCAAGGGCAGATTCCATGTCAGGAACCAAACATGCATGTCCAAGGAAATACGTTATGTGGGGCTCCAGTTACGAAGCAATGAAGCAGATTTATAAAATCCATCAGTTTATCTATGTTCATCTCTTTTAGCAGCTGTTAAAGGCAATAATTTTCACTGACTACTTACTTCAGATGCACAATAGGAAGCCCATTTCCAAAGATACCATTGATGACCAATTCCACTTTCTAATTCAATGGCCTGCAACTTTCTGTTCTTGCCATTTTTCTCTAGGGCTTCAAGTGATGGCAATATGTTGGAATCCCCAAAAGGACATATGCTAGCAGCCCTCCATGGCTGCCAAAGCAAAGTTTCCACCAGACATCAGGAAATCTTATTTTCGGGCATTCAAAACAAAGAATGAAGATACAAAAAATCTAAGAGTTTCAAACCAATCTTCATACCTGCCCAGCAGATCGGCAAATATTACAAGCCTCTTCTAGTCTCCCAGCTCTCAGAAGAGTCCAGACATCTTCTAAGAGAGCTTCATCTTGTTTCTATTACAAGAAGAATACTCATCAGCATGAACAGTAATATAACAGCAATTAACAATGAAAGGTACTTTGAAGCAATTGTAACAGAATTGGTGACTAACAAGCACGCAAGTAAAGAAACTAAAGAAATAACAGTAGATTAAAAGGTGACGGCAGATGTAAGTGGAGCTACATATTGGCCTTATCAATATATTTATTAACTTTTTGTGCAGTAGTAAAGTACTTTGTCATCAAGCAACTGTTGAGCATGTTCGCGTGTTGGTGCATCAAAATCCAAGTGATGAACTGTCTTTAGATTTGAGGCACCTCTTTTAAGATGTCTTTGAGTGTGATGCCAAACTCCAGAGCCTTGGAGGTAAGTGCCAACATGAGACCCCCTGACCTGGTAAAATAAAGGAAGAAAACTTAGCAGTTTTAATTGGTATTCTTCTTGAGGATGTAATCTTGCGAAGCCTCAAAAGACTTGAATGGAGCATTGTAATGAAGTGGGAACTAGCACTGCCCTTAATACTATGGTACAAGAACTAAGTACTTCAGTCCCATCTAAAATTATGAATTGAGCTATAAATTTTGCAACTAAGTTATTAAACTTCGACGTCCTAACTAATTTGCCAGAATTTATATACTTGTGCGTGTAGTTACTGGTTTTGACTCTGCCATCCAATAGCTGGAGGCTAAAGACTAAGATAATACAGTTTACAACTGACATGGATGGATATAAGGGATGCATCCATGTATGGCCCATCTATAAGCTAGAGTATTAAAATATAATTAACTTTAAACCTGATTATACAACAAATAGGCTATCCAAACCAAGTTTGCATACTTGAGATTAAATATAAAGGAACCATAAAGTAGCTATATATGAGTTGTAAGTTATACAAACCTAAATTATACTATACAGCCCTTTGTCTCACATACTTTATCATCAGATTGGCCCCATGTATTTCTCATAAGTTCATAGAGCCCAAACAAGGTGGTAAAATACCACATGACATATACCTCATTATTGCTTTATTTTCTAGACAACGTCAAATATGATCAAGAACTTAAGTTCCCTAACAAGAAAGCATTTCTTGTATGACCATCCAGAATCATAATTCTTATCCACAAAACATGTCCAATAAGCAGACAAGCAAGATTAAGATATCCCATTAGAAGATATTACTAGCAAACTATCAATGTAACATAGAATGACTCCAGAATCAAGAGGCTAATCCACCCAAGGCAACAAACAATGACAACACCAGGAATCAATGTTAAAACAAGCACACGCACACAGAAGGAAGAATGAAATGCTTGTACTCATCATTATCTGGTACAACCATGCAAGTACTGATATACGCATTACCTTATTATCCAAATCAAGCGCTTTAGAAGCTAAACCTTCCAGCCACTGAACAATCCTGAGACATAACTGCGCTGTATGATCTACTATAACAAATTGGCACGCCTCCAGATGTGAAGTTGTAGGGAACTGCCATAAAGCCATTCATTTAGCTTGAGTAGTTTTAATCAATTCAACAAGAATAAGAAAAGAGTGAGAACTCCAGGGAGGCCCCAGGAGAAAACTCGATAGCAGCTGACATAATTTTAAGCAAAGCCACTCAGCTATACAAGATGTCAAAATATGGATACCAGGAGAAGATCATCTGGGAGTTCTTCATTTCCTGCAAGAAAAGGACAAAATACCTTAGCATAAAAAAGCAACCTTCAAAAACAAAGAACAAACTAGAAGGCTTTAGCACAGCATCAGATTATGAAGTATTCATCATTGAGCATGCAGAAGTTCTTAGCTTTCCACATATATTTCCACGCACGATATGAAGAGAATATGATTTCGGAAGAGATATTTTCAAAGTAGATTCAAGAACAGAAAAGAAAATTTTCTTTAAAATCAATTACCTTTCCCGTATAAGTACCATAGTAGAGACCAAGTAGCAGCTTCATCAAGCAAGAATCGAGCTTTCTGCCTCATTAATTTATCCTCAATTATTCTGTACCTCTCGTTGGCACCATATCTGCACCCAAAACGGCAAGATTCATAGTCAAACCACCATATTGGCCATTACATGAATCGAAATCTCTGAAAATTATTTTATTTTTTTTCTTATAAGAGAAAAGGGAGCAAACAGTGGCAAGCATGAAATGAATGAACAAGCAAAACATCCGCAGTTGCAGAAACAGTTTCACATGAGTATGATATGTCCAGCATTCTACCAAAAGATTAACATGTAGAGGTTGATGATAAATTTAGCATTTATCTAGATACATTATGATTTGTAAGTTTTAACTAATCCTGATAGCATCCAGACAACAAGCGAAACAATGTAAAATAGAAAACCAATACTAACTGTGAATTCTCCACCATCCCCTACCCCCCCCCCCCCTAACACCCTCCCTCCTTGCAGAAAACGAAAGAACTAAATAAAAAAAATCTATTACTCGCTTGACAGCCATAGTTCAAAGGACAAGTGAAGACCTAATTGACTCTGAAACACTGCGACATGAGCTCTCAAAACGTAGAATCAGATCAGGTATAGGCATCAACCCTGCAGAACAGAATAAGCAAACTGACAAGTCAATTCCTCAAACAATGGGGCCATTAGTGCAAAAATGTGCCAAAAGCTGAAACTAGTCTCCATAGCTCCTCAGCTAGAATAGAACAAACGGTGTGGCTAAACATGTGGCAACAGAAAAGCATCAACACAAGAAGACCAATATGCAAGTGTATTGCCTGATGCATATAGTAGTAAACTACGACTCTCATTCATCATGAAGTAATAATATAATCATTTTATGCTTCATTCAATACATTCTATGACTACTAAACATCCGTTCTTGTAGAATAATAAACCGACTATTGGTCACCATAAGTCTTAAAACCTATCCTCCAACATATCATGCTTCTAGGTCTTCATTAGCTCTCCAGTGCAGAGATCTCATAAGATATGAACCTTATCATGTCAAGAATGGGTGTACATTGCATGCCTTATTTACTTATATTCAATATTTGAGGTAGAAGATTGCACAAAAAGCTACTTTTCCAACAACTTCTAAAAGTCCCTTCCAGAAACAAACACGAATTTTGATGTTTAATGCCTCCCTCTAGCAGCTTATTGAGCATAAAAAGCTTAATAGATAGGAATACTAGCAGATTCCAAGGGATCAAAATTTGGACATTTGAAATCGACAAACCAACACAAAATCTGTCATTCAACACATCAAACAGCTCATTACAGGCTTTGAATATAGTTTTACAGCAACAATACTCAAATAGAGATCTACTATGGTAACTTCCACCACAAGTCAGCAACAAACAAACTAAAACAGAGATTTTGAATGTTTGTATACGCATGAAATATCGTAGGATCAATAGGAGTTCAAAATTATAAGCCAAGCAACGTGACTACGTACCTTGAAGACCAGAATCCAGTAGAGATGCAAATAAAGAGAAAGTCATATCTGCAGTTTCAGTGTGTTCATCTTCTTCCTTCTTACAGACATTAAGAGATTCGCTACCTTTCCTATGCATCATATCACTGTCATCACCAGCTGTGGATACTCCATGACCATCATGGTAAGATCTCCTTTTAGTAGCAGATATAAAAGGCGTTCCTCCAACATCTGTGTCAAACATCTCAACCTCTTGTTTGATGTTTTCAAGAAAAAGTGCAGCATTACTAAATCGTGAAGCTGAATTGTCATGGTGGGGAGACAGGCTAGAGCCTGGGTGTCTTTTCCTGCACATGTTGATGTCTCTTTAATTCCAATATTCCATAACATAAAATGCACAAAACTCGGAGACAAGCATTCATTCATATAGTTACTATCTAGAATATCTCTGAAATTCAACACTTATGCACAATCATAGCTCAATATGAATGCACGATGCTATCAAATAAATGCACAATAAAAGCATCTCAACCTATACAAAATTACCTACTATCCACCACACTCCCCAAAAAGAAACTAAAAAATACCAAATATTCAGAAAACAAACATTACCCGAGCATAACAAAACCCAATCCAGTGACTTATGAAACTCGAGATTTACAAATGCAGACCCTAACTCCAAGATTACCACATACAAACTCCAAATATACAAGAACATCAATGCCCACAATAAACAAAATGAAGAATTCTTTCGTCGCGTCAAAAAACAGAAAAAGAAAAGAAAGAATACCCGTATCGACGGAAACGCTCTCTACTGCTGAGGTCTTCCGGGTCGAAATAACTGGGAGAAGCATCCATATCAATCTCCATGTCTTGAAAAATCAGCAGTAGATATCGATTTTTCTTTGTAAAAAAGAAAATGGGAAGTTAGGGTTTTACAGGCGGGAAGGGGTTTTTGATTCAGGTGGACCTTGAGCGACTACTTCCTCTAGAAAATGTAAGTTCGAGACTGTTTTTCTTTTCTTTTCTTTTTTTTTTATAAAAAAAATATGAATGTAAAAAAGGTTGCGCCTGACATTCGAATTGTTTTTAAATTTTCTTAATACGTTAATTACTTAATTAAGTTAATAATTCGTTAATTTTTTAGCACGGATTTTAATATTTTATAGTATTAATTAATATGCAAATAGTGTCTTACTAGTATTTAACATTTTAATGAATTTTTTATTGTTTTTAGAAATAGCACATTATAGATTAATAAAAATATAATGATTGATTGATTTTAAATGAAATATTATATCAATATATAAAAATCATAAAATTTGAAGAATAATTAAGCAAAGTATGATAACTTAAAATTTTACGATTCAAATTATAATTAGGTAACTGCAAATTATATTTAGGTAAGTGCAAAAAGGTGTGTAGATGAAAAATGAGTGATTATCAGATCCTATTCATTCAGTATGACATTTCGGTATGACATCTCCTATTGCACCGTCGGATTATCGTCACGTATTATTGCATTAAATGCTGATTTTGAAAAAAAAAACAATTAACACGGTTAATTTACCCTCTGAATGGAACTTGGTTATCTTTTGCCTATACTTCGCCACAGCCATCCTCACTGACCACAACTCGGCTTTGGTCTTCGCTCTTGATAAATCAACCGCCGCATTCGTAGATTTCACTTCCGCCTCTGCTTCCATCGTCGTCTTCCAGAGACAGAAAGAAGGGAAGGTTTCCTATATTTTATTTCTACGTTTTTTTTTTTTTTTTTTTTTTTTTTGTTTTAATCGTAGATCAGTTTCCTAAAATCATGGAAGTCAATATATAAATGTAAATTATGTTGGGGAGAATTATAACAAACGAACAAAACAAAACGGATTCTCTGAAAGGCGTGAGAACACTTTCAGATCGAATCAATTTGACGGTTCTATCGAATTATTCAATCGGATACAATTCAGAGTTTCGAACTTTTTGTATGTGATGTTTTGAGAATCCAGAACCAAAAGGAAAAACAAGAAGAATGATCAGCGCGCCATGAGAAACCGATTCGCATCAGTTTAAATGCGGTTTTTGCAATTTTTCAGAAATTGCAAAATAGTCCCTTGAAATTATGGAAATTAAATTTCCGATGAATTTTCTACACAGCAATTTAATCGGAAATAAAAAATTTCCAAGCTGACCTGGGGCTCTGCCGGCTGCCCCTTGGACCCCGCTATCGGGGGCGCTGCCCCCGAACCCCCGTCCTTTACGGGCTTCGCCCCTAAAATCATAATAAATTCATATAAGCGTGCACTCCGCACCACCAAACTTATATGATGTATTATTATGACGATACTGATCAAACAAGTCAATCCAATTACACTAAAATATCCAACAAATTAAGCATTTTAAAATTGAGACGACATTAAGATAAAATCATATATGTAAAAATAATATAATAAGCATTGTATTAATTTAAATTCAGCATTTTAAAATTTAAAGACGAAATGAAACACTATTTTTTTTTTCCTCGCAATAGGAGGATATCGTGCTGCTCCAATCTCATAAATTGACTATTTGACAAATTTTCAGTTATATCATTGCTATTTGGATGAATTAGACACTACTAGTGAACGGACGATCACAATCTGCTTAGAATATTCTTTTGTGATTTAACTGCTATCTAATTTTTAAGCACTAGAAATTTATAAATTAAGCATTTAAAATAATTTATTTAAGCATTAAAAATATACTCCCTCCCACGCTACTCGATGATGGGTTTTAAAATAAAATTTTGAAGTATTTTTTCGTTTACGGGATACTATAAATGTTGTAGTATCCTGTAAAAGAAAAAATAATTCAAAAAATTATTTTAAAACCCATCATCGAGAAGCATGGAAATGCGTGCCGAAAAGAAGGAAAAGAAAGGTGTCACGAATCTTGAGCCGGAGGGAGTATAAGTCAAGCATTATACCATCTTCTCGAAAATCGGAACTCCTTGTTATAATCATAGCCACATATTGTGATCATAACCAAACTAAATCAATAAAGCATAAAAAAAATATTGCTATAAATAGATTAAATAAATAGTTAAACAAGACTACAATATTCGAATCTCTATATTAGCGGCAGTTTTCTAATTATTTGGGAGATTAATTATCTTATTTGACCCTTGCGTGAATGGAGAAAATAAATTTAAGAAGAATATATATTTCATTATCTTTAAATCTGAACCATGTAAATCTATAAAATCTAAGGTAGATAATGATTTTTCATAACTTTTTTTTTAATTATCATGACTTTGGCTTTATAACTCATTAATTCTATTTAATTTCAACTATTCCACATCGATCATTTATGAATCATCGTCAATAAATAACCAATATAAATAAATTTAATTTCAACTATCCAACATCGATTATTTATAAAACATTACCAATAAATAACCAATATAAATAAATAACCAATATAAAAAATAAACCGCACTTTTAATATTATATATTGTCTCCAATTAAAATTTAAAATGTTTCAATTCTCAAAATGGAAAAAAAAAAGTTTACTCAAAAAAAATCATGAACATAAACAAGTCAATTTTCTTATTCAGAAATATTTAACATTAGTTTATATGTGTGTTATTTATAATTTTACGCCCCCTCAAGGATATATAGATAAAATAATGATTAAAATAAAGTTTTTGTTATAAATATATCTAAAAGATATATTCCATATCTCTTTCTTTCGAAGTACCACAATTAATATTCCCAAAGAATATTATATGCTCCCAAAGAGCAATTTATATTTTAGATAATACTTCCTCTGTTTCAAGATTGTTGACACATTTCTTTTTCTTTCTTTTTGGCATACATTTCCACGCTTCTCGATGATGGATTTTAAAATAAAATTTTGAAGTATCTTTTCTTTTACGAGATACTACGTGTGTCGTAGTATCCCGTAAATAAAAAATACTTCAAAAAATTATTTTAAAATCCATCATCGAGAAGCGTGGAAATGTGTGCCAAAAAGAAAGAAAAAGAAACGTGTCAACAATCTTGAAACAGAGGAAGTATATGATATATTTATCCATATTATTTTCTTGTGCAAAATTGCACAAATGGCAAATATGGCTAAGCTTGAGTCCAATGTTCTTGATATTTCTGGCAAGAACTATTTGTCCTTGATGCTGATGTTCACCTGATCTCAAAGAGTGGGTCTAGGGGAGACAATAAAAGAAGAAACAAAACGTCCAAGCAGGACTGCGCTAAGGCACTAATTTTCCTTCGTCATCATCTTCATGATGATTTGAAAATTGAGTATCTTATCATCAAAGATCCATATGAATTGTGGACAAGCCTAAAGGAGACATTTGACCATCAAAGGACTGTTGTCCTTCCTAAAGCTCGTTATGAGTGGATGCATCTAAGGTTGCAAGATTTTAAAAGTGTGAGTGCTTATAATTCTGAGCTATTCAGAATTACCTCCAAACTGAAATTGTGTGGAGAAAAAATCACTGATGACGATATGCTTGAGAAGACATTCTTAACATTCGATGTTTCAAATGTGCTCCTACAACAACAATATAGGAAGCGTGGTTTCAAAAAGTACTCTGAGATTATATCTTGTTTGTTGGTTGCTGAGCAAAATAATGAGTTGCTCATGAAAAACCATGAATTACGCCCCACTGGTTCCACCAATGCAACTTTTAGAAATGAAAATGCACATGGTCGTGGGAACCAACGTGGACGGGGACGTAGTTCTGGATATGATTGCAGGTCGTGGACGTGACATACAACATAATGCAACCTCTAGCAACAAAAGGCAAAAAGCATCCGATCACAATTCATCAAAAAAATATATGTCATAGATGTGGCATGAGAGGGCATTGGGATCGCGTCAGTCGAACTGCAAAACATCTTGTGGATCTATACCAAAAATCACTCAAGAAAAAGGAAAGAATGAGACCAATAATCTCATTGACTATGACGGTCCGATTGATACTACTCATTTAGATATCTCCGACTTCTTTGAAGAGCTGAAAGGAAACATAGATTCATTGAATGAACGTGGTGTGCTGGAAGATAATAATCAAGATATGATTTAGATAGTCATTCTATTTTGCTTATTAGATAGTTTGTTTTCGTTGTTTGGTTTCAAGACATTGTTTTTCTTTGCTTCGAAGTAGTTGTTTATTTCTTTTGGAATATTTATAGTAATTCGTCTTTTTCAAAAACTTTTCCAAAATTTAAATGGAACATTGTGATATTTGTTTAGCTAATAGTGCTACCACACACACCATTCTCAAAGATAGGAAATACTCCGTACTTCCTAAAGTTAACATTAACTGTGGACAATGTTAACATATATTAAGTGCATCAAATATCATTGAAGGCTCCGGAAGAGCTTATATCATTTACCAAATGATACTAAATTAACTATATAAAAAGTCCTTTACTCCAGTAAGTTCAGGAGAAACTTACTACTCAGTTTTAAGGACATTCGTTTCAATGGATAATGACATTTCAACCATTAGGTGAGACAAATCTACATCCATAAAAGTATAAGAAAATTTATTGGAATGAAAAAGCTTTGTCACATTTTGATTCCCGAAGAAATCAATGTGAAGAAGAAGTTAAAAAGATAACTCGCTTGCAAAAGATTGCAAATCAACTTCCTGATGCTTTTGTTGATACAAGTAAAGTGAAACACAAAATGCTGATTTGCCTGAAGCAAATTTAAATGCATGCATTAGTGTGTTGTTTCATATAATCCAAAATTATTTTTGAGGCATTAGGGGAAGATATAGATGAAAAGAATGTCGTCAAATTTATGTTGGATTATATACAAGCACAATATATAATGAACTGAAAGTTCATAAAATTATTGACTGCTAATAGAGTGATAAAGCATATAATATTTATATGTTGCACCATAAACAATTAAAGTCATGATGGACTTTGAAATATATGTTGTCTCTCGACGCCAGAAGCGTGAGAAATATTTTGGTGCTAAAATAAATATTCGCGGAATATGAAGAAGGTATATCACTCCATAAACCTCCCGAAGAGGATCGTCCTGAAGACGAGAATCCCAATACGATTGCATGTGCACTAAATATTATTCCCTCCGTCCCAGTTCAGTAGTCCCATAGATTGAATATATGTGAGGTTTAAAATAATAAAATGGGACTACTGAAGTAGGATGGAGGGAGTATAATATTGGGATTACGAAACAACCAGATCAATTATATTATGAGAAAAAATATAGATCCGATTTCCATATGTGTTGATAATGACATGTATCTTGTGAGTACATGAGAAATATGTGATAGAAATATCAAGTTGTCGACAACACTTCTTGCCTCAATTCTAAATGATGATTTGGATCCAAAAGTTATGTTGATATTATTGTGCCTGAAGCACATATAGACAAAAGAAATTGAAGCAGAGCTTTACTTGCTAATAAGACTGAAAAGTCTTCTTTATAGTAAATACACCAGAAAATGTTGTCCCGGCTGGACAAATAATTATTTCTAAGGAAGAGAAATGATATTTAATAAGGTGTAATGAAGTGAAGCGAGAAGCTCAAGAGTTTTAGTAGAAACTCTAAAGTAAATATGATTCTTATGTTATGGCATTGTGTTCCGATATTACATATTTTTGGCAGTAATAGTGAATATAGATATTCAATTAGTAAACGTCACGACCACATTGTGTTTATGTCATTGGATGTGAATATCTATAGATATAAGTCCCTATTTGACTTAGACTTCCTTATAAGAAGGAAAATAAATTCATAACATGTAGTATTATATTAAGTCAATTCTTCCTGAAGTAAGAATATATGAATCATGATAAATGCTTTGACATGTTTATCGAATTTTAAATGATTGTATATCATTTCTATATATGTGACTAATTAATACACGTATAGAACTCGAGAAGATTAACTCGTGACTGGAGAAATAAAAGACCTAGGTGAACCTAAGTAGTGTGTCGGCTTGCACACCGAACATCTCCATGAAAAATTACTTTTACTGAGTATCCCAATGATTGTCTCATTATTTGGTGTTGATAAGATAACAAAGAAAGTGTGAACCAGAAGTTCATTATTTGAGTACCAGAAGTACTACATGTCAGGCCTGACACGTTCAAAGCTAACTTGCTAGCAAGATTAAGAATATCTCCCCGAAGGAGATGAATTCATATGTGTTAATCATATTCTTTGTTGTCTTCAAGGTACGGGAAACCTTGATCTATATTATAAAAGAAATTGAAATTGACATTGGTGAATACTTAGATGCAAAGTATTTTGCATGATCACGAGTATATTAGATCTCATATTAGTTAAGTGAGATTTTCTCACAGAGTCCTTTATAAGGATAATATATTGATTGTGTTACACAAATACATTCTAGAAGAACGATGAAACTTGATAATTAGTGATAAATTTGCATATTTATTCACTAAACTCCTCCTAAATCTACGAAAAAGAAAAATGTATTCAACGGGATTTGAATATATGCAAGATTGTTATCTTGAGGGGGAGTGACAAGTTCAAAATGATCTTGAACATTTGGTCATGTAAGCCAAATGAATAATCGAAGAGGTTAGGCCATGAAGATAAAATGGTTGTACTCATTTTCCCTTATTAAGTTTTTCCCATGAGGTTTTCTTAGGTAAGGTTTTTAATGAGACAACTAATGCAATACATAAGTGTTTGTCATGTACTCCTTTTCTCTACTAGATTATCACTTATCATATATATCTTAGTGCAATTGGAGTATTAACTTATCTGACTAATTGCAATAGACCAAATATTGCTTTTTCTGTAAATCTCCTTGCAAGGGTACGTAAGATGCAAGTTATTTATCGGATCCACATACAGCTAAGTTACAAACTGGATATGTATTTACATGTGGAGGAATTGTTCTATCTTGGAAATCCATAAAGCAAACTTTGACTACAACATCTACAAATTATTCTGAGATCATTGCAATCATGAAGCAAGTCGAGAATGTGTTTGGTTGAGGAATATAATCTCCAAAAGAGTGGCGACATCAACATTCAGACAATTGGTACACAAGATCGGCATTCGTCGACTCAAAGATCTACTGTGATTAATTTCAGGAGAAGCAACTATACTCTTTTTCCTTCGACCAGGTTTTGTCCCACTGGATTTTCCTGGCAAGGTTTTAACGAGACATCATATTTTGTTAAGGATGAGGGGGAGTGTTGTATGTATATCTAAAAGATATATTCCATATCTAAAGATATACTCCATATATAGTTTATAGTCATCCCTAACCCTAACCCTAACCCTAGCTCTTGTACTATTATAAATAGAGTCATTCAGTCCTCATAATAAATATCCTGCAGAATACTTCTCTACCTATTCTCTTCTCTTTCTCTTTTCTGTTTACTTTATTTCTCTCTAGTTTACAACAGTTTTAGATTTTTTTCAAAAATCGAAGAAGATTTAATCAAATTAATACAAACCAACGTCATTGTCCACAAAGAAACATTTCAAAATTTATAAGATTTACGTATGAACGCTTAATTGTGTTGTCTTGAGTAATACTATCAAATATTGTTGCTCTCTATATACTATATTAATTTGTTCCAACATTACTATTTTGTATATTTTACAAAATATTTATCAATATTTTTATAACATAATTGTAATTTTATTTTACAATTTAACTGAAATAATTTAAGACTTACATATATAAATAAATAATTAAATTATTGTGGTTAAATAAATATATGTTGACAAAGCTAGTAGATAAATAAAAAAGTGAGTTCATAACAAAAAACTGATATGCAGGAATGAAATTTAGTAAAAATGGAATGAACCAAGTATTCCATTCACATGGTTGGTATTCACAAGAAATGGAATGATCATTTTTTATTTATTTATTTGTACTATTATAATCTAAAAGACTGGCTCGTTGAAAATTCAATTTGAGCTGTAATCTTAGAGTTCAATTAGGACCGTCAAATCGGTTCAAGCTATTTTTGTCAACTTACCTATTGTAGAGCTGACAAAAAATAGTTCGACCGGTATGATTTTAGGCCTGGTCGGCTGCAAAATTTTAGACATGATTGCATTAATATTTTAAGCCAAGTTGACCCGTCCAAAATTAAGTAAAGTCCGGTAGGCCCAAGGCTAGCCCGATCCAATCATTTTACAATATAACATTAATTTTGGATAGTAATGTGCCTTAATTAATTTTGACTAGTCCGGTCGGGTCGAGTCGAGTCAGCCGACTCTTTACCACCTCTTCTCGCTCGCAGTCTAAAAAAGTCACACAAAAATCATCAAGATTAGATTTCTTTATTTGGCCCAATGAGCCAAAACCAACAGACCTAACCCGACTCGATCTAATGCGGATAAGGATCCCAATGAAGTTTAACATGGTCATATCAATATCATAAGTAAGGACAATTTCTTCAAAAGTCAAATAAACTTTATTCCTAGTAATGAGGATTGACTAATATCTAGGGGAGTGTGATGAATGGCTAATCTCATGTTGGTGGGATTACTAATTCCTACGGGAATGGTCATTCCCGAATGGAAAGCAGTACGAGCCATAAGATTAGCAATGAAAGCAAGAATGATTATTTCACTCTTGGACCATTCCTGCATGCCAACCATGGGGGATGAGCCAAAGATCCGTTACTCGTTCGTGTTTGTCTTGACTTTTGTTGGAATATTTTGGATTTGCAGGCGGCATTGAGGTACTGATTTTTTTATTTTGGTTTTATATTCTAAGTTCAACTGTATCTTAGATTCGATTTCAATTTTGATTATTTATATTTGTTTTTTCTTCTCGATTCTATTATTTCGATTTGTTTTTTTTTTCTCAGGATCTTGAATGGTTGGTACTTACTGATTTTTTATTTCAGTTTTATAACCTAAGTTCAACTGTATCTTAGATTCAATTTTGATTATTTTGATTTGTTTTTTCTTCTCGGGATCTTGAGTAGTTGGTATTCTAAGTGCATTGTCCGAAGCCAGATTACGCAGTCATCACTATGGTGTACTAAATCAGAGATTCATGAGTGGGGACTCTTGATTCAACATATGCACCTCTATGCGGCATGGTTTGGACTATGAGTGATGAAACCCTCTATGCGAGTTTTAAAAACACATCTCGTAGAATCTTCTATAGGGCGCGGGGAGGGGGGGGTAAAATTTGCTGCCCTTACTGGTGGGATTTCAATGAAGTACTGGACGAAGGAGAACACTAACATATTTTTTATGGGCGACTTCATGATTGTTGATGGATTCCCTCAATTTTCAAGTTTTTTTGAATTCAAGTATTTCTGATTCCAAAATTTAATTGCTGGAAAATTATTTGGATCATTAGTTTTTTCTGTTAAGATCTAAAGTTTCTACTCCCAAGACGGACATCCGTGAATAATTGGAGCATAATCGGAAGCATATCACTGAGGACATTCCTTAGACGTGAAACATATGAAGTTCCATTAATGAGCTCGATTGAGGTTAATATCTAGGGTGTATTTCTATTTTTCTATTTTAGTTTTATTTCAAGTACTACCTTATAGTTTTTATGCTAGGTCTTTGAGCTACCACGCAGGCAGAGTGCTTGACAATAGGAAGTCTTATGTGTTGCACCTCAGGGAACACTTTCTTGAGAAAAGTAACATGACTTTGGTGAGAATTCCCGGTAAAGAATATTTCTCATCCTGACCTGATTGGATTCTTTGGAATAAGCTAGAATCTACTATTGGGTGGAGACCCTTCCGGCCCGAAGGCATATTTATAGTTATGAAGAGCACTGTGGAGTTGCGAGAGCCTGCTGGAAAACCACATACATATTTAGAGATTTTACAAGAGAAACTAATGTCGCTACTTTTCGACTATATGACAGACGACTTAATATTTGAAAGATAGATCTCGGTAACATTCGTTAAGTTAAAGTAAATTTACCATAATGCAACTTCTGCAATTTCGTCTAGTTTTATTTTTGTCCTTGTTTGATTTCAGCTTAAACTCATCTTTGGTTGTTAGACATTAATTTTGTAGACAAGATTGACTGACTCAACATTAGAAGGATGCATTGGTATTGAACTGAGTTGCCTAGCTATCGAGAAGGACAACATTGGAATTGGAATGAATTAGATGTAAATGGAGGCGTGCTGGCACGCTATATGGCAACCTGCTTGAAAGATTTGACTATTGTGTTAATATCCTCCAACAGAGAGTGATGAGAGATATGAGAGAGAAATTGTAAGTTTTTAGTTTGCATATATGTTATTTATTATCATAATTTTGCTAAGTGTTTTATCCAATATTGTAGTTACATACCCAAAGAGCAGGTAAAATAATATCATCATAGAGACCGGTAACTGCATCTTACTTTATTTTTGTTAATGCTATTTCTTTCAATAGGACAAATCCTATTTAATTTGAATTTGTTAAGGTTGAAAAACTTACCTGTAGAGCTAATAGTGCAAATCGGTCTGATGCAGCTGACATCGAGTGCCCACTTGACAAGCACAAAGTCTCCTGATCCCGCACTAAGCACTTGGTCAACTCCTAGAATGAAAGATTTGCAGATTTCTACCTCTTCAGTTTCCACCTAAAAAATTGGTGACATAAATTTAGAAAACAAAACAGTATCTATACGACATAAATTTAAAGTTGAGATGGGAGAATTGTACCTGCATTGGTAGGATCAATACAGTATTGCCTACATTGATGGTGCCCGATTGAATGTCACCAACCACGTAGTTCAAGTATGTATCATAAACGAACATCCTTCATAAATATACAAAAAAGAAAAAGAAATAAGCAACTACTTTCATTTTATATATAATGTTTGTTTATTTATTTGACCTCAAATACGTCAACAATTTGGATCTATCAGTTGCTTCAAATGCATTGAGCACGAAGTACCAATCACATAATGAACGTTCCATCTTTTGGTGAATATTTGAATATGGGCATACAGGAACACATGTGACACCTGAAAATTTATTGGAAAATTGTGTTATGAAGTGAAACCAACTCCCAAATATGCAGGTCCCTTTTATTATATAAGTATAGATATGCAACTTACTTGACTCGTCCATGCGTGTACGTCGTTTGATGGCATCCAAGATGGCTTTCCTAAGATTTTCGTACCTGAAAAACATGAGCAAGACATGGTTTAAAAATCATAACATAATAGATATGACACGTTTTGAGATGTAAATTATGAGTTCAACTAAAGAGATAAAGATCAACAACTAAAATCAACAGAATAATGACTATATTTATGAGGCATGTTATACCTAGATTCACTCCAATTCACACGATCCAAATTAGCTACGACCACAAGCAAACTATGGATGAGTTGTCCCATTTTTCCTATCTCTTTCCATAAACCAACAAGCGTTTGGTTCATTGAAATATTTCATGACCGAGTAGACAAGTACTCCCATCTTTCGTTGGCATTAAAACACAAAAAAACAGAGCTAGTCACAATAGTCAAAGTTTTGATTGTTCAAGAATTTAAAGGAATAAAAGAAACATAATAAAAATAAAAATAAAGTAAGATGTAGTTACCTGTTCATTCTCCATGATGAAATATGACACGGGCTCTTTTAGTATATAACTATAATGTTGGACTAAATAGTCAGAGAAGTTGTGATAATAAATAAAGATATACAAAATACAAACTTAAAACTCAATTTCTCTCTCGTCTCTCTCATTACCCTCTGTTGGAGGATATCGACATCACAATTTGGCTAGTCAGGCACCAAAAGCATTAGCTTCCCATCTAAAGGAGAAAAGAAACACAAATCAATAGTGTTTATAACTTCTCATCAATGTGCTACGAACTTCAGTTTCCACCTAAAAAATTGGTGACATTTTAAATTTATGTCACCAATTTTTTAGGTGGAAACTGAAGTGGTGGAAATCTGCAAATCTTTCATTCTAGGAGCTGACTAGGTGCTTAGTGCAGGATCAAAAGACTTTGTGCTTGTCAAGTTGGCACTCGATATCAGCTGCATCCAACCGATTTGCATTATTAGCTCTACCGGTAAGTTTTTCAACCTTAACAATTTCAAATTAAATAGGATGCATCTTAGCCCATTCGTACTTGAATAAAGTCAATTATAGATTCACCTTCAAGCATATATTCCCTATAACATAAATTTATTATCTCCGATTTTTCTCCCTATTTGACCTTTGTAGGATATCAATTGTCGTCTATACATTAACTTCTATGAAGAAGACTGTGAGATTATGTTTAAAGAATCTCATGCCCTGACCAGATACTCAGAGATCATATGCTGCATTAAGGTATATAACTATCATTTATTTATAGAATGTGTTTTGAAATTTATTTTATTATCTACTTATGATTTCTCAAATTGACAGACCATTACCGGTGGAGAGCTTCTATGTTTTACCTAGTTTGGGGCAATTCGTGTTAGTACTTAGAGGTTAGTATGACTTTTTAATCTTTAATGATTTATGAATATTTGGTAAAAATGAAATTTAATAAATAATTCCTTTTTTAAGGGGGAAGGTTATTAGGACTTAGGCTCCATTTGGATGAAAAAAAAAATTGTTTGGTTTGCATGTCAAGTTTTATATAATTGAATATCATGTTTTGGTTGCAAGATTAAATAGAGTATCAAACTATTGCTTAATATACCCATACAAATTCATACTCAAATATACAATTCACAAGAATGTCTAATGTTTGATTGTTTAAGAATTTCATACTCGAATTTATTATTTTAATTAAAAAAAATTGTAAATTTTATTCAATCGAAATAATAGATTGCAAATCCGAATGAAATTTAAATAATTGTATACATTTTAATTCGTTAATTTTAGTTGTCATATGAAAAAAAATAATTTTCTTAGAAAATAAATTATATTTTGAAATTTATTTATTATCCAAACTAGTAAAGCACAATCTATCCTAACTACTGAGACACAATTACACACAACCGAATTCTAAAAGCTGCATCTTTTTTTATTTTTTTTTCGCAACATAAAGGTGCTAATTTGTCAAACCCTTCCTTAAAAAACCAAACTAATCCACAAGCTCAAGCACGCAGTAGCTTCTCATTCACTTTCAACATAACAACAATCTCGCAACTAAACACAATAAGCCTTCGAAGTTGTAGGCTCCTTTGAGGTTCAACAAGCAGTAGCTTGATCCTAGATTTTAGACACTTGAAATAAGTACATTCTCATAAAAGCTAGCTATGGGAATCATTGATCCTATATTTTAGATTTTAGACAATGGAAAAAATACTCATAACAAGCAGTAGCTTCATTCCTAGCTTTGGCCTTTTGCTAATACAACCAACCTGTTATGGGAAAAAAATACTAGCTCTGACCTAATCAGAGCTAAACTCAAGCTTTTGTTACGTGAGTAAGAGTAGGAGAGCTCGTATCTTTCAGAGCTCCATCCTAATTAGGCGGATGAGAAAGATTTTTCCCGAAGTGGCAGATAAAAGAGGCTCAATCTCTTATTTGAAAATGACACAAGTGGAAAGCAGAAGTGTAGCTTCGGCTACAACACTTCAGTCGGAGTTGACTATGATGAAATATCTTTAACACTTAGTAGGTGCTTGGTATGGTGGAATGAGAGTTGGAATGGAATGACATTCCTACTCTCATTCCATTCATTTACTTGGTATGATTTTATTATCGGGAATCATTATTCCGGTAGAATGGCTCATTCATTTCCCAATGGGAATAGTGTTGGTCCCGAAGTGAGTCACATGCGTAGGGGAAGGGGGTGAATACGTGTATAAAGAAGTTTTTAACTTATTTTTGCTTTTCGGCCTTCTTACAAAGTGGAACGCTTTAAAGCTTCGCGTGTGAGTGCACTGCGGAATGTGTGAGCCATTTTTATACTCGCTTAGTAAATCTTGCAGAAAGCGTGAGTTTGTTTTAGAGCATGAGTGTGTGTATGCAAAACAGAGCAAATAATAACGTAAAGCGTAAAGTAAGGCACACAAATAGTTATAGTGGTTCGGAGTAACAACACTCTTGCGTCCACTCGTCCACACTCAGACAATTCACTCGTCCTTGTTTTATACTTCCAAGTGAAGTGATTTAAAGCCAAAACTTAACTTTAAATCCTTAGACATTCCAGTGGGTTTTCGAGAGACCTAAACACAACAACACAACATTGATCTCAACCTTCACTTAAGTATGCAAACTTAACCTTCATAATTTCAATCTAAAACGATAAACAAACAAAACTTATAACTTGATCTAAACTCAATAGACACGAACTTAGATTGTGGTTTGGTTTTTGAAAGTTCTAACGTAAGAATCCTTTCACGAGAAAGATCAAGTGAAGGATAATGATTCTTCAAATCTAGGTTCAGGGATTATATGGTGTTGCTTACTTAGAAACTTTTTTGGGTTTCTAAGGACTCAACTACTACAATGATCGAAGAACACTTAAAGAATTTTCGAACGCTGAGAGCTTTGAGTATTCTTGTTGAAGAAAGCCCACTACTACTCTTCATCCCACCGGCAAAGGAAAAGAGAAGGTTGAACCTAAAACGTTTTTCCCTAAGAAATTAATTTTTGAAATCTAAGGAAAAGCGATTTGAGACTTTAGAAGCGAATTAAACTGAGAAGCTAATCGCTTCTGATCGCAATCAAGAGCGAGAATAGATTGAATCAAACTCTAAAGCGGTTCAACAAGACAAAGCGAGCACTTCTTCAAATGGGCCAAAGAAAGGTCCAGTTCGCTTTACACCGGTGTTGTGTCATCCCAAATGCCTTCATCCATTTGCATATGATGAAGGAGATTATATACCTAACACTACATTCCACCATTATTTCCTATAAGGAAAGAAAATGTATTCCCTGAAGGTGATTATCATTACTATGAAAGCACCCCAAAGAGTTACGTTCGCGTGACTATTCCTCACCCTCAAAACATGAAGAAAATCTATCCTCCATGATTTAGATCAAGGAAGGAAAGACGCTCTTACTTTATTGCACAAAAGCACGCTCGTGGTTATGATTCACAAAATAACCCGACTGTTGTTAAAAAGGCACCCAAACCAAAGACTGTTTCATTATTGAAGACTAGCCGTGTATGGGTTCCAAAGACTACTAACCCTATAGGACCCAAACAAATTCGGGTACCTAAGGCTACACCTTAAATATGCAGGGAAGCGGGAGGACCTCAAAAAGCGAGAAAAGAAGAAGAAAGAAGTTGTTTGGTACCTGGACAACGGATGCTCACGTCACATGACATGTGATAAATCTTTTCTCTTGAACTACATCGAACAAGAGGGACCTTCTATAACCTTTGGTGATGACGCACAAGGCTTCACTAAAGGGCACGGTACTTTCTACATCGGACATGTGAAACTTCATGGAGTTTCATATGTTGATGGTCTTAAACATAATCTGCTTTCTATTTCTCAACTTTGTGATAAGGGATATACCGTTGAGTTTGTTGCTAATAAGTATATTGTCAAGAACAAATCAATGATGCAGATCGCTCTAACAGGTAAACGTAAAGGAAGCATGTATATCACAAACTGGAACGCTTGCGAAGAGAATACATGTTTAGTAGCTAGGAGTACTACGGAAAGAGCTTGCTAATAAGTCATGTATCTTACGTGGTTGGAGGGGAAGCGTCTTACCAACTATGTTATTTTCATTGAATTGAAATATTTGCTTTCTTTTTTACATATTAGTTTTTTAAGATCTTTTCACACTCGATTGCATGGAATCGGAACCATGAGTAGGTGACCTTCAAAAGCCCAACATAATTGAGACTCGAACCCCAAAATAATAGTTGGAAGGGAAACGTCTAATAAATTATGATTGAATATAGGCCCGGACTTGTGCTAAAGGATAATAGACACATGCCTTGGGCCTAATAATTTTGGGGGCCACAAAAAAAAAATTACTACTAGTATTGTGTTACACGTATGCTTTGGGCCCATAAAAAAATACTACTAGTATTGACTCATTGAATTACATGCATAATGCACCAAAAAGGATAAAAACCATCAGCCTTCACAAAATCATAAATTCAAAATTCAAAATCTCGCTCGACGTCGAACCTCCATACTTGAATCTTGATATTCCAGTAAGTTTATATAATACATATTTGTTGGTCATATATGGTGATTAACTGATTTTAATTTTCTCGCTTGACGCTGTCACACTCATTAGGATTTAGGATTGAAATTGAGTTTCTGATCTTGCCCTAAATTTTAAATTGTAGAATCTGCAATTTGTTAGGATTGAAATTGGGTGTAAATTGTAGAATTTGCTTGTGTATTTTGCTAGGGTTGAAATTGAGAGAAAATTGTAGAATTTGCTTACGTAACTATACTGATGTATCATCTATATATGGCTGCTTTACATAATTTTATTTATGTAACTGATAAGTAAATAAAATTTATTCTTACAGAAAATGCCTCCTAAACATATGTCTGGTGCTCAAAAGAGGAAAAGGAAACAAAAAGAGAATCAACTAATTTTAAGTCAAGCGGGAAATATTAATAAATAATATTTTAAGTCTAGCCGCAAAAACAAATCACATGAAGATGAAACTGTTGATCAACAAATTGAAGAGGATGAACAAGAGAGAGTGATTGAACATCTTGAACATCTTGATTCGCAACCAACTGATGATGATGAAGTCATTGAAGAAGTAATGCCTGCAAGCTCAACTTATAATACAAACTCTTTTTTATAAGATCCAGCGAATTGGAAAAATATTGATCAAATATGAGAGATTATCTAGTTGAAAGAGGTCCACAAAGAATCGATGGAATAATATATCCTATTAATCAGAAATGTAGACACTTTGATTCTTCGCAGTATATAAGGATTTTGCCAAATGGACAAAAAGATAACAGAAGATAACTAGTTTATTCAGTTTCTTTGGATCGTATCTTTTGTTACTGTTGCAACTTATTTGTTACTGAACATACATTGAATAAGATTCAGGTTTTAGCTTCTGATGGATTATGTGATTGGAAAAAATATATATGCACAGTCGACTCTAGAGACATGAGGGGAGCAAGGAGCATATTCATGGTATGACTACCTGGAAAGAATTGGAAAATCGACTTGTGAAGAAAGAGACGATAGGTAAAAGTGTGCAATTGCAAATCGACAAGGATAATGTGCATCTGGAAAAGGTATTGACAAGAATAATTATAATTGTGAAGTGACTTGCTAAAATAGTCTGCCTTTTCGAGGAGATAATGAGAAGCTCTTTGTAGAGAACAATGGCATTTTTTTGCATATGATAGAAATGATGGCAGAGGTTGATCCAGTACTAGAGGAGGATGTTCAACGTGCTCAAACACGTGAAATACAATATACATATTTTAGTCCCAAGATTCAAAATGAGTTCATCCAACTCTTAGCAGGTAAAGTTAGAAGTGCAATCACAAAGAAAGTGAAACATGCAAAATAGTACTATTCTATTATACTTGATTGTACTCCCGATGCAAGTCATGATGAGCAAATGTCTTTAGTTATACGGTGTTTGGATGATTCTACGGATTTGCCAACTTTATAAGAATTCTGGATTCAATTTTTAAAGGTGGATGATACTTCCGAACTTGGACTTTCGTCTGAATGGAACTCAATTTCTTTTTACCTAGACTTCACCGCAGCCATCCTCACTAACCACAACTCGGCTTTGGTCTTAGCTCTCGCTAAATCAACCGCCGCATTCGTAGATTTCACTTCCGCCTCTGCTTCCATCATCGTGTTCGAGAGAGAAAGAGGATAATTTGATGTCGGGTTTTGAATAGGGACAACATCTCAAATAGCCACTTAAGAAAATAAGAATCAAGTTTATCTGTCCATTTCATAATTTTAGTATTTTCCCTATTTCAAGGCTAATTTTTTTATTTTTTATTTTAATCGTAGATCAATTTCCTAAAATCGTGGAAGTTAGATATCTTATCGCTGTAAACGGTGGCCAAAATAATCGTACCTGCCAACTCGTATACGCATTCGTACACGTACCCTGTAACAGCCCGGCTTCCGGATTGACGACTGACCCCACAGACCAACACGAGTCTTTCCAGTGTGCTTTGTCCTCACTCACACACTCCCTGGGAAAACTTCCCAAGAGGTCACCCATCTCACTATTGCTCCAGGCCAAGCACGCTTAACTTTGGAGTTTTAATGGGTGGGCTTCCGAAAAGAAGATGCGCCTTGTTGGTATGAGTAGCACCAATCAATTCCTTTTAAGCTCTCCTCGAGTATGCAGTCTCATTCCTGCATACTCTCGGAATCCCTCTCATTCCGGCATGCTTCGGTTCATTCATGTGCCCCTTCGCTTAGAAGCCCTTATAGGAGCCGCTCATTGTCCGTGCCTCTGCGCACCGGCGATCACTCCGTACTTCTGCCCCAGTCATCACATACCCGGAGGGTTTATACTCGTACCCGTACTTGTCTGTTTGGGTTCGGAATGAAAAATCAGCTTACTTTTCATAATTCAAAATATTCAAAATATAATTCAAAATATTAAGATAATCAACTATAATAAAAAATGGTTACCCTTCTGGTTCTTTTTTCTTTATTATGCTTTATCTTCTTGTTCATTTTTATTAAGAACTGCATGTACTTTGTTTTTATACAGTATATAGATATATATAGACTATGGTTGTATATATAGAGAGAAATCGAGACTTTTTTAAGAGTTGTGTATAATGACAAAACTTGTTAAATATTTACACGTGCTTCAAGATAAGCTTAAGAGGTTTGTGGTGGATTAATTTTATTCAAAATAAATTAGTGGAATAAGTGGAAGTAAAATATTTGGATCTCATTAAATCTATGCAATTAAGTTTTTTTTTCGATTTGGTATAATAAATGTACGATATCAAAGTTCAGCTTGAAGTAATAGATTCATATTTTCTGAAAAGTTGTGTTGGTTCAAAAAATAAATTAAAAAAAAAAGAAAATTTTTGAAGTTAAATTTACAAAAGTATCCTCCGCACTTCGCTTTTATATACTCTATACTACATTCTAACAAAAATTAAATCCGTGCATTTCATGGGCTATCGTTCTAGAACATTCACCCATGCGATGCATGACAAGAACTAAACTTAAAAGCTCATCATCTTTTTCGAAATTTTCAAATCCAACGCAAAATTCAATTTTCTTAATATCCGCATATTATCAAATTTGAAATTTGCTTACAATTGCTTCAGAATCTACCAAAAGAGAAAAGAGAGTAGATATTCTATTATATAAGGGAAAAAATTAATCAATAATGAATTTGTTAAAAAAAAATAAAAATGAATAAACCTTTTGTCGCGGTCAACCGAAAGCTTCAAAGTATCAACATTGAAGGGCAGAAAAAAAATGGAGTTGTGTGACCGCATGCAGGAACACAAATCAACTATAATCTTGTTGCTCCATGTCGGTTGAATTGTCATGGATATTAGATAGATTTTGCCATTTGGGAAGAACATGAGAGAAAAAAGGGATACTCAAGATAGTACATATATATACTTTGGCGTTCTAAAGGACACGTCCGTCCGCTTCTCCCTAGACTTCTCACCAAAAGATGCAAAGAAAACTATCGAATTAAAATTTAAATAAAAGTTTCCGAAAATGCTCTCCGTACTCTACTTTTATATAATATATATATATAGACGTCGAAAAATCAGCATCATGCATTTACTAATTCACTATTCGTTCCCGATCCTCTTCTTTGGATGTGGTCGTTGATGCCATGGCTATACCTTTTGATCTGACAAGCATAATTAGATTTTGAGCCTCTATTGAAATTAATTAATTCCTGAATGATTTAAACAATTTGTGCAGAAAAACTGACCTTTTAGGTGATGAGGCAACGCGCTGTTGTTGTTGTTTCCTTTTTGTCTTCTTTTCTGTAGTCCTGATCAAGTTCATTAAACACATCACGTACGTTTTCATTGTTTAAATTTCCAAAAGATGGAAAGTTGTAACAGTGTTTAATTAGAATACAACAACCAAGAGCCAAAAAGAACCAAATTTCTTTACTACTTACTCCATAACTTCTTTGAAAGGAGATGATGAATGATCAGCTTCTTCTTTCTGCAAACATTTTGTTAAATCATCACATCCGCCCACACGCCAACATAAAAAGATCATATAGTAAAAAGAAAAAAATAGCATAACAATCAGGTTTTCTATGTTATTAAAATAAAAAATAAAAATTTACTCCAATAAATCTAGATCCTACTTGCTCGTCACCAAACAGATTCCATTTTTCTTCTCTCAAATTCAAGATCTCTATTTTATCATCATGTAAAATCTGTAAGAAGAACTTAACTATAATCGTTAGAGATAAAGCATAGGCATGAAGAGAGATGCATGCATGATCTGCAGCAGCAAGCAGTGTAGTCTCCATTGAGATGAAGTTTCTTATCAAGTTAACATGACAAGTACTACGTAAAAAAAAAGGTATATATTGCCTTTTCAACGAATTCAAACAAAAGCCAGGAGTTTAATGGCATGCAAAGTTTGTGCAGTGTTTAAAATGGAAGCTTAAGTATATATGTAGAGAAAATGAAAAAAGGAGAGAATTGAAGGAAGTGTCATCACCGTCGTATGTTTCTTTGTTTGAGGATCAAAAGCATTAACAGTGCCTGCGGCATAAAACCTGCATGTAATGTGCGCTACGTGTCAAAATCTGGCCATTTTCCATATGGTTAAGTTGTGAAGTACAGAGAGACACTTACCGTTTGAAGTCCTCAACAATTAGTTCAAAGACATTGTACGTTCCCTTCTCATCAACTGAGAGCTCATAAACTCTATCTCGTTTCAGTACGAATTCCTCCTTGTTGATTATCGCGGCAACAATTTCCAACAATTCGTCCTTCGCCACGCAAAACCTGAGACCATCACTCCTCGCACAAATGCAAATGCTTTGAAAGATATTCACATCAGTAATGTCAACCAGTTCCACATAACTAGCTATAGCGTCGTCGAATTTCAGCTTAAGGATTCGATGGAGGTAGACTTGCTCAATCATAGCAATAGTACTCTTACAATAACCCAGTGCATCTTTTCTCAACTTCATCGTGTCTTCCAAAGTGGCCACGTTCCTTTTCACGATCATCGATTGGGCTTCTATAATCCCAAGATTCTCCTCCACCTCACGACGGAGAACCCTGAGCGAAGCTTCTTCATCCGCCATCCTCCTTTCGAGGCCTCTGAGTTCGTCTTCAGCATCGACCTTCTTCTCATTCAGCCACTGCAACAGATGATAAACGAGCCCCGAAGGTTTACGATTTGCTTCCTTATTAATTTCCTTTTCAGTCGATTTGAGTTCCTTTTCCTCTTTTTTAAATCGTTTCTTCAGTTCTTTCACAACCCATGCTGTATTCTTTTCCGCTGTGGATAGACGAAGCTTGTTCGCGTTAGCGTTCTCCCTAAGATGATGAATCTTCACCGAGTAAATGATGTAACTAGTCTCCAACCTACTCAACTGCCTTTCGATAGCCGAACGAGCCGTTGAGAGAATTGTCAATTTCTGACTATCTGCACGGATCCTGCTCCAACTCCCTTTCAAGTCTTCAATTTCATCCATACATATACATATATAGTACAGTACATTACATAGTAATTCAAATCAACGACAAACCAAAGAAGAAGAAGAAGAAGGTTGAAATAACATACTCCAACATAAAAGAAAATGTACCGTCAGAATCGCGTTCAATTTGCTGAAGCGTAATGTTTTCCGCCTTCTCTGCAAAGTTTTTCATCGACTCTGCCCGGAATTGCTCTTTGCGCTTTGCCCGCTCAAATTCAATCGCCATTGCTTCCGCTTCCGCTTCCGCTTCGGCCATGGCTTTTTCATCGACTCTGCCCGGAATTGCTCTTTGCGCTTTGTCCGCTTCGGCCATGGCTTTGAATTGACACCAAAACATACTAAAACGAAATGTATCCAATAGTGAGTGATTCAGCACAAATTAAAGCAAAGAGAAAGAGACACACTAACTAACTAGTTAACTAACTAACTCTTACTGTTTATTAGAGCCATCTTCTTCGAAATGGCAGACTCCTTTCTCATCAACTGAGAGTTGATACAGCCTATCATTTTCCATAGTGATTTCCTCCTCCTCCTCAAGGAGGCTTACCGCTGCACCAAAAAGTTGCATCAATTCCTTTTCTACCGACTTTCCAACACAAAATTTGAGAACCAGTCCTTTATAACAAGAAGAAGCACAAATGCGTTGGAGGATACTCAAATCTGCAATGTCAATGAGCTCAACTTCTTCCACTTTAAGAAATGGAATTCGATGGTGGAGGATATTTCCAGTAATAGTAACAGCAGCTCCACAACAATCCACCGCATCTTTCATTAACTTTAATGTTTCTCTAGCAATAACCCTCTCCTTTTCAATCCTCTTCAACGTCGCCTTTTCCCCCAAATTAATCCTCTTGCTCTTGCTCTTTTGAATTTTAATCTTCCTAGAGTAATCCTCATACATGTTCTGCAATTTCTTCATCTCCTCCCCAATCGCCAACTGAGCAGCTGAAAGATTTAATAATTTCTGACTCTCCACACGAACCTTCGTCCACTCCATCCACCTCTCTATATATAAATTAAAGTTACGAAATCAACAATTAAGATCATCGATCGATAAAACACCAATATATATTAAAAGAGCAATTAAAATTAAAACATGGTTTACCGTCTGAATGGAGCAAAATTTCTTTTTGCCTAGACTTCGCCGCAGCCATCCTCACTGACCACAACTCGGCTTTGCTCTTCGCTCTCGATAAATCAACCACCGCAATCGTAGCCGCCCCTGCTTCCATCGTCGTGTTCGAGAAAGAGAAAGAGAGAGAGAAAGAGAGAAGTTTCGTTATGTTATGGTATCCTCTATCCAAAACTATGTTTTCAAAACCTAATTTTTATTATTTTTATTCAATTTTTTTAAATAAATTTATTTTATAATGATTTTATTTAATTTTATAATTATTTTCAAGGGTTCACTCATCCCAATTAGAGTTTATAATTATTTTTTATATTTAATTTATTTTTATTAGTATGTTAGAATTGATAAATTCAAAAATAAAGTATATAATTTTAAAAAAAATCCATTTTTTTTATAAATGTATATTACTTATGATTTTTACTAAATTATAGTATTTTTATTTTTATAAAAAAATTATATAAAACTAGTAGAAATTAAATTTTAGTACACCATTGTGACATAATTTTTGAGATAGAAGTTACTATCCCACTATATTTTAATTTTTTTTTTTTTTTTTTGTTTTAACGGTGGCGTTAATCAGTTTCCTAAAATCTTGGAAGTCAAATATTTTATCACCCCAAAATCACGTAACACTTATTTATCTTATCTTATTGCTTTACTTTTGTTCCTAAATATCAAAACTGACATAACAATTAATACAAAAGAAGTTATTAAATATTCCAGGCTCTTGAATTTGAGTTTAGATAACAAGTTCTTTCAAATACCACGTACAACAAGCTAGGGTACATGCATGCAAGAAAGCTCCTACTCAGTTTTGATGAATGAACAACGTTGTAATGGTTGATGCTTAGGACCAAAAGTTTCGGGTTTCAAGTCTTCTGTAGCCCGGTTTTTAACTAGTACTATACCCTATACCTCTTACTAGCTACAATATATTCTATAAATTCATCAATCACATGCCTCGATCATGACTCTTTGTTTCTCAAACACTTGTCTTGTTTATTTTTCTAATGGCAATAATAAAAAAAGTTACTGTATATTGCCCAACTATACTTGGAAAATTTTATAATAAAAAAAAAAATGACGGAACTTGTTTTAATTGAACTCGGAACTCCTCGATCTTGAATCAGGATAGGATTAGGACACTCCCTACTATCTATATAATGAGGAATCACATCACATATTCACATCATCAGCGTAAAAAAAAATCTCATACTCTCTTTTTCGGTGGACGAAGATATCATCCCACGCTATTATGATTCGAAATTTGATCATGTGAAATATATGTTGGAGACTAGAACTAGTTTCATAGTTAAGGGAAGGTGCGGCGGCGAGAGAATGATCGATTCGGAGAGGTATGCGATCGATTTGGTGAAGAACGATTACGACGATTACATTGAATTCTTCATGGGTCTCAGACTCAAGGATTACTGGATGCCGGACGACCAAATCCACCGCCTCATTCATGAGTTTGTAGATTTCGCCAAACAAATTGCCGCCGGAGGTCGCCCCGGTATGATTCCGGCGGCCGTGGATCTGGAGGTTTGCACGGTGCAGAGAGAGGGCGAGGAGATTGGTGCGACGGTGGAACGGGCGCTGAGGCCGGAGTTTCTACCTCGATTGTGAATCCGATGCAGCGGCCCGACGGCAAATACTATTATAAGGGTAAATACTCTATGGAAGATTTGGTAGGAAAGCTGAAGAACGTTTAGGGTTAGAGTGGAGGAAGATGTGGAGAAGGTGGCATCCATGGTTATGGAGGTGTGCGGTGTTTGTGGGCGGAAACCTATGGCCGGAACTCAGATATCGACGATCCTATATATGTGGCCACGCATTTCATTACCATTGCATCGTTGGACGGTTGTTGGAGGAGAGCAACTCATGCCCCATCTGAAATCACCGCCCGGCATTTGACGAGGCTAGCTAAAAGCACTATTCTCAAAGATCTTGACCCCAATATCTTATGGTAATTGCCATTGGATGGGCATCGTAGTTTCGGATTCTGACGATTCTTCTGATTCCGATTCGGATGATGATTCGCAGTTTTTAGAGTAGGAGCTAGCTTATACTATTTTAGTGCGAATTAATTAGTCCAGGTATAATATTGTGTTTTTACGTTTCCAACTTACGTTTCCCATTTTCCATTTTTTACTCCTAAAATCAACTTCAATACAGTCTTTCTCTGATTTTTTTTTATTTTTTATTTTTTATTTCAATTTCGAATTTTTCATGTTTAATTTATTTCGATTTTGATTTTTATTTCGATATTGAATAAATAAAATATTTGAAGTTGTTTGAGTTAGAATTTATTAAATCCCAAATGTCATTGTCACTCGTAGATTTCATCTCCTCCTTCATGGCATCAATCCACTTTTGAGAGTTAGAACTACGCATAGCTTGTCCAAAAGTGACCGGGTCATCCTTTGTCAAACCAACGTCATCCTCATGTTCTTGAAGAAATACTATATAATCATCCGAAATTGCATTTGTCTTCTCTTTAGTGGATCTCCTTAATGACACTTCTTGAGGTTGTTGAGTTTGCAGTTCAAAGACAACATTCCTAATGATATCTTCCCTCTCAAACTCAATATCCTCGAGAAATTTGACATTTCTCGTTTTAAAAAATATTCTTGATGATGAATGGTAAAATTTATACCCCCAAGAGCATTCAGAGTATCCAACAAAATAGCAATTGACTTTTTTGAGTTCAATTTTCTTTTATGCGGCCTATAAGATCGAGCCTCAGTTGGACAACCTCAAACATACAAATATCTAATGCTATATTTCTTGCCTGTACAAAGTTCGCAATCGGAGTATATTGTACTGCTCCAATCTCATAAATTAATTATTTGACAAAATTTCAATCATATCATTGCCACTCCTACTCCGATGAACTGAATTGAATATTCTTTTGTGATTTACAGTAACTGCTATTTAATTTTTAAACACTAGAATTTTATAAATTAAGCATTTAAAATAATTTATTTAAGCACTAAAAATAAGTTAAGCATTATACCATCTTCTCGAAAATCGGAACTCCTTGTTATAATCATAGCCAAATACTGTGATCATAACCAAACTGAATCAATGAAGCTTAACAAATATTGTTATAAATCGATTAAATCAATAATTAAACAAGACTTACAATATTGGAATCCCTATAATAGCGGCAATTTTTTTAATTATTTGGGAGATTAATTATCTTATTTACCCTTGCGTGAATGGAGAAAATAAATTTAAGAAGAATAGATATCTCACTATCTTTAAATATGAACCATTTAAATCTATAAAAAATCGGGGCATACTTGCATCAGCCCGGACTCATATTGTGGTCCATTAAATATTTTTATATGGCCTTCTTATTTTGAGTTGTGGATCGAGTAGATTAATTGGGCTAGGTGATTTATTTTGCTTTTAAAGTTTGGACACACTATGCGGCCGGACTGATACAAGTCTTTGTTTAAAATTTAAGTTAGATAATGAATTTTCATAAGGCAAAAACTTGGGTAAGGCCGGCCACATAGTGTAGTCAGGTCAAAGTGTCAATCTTTATTGTAACGACCGCGCTTTGCTAATTAATAGCTTAGCTCGGTAATTCGTGACTTAAGGAAATAATACGAAGACCAAGAAATAAATGACGAGGGAGAATTAATAACTTGACTCGATCATGTCAAAAGAAGTTCAGTAATCAAACAAATTGTACGAAGTGCAATGATGACGTCATCAAATTACAACTAAATCGAATTAAATCGAAATAACATTCGAGTGAGCACAGCGGAAACGGATGCATGTATGAAGACATGCACCACCAAGAGACTTCGACTTCTTAAGCTCGACAAAAGCTCCACCGGCCACGTCACTCCAATTCGCTCAACCTGCACATGAGAAATATGTACAGGGCTGAGTACTCTAGGTACCCAGTGGACACGTTGCCAAAACATTTTCTTTAATTGTCAGCCATGCAAGAGTATCACATAGGGTTTTTGTGAAAAAGGCCTATGTGTACTTAAAACACTTGAAACTTAAAGCGACTGCAGTCTATGTTCTTTAGTAATCAGCCATATCTGAACTTACTTGCATCCGGGAAGTTGTACACCTTCCACGGACACCAGACAGACACACCTTCGCTAAGGTGGCCTGCCACTGCGTGCACGTTAATCCAAGTAAGATCGCTATCTTACAAGGACCCGAATTCGATTCTTATAAAATTTGGCAAAGCCATAATAGATAGGCATCATACATAAACTTGAAAACTTTATGGCATGACAATTCTTTAAAAAGAACTAACTTCAGCTAATAAAACTCTTTTATTTTAGAAAGCCCACCTCGACAGCTTGTCTTCTCTTTTTACTCAACTGAGGTGCTTCCGCCGCTACGGCCTCCTGGCGCTTGACCTTAATTAAAAGAATCAAAATGAGATTCTTGATTCGCTAATCAGCTTAATTGAATTGCTACTATTGCTATTTAAATTATTAAGAATCCTCCTTAATAATTATTATCATTAAAGTTCTTCTTACTTAATTGAGAGGCTTCTCAATTCTTGGCTATAACTGATTATCTGCATTAATTAGCTCTAGAAAATAACTTAACTCGGAATTATTTTAACTCTTGGTTAAATTATAAAAATTTAATTAATTACTTGGGTTGGAAATTTCGTCATAAAACTGTAATTTAATTGATGGTATTTTATGCTATTTAATAAACTGTTGGGTTGGATGTAATTAGATAAATTCTGATCCACAAGAGCATAATTAATCTGTGGCCCACTTATGATAGGCCCGGTCCAGCACCTCCCTCGGCCCGCCTTCTTTTCAGCCCAGCATTCAGTCCGGCCCGTCTACCGACCCGGACCCGGATCGACCCGGAACCGACCCGACCCAGGTCAACTAGAAATAAACCCATCTGGCCTCCTCTCTCTCTCTCTCGCTCGTTCAAACCCAGTCCCCTTCATCTCTGCGATCTTTTCTCCATCTTCGATCTTCGATCGCCCTCGCCGATTGTCGCCGTTCTCGCCCTTCGATTCGCTGGCCGCCGGCGTTATCCATCGCCGGTGTGCCGGCGCTACATCTCTCTCTGTTGCACGATTCTCCCCAAATTTGGAGCCCTAACTTTCGAATATTGGGCAGCACCACTCCCTCTTCGATCCTCCCGGTGAGAATCCCTCCGATCAGCGTGCTTCCGTTGCTGATTTCGGGCTCCCGGTCGCTCCTTTTCTGTTAGCCATGGTGGAGATGGCGCCGCCACTGCATCGGCCTCAGCTTCAGTCCGATGGCGCTCTGCCTTCTCCGACGTGTGTTGTGAGCGGCGCAACTCCCACGGTTGACCGGCATCATCTCCACGATCGCCAACATCAAAATCCTAATTTCCGAAAATTAGGAGACATTCGCCCCTCCATCTCTCCTCCTTTCGATTTCGGCGATGCTCGCTTCTTTCTATTAGCTATAGGTTTTATTTATTGTTTTATTAGTCTTTATTACTGTTATTGCTTTTGTTCTTTGTTTGCAGGTTCGACGATGATGAAGACGTCGGCGCTGCTGCAGCGTCCTCGGACGTCATCGTCGTCGTTGCTGTGGATTTTCCGTCTTCGCCGTCGACAGTCGTCGAGAGCTCTAGGATCGCCTGCTGCTGCGACTCGACTTCAAACGGTGTGGGGAAAATCCCTCGCTTCGGTAACGCCCTTCGCTACTTAGTTAAATTTCAACTGATTGCTTAATGCTTAAAAGAAAAATATGGATTGTAGTATTTTTCTGATTTAGAGCAGGTATGCTTTAGGAATATGTGGCACTCTTATGCTTGTGTGCTTAATGTGTTGAAGTTAGGGGCTTGTTTTATGCAAAATCTCGTTGTGATTGAAGTGTCTTTCTGGTGCTTGCTTGAATGATATCTTGGGTTCTTTTATGCTTCACTAAAATCGCATCCGTTTATTTCTAGTGAGTTTTGTGTTGGAACTTCAGTTTCTGGACAGAGGTACAGCTCTTAGAGCCTCATGAAGTGCTTAGGAATGTTTATTAACTTGAGATGTTTCTGGTTTTAGCATGCTTTTCTATTTAGTAGCTCTAGCCTTGGTTTGAAACAAAAAGAGCATGGAACAAAAGGAACGTGTTTGCTAGACTTAAGTAACTTTAACTCAGGTTGAATTTCTTTGAAGGAACTGTGAACATGCAAATTGTTTTAAGTTGAGAGTCGATCTAGAACTTTAGTTTTCTGGTGTTAACATGCTCAGATTCAAGAGGGTTTCTTGTATTGTTACCTTGGAATGAAAATAGGAATTTTTGGATGTGTGAAAGGGCTGGGGCTGCAGTAGCTGCTACTTCAGTTTCCTTTCTCTCCCCCCCTTCTTCTTTCTTGTTTTCCTTCTCTTCCTCGAACTCAGCCTATGTTTTATTTTTCAGCATGTTATCTATTGCTTACAGAGTGATTTAGATATGTTATAGTAGGCTAAATCTTTGCATAGAAGGAGTTGGGTGGATACCTTAAAAGAAAAGGGGATTCAGGTGCTTGAAAGGCTTGGAAAGAGGGCTGTTATGGCTGCTCTCCATATCCCTTCTCTTGCTGTTGAATCTGCTGCAGGTACAGTCCTTCTACTTCCTTCTTGTTTTTGCTCTCTCTCAAGTTCTGCTTTCTTACTCTCTTGCTCTAGTTTTGGTTGCTAATGTGTGTGAGTGTTGCAGGAGAATGGAGGGGTTTTGCTATATGAATGGAGGCTGGTTTCTCATCATTGCTATGGCAGGAAAAGGAGGCTGCAGATTGGGGATTGGCGTTTTTCAAGGGGATTAGTCTCAGAGTTAGAGTGATGAGGGAGGCAAAATGGGAGTAGGTTGGGCTGCTGCAGGCTCTTTTTTTTTTCCCCATGCAATTGTAATTATTGCATCTAATTGTAATTGTATTTCATTTATTTATTTATTGTTTTGTTTGAACTTCGATTCTTGTTTAGTTGCTGATGAGAGATGTATTTTATTTGTTTTGCTCCTCTTATATTATGTTGCTGGATTTTCAGAGTTTGTATTGGGCCATAGGGCCTTATTAATTAATGGGCAGAAATTGAATACTTCCTTGGCCCAATTCCTTCCTTTTATTCTTGCTTCTTTCATTTTGGTGGGCTTGGCCCAGCAACTAATTAGTATCTAGTCGGGCTGGCCCGCTTGTTTCTTGTTGGCTCGACTCAAATAAATTCTCGACTGTATTCAAATATCGACGAGCTCGATAAATAATAATAAAAAGAAAAGAATACGTTAATGAATTTTTAATGGCTCGTCTTATAATTCTGAATGGGTTTGGGCCCAAATAAACTTAGAGATAGATCCCTTTTCAAATAATAAAGCCAATGGCTCATTGCTTCTATTTTCGAATTTAATTCGACTAATGTGGTCTAAATTCTACTTCACAACGGCTTCATCTCGAGCACTATTATTTAATTAGTGGTATGCTAATTAAATACTTAAAATAAATAAATTACTTACTTTAACTTAATTAAATAGGTGGGATATTACATCCTACCCCCCTTACGAAAATTTCGTCCCGAAATTTGCATACCTTCTTGGAAAAGTTCTGGGTATTTTTTCTTCATTTTGTCTTCGAGTTCCCAGGTAGCTTCGTCTTGTCCGTGATGTCTCCATAGCACCTTAACTGAGGTAAGCGACTTATTTCGAAGTTGTTGAACCTTCCGGTCCAAAATGGCTTCGGGTTTGGCTTCATAACTTAGGTCTGGTCCTAAGATCATCTCTTCTTGGTGCAATACATGTTTGGGATCAAACACATACTTTCTTAGTTGGGACACATGGAAAACGTTATGGACATCTCCGAGGTTTGGCGGCAGCGCCAACTTGTATGCTACTTGTCCCACTCTCTCTAGGATTTCGTAGGGTCCGATAAAATGAGGTTTTAACTTGCCCTTAATTCCAAATCTAGTTATTCCTCTCGAAGGGGCTACTTTCAGAAAAACCTTATCTCCTACATCAAACTGCAACTCGGTTCTTCGGGTATCGGCATACGATTTCTGCCTACCCTGAGCTTCTTTCATCCTGCTTTTGATTTGTCGTACTATCTCGATCATTTCGTTGATTGCATCCGGACCTAAGTTCTTTCTCTCGCCTACTTCATCCCAGTACAGTGGCGATCTGCACTTCTTCCCGTACAAAGCTTCGTATGGTGCCATACCAATGGTTGCCTGATGGCTGTTGTTGTAAGCAAATTCGGCTAGAGGCAAGATCGACTCCCATTCTCCACCTCTATCGAGTATCACAGCTCGTAACATATCCTCGAGAATCTGAATAGTTCTTTCTGACTGACCATCGGTTTGTGGGTGGAAAGCTGTACTAAAATTCAATTGGGTACCAAGCTCTCGCTGCATGCTTACCCAGAATCTAGATGTGAATTTTGTGTCCCGATCTGACGTGATTGACACTGGCACCCCGTGTAATCGCACGATTTCTCGTACGTACAATTGAGCTAGTTTGTCGGAGCCGTAAGTGATAGGGACAGGAATAAAATGAGCACATTTCGTGAGTCGATCCACTATCACCCAAATGGCAGTGTTTCCTTTCCTCGATTTGGGCAGACCACTCACAAAATCCATAGTGATGTGCTCCCACTTCCATTGTGGAATGTCCAAAGGTTGCAGCTTCCCATGTGGTCGTTGATGTAGTGCCTTCACTTGCTGGCACGTCAGACATCTCTCCACATAAGAGGCTATATCTCTCTTCATGCCTTCCCACCAAAATTTCCCTTTCAGATCTTGGTACATCTTGGTGCCTCCGGGGTGAGCAGTATATGGCGTGTCATGGGCTTCACTCAAAACCTCTTTTCGAAGCTCTTCTTTGTGTGGTATGCATAGCCTTCCTTTGAAAGTAATTGCATTATCAGCTTCCTCATGATAATCTCCAGCATCATTCGATCTCACCTTCAAACGTACCTTCTCGAGCGCCTCATCCTTTCTTTGCTCATCAACGATTCTACTTCTCAAGTCGGGCGTTATCGTCATGGTGGCGATAATTCCTTCTATCGTCTCGCGTGGAGGTACTATCTCCAAATGCAATTTCTGAAATTCCTTAACAAGCACGCCCTCACCAGTGAGAAGGTATGCTAGCTCTGGTTGGGATTTTCGACTCAGAGCATCAGCAACAACATTAGCTTTACCCGGGTGGTAGTTAATACCACAGTCATAATCCTTAACCAATTCGAGCCATCTCCTCTGCCTCATGTTGAGGTCTCTTTGCTCGAAGAAATACTTGAGGCTTTTGTGATCAGTGAAAATTTCACACCGAACTCCATAGAGATGATGTCTCCAAATTTTCAAAGCGTGTACGACTGCCGCTAGTTCGAGATCATGCGTTGGGTAGTTTAGTTCATGTGGTCTGAGCTGCCGTGAAGCATAAGCAATCACTCGCCCATCTTGCATCAATACACAACCAAGTCCATTTTTCGAGGCGTCCGTATAAACCACGTAGCTCTTGTCTGGCTCGGGGACTGCCAGAATTGGTGCAGTCGTCAGCTTCTCCTTCAGGGTTTGGAAGCTCGCCTCACATTCGGGGGTCCAAGTAAACTTGATCCCCTTCCTAAGCAGTTGCGTCATCGGCCTTGCGATCTTGGAAAATCCTTCGATGAATCTTCGATAGTAGCCAGCCAACCCTAAGAAACTTCGAATTTCATTAGGAGTCGTTGGTGATTTCCAATTCTGTACCGCTTCGACCTTTGCAGGATCCACCTTGATCCCTTCAGATGACACAATGTGTCCAAGGAAGGTTACTTCGTTGAGCCAGAACTCGCACTTGCTGAACTTGGCATATAATCTCTCTTTTCTAAGGGTTCCGAGAACTGCTCTCAAGTGTTCTTCGTGTTCTTCCTTGCTCTTCGAATAGACGAGTACATCATCTATGAAGACTAACACAAATTTGTCGAGATAGGGATGAAACACGCGATTCATGAGATCCATGAATACCGCGGGTGCATTCGTGAGCCCAAATGGTACAACTACGAACTCATAGTGACCGTACCTTGTTTGGAAAGCCGTTTTAGGTACATCACTAGGTCGAATTTTCAATTGGTGATATCCCGACTTCAAATCTATCTTGGAGAACACACTAGCACCCTTAAGTTGATCGAATAAATCATCAATTCTGGGTAAAGGGTATTTGTTCTTGAGTGTAAGCTTGTTCAATTCTCGGTAATCCACACACATCCTCAACGTGCCATCCTTTTTCTTTACAAAGAGTACTGGTGCTCCCCAAGGCGATACACTAGGTCTAATGAAACCTAGATCCAAAAGTTCTTGAAGCTGCATTTTGAGCTCTTCCAATTCCTTCGGGGCCATTCTATACGGTGCTTTGGATACCGGTGCTGCTCCAAGTTCAAGGTCGATCGTGAACTCTATCTCTCTGTCTGGTGGTAATCCTGGCAAGGTGTCAGGAAATACGTCTGGGAATTCATGCACAATTTCTACATCCTCGACTTTTCTTTCAACATTATGTTCTTCATTCAAGTAGACGAGATATGCAGGGTATCCTTTTCTTATCAAGGTAGCAGCTTGCAATGCCGAGATGATCGCCTTTCTCTTTTTCAATGTAATCCCATGGAATTTTGTCGGTTCCCTTCCCAGGGTTTGGAATGAAATTTGCCTTTCGTTGCACAGGATTGTGGCATAGTTTTCGGCTAGCCAATCCATTCCTAGGATTATATCTACATCTTTTATAGGCATAATGCTCAATTTGTTCGTATGGAACTTAAGCGAACCTATCTCGAGTTCTAGGTTCGAACAACAGTACGTAAGAGCTAGGGTTCCTCCTATCGGTGATGTGACGTTCAAATCAGCTTTTAATGGTTCTACTTTCAAACTCAACTTTTCTACACATGTCTTAGCGATGAAAGAATGTGAAGCACCCGTATCAAACAAGACTATCACAGGTATGCCAAGTAATTGACACATACCTGCCAGGTTGCCTTGACTCTTTTTAGGCTGGTTCTTTTCGGGTTGCTTCTGCTTTAACGCGTAAGACCTCGCGTTCTGCTGCTGTTGCCTGTATTGCTGAAATTGCTGGTGTTGTGGGGGCAGTGGGGTTGGTGATGGTGGGGGCAGCTGTGGAGTGCGGCCCTGCTGATTCGGTCCCTTGCTCGTCCCCTGTTGTTTGTTGGGGCAGTCGCTGTCATAGTGGCCCCTTCGACCACAGATATAGCAGCCGTCACTACCAGCTTTGCAGATACCGGGATGCATCCGATTATATTTGGGGCACGGAGGGTACTTCGGTGGGTAGCCCCCGGATTGTCCAGGGTTATTTGGCTTTCCGAAGTTTTGTGGGCGCTGCTGCCCTTGCCATGGTTTCTTGTCACGTTGACCACCCTGATTGCCTTCCCATTTGCGCTTGTTCTTATCGGGCTGAGATTGAGAGTGAGTTTGTGTCGGAGCATTCATAGGGGCAGGTTTCTCTACCGGCATTGCCGCCTCAACATCAAGTGCTCGGCTCAGAGTTTCGGGGTATGAAAGTCCCCCAAGTATTGCCAAAGTCATCTTTATTTCGGGCCTCAGACCGGCGCGAAATTTCTCTGCCATCTTCTCATCAGTTTCCACCTGGTCAGGGGCATACCGTGCCATATCACAGAATATTCGATCATATTCGGTTTCCGACATCTTCCCTTGCTTTAGGTTGTAGAACTCCGTCTCCTTATTCTTGCGGTAGCTCTTAGGGATGTACTTGTCGTACAATGCTGCCTTGAATTGCTCCCAAGTGAGGTGCTCAAGTTGTTCAGGTGTCATAATCTTCCGTCTCGCTTCCCACCAGAAGTCGGCTGACCCGGTCAGTTGGAAAGCCACACAAGTTAGACGCTCGCGATCAGTGCATCCAAGGAAATTAAAGATGCGCTCCAGTGCGCGTATCCAAGTTTCAGCCTCAGAGGGGTCTCCTATTCCGTTGAACACTGGTGGGTTTTGTCTGAGAAATAATTCCTCAACTCTTCGTTCTAGTGGAGGAGGCGGCGGAGCTGCACCGCGCCCGCCTCCTTCGCCGTTTCTTTCCCCGGTACGTCCTCCCCTGGTTCTTGGCGGCATCCTAATAAGTTAATATATATAAGAATTTGTAAGCTTACAAACGTTCGGAGTGATGCTCATATGCTCGATGATGTAAATGCGTCGGTTGTTTTCGTTTTCTTTCTCACATTTTCGTGGGTAATAATTGTTGCTACAAGATATTCCTCAAATCAATATATGGTAAATCATACTATTAATACTCATGTGCAAATAACGATAGGAAACTTGTCTTGCTGAGGACTTTTCAATATCATCACAAAAATGCACGTCCAAGTACATCTTACGGATCGTGCAACAACTCACGATTCTCTACTAGTCATGATCAAAACAATAATAGAGGTGCTAGAGTCTATGGGACATCCCTATAAAGATCAATGTTTCTTGGTATAAACAACTGAAATAAGGTCAAGACGGTCAACAAGGATCCGATCTGACAGTACAAAAGAGTACAAGAAACTATTAGCTTCGACGCAAAAATGCTCATAGAATAGAATAACTGTGAATTGACAGCATAATGTATTCTCATTAGAATCAATTACGTCCGATCAAAAGATTTCACCAATAAATTATCAGACCAGCTTCAGAAGGAATAATTGGGATGGAAGAAATGAAGTGGCAAAGGATCGAAAGAGAGGGACCCTTCGTCAATGCCCACCCAAATTCTGGTCTGAAGGTGCCGAGATAGTGCTATCGAGGCTGAGATTATGTGGAGTGGCCAGTTCCACATAAGCACCTCCTCAGTTACACACGACAGAAAAATAATCATTTGTACTCAAATAGCTCAATCAAGAAATGACAATATGAATTCTCAAAGTTTAGCAACTTTTGTTTCGATTCAAGGCTTTCACTGACTTAGCATTCTCTAGAGAAGAGGCTCCACTGGCTTCAAGGCATCAAATGGGGGACATGACACATAGAAAGACATCATTTACAGAGGAAGGTAATGCTCTGCTAATCCTCAACATAAGTAATCGCCATTCTCTCGTTTCATAGAACGAACTAAACTGACAATGCGGCATGTTACTACTGCTAACGTGGTATATGATCGGGTGGACGCCGTGGCCTCGCGTTTCATACCGAACTTAAATTCTCGATTTCAAAATTATTTCCCTTTTCGAGCGGCATTTCGATAGTCAGTCACTATGGCTTGAAATTCTATCAACATATGTTGCTGGGTTAGGATTATTCTAAAAATGACTTATTCATCTGAGAAGGAGACTACTTCTTCAGACACATATCTCTCATAAGAGTTGCAGCTTAAGCTGCAACATTCTAATCACCTCATTAATCTTTTCGAATGACACTATACCATGGTTCTAATTCGGGTCATCTAATAACAACTAAAAATGCATCTACTAGACTCAGGGTTATGTTTCTAGTTTGGTGGTTTTTCTTATGCACTTCATCTTACTTTCTTTACTTTCTTGGTACTTGGGTTCTTCTTCTGCTCTTTCATTCACGCTCTAAAGTTTCGAGCGCTCTTATTTCTCGTTGTGTCACTAATTTTGATTCTTAGGTTAGAACTTTCTTTTCATTGCTACGTTGTTATATGTTTGGCTTTGGTGGCGATTTAGAAGCGCGCCATTCGCCTAATCGAAAATTCCGAAGAATTGTTATCATGTCATCGAAATGACATTCGCTTGGATCTTTAATCTTCTTCTTGCCTTGGCTTCTTTGTGCTAAAGTAGCTCCCATGTCTTCTTGCTTCATCATCAAGGTTGGAAAATTTCCTTCCTCGAGCACTATCTTAGTTTGGTAAGAAAGTGAGTACTAAGTTCAAGCGAGCTATGTTCTCTAGAAAATTCTTGACTTATATTCTCATGTTTACATAAGAACTAAAATTCTCATACTCAAGAAAATATTACCCTTCTTCTTCCTTGGATGAGCGGGATGTCGTGAAGTGCCGAGCTTTTGACGAAGAACTCTACAAGTCTAGCGATTCAAGTCTAGACTTTACTTAAGAAGAAGACTCTTGGGTTTCAGAGCAACCTAGTGCTCTGATACCACTCTGTAACGACCGCGCTTTGCTAATTAATAGCTTAGCTCGGTAATTCGTGACTTAAGGAAATAATACGAAGACCAAGAAATAAATGACGAGGGAGAATTAATAACTTGACTCGATCATGTCAAAAGAAGTTCAGTAATCAAACAAATTGTACGAAGTGCAATGATGACGTCATCAAATTACAACTAAATCGAATTAAATCGAAATAACATTCGAGTGAGCACAGCGGAAACGGATGCATGTATGAAGACATGCACCACCAAGAGACTTCGACTTCTTAAGCTCGACAAAAGCTCCACCGGCCACGTCACTCCAATTCGCTCAACCTGCACATGAGAAATATGTACAGGGCTGAGTACTCTAGGTACCCAGTGGACACGTTGCCAAAACATTTTCTTTAATTGTCAGCCATGCAAGAGTATCACATAGGGTTTTTGTGAAAAAGGCCTATGTGTACTTAAAACACTTGAAACTTAAAGCGACTGCAGTCTATGTTCTTTAGTAATCAGCCATATCTGAACTTACTTGCATCCGGGAAGTTGTACACCTTCCACGGACACCAGACAGACACACCTTCGCTAAGGTGGCCTGCCACTGCGTGCACGTTAATCCAAGTAAGATCGCTATCTTACAAGGACCCGAATTCGATTCTTATAAAATTTGGCAAAGCCATAATAGATAGGCATCATACATAAACTTGAAAACTTTATGGCATGACAATTCTTTAAAAAGAACTAACTTCAGCTAATAAAACTCTTTTATTTTAGAAAGCCCACCTCGACAGCTTGTCTTCTCTTTTTACTCAACTGAGGTGCTTCCGCCGCTACGGCCTCCTGGCGCTTGACCTTAATTAAAAGAATCAAAATGAGATTCTTGATTCGCTAATCAGCTTAATTGAATTGCTACTATTGCTATTTAAATTATTAAGAATCCTCCTTAATAATTATTATCATTAAAGTTCTTCTTACTTAATTGAGAGGCTTCTCAATTCTTGGCTATAACTGATTATCTGCATTAATTAGCTCTAGAAAATAACTTAACTCGGAATTATTTTAACTCTTGGTTAAATTATAAAATTTAATTAATTACTTGGGTTGGAAATTTCGTCATAAAACTGTAATTTAATTGATGGTATTTTATGCTATTTAATAAACTGTTGGGTTGGATGTAATTAGATAAATTCTGATCCACAAGAGCATAATTAATCTGTGGCCCACTTATGATAGGCCCGGTCCAGCACCTCCCTCGGCCCGCCTTCTTTTCAGCCCAGCATTCAGTCCGGCCCGTCTACCGACCCGGACCCGGATCGACCCGGAACCGACCCGACCCAGGTCAACTAGAAATAAACCCATCTGGCCTCCTCTCTCTCTCTCTCGCTCGTTCAAACCCAGTCCCCTTCATCTCTGCGATCTTTTCTCCATCTTCGATCTTCGATCGCCCTCGCCGATTGTCGCCGTTCTCGCCCTTCGATTCGCTGGCCGCCGGCGTTATCCATCGCCGGTGTGCCGGCGCTACATCTCTCTCTGTTGCACGATTCTCCCCAAATTTGGAGCCCTAACTTTCGAATATTGGGCAGCACCACTCCCTCTTCGATCCTCCCGGTGAGAATCCCTCCGATCAGCGTGCTTCCGTTGCTGATTTCGGGCTCCCGGTCGCTCCTTTTCTGTTAGCCATGGTGGAGAT
>CM038116.1:30498000-30706198 GCA_001642375.2 Mentha longifolia | reverse complement strand
TAAGACTGAAAAGTCTTCTTTATAGTAAATACACCAGAAAATGTTGTCCCGGCTGGACAAATAATTATTTCTAAGGAAGAGAAATGATATTAATAAGGTGTAATGAAGTGAAGCGAGAAGCTCAAGAGTTTTAGTAGAAACTCTAAGTAAATATGATTCTTATGTTATGGCATTGTGTTCCGATATTACATATTTTTGGCAGTAATAGTGAATATAGATATTCAATTAGTAAACGTCACGACCACATTGTGTTTATGTCATTGGATGTGAATATCTATAGATATAAGTCCCTATTTGACTTAGACTTCCTTATAAGAAGGAAAATAAATTCATAACATGTAGTATTATATTAAGTCAATTCTTCCTGAGTAAGAATATATGAATCATGATAAATGCTTTGACATGTTTATCGAATTTTAAATGATTGTATATCATTTCTATATATGTGACTAATTAATACACGTATAGAACTCGAGAAGATTAACTCGTGACTGGAGAAATAAAAGACCTAGGTGAACCTAAGTAGTGTGTCGGCTTGCACACCGAACATCTCCATGAAAAATTACTTTTACTGAGTATCCCAATGATTGTCTCATTATTTGGTGTTGATAAGATAACAAAGAAAGTGTGAACCAGAAGTTCATTATTTGAGTACCAGAAGTACTACATGTCAGGCCTGACACGTTCAAAGCTAACTTGCTAGCAAGATTAAGAATATCTCCCCGAAGGAGATGAATTCATATGTGTTAATCATATTCTTTGTTGTCTTCAAGGTACGGGAAACCTTGATCTATATTATAAAAGAAATTGAAATTGACATTGGTGAATACTTAGATGCAAAGTATTTTGCATGATCACGAGTATATTAGATCTCATATTAGTTAAGTGAGATTTTCTCACAGAGTCCTTTATAAGGATATATTGATTGTGTTACACAAATACGTTCTAGAAGAACGATGAAACTTGATAATTAGTGATAAATTTGCATATTTATTCACTAAACTCCTCCTAAATCTACGAAAAAGAAAAATGTATTCAACGGGATTTGAATATATGCAAGATTGTTATCTTGAGGGGGAGTGACAAGTTCAAAATGATCTTGAACATTTGGTCATGTAAGCCAAATGAATAATCGAAGAGGTTAGGCCATGAAGATAAAATGTTGTACTCATTTTCCCTTATTAAGTTTTTCCCATGAGGTTTTCTTAGGTAAGGTTTTTAATGAGACAACTAATGCAATACATAGTGTTGTCATGTACTCCTTTTCTCTACTAGATTATCACTTATCATATATATCTTAGTGCAATTGGAGTATTAACTTATCTGACTAATTGCAATAGACCAAATATTGCTTTTTCTGTAAATCTCCTTGCAAGGGTACGTAAGATGCAAGATATTTATCGGATCCACATACAGCTAAGTTACAAACTGGATATGTATTTACATGTGGAGGAATTGTTCTATCTTGGAAATCCATAAAGCAAACTTTGACTACAACATCTACAAATTATTCTGAGATCATTGCAATCATGAAGCAAGTCGAGAATGTGTTTGGTTGAGGAATATAATCTCCAAAAGAGTGGCGACATCAACATTCAGACAATTGGTACACAAGATCGGCATTCGTCGACTCAAAGATCTACTGTGATTAATTTCAGGAGAAGCAACTATACTCTTTTTCCTTCGACCAGGTTTTATCCCACTGGATTTTCCTGGCAAGGTTTTAACGAGACATCATATTTTGTTAAGGATGAGGGGGAGTGTTGTATGTATATCTAAAAGATATATTCCGATATACTCCATATATAGTTTATAGTCATCCCTAACCCTAATCCTAACCCTAACTCTTGTACTATTATAAATAGAGTCATTCAGTCCTCATAATAAATATCCTGCAGAATACTTCTCTACCTATTCTCTTCTCTTTCTCTCTTCTGTTTACTTTATTTCTCTCTAGTTACAACAGTTTTAGATTTTTTTCAAAAATCGAAGAAGATTTAATCAAATTAATACAAACCAACGTCATTGTCCACAAAGAAACATTTCAAAATTTATAAGATTTACGTATGAACGCTTAATTGTGTTGTCTTGAGTAATACTATCAAATATTGTTGCTCTCTATATACTATATTAATTTGTTCCAACATTATTATTTTGTATATTTTACAAAATATTTATCAATATTTTTATAACATAATTGTAATTTTATTTTACAATTTAACTGAAATAATTTAAGACTTACATATATAAATAAATAATTAAATTATTGTGGTTAAATAAATATATGTTGACAAAGCTAGTAGATAAATAAAAAGTGAGTTCATAACAAAAAACTGATATGCAGGAATGAAATTTAGTAAAAATGGAATGAACCAAGTATTCCATTCACATGGTTGGTATTCACAAGAAATGGAATGATCATTTTTTATTTATTTATTTGTACTATTATAATCTAAAAGACTGGCTCGTTGAAAATTCAATTTGAGCTGTAATCTTAGAGTTCAATTAGGACCGTCAAATCGGTTCAAGCTATTTTTGTCAACTTACCTATTGTAGAGCTGACAAAAAATAGTTCGACCGGTATGATTTTAGGCCTGGTCGGCTGCAAAATTTTAGACATGATTGCATTAATATTTTAAGCCAAGTTGACCCGTCCAAAATTAAGTAAAGTCCGGTAGGCCCAAGGCTAGCCCGATCCAATCATTTTACAATATAACATTAATTTTGAATAGTAATGTGCCTTAATTAATTTTGACTAGTCCGGTCGGGTCGAGTCGAGTCAGCCGACTCTTTACCACCTCTTCTCGCTCGCAGTCTAAAAAAGTCACACAAAAATCATCAAGATTAGATTTCTTTATTTGGCCCAATGAGCCAAAACCAACAGACCTAACCCGACTCGATCTAATGCGGATAAGGATCCCAATGAAGTTTAACATGGTCATATCAATATCATAAGTAAGGACAATTTCTTCAAAAGTCAAATAAACTTTATTCCTAGTAATGAGGATTGACTAATATCTAGGGGAGTGTGATGAATGGCTAATCTCATGTTGGTGGGATTACTAATTCCTACGGGAATGGTCATTCCCGAATGGAAAGCAGTACGAGCCATAAGATTAGCAATGAAAGCAAGAATGATTATTTCACTCTTGGACCATTCCTGCATGCCAACCATGGGGGATGAGCCAAAGATCCGTTACTCGTTCGTGTTTGTCTTGACTTTTGTTGGAATATTTTGGATTTGCAGGCGGCATTGAGGTACTGATTTTTTTATTTTGGTTTTATATTCTAAGTTCAACTGTATCTTAGATTCGATTTCAATTTTGATTATTTATATTTGTTTTTTCTTCTCGATTCTATTATTTTGATTTGTTTTTTTCTCAGGATCTTGAATGGTTGGTACTTACTGATTTTTTATTTCAGTTTTATAACCTAAGTTCAACTGTATCTTAGATTCAATTTTGATTATTTTGATTTGTTTTTTCTTCTCGGGATCTTGAGTAGTTGGTATTCTAAGTGCATTGTCCGAAGCCAGATTACGCAGTCATCACTATGGTGTACTAAATCAGAGATTCATGAGTGGGGACTCTTGATTCAACATATGCACCTCTATGCGGCATGGTTTGGACTATGAGTGATGAAACCCTCTATGCGAGTTTTAAAAACACATCTCGTAGAATCTTCTATAGGGCGGGGGGGGGGGGGGGTAAAATTTGCTGCCCTTACTGGTGGGATTTCAATGAAGTACTGGACGAAGGAGAACACTAACATATTTTTTATGGGCGACTTCATGATTGTTGATGGATTCCCTCAATTTTCAAGTTTTTTTGAATTCAAGTATTTCTGATTCCAAAATTTAATTGCTGGAAAATTATTTGGATCATTAGTTTTTTCTGTTAAGATCTAAAGTTTCTACTCCCAAGAGGGACATCCGTGAATAATTGGAGCATAATCGGAAGCATATCACTGAGGACATTCCTTAGACGTGAAACATATGAAGTTCCATTAATGAGCTCGGTTGAGGTTAATATCTAGGGTGTATTTCTATTTTTCTATTTTAGTTTTATTTCAAGTACTACCTTATAGTTTTTATGCTAGGTCTTTGAGCTACCACGCAGGCAGAGTGCTTGACAATAGGAAGTCTTATGTGTTGCACCTCAGGGAACACTTTCTTGAGAAAAGTAACATGACTTTGGTGAGAATTCCCGGTAAAGAATATTTCTCATCCTGACCTGATTGGATTCTTTGGAATAAGCTAGAATCTACTATTGGGTGGAGACCCTTCCGGCCCGAAGGCATATTTATAGTTATGAAGAGCACTGTGGAGTTGCGAGAGCCTGCTGGAAAACCACATACATATTTAGAGATTTTACAAGAGAAACTAATGTCGCTACTTTTCGACTATATGACAGACGACTTAATATTTGAAAGATAGATCTCGGTAACATTCGTTAAGTTAAAGTAAATTTACCATAATGCAACTTCTGCAATTTCGTCTAGTTTTATTTTTGTCCTTGTTTGATTTCAGCTTAAACTCATCTTTGGTTGTTAGACATTAATTTTGTAGACAAGATTGACTGACTCAACATTAGAAGGATGCATTGGTATTGAACTGAGTTGCCTAGCTATCGAGAAGGACAACATTGGAATTGGAATGAATTAGATGTAAATGGAGGCGTGCTGGCACGCTTTATGGCAACCTGCTTGAAAGATTTGACTATTGTGTTAATATCCTCCAACAGAGAGTGATGAGAGATATGAGAGAGAAATTGTATGTTTTTAGTTTGCATATATGTTATTTATTATCATAATTTTGCTAAGTGTTTTATCCAATATTGTAGTTACATACCCAAAGAGCAGGTAAAATAATATCATCATAGAGACCGGTAACTGCATCTTACTTTATTTTTGTTAATGCTATTTCTTTCAATAGGACAAATCCTATTTAATTTGAATTTGTTAAGGTTGAAAAACTTACCTGTAGAGCTAATAGTGCAAATCGGTCTGATGCAGCTGACATCGAGTGCCCACTTGACAAGCACAAAGTCTCCTGATCCCGCACTAAGCACTTGGTCAACTCCTAGAATGAAAGATTTGCAGATTTCTACCTCTTCAGTTTCCACCTAAAAAATTGGTGACATAAATTTAGAAAACAAAACAGTATCTATACGACATAAATTTAAAGTTGAGATGGGAGAATTGTACCTGCATTGGTAGGATCAATACAGTATTGCCTACATTGATGGTGCCCGATTGAATGTCACCAACCACGTAGTTCAAGTATGTATCATAAACGAACATCCTTCATAAATATACAAAAAAGAAAAAGAAATAAGCAACTACTTTCATTTTATATATAATGTTTGTTTATTTATTTGACCTCAAATACGTCGACAATTTGGATCTATCAGTTGCTTCAAATGCATTGAGCACGAAGTACCAATCACATAATGAACGTTCCATCTTTTGGTGAATATTTGAATATGGGCATACAGGAACACATGTGACACCTGAAAATTTATTGGAAAATTGTGTTATGAAGTGAAACCAACTCCCAAATATGCAGGTCCCTTTTATTATATAAGTATAGATATGCAACTTACTTGACTCGTCCATGCGTGTACGTCGTTTGATGGCATCCAAGATGGCTTTCCTAAGATTTTCGTACCTGAAAAACATGAGCAAGACATGGTTTAAAAATCATAACATAATAGATATGACAAGTTTTGAGATGTAAATTATGAGTTCAACTAAAGAGATAAAGATCAACAACTAAAATCAACATAATAATGACTATATTTATGAGGCATGTTATACCTAGATTCACTCCAATTCACACGATCCAAATTAGCTACGACCACAAGCAAACTATGGATGAGTTGTCCCATTTTTCCTATCTCTTTCCATAAACCAACAAGCGTTTGGTTCATTGAAATATTTCATGACCGAGTAGACAAGTACTCCCATCTTTCGTTGGCATTAAAACACAAAAAAACAGAGCTAGTCACAATAGTCAAAGTTTTGATTGTTCAAGAATTTAAAGGAATAAAAGAAACATAATAAAAATAAAAATAAAGTAAGATGTAGTTACCTGTTCATTCTCCATGATGAAATATGACACGGGCTCTTTTAGTATATAACTATAATGTTGGACTAAATAGTCAGAGAAGTTGTGATAATAAATAAATATATACAAAATACAAACTTAAAACTCAATTTCTCTCTCGTCTCTCTCATTACCCTCTGTTGGAGGATATCGACATCACAATTTGGCTAGTCAGGCACCAAAAGCATTAGCTTCCCATCTAAAGGAGAAAAGAAACACAAATCAATAGTGTTTATAACTTCTCATCAATGTGCTACGAACTTCAGTTTCCACCTAAAAAATTGGTGACATTTTAAATTTATGTCACCAATTTTTTAGGTGGAAACTGAAGTGGTGGAAATCTGCAAATCTTTCATTCTAGGAGCTGACTAGGTGCTTAGTGCAGGATCAAAAGACTTTGTGCTTGTCAAGTTGGCACTCGATATCAGCTGCATCCAACCGATTTGCATTATTAGCTCTACCGGTAAGTTTTTCAACCTTAACAATTTCAAATTAAATAGGATGCATCTTAGCCCATTCGTACTTGAATAAAGTCAATTATAGATTCACCTTCAAGCATATATTCCCTATAACATAAATTTATTATCTCCGATTTTTCTCCCTATTTGACCTTTGTAGGATATCAATTGTCGTCTATACATTAACTTCTATGAAGAAGACTGTGAGATTATGTTTAAAGAATCTCATGCCCTGACCAGATACTCAGAGATCATATGCTGCATTAAGGTATATAACTATCATTTATTTATAGAATGTGTTTTGAAATTTATTTTATTATCTACTTATGATTTCTCAAATTGACAGACCATTACCGGTGGAGAGCTTCTATGTTTTACCTAGTTTGGGGCAATTCGTGTTAGTACTTAGAGGTTAGTATGACTTTTTAATCTTTAATGATTTATGAATATTTGGTAAAAATGAAATTTAATAAATAATTCCGTTTTAAGGGGGAAGGTTATTAGGACTTAGGCTCCATTTGGATGAAAAAAAAAATTGTTTGGTTTGCATGTCAAGTTTTATATAATTGAATATCATGTTTTGGTTGCAAGATTAAATAGAGTATCAAACTATTGCTTAATATACCCATACAAATTCATACTCAAATATACCATTCACAAGAATGTCTAATGTTTGATTGTTTAAGAATTTCATACTCGAATTTATTATTTTAATTAAAAAAAATTGTAAATTTTATTCAATCGAAATAATAGATTGCAAATCCGAATGAAATTTAAATAATTGTATACATTTTAATTCGTTTATTTTAGTTGTCATATGAAAAAAATTAATTTTCTTAGAAAATAAATTATATTTTGAAATTTATTTATTATCCAAACTAGTAAAGCACAATCGCACAAAAAAATTAATTTATTATCCTAACTATTGAGACACAATTACACACAACCGAATTCTAAAAGCTGCATCTTTTTTTATTTTTTTTTCGCAACATAAAGGTGCTAATTTGTCAAACCCTTCCTTAAAAAACCAAACTAATCCACAAGCTCAAGCACGCAGTAGCTTCTCATTCACTTTCAACATAACAACAATCTCGCAACTAAACACAATAAGCCTTCGAAGTTGTAGGCTCCTTTGAGGTTCAACAAGCAGTAGCTTGATCCTAGATTTTAGACACTTGAAATAAGTACATTCTCATAAAAGCTAGCTATGGGAATCATTGATCCTATATTTTAGATTTTAGACAATGGAAAAAATACTCATAACAAGCAGTAGCTTCATTCCTAGCTTTGGCCTTTTGCTAATACAACCAACCTGTTATGGGAAAAAAATACTAGCTCTGACCTAATCAGAGCTAAACTCAAGCTTTTGTTACGTGAGTAAGAGTAGGAGAGCTCGTATCTTTCAGAGCTCCATCCTAATTAGGCGGATGAGAAGATTTTTCCCGAAGTGGCAGATAAAAGAGGCTCAATCTCTTATTTGAAAATGACACAAGTGGAAAGCAGAAGTGTAGCTTCGGCTACAACACTTCAGTCGGAGTTGACTATGATGAAATATCTTTAACACTTAGTAGGTGCTTGGTATGGTGGAATGAGAGTTGGAATGGAATGACATTCCTACTCCCATTCCATTCATTTACTTGGTATGATTTTATTATCGGGAATCATTATTCCGGTAGAATGGCTCATTCATTTCCCAATGGGAATAGTGTTGGTCCCGAAGTGAGTCACATGCGTAGGGGAAGGGGGTGAATACGTGTATAAAGAAGTTTTTAACTTATTTTTGCTTTTCGGCCTTCTTACAAAGTGGAACGCTTTAAAGCTTCGCGTGTGAGTGCACTGCGGAATGTGTGAGCCATTTTTATACTCGCTTAGTAAATCTTGCAGAAAGCGTGAGTTTGTTTTAGAGCATGAGTGTGTGTATGCAAAACAGAGCAAATAATAACGTAAAGCGTAAAGTAAGGCACACAAATAGTTATAGTGGTTCGGAGTAACAACACTCTTGCGTCCACTCGTCCACACTCAGACAATTCACTCGTCCTTGTTTTATACTTCCAAGTGAAGTGATTTAAAGCCAAAACTTAACTTTAAATCCTTAGACATTCCAGTGGGTTCTCGAGAGACCTAAACACAACAACACAACATTGATCTCAACCTTCACTTAAGTATGCAAACTTAACCTTCATAATTTCAATCTAAAACGATAAACAAACAAAACTTATAACTCGATCTAAACTCAATAGACACGAACTTAGATTGTGGTTTGGTTTTTGAAAGTTCTAACGTAAGAATCCTTTCACGAGAAAGATCAAGTGAAGGATAATGATTCTTCTTCTCTATTTTTGGCTGAAAACGGGTTTCAAATCTAGGTTCAGGGATTATATGGTGTTGCTTACTTAGAAACTTTTTTGGGTTTCTAAGGACTCAACTACTACAATGATCGAAGAACACTTAAAGAATTTTCGAACGCTGAGAGCTTTGAGTATTCTTGTTGAAGAAAGCCCACTACTACTCTTCATCCCACCGGCAAAGGAAAAGAGAAGGTTGAACCTAAAACGTTTTTCCCTAAGAAATTAATTTTTGAAATCTAAGGAAAAACGATTTGAGACTTTAGAAGCGAATTAAACTGAGAAGCTAATCGCTTCTGATCGCAATCAAGAGCGAGAATAGATTGAATCAAACTCTAAAGCGGTTCAACAAGACAAAACGAGCACTTCTTCAAATGGGCCAAAGAAAGGTCCAGTTCGCTTTACACCGGTGTTGTGTCATCCCAAATGCCTTCATCCATTTGCATATGATGAAGGAGATTATATACCTAACACTACATTCCACCATTATTTCCTATAAGGGAAGAAAATGTATTCCCTGAAGGTGATTATCATTACTATGAAAGCACCCCAAAGAGTTACGTTCGCGTGACTATTCCTCACCCTCAAAACATGAAGAAAATCTATCCTCCATGATTTAGATCAAGGAAGGAAAGACGCTCTTACTTTATTGCACAAAAGCACGCTCGTGGTTATGATTCACAAAATAACCCGACTGTTGTTAAAAAGGCACCCAAACCAAAGACTGTTTCATTATTGAAGACTAGCCGTGTATGGGTTCCAAAGACTACTAACCCTATAGGACCCAAACAAATTCGGGTACCTAAGGCTACACCTTAAATATGCAGGGAAGCGGGAGGACCTCAAAAAGCGAGAAAAGAAGAAGAAAGAAGTTGTTTGGTACCTGGACAACGGATGCTCACGTCACATGACATGTGATAAATCTTTTCTCTTGAACTACATCGAACAAGAGGGACCTTCTATAACCTTTGGTGATGACGCACAAGGCTTCACTAAAGGGCACGGTACTTTCTACATCGGACATGTGAAACTTCATGGAGTTTCATATGTTGATGGTCTTAAACATAATCTGCTTTCTATTTCTCAACTTTGTGATAAGGGATATACCGTTGAGTTTGTTACTAATAAGTATATTGTCAAGAACAAATCAATGATGCAGATCGCTCTAACAGGTAAACGTAAAGGAAGCATGTATATCACAAACTGGAACGCTTGCGAAGAGAATACATGTTTAGTAGCTAGGAGTACTACGGAAAGAGCTTGCTAATAAGTCATGTTATCTTACGTGGTTGGAGGGGAAGCGTCTTACCAACTATGTTATTTTCATTGAATTGAAATATTTGCTTTCTTTTTTACATATTAGTTTTTTAAGATCTTTTCACACTCGATTGCATGGAATTGGAACCATGAGTAGGTGACCTTCAAAAGCCCAACATAATTGAGACTCGAACCCCAAAATAATAGTTGGAAGGGAAATGTCTAACAAATTATGATTGAATATAGGCCCGGACTTGTGCTAAAGGATAATAGACACATGCCTTGGGCCTAATAATTTTGGGGGCCACAAAAAAAAAATTACTACTAGTATTGTGTTACACGTATGCTTTGGGCCCATAAAAAAATACTACTAGTATTGACTCATTGAATTACATGCATAATGCACCAAAAAGGATAAAAACCATCAGCCTTCACAAAATCATAAATTCAAAATTCAAAATCTCGCTCGACGTCGAACCTCCATACTTGAATCTTGATATTCCAGTAAGTTTATATAATACATCTTTGTTGGTCATATATGGTGATTAACTGATTTTAATTTTCTCGCTCGACGCTGTCACGCTCATTAGGATTTAGGATTGAAATTGAGTTTTTGATCTTGCCCTAAATTTTAAATTGTAGAATCTGCAATTTGTTAGGATTGAAATTGGGTGTAAATTGTAGAATTTGCTTGTGTATTTTGCTAGGGTTGAAATTGAGAGAAAATTGTAGAATTTGCTTACGTAACTATACTGATGTATCATCTATATATGGTTGCTTTACATAATTTTATTTATGTAACTGATAAGTAAATAAAATTTATTCTTACAGAAAATGCCTCCTAAACATATGTCTGGTGCTCAAAAGAGGAAAAGGAAACAAAAAGAGAATCAACTAATTTTAAGTCAAGCGGGAAATATTAATAAATAATATTTTAAGTCTAGCCGCAAAAACAAATCACATGAAGATGAAACTGTTGATCAACAAATTGAAGAGGATGAACAAGAGAGAGTGATTGAACATCTTGAACATCTTGATTCGCAACCAACTGATGATGATGAAGTCATTGAAGAAGTAATGCCTGCAAGCTCAACTTATAATACAAACTCTTTTTTATAAGATCCAGCGAATTGGAAAAATATTGATCAAATATGAGAGATTATCTAGTTGAAAGAGGTCCACAAAGAATCGATGGAATAATATATCCTATTAATCAGAAATGTAGACACTTTGATTCTTCGCAGTATATAAGGATTTTGCCAAATGGACAAAAAGATAACAGAAGATGACTAGTTTATTCAGTTTCTTTGGATCGTATCTTTTGTTACTGTTGCAACTTATTTGTTACTGAACATACATTGAATAAGATTCAGGTTTTAGCTTCTGATGGATTATGTGATTGGAAAAAATATATATGCACAGTCGACTCTAGAGACATGAGGGGAGCAAGGAGCATATTCATGGTATGACTACCTGGAAAGAATTGGAAAATCGACTTGTGAAGAAAGAGACGATAGGTAAAAGTGTGCAATTGCAAATCGACAAGGATAATGTGCATCTGGAAAATGTATTGACAAGAATAATTATAATTGTGAAGTGACTTGCTAAAATAGTCTGCCTTTTCGAGGAGATAATGAGAAGCTCTTTGTAGAGAACAATGGCATTTTTTTGCATATGATAGAAATGATGGCAGAGGTTGATCCAGTACTAGAGGAGGATGTTCAACGTGCTCAAACACGTGAAATACAATATACATATTTTAGTCCCAAGATTCAAAATGAGTTCATCCAACTCTTAGCAGGTAAAGTTAGAAGTGCAATCACAAAGAAAGTGAAACATGCAAAATAGTACTATTCTATTATACTTGATTGTACTCCCGATGCAAGTCATGATGAGCAAATGTCTTTAGTTATACGGTGTTTGGATGATTCTACGGATTTGCCAACTTTATAAGAATTCTGGATTCAATTTTTAAAGGTGGATGATACTTCCGAACTTGGACTTTCGTCTGAATGGAACTCAATTTCTTTTTACCTAGACTTCACCGCAGCCATCCTCACTAACCACAACTCGGCTTTGGTCTTAGCTCTCGCTAAATCAACCGCCGCATTCGTAGATTTCACTTCCGCCTCTGCTTCCATCATCGTGTTCGAGAGAGAAAGAGGATAATTTGATGTCGGGTTTTGAATAGGGACAACATCTCAAATAGTCACTTAAGAAAATAAGAATCAAGTTTATCCGTCCATTTCATAATTTTAGTATTTTCCCTATTTCAAGGCTAATTTTTTTATTTTTTATTTTAATCGTAGATCAATTTCCTAAAATCGTGGAAGTTAGATATCTTATCGCCGTAAACGGTGGCCAAAATAATCGTACCTGCCAACTCGTATACGCATTCGTACACGTACCCTGTAACAGCCCGGCTTCCGGATTGACGACTGACCCCACAGACCAACACGAGTCTTTCCAATGTGCTTTGTCCTCACTCACACACTCCCTGGGAAAACTTCCCAAGAGGTCACCCATTTCACTATTGCTCCAGGCCAAGCACGCTTAACTTTGGAGTTTTAATGGGTGGGCTTCCGAAAAGAAGATGCGCCTTGTTGGTATGAGTAGCACCAATCAATTCCTTTTAAGCTCTCCTCGAGTATGCAGTCCCATTCCTGCATACTCTCGGAATCCCTCTCATTCCGGCATGCTTCGGTTCATTCATGTGCCCCTTCGCTTAGAAGCTCTTATAGGAGCCGCTCATTGTCCGTGCCTCTGCGCACCGGCGATCACTCCGTACTTCTGCCCCAGTCATCACATACCCGGAGGGTTTATACTCGTACCCGTACTTGTCTGTTTGGGTTCGGAATGAAAAATCAGCTTACTTTTCATAATTCAAAATATTCAAAATATAATTCAAAATATTAAGATAATCAACTATAATAAAAAATGGTTACCCTTCTGGTTTTTTTTTCTTTATTATGCTTTATCTTCTTGTTCATTTTTATTAAGAACTGCATGTACTTTGTTTTTATACAGTATATAGATATATATAGACTATGGTTGTATATATAGAGAGAAATCGAGACTTTTTTAAGAGTTGTGTATAATGACAAAACTTGTTAAATATTTACACGTGCTTCAAGATAAGCTTAAGAGGTTTGTGGTGGATTAATTTTATTCAAAATAAATTAGTGGAATAAGTGGAAGTAAAATATTTGGATCTCATTAAATCTATGCAATTAAGTTTTTTTTTTCGATTTGGTATAATAAATGTACGATATCAAAGTTCAGCTTGAAGTAATAGATTCATATTTTCTGAAAAGTTGTGTTGGTTCAAAAAATAAATTAAAAAAAAAAGAAAATTTTTGAAGTTTAATTTACAAAAGTATCCTCCGTACTTCGCTTTTATATACTCTATACTACATTCTAACAAAAATTAAATCCGTGCATTTCATGGGCTATCGTTCTAGAACATTCACCCATGCGATGCATGACAAGAACTAAACTTAAAAGCTCATCATCTTTTTCGAAATTTTCAAATCCAACGCAAAATTCAATTTTCTTAATATCCGCATATAATCAAATTTGAAATTTGCTTACAATTGCTTCAGAATCTACCAAAAGAGAAAAGAGAGTAGATATTCTATTATATAAGGGAAAAAATTAATCAATAATGAATTTGTTAAAAAAAAATAAAAATGAATAAACCTTTTGTCGCGGTCAACCGAAAGCTTCATAAGTATCAACATTGAAGGGCAGAAAAAAAATGGAGTTGTGTGACCGCATGCAGGAACACAAATCAACTATAATCTTGTTGCTCCATGTCGGTTGAATTGTCATGGATATTAGATAGATTTTGCCATTTGGGAAGAACATGAGAGAAAAAAGGGATACTCAAGATAGTACATATATATACTTTGGCGTTCTAAAGGACACGTCCGTCCGCTTCTCCCTAGACTTCTCACCAAAGATGCAAAGAAAACTATCGAATTAAAATTTAAATAAAAGTTTCCGAAAATGCTCTCCGTACTCTGCTTTTATATAATATATATAGATAGATGTCGAAAAATCAGCATCATGCATTTACTAATTCACTATTCGTTCCCGATCCTCTTCTTTGGATGTGGTCGTTGATGCCGTGGCTATACCTTTTGATCTGACAAGCATAATTAGATTTTGAGCCTCTATTGAAATTAATTAATTCCTGAATGATTTAAACAATTTGTGCAGAAAAACTGACCTTTTAGGTGATGAGGCAACGCGCTGTTGTTGTTGTTTCCTTTTTGTCTTCTTTTCTGTAGTCCTGATCAAGTTCATTAAACACATCACGTACGTTTTCATTGTTTAAATTTCCAAAAGATGGAAAGTTGTAACAGTGTTTAATTAGAATACAACAACCAAGAGCCAAAAAGAACCAAATTTCTTTACTACTTACTCCATAACTTCTTTGAAAGGAGATGATGAATGATCAGCTTCTTCTTTCTGCAAACATTTTGTTAAATCATCACATCCGCCCACACGCCAACATAAAAAGATCATATAGTAAAAAGAAAAAAATAGCATAACAATCAGGTTTTCTATGTTATTAAAATAAAAAATAAAAAATTTACTCCAATAAATCTAGATCCTACTTGCTCGTCACCAAACAGATTCCATTTTTCTTCTCTCAAATTCAAGATCTCTATTTTATCATCATGTAAAATCTGTAAGAAGAACTTAACTATAATCGTTAGAGATAAAGCATAGGCATGAAGAGAGATGCATGCATGATCTGCAGCAGCAAGCAGTGTAGTCTCCATTGAGATGAAGTTTCTTATCAAGTTAACATGACAAGTACTACGTAAAAAAAAAGGTATATATTGCCTTTTCAACGAATTCAAACAAAAGCCAGGAGTTTAATGGCATGCAAAGTTTGTGCAGTGTTTAAAATGGAAGCTTAAGTATATATATATGTAGAGAAAATGAAAAAAAGGAGAGAATTGAAGGAAGTGTCATCACCGTCGTATGTTTCTTTGTTTGAGGATCAAAAGCATTAACAGTGCCTGCGGCATAAAACCTGCATGTAATGTGTGCTACGTGTCAAAATCTGGCCATTTTCCATATGTTAAGTTGTGAGGTACAGAGAGACACTTACCGTTTGAAGTCCTCAACAATTAGTTCAAAGACATTGTACGTTCCCTTCTCATCAACTGAGAGCTCATAAACTCTATCTCGTTTCAGTACGAATTCCTCCTTGTTGATTATCGCGGCAACAATTTCCAACAATTCGTCCTTCGCCACGCAAAACCTGAGACCATCACTCCTCGCACAAATGCAAATGCTTTGAAAGATATTCACATCAGTAATGTCAACCAGTTCCACATAACTAGCTATAGCGTCGTCGAATTTCAGCTTAAGGATTCGATGGAGGTAGACTTGCTCAATCATAGCAATAGTACTCTTACAATAACCCAGTGCATCTTTTCTCAACTTCATCGTGTCTTCCAAAGTGGCCACGTTCCTTTTCACGATCATCGATTGGGCTTCTATAATCCCAAGATTCTCCTCCACCTCACGACGGAGAACCCTGAGCGAAGCTTCTTCATCCGCCATCCTCCTTTCGAGGCCTCTGAGTTCGTCTTCAGCATCGACCTTCTTCTCATTCAGCCACTGCAACAGATGATAAACGAGCCCCGAAGGTTTACGATTTGCTTCCTTATTAATTTCCTTTTCAGTCGATTTGAGTTCCTTTTCCTCTTTTTTAAATCGTTTCTTCAGTTCTTTCACAACCCATGCTGTATTCTTTTCCGCTGTGGATAGACGAAGCTTGTTCGCGTTAGCGTTCTCCCTAAGATGATGAATCTTCACCGAGTAAATGATGTAACTAGTCTCCAACCTACTCAACTGCCTTTCGATAGCCGAACGAGCCGTTGAGAGAATTGTCAATTTCTGACTATCTGCACGGATCCTGCTCCAACTCCCTTTCAAGTCTTCAATTTCATCCATACATATACATATATAGTACAGTACATTACATAGTAATTCAAATCAACGACAAACCAAAGAAGAAGAAGAAGAAGGTTGAAATAACATACTCCAACATAAAAGAAAATGTACCGTCAGAATCGCGTTCAATTTGCTGAAGCGTAATGTTTTCCGCCTTCTCTGCAAAGTTTTTCATCGACTCTGCCCGGAATTGCTCTTTGCGCTTTGCCCGCTCAAATTCAATCGCCATTGCTTCCGCTTCGGCCATGGCTTTTTCATCGACTCTGCCCGGAATTGCTCTTTGCGCTTTGTCCGCTTCGGCCATGGCTTTGAATTGACACCAAAACATACTAAAACGAAATGTATCCAATAGTGAGTGATTCAGCACAAATTAAAGCAAAGAGAAAGAGACACACTAACTAACTCTTACTGTTTATTAGAGCCATCTTCTTCGAAATGGCAGACTCCTTTCTCATCAACTGAGAGTTGATACAGCCTATCATTTTCCATAGTGATTTCCTCCTCCTCCTCAAGGAGGCTTACCGCTGCACCAAAAAGTTGCATCAATTCCTTTTCTACCGACTTTCCAACACAAAATTTGAGAACCAGTCCTTTATAACAAGAAGAAGCACAAATGCGTTGGAGGATACTCAAATCTGCAATGTCAATGAGCTCAACTTCTTCCACTTTAAGAAATGGAATTCGATGGTGGAGGATATTTCCAGTAATAGTAACAGCAGCTCCACAACAATCCACCGCATCTTTCATTAACTTTAATGTTTCTCTAGCAATAACCCTCTCCTTTTCAATCCTCTTCAACGTCGCCTTTTCCCCCAAATTAATCCTCTTGCTCTTGCTCTTGCTCTTTTGAATTTTAATCTTCCTAGAGTAATCCTCATACATGTTCTGCAATTTCTTCATCTCCTCCCCAATCGCCAACTGAGCAGCTGAAAGATTTAATAATTTCTGACTCTCCACACGAACCTTCGTCCACTCCATCCACCTCTCTATATATAAATTAAAGTTACGAAATCAACAATTAAGATCATCGATCGATAAAACACCAATATATATTAAAAGAGCAATTAAAATTAAAACATGGTTTACCGTCTGAATGGAGCAAAATTTCTTTTTGCCTAGACTTCGCCGCAGCCATCCTCACTGACCACAACTCGGCTTTGCTCTTCGCTCTCGATAAATCAACCACCGCAATCGTAGCCGCCCCTGCTTCCATCGTCGTGTTCGAGAAAGAGAAAGAGAGAGAGAAAGAGAGAAGTTTCGTTATGTTATGGTATCCTCTATCCAAAACTATGTTTTCAAAACCTAATTTTTATTATTTTTATTCAATTTTTTTAAATAAATTTATTTTATAATGATTTTATTTAATTTTATGATTATTTTCAAGGGTTCACTCATCCCAATTAGAGTTTATAATTATTTTTTTATATTTAATTTATTTTTATTAGTATGTTAGAATTGATAAATTCAAAAATAAAGTATATAATTTTAAAAAAAATCCATTTTTTTTTATAAATGTATATTACTTATGATTTTTACTAAATTATAGTATTTTTATTTTTATAAAAAAATTATATAAAACTAGTAGAAATTAAATTTTAGTACACCATTGTGACATAATTTTTGAGATAGAAGTTACTATCCCATTATATTTTAATTTTTTTTTTTTTTTTTTGTTTTAACGGTGGCGTTAATCAGTTTCCTAAAATCTTGGAAGTCAAATATTTTATCACCCCAAAATCACGTAACACTTATTTATCTTATCTTATTGCTTTACTTTTGTTCCTAAATATCAAAACTGACATAACAATTAATACAAAAGAAGTTATTAAATATTCCAGGCTCTTGAATTTGAGTTTAGATAACAAGTTCTTTCAAATACCACGTACAACAAGCTAGGGTACATGCATGCAAGAAAGCTCCTACTCAGTTTTGATGAATGAACAACGTTGTAATGGTTGATGCTTAGGACCAAAAGTTTCGGGTTTCAAGTCTTCTGTAGCCCGGTTTTTAACTAGTACTATACCCTATACCTCTTACTAGCTACAATATATTCTATAAATTCATCAATCACATGCCTCGATCATGACTCTTTGTTTCTCAAACACTTGTCTTGTTTATTTTTCTAATGGCAATAATAAAAAAAGTTACTGTATATTGCCCAACTATACTTGGAAAATTTTATAATAAAAAAAAAAATGACGGAACTTGTTTTAATTGAACTCGGAACTCCTCGATCTTGAATCAGGATAGGATTAGGACACTCCCTACTATCTATATAATGAGGAATCACATCACATATTCACATCATCAGCGTAAAAAAAAATCTCATACTCTCTTTTTCGGTGGACGAAGATATCATCCCACGCTATTATGATTCGAAATTTGATCATGTGAAATATATGTTGGAGACTAGAACTAGTTTCATAGTTAAGGGAAGGTGCGGCGGCGAGAGAATGATCGATTCGGAGAGGTATGCGATCGATTTGGTGAAGAACGATTACGACGATTACATTGAATTCTTCATGGGTCTCAGACTCAAGGATTACTGGATGCCGGACGACCAAATCCACCGCCTCATTCATGAGTTTGTAGATTTCGCCAAACAAATTGCCGCCGGAGGTCGCCCCGGTATGATTCCGGCGGCCGTGGATCTGGAGGTTTGCACGGTGCAGAGAGAGGGCGAGGAGATAGGTGCGACGGTGGAACGGGCGCTGAGGCCGGAGTTTCTACCTCGATTGTGAATCCGATGCAGCGGCCCGACGGCAAATACTATTATAAGGGTAAATACTCTATGGAAGATTTGGTAGGAAAGCTGAAGAACGTTTAGGGTTAGAGTGGAGGAAGATGTGGAGAAGGTGGCATCCATGGTTATGGAGGTGTGCGGTGTTTGTGGGCGGAAACCTATGGCCGGAACTGAGATATCGACGATCCTATATATGTGGCCACGCATTTCATTACCATTGCATCGTTGGACGGTTGTTGGAGGAGAGCAACTCATGCCCCATCTGCAATCACCGCCCTGCATTTGACGAGGCTAGCTAAAAGCACTATTCTCAAAGATCTTGACCCCAATATCTTATGGTAATTGCCATTGGATGGGCATCGTAGTTTCGGATTCTGACGATTCTTCTGATTCCGTTGATTCCGATTCGGATGATGATTCGCAGTTTTTAGAGTAGGAGCTAGCTTATACTATTTTAGTGCGAATTAATTAGTCCAGGTATAATAGTTGTTTGTGTTAGAATTTATTAAATCCCAATCGTCATTGTCACTCGTAGAATCCACTTTTGAGAGTTAAAACTACGCATAGTTTGTCTAAAGGTGACCGGGTCATCCTTTGTCAAACCAACGCCATCCCCATGTTCTTGAAGAAATACTATATAATCATCCGAAATTGCATTTGTCCTCTCTCTAGTGGATTTCCTTAATGACACTTCTTGAAGTTGTTGAGTTTGCAGTTCAAATACAACATTCCTAATGATATCTTCCCTCTCAAACTCAATATCCTTGAGAAATTTGACATTTCTCGTTTCAAAAAATGTTCTTGATATGGGATGGTAAGATTTATACCCCCAAGAGCATTCAGAGTAACCAACAAAATAGCAGTTGACTTTCTTAAATCCAATTTTCCTTCATGCGGCCTATAAGGTCGCGCCTAAGTTCGACAGCCCCAAATATGCAAATATCTAATGCTATATTTCTTGCCTGTACAAAGTTCGCAATCGGAGTATATCGTACTGCTCCAATCTCATAAATGAATTATTTGACAAAATTTCAATCATATCATTGCTACTCCTACTCCGATGAATTGAATTGAATTGAATTGAATATTCTTTTGTGATTTACAGTACGTAACTGCTATTTAATTTTTAAACACTAGAAATTTATAAATTAAGCATTTAAAATAATTTATTTAAGCACTAAAAATAAGTTAAGCATTATACCATCTTCTCGAAAATCGGAACTCCTTGTTATAATCATAGCCACATACTGTGATCATAACCAAACTGAAAAAATGAAGCTTAACAAATATTGTTATAAATCGATTAAATCAATAATTAAACAAGACTTACAATATTGAAATCCCTATATTAGCGGCAGTTTTTTAATTATTTGGGAGATTAATTATCTTATTTACCCTTGCGTGAATGGAGAAAATAAATTTAAGAAGTATAGATCTTTAAATATGAACCATTTAAATCTATAAAAGTTTGGGGCACATTTGCATCAGCTCGGACTCATATTGTGGTCCATTAAATATTTTTATAAGGCCTTCTTATTTTGGGTTGTGGACCGAGTAGATTAATTGGGCTAGGTGATTTATTTTGCTTTTAAGGCTTGGTCACACTATGCGACCAGACTGATACAAGTCTTTGTTTAAAATTTAAGTTAGATAATGAATTTTCATAAGGCAAAAACTTGGGTGAGGCCAGTCACATAGTGTGGCCAGATCAAAGTGTCAATCTTTATGCAGAAAAGTGTTAATCTACATGAATAAAAGTGTCAATCTTGTCAATTTTAAAAGTGTCAATCTTGTCAATTTTAAAAGTGCTAATCTTTATGCAAAAAAATGTTAATCTATACAAATAAAATTGTCAATCTTTTGAACGGCCACATAGTACACCCGGGCTCACCCAAGTGTGCCCCTTTTCATAAATATTGTCTTAAATTCTCATGTATTTGACTTTATAACTCAATTCTATTGAATTTCAATTATTCCACATCTATCATTTATGAAACATCACCAATAAATAATCAATATAAATAAATAAATAAAAGATAAAATAACAAATCAGATCTCAACTTAAGTGGCCTAATCATGAATTGGTAATATTTTACTAGATTCTCATGGCTTTGAATTTATAATTCATTGATTCTATATAATTTCAATTATCCATTATCGATTATTTATTAAAACATTACCAATAAATAACTAATATAAAAAATACACCGCACTTTTAAAATTATTTGTCTCCAATTTAAATTTAAAATATTTCAATTCTCAAAATGAAAAAAAAAAAAAAAATTTACTCAAAGAAAATCATGAACATAAAGAAGTCAATTTTTTATTCGAAATATTGAAATCTTAATTTGTAAGCAAGATTGTTGTGACTTGTGAGCCATGTGTTTAATTTTATAATTTTACGCCTCCGCAATTATATTTTATAATTTGGCTTCATGATTTAGATTTTCCAATTTCTATTTTGGAAATCCACGTGAATTTACAGGTAGATGAGTTCATAGATTTTTCTCGAATAAGTTTATCTTTACTTAATGCTCTCCTACCCACTGTGGGCATACTTAATGTGCTCACGGATGAGTGGCGGCATTATATTTAAGGAAAAAATTAATCAGTATACCTTATAAAAATAAACCCTACCATAAAAAATTAAACCCTAACAAAAAAACTAAACCTCAAAAGGAAAAATTATTGACGTGGCAGTGCACGTCAGCCGTGAGCACATTAAGCGTGCTCACGGTAGATAGAGGAGCATTTCTCTCACAATATATTATAGCAAAATATGCCTTAATATACGTAAAATTATTTAAAACTTTTGTAATTATTTTTTCAAATTCTTATAATTTTTTGGCTTGATAATCTATTAAACATATTTAATTTGAATTATCTCATATTAATTATTTATGAGATAGCATCGGTATGTCTCTCTTCCATCCGCCATTAGCGGGTATTATTACATAATTCCTCCAAACCCATTGGAAGTTTTTATATTATTTTATGAATTCTACGTATCATATGAGATGCCAAAAATAGTATGACCGCTATGGTTTTAGGCCTGGTCGTACAAAATTTAATTAAGACCCAATTGCATTTGTCTTTTAAGCCAAGTTGACCCGTTCAAAATTAAGTAAATTTGGTGGGCCCAAGGCTAGCCCGACCCAATCATTTTACAATATAACATTAATTTTGACTAAACAAAATTTTGGATCGGCCCGAACAAATTTAATTTCTTTATAAAAGCCCATCGCACAAATTTAATTTTGATCGGGCCGGGCCAGCCGAATCTTTGCCACCTCTTTCCCCTCACAGTCTAAAAAAGTCAACACAAAAATCATCTAGATTAAATTTCTTTATTTGGCCCAATGAGCCAAGGCCAGCCCGACCTAACCCGACTCGACCTGATGCGGACAAGGATCCCGACGAAGTTTAACAAGGTCATATTAATCTTATAAGGATAATTTCTTCAAAGTCGAATAAACTTCATTCCTAATAACGAGGATTAACTAATATATATCTAGAGGAATGTGAATGAAAGCAGGAATGGTCATTTCGCTCTTGGACAATTTCTACATATTAGTCATGCCCTAAGGGTATGATCTGGGGGGGTGAGCCAAAGATCTATTACTCGTTCGTGTTTGTCTTGATTTTTGTTGGAAGATTTGTACTCATTGTTGGATTTGCAGGCGGCATTGAGGTACTGATTTTTTATTTCGGTTTTATATCCCAAGTTCAACTGTAACTTAGATTCGATTTTGATTATCTAGATTTGTTTTTTTCTTCTCGATTTCGATTATTCCGATTTGTTTTTTCTTCTCATGATCTTGAGTGGTTGGTACTTATTGATTTTTTATTTCGATTTTATAATCTAAATTAAACTGGATCTTAGATTCGATTTTGATTATTTCAATTTATTTTTTATTCTCGGGATCTTGAGTGGTTGGTACTTTCTAAGTGCATTGTCCGAGACCAAATTACCCAGTCATCACTATGGTGTACTGAATCAGAGTTCCGTGAGTGGGGACGCTTAATTCAACGTATACACCTTGAATGTAGCATGGTTTGGACCATGAGTGATGAAACCCTCTATGCGAGTTTTAAAAACACATCTCGTAGAATATTCTACAGGGCGGTGGTCAAATTTACTGCCTTTACTGGTGGGATTTTAATGAAATACTAACAGTGCGATGAAGGAGAACACTAACATATTTTTTATGGGCGACTTCATGATTGTTGATGGATTCCCACAATTTTTAAGTTTTTTGAATTCAAGTATTTTCAATTCCTAAATTTTAATTATTGGACAATTATTTGAATTATTAGTTTTTCTGTTAGAATCTGAAGTTTCTAATCCCAAGAGGGACATCCGTGAAGAATTGGAATAACTTGAAACACATCGCTGAGGACATTCCTCAGGCAGTGAAATATATGAAGTCAATTAATGAACCAATTGAGGTTAATATCTAGGGTGTAATAGATTCTATTTTTGTTTTATTTCTAGTACTAACAGTTTTATGCTAGATCTTGAGCTATCATACAGGTAGACTGCCCAACAGCAGGAAGTCTATGTGTTGCACCTTAGGGAACACTTTCTCAGCTTCTTGAGAAAAGTAACATGGCTTTAATGCGAATTCCCAGTATAGAATATTTCTCATCCTCACTTGATTGGCTTCTTTGGAATGAGCTAGAATCAGCTTTTAAATGGAGGCCCCTCTGGCCAGAAGGCATGTTTATAGTTATGAAGAGCATTGTGGAGCCTGTTGGGAAACCACGTACATGAATTGAGATTTTACAAGAGAAAACTAATGTCGCTACTTTTTGACTATATGACGGACGACTTAATATTTGAAAGACATGTCTTGGTAAATTTTGCGTAACATTCGTTAAGTTAAAGTATATTTACCATAATGCAACTTCAACAATTTTGTCTAGTTATATTTCAGTCCATGTTTGATTTCAGCTTAAACTCGTCTTTGGTTGTTGGACATGAATTATGCAGGCAAGCGTGACCGACTCAATATTGGAAGGATGCATTGATATTGAACTGAGTTACCTAGCTGTCGAGAGAACGGCATTGGAATTGGCAATGAATTAGATGTAAATGGAGGCGTGCTGGCACACTTTATGGCAACCTGCTTGACAGGTTTTACGATTACCCTTACTTCGATGATTTAAGATTGATTATGTTTGGTGTTTAATTTTACAATACCTTTACCGGGTGTTTGGCTAAGCTTATTTGAAAGATCTTGTAAAAATAATTTCGGGTAAAAAAAATTATTTTTAAGGAGCTTAAAAAGAACGAATCATAAGTCTTCTTTCTCAAGTCGGTTCTTCCATTTTCCCAATTTCAAAGAATATTTCGAGCTCTATAATTTTTGTTTATTGAAGACGATTCTTGCATCACCAGTAAATCATAGATGACAAACCAGCGTTGGCTACATTGCGATTAGAGTTGGAACGAGTGAAGAAACAAGCCGAATATACATTAAGTTACATGAAATCGATCATGGCAAATAAACATAATTATATTGGCCGGACCTAGAATAAATAAATAAATATATATCATTTTGGCTTATCAATGGACATCCTATAGAATTATTCTACGTTGTCATTGAAAATCTTATTTAAGTCATCAATCGACTTCTTGAAGTCATTGACCTCATTCGAATTGGAGGTGAAAAAGTTGATTAAAGTAATACAATTCTCTTCCAGTTGAGATCCAAAATTGGTATGGATTGCGGAATATCGAGTGCCCGGGTCAGAGGGTACATCCCTCTCAATAGAAGTAGATACTATGGTGTCCGAGTAGTAGATCAAGTATATGTTGCATCCACCATGAATTTCAACCGTAAAGACCACTGGAAGCAAATTTGGGTTGACAGTACGACGGGGCTTGATGATCATATAATTCTTTTCGGAGATGTATTACACCGCTCTAAATCTCCAGGTTCATAATATATTTATTTATAAAATTTAATCTCATAAGTTATAAACACTATCAATTTATGTTTCTTTTTTTTCCAATGGATGGGAAGAAACTGATGTTGTTGGTGCTTGACCAACCAAACTATTATGTAACATCCTCCAACAGAGGGTGATGAGAGATATGAGAGATAAATTGTAAGTTTTTAGTTTGCATATGTTTTATATATTGTCATAATTTTGCTAAGTGTTTTATCCAATATTGTAGTTAAATACCCAAAGAGCCGGTAAAATAATATCATCATAGAGACCGGTAACTGCATCTTACTTTATTTTTGTTTATGATGCTTCTTTCATTCATTTAAATTCTTGAACAGTCAAAACTTAAACAATTATGGCTATCTTGTAAATATCGAAACACCATTTGAAAGCTTAACAATTCTATCCTATTTGACTTCCTTGTGGTAAGGCATGGTTTATCATATCTGCATTTTCCAATCTAGATGGTGTTGTAATGACACTTCTTTTTAAATCCCTTAGCAAACATGTAATTTCTCAAGTCAGTTGCATTTGTATCTTCACTCTAATATTTCTCACCATGTCACCAGATTAATCAACACGTTCTTCACGATCTTAAAAATTATAATCCCTTATAAACTCTAACTTAAGATCTGCATTACCACTTTCCTTAAGCTCATCACTTGGTTCAATCTTTTGTTACTTCAAGTATGGCATTTCGTCTTAGAAAAATCACATTTCTAAAGATAAACATCTTCTGATAAACACCTACTCACACTTCCTCTTTTTCCGTTTCTCCCACTTTTAATTCTTCCTAAACTTTTGAAGACTGCAACCCCAATTCTTTAACCATGATGCAATGGAAAATTTTGAAAATAAATAGAGAGAAGACAAAACATACCTCTAGAAATACTTAATTTTCAAAAATTAAACTGTTTGATAATTGGGGTGGGGATCCTTAATCATTGTTCTAAGAACTTGAAGTTGATATTTGCCAGAATTGTAGACCTAAGTGAAATTGTTAGACTTTGTTACATGTATCTCATAAAAGGCAGCTGACAAATCAATTAATGGAGCTCAAAAGATCAATTTGCTCTTACTTGTAAATTTGGATTCAATTAAATAATCTTTTAAGCCTTTTAAGTTTTCTTTATATATCAGTCCTAACAAAAAATGGGAGTACTCGCCCATTCTGTTATGACAAGCAACCAGACATTTGATGGTTTTGTGAAGGAGGTAGCAAAATGCTAAAGGTTGCTGTTAGATGTAGCTCACATGGGCTCTGTGAATTCGGATTCTAGGTGGTTAGAAATGTATATCTTTCTCTGATTTATCATATCTATTACGTTAACATTTTTCAATCATATGTGTTTTTACCCATATTTTCAGGTATACAAATCTTAAGAACGCTATCACGGATATCATCGAACAATGTACACGCATGGATAAGTCAAGTAAGTTGATATCTATACTTGTATAAAAAGGGCATTGTTTTACAAAATCATGTTTTGCATATAATATTATTTTTCATTAATAACAATTTAAAGCAAAATAATGTAATATAAGATATATTATCTATGTAATGCATATAATAATTTCTTCTCAATACCTTAGCTTGAACCAATTAGTTTTTTTTTAGCTAATTTAACACACACAAAAAAAAAAAAAAAAAGCTAAGTTAGCTTGTACCTCGTTTTGGCTTGCATTTATTGTAATTTTTTAAGATCCTTAATAACGAGAGGAAATCTTTGAACAAACCAAGCTTATTAATGATCATATATGATATTTTTGGGAATACAATAAAAATATTATATGCACAACTAAAATATACTACAATCTTGTCAAAATTTATTTATTAAAATCAATTAATTTATAGCACATACATGTTACTGTAGCTAGTATATCCAATTTTGCTCTAGAAATTTTATAATTGACTCATTAATTTTATCAATTATACAATAAATTTGCAGGTATCGGATGTGTTCCTTAATCCATACATTCAAATATTTACAAAAAGGTGGAGCGTTCAGTCTCACAGTATGTGACCCATAAAGTGGGAAGAACTTGTATGTCGAGCTAGATGCATTTGAAGCACCACATAGTTCTTCCGGCCTTCATTTGAGATAAAATGGAATCAAAGTCATCAAAGTTGTCAAAGATGATTGCTCAATAGGGAGAAAGAATGTTACATAGATCAAAGAGTTAATTAAAAAAGGATTGATAAAGAAGAAGCTAATCATACGGAAGCTACTAGTGAACTGGACAACACTAAGAGTCTGAATAAGGAATTGGAGGAAATCAGAAAAGACACGATGAGTTAAACAAAATTGATGGGGATGCTATCGACCAATGGATGGGTATGAAAGTCCTCTCGGTTGTCGAATTTAAGGACTTAACTCATGTTCTGCTCCTAAATTTTATTTGTAAAAAGTGTTGGACCACGACAAGCTTTTCTATGAGATTCACCGCTAATTAGGCTGTAGAACCCACAATCACCGAAGCATTGGCAATTATTCGAGGGTTCATGCACAACTTGAGAAAGAATGTTAATGGACGTTACTCTATTATGATCATCAATCGTTCTCAACCTTCGAAATAGTAATTCTACTTAGCATACCGAGGAAGTGAGGATGCTACTGAATGAGAATGAGGGGTTTGATATTTGGACATGGCATTTTCTAGAGATAATGTGCAAGTAAATTTAGTTAGGAATTTTTAAAATTTTTCAATTGTGATATCAGATATAGACTCATTCTTTTGTTTTTCTATGAGATTCACCGGTAATTAGATGATAGGAACCACACTCACCGAAGCATTGGCAATTATTCAAGGGTTCATGCACAACTTGAGGAAATATGTTGTTTATCGCATATCTTCTGTTAATGGACGTTATTCCATTATGTTCATCAATCGTCTCAACCTTCAGAATAGTAATTCTACTTAGCATACCGACGAAGTGAGGATGCTACTGAATGAGAACGAGGCGTTTGATATTTGGATTTTGGGCATGGCATTTTCAAGAGATAATGCCGAGTAAATTGAGTTAAGATTTCTTTTTATTATTTTTTTCAATTGTGATATCAGATATAGAGTGATTCTTTTGTTGCACGTATACTTGATTGGGGATTCCTAAGTAATAAAAGGTAGAAATTCATTGAGTTTGACGTTTTCTATTTTCTCTCTGGGTATTTCCCCTTCTAAATATATTTTTTTTTTCTTTTTTGTTTTTATTAGAGGAAGAAAGTTGGACATTCGAATTGCTAATTATTTTCTGTATGATAATTTTGGTTAAAAGAAATTATTACTTCACTTTCTTATAAGGAGACAAATTCTCATTCCAGTTGAGGGAGTGAAATTTTGATTTTTGATTATTTAATTTTTCAAGAGAAAATCATCTTCGTCTTATTTACAATTTAGCAAATTATAATAAATTAAGACAAAAACTTGGGTGAGATCAGCCACATAGTATGGCCGGTCAAAGTGTCAATCTTTATACAGAAAAGTGCTAATTTATACGAATAAAAGTGTCAATCTTTAACATAATTATTTTACGAATAAAATACTAATTTTTAAAAGTGTCAATCTTTATACAGAAAAGTGTTAATCTACACGAACAAAAAGTGTCAGTGTTTTAGCTGGCCGCACGGTGCCTCTGGCTGACCCGAGTGTGTCCCATAAATTAATGGTTTAATAACTTTCAAATAGCAATAGAACCGTATATTTATATCATTGCAATTGTAACAAAATACTTATAAAATAGTATTACCTTTTTTATTGCCCAATCGCCAAATGAGCAGCTTGACAAACTACTGTTCATAAATATGAAAAGAATTCAAAAAATATATCCTTTAAATTAATGCCACGTGGCACAATCTAAACGGGTGTGGGGAGGAGATGGAGTTGACTTGTTAATTTTTATGTCATGTCAGCTCTAATTTTGCCATGTCCATATAATTTTGGTAAAAATCTAATTTGTGTTCAATGGAACAAATGTGAAAATTGATGTATTTTTTCAAAATTTTAAAGGATTGTATTAAAAATGAAAACTAACTTAAAGTTCATATATTTTAGTGCATTTAACCCTATTTTATTGTAGCATAGAAAGCAACACCAAATCCAAGATATGAAAAAACTTGTAGATGCATAATAAAACTCATGATAGTAGTACAATGCTAAAAACAAGAAATAGGAATCTGAAGGTTCTAGTGTAAAAGGAAGGAAAAACAGTGATAAATTTCTCAAAGACGCCACTCACAGCTCTCGTTCCTAAAGAATCCGAACATACATAGCACAAGATACACAAGGCCAGCACAAAAGTAAGGCAAACAAAGATTCTACACATCATCCTAGAATACTTTAACAACTCAAACAACCGGGCCGGGCCGGAACATTCTAGATTACGCTGCGCATAAAATCAAATCTCAAAGAGACTGATTGATTACTGGTAGTACATAAGCTGGTGGGCAGCAGCCACGTTCTGATAACCACCATCGTAGATGGCCTGACTAGCACCTGCCCCCATTGCTGGCTTCAGACCATGTTGCCCCTGGTGGTGATAATTTAGAGCAGCTGCAGGGACCCCACCCATCTTGCTCATTGCAATTTGTCTCTCATATGCTAAAAGATCTGCTGCGGCTGAGAGGCCGTGTAGAGGTGCCGGTACAGGTGGAAGGAGAGGGTTTGAGCTAGTTCCGGGTGGAGTTGGTTTGTTGCCCCATGAACACTGTAAGGCAAAGAAACATGAAAGATGAGTAACGGTGTTTTGAAGAAATTCAACAAATATTGCTTATGGCAACCATCACATATTAAGGGGATTATAGTGTAGCACAACGGAGAATGACAATTATTCCCAGAAATCGTTGTTTCTACATTTAAGAAGTGGAACAAATCAAGCCAGACAGGAGAGGCCAACATGAAAGGTAAGATAGTATGCCCATTTGAAGGGAGTACTGGGTGGGTACATACACAGAGATTAACAATTATGCTTTTATTATCATGGTTGGCAGCAGATGTTCAAGTATATTCATTATTGATAGGATACCTTTTCCGCACAAATAAGTGGGAACAAAACAAACCTTAATTTGTTTGCCGTAGAGATAGGACTGAGCATTTCCCAATTGAATGGCCATAGCAGCCTCTGCATGGGTGCTGTACCTCACGAAACCAAATCCTTTATCACGCTGGACTCTGACTTCTTCAATTGATCCCGCACCAAGTGCATGGAAGTGGCGATGGAGGTCAACCTGGGTTACCTGGCACAATGAAACCAAGGAAATAAATTTTTAGAACTAAATTAAGATGCTTCTTTTGGGAAGAAGTTTAGTCAAACTAGTCGCCAGGTGAGATGTATTGATTTACTCTTTTTACTATGCCTTCATTCCAATCAAATATCCAAGTTAAGTTGTTGGCACACAGATTCCATACCACATACTTCTCCATATCATCACTTATGGTGTATTTGTGTGCTCTTCTATAGAACTTGGTTAGACCATATGCTCTTCTATAGAACTTGGTAGACCATAAAAGAGTTGTATATATACCAATACAGGCACAGACTTTCTATTCCAAACTCATCCATAGCAGACAATCTAATAGTGAGGTGCATGAAGCAAGGGAAAGAGGACTTACTTCTGGAGCAAGATTACCGACATACACGGTGGTGTATTGAGGATTATTCTCAGGGGCATCACTGCTTGCTGCCTCCTTAACCTCTTCTGTAAGAGAAAAGATCTCGATCAGATATAGTCAAGCTGCAATTCATGACCTAGTGACTAGAGGAGATAGGCAATGGAATAAGGAAACTGACATCAAGTTCCCTCTAATAGAACTACAATACCTCAGAGGGGATAAGGTAACAAAAATAAACATTTGCAGCCTTAGACTACAGCATAGTTGTTAATTGCCCATCGCGCAAAATCGCACTAACATGTTCTGGAGCTATCGCGCGTCGAGTCGCGCGTGCGATTTGAATATGTAGCACAAAATCACACAAAACATATATATCACAAGAATTTCTAAATTTTAACCTATTATAGATCTAAAATATAATTTAAGATAAGAATCAAAACACTTGGTCCCTCAAAACAGTTCCAAACGTGAATGTCTTAAGCAAAATGTAATACTTAAGTACTTATATTACTACTAAAAGATGTGAGGTTTCATTAAAAACATCTAACAGTTCTAATCATCATCCTCATCGTAGGAGTTTAGAGAACTAGAGTAGGAGAAGTACTATGGCTGTTTTTATTTTGTTTCAGTCAGTCAAGTTGAAAGGAAGATGAAGGCTGGAGAATTAATATGGAGAAGATATATTCTATTCTATTATATTATCCATCATTAGGCCCATTAACTTAAAATAATTAATTAATTTCTTTGTTAATTAATAAAAAATCCCAACAATTATACAATAACATGCTATTCTGCGCTACGGGTGATCTCAAAATAGCGCAAATCGCGAGCGCTATTTGAAACTTGGTAGGAATCGCGATTTGTCGCGAAAAGCTTGCACGATGCGTGATTGCGATTTGCGCCATTAACAACTATGGACTACAGAGTTCATAACACCTTAGTTTCAAGCAATGACTAAAACTTATAGTTTCCACAATACACTCACCAGAAGAGCCATTAGTTAGTTCGACAACACTTTTAGAATCTGAACTCATCTTGTCATCACTGGTACCAGCACCTTTTGTAGCCCAGTTACAGCGTATCTGCCTGCTACCAAGCCATTTTCCTGCAAAGTTTTCGTATAAAGCTACCTTAAGATCTTTGCCGACTGAACAAATGCTAATATTTAAGATTTATAACTCTCACCAGTTAAATCATTTATTGCGCTTTGAGCATCCTGAAAAAAAGAATAAGGAAAAACTCAAGGATTCATGTATCATATAAACACGAGCTTGAAAGAGGATTTAGATATAACTCATGAAGAAATACCTGTTGGTTGCGGAAAGAGACAAATCCAAACCCCCTAGAACGGCCAGTCTTTTGATCCCACATAACCCTTGCATCACTAAGATAAAATGAGGCGGTTAGCACCTCCTTATACTACCAAGCATATGACAACAATATAAGCATTACTCTGGTAATAAATTAAAAAAAAAAAAAACATAATAAATAAATAAATTTGAAAGAGGGAGAGATGCTTACGAACAACTAGAATAAACAGAAAAACATGCATACAGCATGGAATCAGTAACCTCGGGACTGAGATCACCAACAAAAATGTTATAGTGGCCTGCAAAGTGGTATAAGCTTTCATAAGACACATGCTAAATTATAAGCTCATTTAGCCACCACGGGCATAAATACATTAAAGATCATACACACTTGTTGTGTCTTCCCTCTGACCACTAGCATAGGCCCAGTTAACTTTGATAGGCTGCCCAAACCTGAAATCATAAAATATAATATTAGCATAAACCACAAAGAAATACAAGACTGAATCTTCAGTAAGTACTACTCACAAATGCCTTCCATTGAGGGTCATTATTGCAAGTGAAGCACATCGGCGATCAAAGTAATGGATGAACCCATAGGATGACTGCACCATAACATAAAGGCAACAATCATGATCCCGAAATTAGAAGTATGGATAGAACCAAAAAGCCATATTTGAGAGCATTCGCACCTTTTCTTTTCTAACAAGCTTGCAGCTCTCAACAGGACCAGTACTTGCAAAAACTTCTTGAATAAGTGGTTCTGTCACCTGAGAGTGAATGTTCCCAACATACCTGCATTTTCTCAAAAATAAAAAGCCTAGAAGTTTAAAAAGAAAAGAAAGAAAATAAAGGAATTTATAAGAATCCTCCCAAGAACGACAAAATGATATTACAGTTATGAGCAAGAAAGAATACATAAGAAAGTGAAGGGTGTGCGAGAGTTTTCCATAATTAAAACGTAGATCACATATTGAAAGAGGCTATACATGCATACATGCATCAAATATATTTCCATTATTAGAATGGATATACATATAGCATGTCAACCTAATTTGTAGCAATGACTCGTTTAAATCATTAAATGTAACTGAAATGTTGGTCTTAAATACCAGAGTGTACAAGCTAACCACAGGACAAAAAATAAGGAGAAACGAACCAAAAAAGAAATCCCAAAACAAAGACTTACACACTGCGGCATGTGCTAGGGTCAAACCCAGGAGGCAGATTTCCACTAGGAATAGGCTCAATCTGTAAATGAAGAGATAAAAATGAAATCATAGAGAAAAATAAAAAAGTAGCTTCCTCCCATAATCCAAAATATCAACACCCAAAGGAAAAAAAAGGAAAACAGAAGAACTTTGTGCACGCAACGTATTGTAAAGTAAACAATATAAGCAGGAATGGAAGGCAAAACCATTTAATTTTTTCAGAGTTCGATGCTCATAAGTATCTGAAATGCCAACATTTCTGCTTCGCATATCAAATGCCACTTGAAATACTGGGAGGCACAGAATACCAGGTGCCAATATGACATCTGTTTCAGACTTCCAAGTTCCAACCCAAATTTTACACTTTTAGCTAAAAAAAAGTCTGGCTAAGGTTGTGACTTGTGAAACTTCAATCTGACTACATGCAATGTTGCAAAATCTAGTGACATTGTATTTATTAAACCAAATGCAACTCCATGTTAGGAAAACAACTTAGCGCCTTAGATAATGAGAAAAGATTTGCCTATATGGACCGGGTTACTTCTTCCCAGAATAGTGTAGTCTTTATGATAAAAGAGGCACCTAGAAGAAAAGCTTATTCTTTAAGGCAAGGCTACTGCCTCTTCCTCGAGATTTCTTCCATAAGTTCTTCGTAGGAGAAAACAATTTTCGAATTGTTTGATTACACTAAATGAACCCAATAGAGAACACAATTAATGTGGAAACCAAGGAAGAAAACGAGACACAAAATTGACTTTACGGTTTACTAATAATAAAGAAATCCGCCCAATTTATCTAAGCATAGCGCAGTTTCCTTAAGGGTACTCAACTATTTAATCCAACAAAAGGCAAAACAGGCCATTATTGATTGTATGAACTATAATTCCTCCATGACAACCTAATCGCAATCCTATGCAATCTGCACTTCAATAAACAAACCACGACCAAATGGAACCAAAATTCCAACCACCCCAAATTCAGTAAACCCCATCTATGTCTATGACCACCCAAACTCGAGTGTGCAACACGACAAAAGCACACAAAACTATCAAATTATAGCAACCAATCGCGTAATTAACCAATAAACAACAAATCCACCTAGATCAACACTTGAACCATCCCGAAATGTACATATAATCTACATAAAGCGCCAATTAACTCCAAAATAAAAGGAGCTAGACGACTTCCCAAAAAAAATAAAAAAAATCAAACCTGCGGAGCAGCTAAGAGGCCAGGATGATAGAGCGACTGCTGCTGAAGAAGCGCTTGCTGCATCAAAGCCTGATGCTGTTGCTGCTTTAATCTCGGATTCTGCATTTTTTTGTTTGATTTATGAACTAAAAATCGAATCAATCAAATGATCGAAAGGGGAAATGTCCGGGATTAGGGCTCGTCGAGCGAGGGAAAAGAGGAAATGGGAAAAATGAAGAAAAAGAAAAAAAAACAAAAACAAAAAAAAAAAAGAAAGAAAGAAAGAAAAAAGGACAAAAAGAAAATTGCCTTCGCTGAAAGAGGGGAAATGATTTGCTTCTCAGCGAATTTATACCTCAAGTTTTCGACTGGACCCCACTTCACGCGGTGTGAAACAGTGATATTTTTTCCCATATATATATATATAAATAAAATGAGCTTTGCTCGAACTCGATGATAAGCTCGGCCCATTTATGTAGATTAAAAACAATCCAAGAAAATGCATTTTCGTATTTGATTTCCAAATGAATGATAAAAAGTATAATATTGTATATTGGGCCGGATATTTTACCACCATTCCTATCAGCATTTTTTTTTTTTTCTTTTTTTTTTTTTGAGAAACTATCAGCAAAATTAATAATGATATAAATATTTAAAATAACGGACTAATGCTAACATTATCATTTTGTTGAGTTCATGAATTCATGCTTCAATTCATTAGATTTCACAGCAAATATAATCATAAAGAACGCATATCATGGAATAAATAGCAACACTTGTTTTTTTTTTTTTTTCTCATTTCAACGTTTCAATGAAGATTAAAATTGTCATAATTCTAAATCATCCGATAATTTGTTGCAGTAATCACGTCGAATTTGATGGTGATCAAAACAAGGATGGAACAGGAAATAATAGGAGATGTATTTAAGTTTGATGCACAGTTCCATCAGTCGGACTACACCATTAAGAAGATTCAAATTCAACTTGCACCCGACTCGTATTTAATTGTCATTTTTATTGATGACCATTGACAATTTTTGTTCATGATAATTGGTGCAAGGGTCAAATCGGGTCGGGCGCCACCCGGATTAAGATCCGCTCCAAAAATTGTCTTTAAACTTTTTCTTTATAGCCAAACAGAAACATATTCCTCTACTAATTAAATAATCACATAACTATAGAAGCTTCGCATATGATATGATATTGTCTCAATCAAATGATGGAAAACAACGGTAGATAAATCATACAAAAAACCATAATCAAATGAACTCTATAATCTAATTAAAGGCAATTAAGAAGAGGTTAACTATTATAATCTGAGCTCAAGCTGTTCATCTCCCTTCCAAGAAGAGCCTCCATGTTCTTCAACTTGATGATAAGGCCCCCTACCAACAGCCCTGCAACCAATCGCAATTTCCAATTTCAATTCATCATCATCATCATCTCAACTTACAATTGTATGCTTACACACACAAGTTAAAACTATGCTAATACATACCTATCCTTCCTCTTCTCAAGAAACCGATGAAGCGACGATCTTCGTGCGATTGGAAGATCTACAACACGCATAAAACAACACAAACTCCATTAACAATCTCATTAAAAAGAATTACCAACAAAAACAATATTGCAGTTACCTGAATTACCAGAACCATTAGCCTCATTAGCAGAGCTGCTGGTTTTCTCCTTGCAAGTTTGAGAGCTAGTGCTCGCCTGCGGCCTCGGAGGTAGCCCTTCTCTCGAGTTGGAGATGGGGCTCGACTTTTCGGCAACGATGTTTGGAAGAATGCCACAAGAAATCTGGGAGCATTCTTTATCAGCAAAAGCTATAAGCTCTTGAGCCTTGTTTGATGGACAATTGTCAAACACCAACACTTTGCCTGAGTAGAATATTGTCAACTGGGATGGCTTTGGATCTTCTTTGCTGTAAGGTTTGAACATTAATGAAACTAAATCAATCAATTTGGTAGCAGAAAATTTTCTGAATTTGACTCTAAATTTCAAGAAAATGGATGTTTTTCTTGTTCTTGGGCATTCTACCTCTACTGCTTACATTTTTACACTAATTAAACAGTTTTATCAAATGTTGCAACGAAATAAATCGCATATGCATCATATATTTGGTTGAAATGAAATGGGAAACGAAGCAGAACATCATAGTAAATGAGAGTGAGGGGTAAGAAGAAAGAACCTCAAAAGCTCATTAATGGAAGAAATTGGAGCCATGGATGGCTGTTGTTGTTCCATTGAAGGTTGAGCTGAAATATTATTAATTGTTGTAGAAGCTGAAGCAGAGTGAGTTGAACCAGGCTTCACTGCAATCAACAAAACAAGTTTCTCTAGTTATTATTCACCTTAAAAATATTAGTAAAATATTTTACAGCAATTTAGAGCCGCAAAATCCTGCAGATCTACCAATTAATTAACCAAGAAATAGTATACAATAAAACATGAGAAGTATTAGAAAGAAACTAAACTTGTAGTACTAGGAAATTTAACAAACATATGCAGCAAAAACTCTGAAGAAAAAAAAAAAAAAAGACACAAACTTTATCTTACCTATGGCTTCAAGGCTCTCAACTTTTCCACCGATTTCAAGATTCAAATCTCTGAGACTTCCCTTTTCCTTAATATATCGACTTAAGAGATTACATGTCTGCACAAAATTCGATCTCCCATGCTGCTTCCTACCATCAAAAAACATTCTTCTTGAACTAGACGTCTCTAGCCTCGAGAGAGAGAGAGAGAGAGAGCGAGAGAGATAGAGGCTTTCGAAAATATAGCTGTGGAATGAAAATACAGAGCTTTTTTTTCTGAGAAACACAAGAAAAGAAAAGGGTTAGGAGAGATGAACAAGTGACGGAGCTTATCAAATACAGTATCTACTACTGTGTCTGCAAAATATTTATGATTTTTCAATGATTATAAGAAGCACGTGAAAATTGCCAAGGATATAGAATTTAAAAGGGAGAGAGAGAGATTAGGTTGAGACAGCATAGCATGCACATCTCTGTCTTCGATCTCCACTAGTATAGATTCTTTAGGTAGAAAATCGTGCACTTAATCTACCCCCATTTATTTTCAACAGATAGCACAAATATGTGCTTAAATTCAAGGATGGGAAACTGTGGGCTCTACCTCCAAATAAAAAAAAAGGTTAAAGATTTATGAAACACGAGTTCCTAATATTAAAATCCACAATAAAAATAAAAATCTAAACTGGATGTGGGTTCTTGATTTCTTCCACAATGGCCTTTATTCATTGGATGAAATTGAAGGGCACCGATCAAGTGCCAGTATCAGAATAATAGTGTGATTTTAGCTTTTGACTTGAATAATAAAATTGAATTTCACTTATGTTTTTTTTTTTTTTTTTCTTGCAAAAGAATTGTACTCGTCAAATTTTTGTGGGAGAAGATGGTGGGCATTAATTAAATATTATTCAAAGTCACGAGTGGATTCAAAATATCGAAATGAAGAGTATTCAAATTTGAAATGCATCACTATTTTGTGTCGTAGGAAAGTGGACAAATAATGATAAAATTGTGGCTGACGAAGGAGCAGTTCCTTGTGGTTATGCAGCTGTGCATGATATTGAATTATAAATTAGTTTAACATATTTCTTCATGAAATACTAGTATGATTTTAAACTCAACGTGGAATGATATCAAAAGTTCTTAAATGTTTTGCAAGTATTACAGCAGTAAAATTGCATATATAAATATAAATATAAAATTATAATTTCTTTGTTTTTGCTGGTCATTTAAGTTGATAATTTTAAATTTTGTGTAATACGTGAGCATAATTCGACGGTTGAAAAAAATTAAAGGAAAAATAAAATATCCTTTTGCCATGTTTTTTTCTTCAAATTGGCAAGTTGCAAATTCATGAATTGCAGACTTTGAGTGGAAATTAATAGGTTTTATCTACTTTAGATGATGCAAGTTGCATGTCTACATCTCGGGGTAATTTTTTCCCCTCCTTTTTGGTTTGTATTTTATACCAAAAGAAAGCTATAAGACAAGTTACAATTTTGCTTCAAAGATTGTTCACTCTTTACAATAAATCAAAAAAGCAAAAAACAAAATAGTAAGATTGGATAAGGTATCCAAAGTACTTGAGCTATTTTTTTTGGAAATGAAAAATTAAAATTACTAATTAAATTCTTGATATCAAACTCTTGAACACGCATAAAGGGGAAATAGTTGTTTCATACACAAATGCACGAATGAAAATAATGGGAAAATTAACAAAACTGATGCTTATAAATTAAAAAATCAACACGTTTGAAGATGAGGCATGATAAGTGTTCAAAAACTTCCGTATTTCTTCTCTTGACACCAAGATTGATGGAACAGAGGGAATACTCAAGTAAAGTACACTCCCTTGTTTATTTTACGCAAAATTAAAATGAAATAACAATAGAGACAACCCCATAAAAAAAATGGCCATAAAGGTAAATTTTCGCGAGGTGAGGACTTGAGTTGAGAGTATAAAAATAGAGAAGTACTATTAAGCACGAGACACGTAGAGGTGCCCATCGGAACCGAACCGTCAGTTTTTAACCGGAACCGGGCGGTTCTGGAACCGAACCGGAACCGATGGTTCGGAACCGACCTGAGGAACCGGTAGAACCGATGGTTCGGTTTCGGTTCCAAAAATTTGGAACCGGGAACCGACGGTTCGGTTCCGGTTCGGAACCGAAAAGAACCGGGTTTTTTTTTTAATTCTAATTTTATTTTATGTTTCAATATTATACTTGTATTTGTATACTTATTTGATGTAACATTTGATTACTGATTAGTGTGTTATATTTTTTTATATGGAAATGTTATATTTGTAAAGTTAAATATTTTTATCATTTAATTTATAATTCACAATTTAATAAGCTAAAATAAATCAGACTAATACAAAAAATATCTTTAAATTAATAATAAACAATGTCACTTTATGATGAAGAATTGAAGATGACAATTTACATAAAAGATGTCATATTGTCATCAAATTAATAATTCATCAATTGAAGAATTGAGAAACAATCAAGATCTTTTGCATTGGTGGTCAAGAAGAACAGCTCAATACCCAATCCTATCCATAATGGCTCGAGAACTCTTTGTTGTTCCTGCCTCGACGGTGTCGGTCGAGCAAGCTTTTAGCAGCGGAGGGTACACTTTAGACGAAAGACGATCAACGATGACCCCGCGGAATCTCGAAGCTCAAGTATTGCTCAAGGACTACACTTTAGCCGAACACCGTGAGCAAAAGAACAAATGTGATGAGGTTTTTGAACATGATCCAATCAGTACCACCGAAGCAGAAACCGACACCGATGCCTCTGAAGAAACGGATAATTTCAACGACGATTTCGATTTCGACAATATGTAGTGGTCTATTAAAATGCTTAGACAAGTACTCTTTTTTCTCACGGAGGTTTTAACGAGGTTCGGCCCTTGGAATCGACATGTGATATCCAAGGGTTTAGGATTAATAAATAAATAAAAAATTATACAATCTCACTCTTAAGTATTTTTTTTACATTTTATAATTTGAATTGTCTTACGATTAAAATTAAATCAATAAACAATGAAGCATTGAATCATAATCGGAAAAAAAATAATTTTTTAAAAAAAAGTCGGTTCATATCCGGTTCCGGAACCGGAACCGAACCGGAACCGTTATTGTTCCGGTTCGGTTTCGGTTCTTGCCATCTTGGAACCGGAACCGCCGGTTCGATTCCGGAACCGTGGGCACCTCTAGAGACACGTTCGCAATTTGATCGACCAATAAACCTAACTATTGAAAGCCACCAATAAATTAGACATAAATGCAAATATCAAATGGTTCCTCTACTTGTATCATTATTCATAGATAAGGAGTTCTTTTTATATCATTAGAAAACTCCACGTATCTAATGCAAAATTTAAGTCCGACTGCTTGGACGTTAGATCTACTTAAAATATTGAATTCTAGTTTTATTGCACATGTTATTATTTATTTATTTTCTTAATTTGTTACAAATTCAAATTGTCCGAGCTATGAATGATTAAGCTTAATTAACAAAGGATCTTATTCGTTTCAATAGCTAGAATACTTAATATATATTAAATAATTTCCGAGTTTACCACAAACTAACTTTAATTTCAAATAAAACTTGCAATTCATGTCTTCCGTCTGTTCTTTTCAAGTTGAATCATTTCTTTTTGACAATTCTGGCACGTTTTTTCCACGTTTCTTGATAATGGGTTTTAAAATAATTTTTTTTTTGAAGAATTTTTTCTTTTACGGGATACTACGATTGTCAGAGTATCCCGTAAAATAAATTTTTTTTTCAAAAATCTATTTTAAAACCCATCATCAAGAAGCGTGGAAAAGCTTGCCAGAATTGCCAAAAAGAAATGACTCAACTTGAAAAGACCAGAGGAATATATGTGACAAGTGCAGTTGTCTTTATACGCACATGTTGTATATAGAGTGGTACTCCTTCCGTCCCCTTTAAATAGCTACGTTTGCTATTTTAGTCCGTCTCGTTTATTAGCTACATTTCCTTTTTTGGCAAGAATATGTGGCTACAATTAACTCTTTCTCCTTAAAATTGATTGTAGCCACATATTATCTTCTTCTTTAATATTTGTGCCCAAACCAAATGTATCTATTTAAATGGGACAGATGGAGTATTAAATAACCATATGCCATTTCGGAAATCGGAACATCACATTTGCTAGAAATTTTGAATTTTTCTAAATTTGTTTATTTATTTATTTAATTAATTATTTTCTTAAATATGATATAACTTGGACTTTGGAGATCAAGAAGAAGAAAAATTATATCAAGAGCAGCCCTACTATATAGTTGGTCCATTTCTGAAGACTTGGACTAATATTAGACAATATGCAAATTTATTTGAAAAGTAATTAAAAAGAAAGAAGAAATCTATGATTGGTAGGGGAGGGATTTTTCAAGGGCAGGTTTGTTAAGATGCATGCATACTTTCAATAGTTAATATTAAAAAAAAACTTATGCTAGGAGTTCACTAGTCATAACTAAATTTTAGGTCTACCACACTTTATTCTCTTTAATATATTGTTTCGGTGGGTTAGTACTACATTAATTTCTTAATCATGTGCCCATATTAATTGCGATATTGAATAGTAGGAGTATATAAGAGGGATCTCTTAAAAGCGGTATCTCTCCACTTTTTTAGTGGAGAGATATCACTGCCCCAGTGCACTATGTTTCTCTTCGGGATCTCATCGATTTTTTTTATTGTTTTTAATTTAAAAATTAATTTTCACGTTTATTTTTATTTCGATTTCTAATTTGATTTTCATTTTTGATATTTTATAATTTGATTTTTATTTTTGAATATTTATTTGTTTAATTTAATTTAATTTAGTCAATTATTTTAAAATTAGTAATTTATTGAATTAAAAACAATTACATGAAATAAAATTACATAATTAAAACACTAATTAAAAACTACGAAATTAATCAATTAAACTCTTCATCGTTGTCAAGAGGATTTTGTGTTGCTCAAGCTGCTCCGGCATCATAGTGCTTGTATCCGTCATGAGCACCTTGTGATAATTCTTGAGCCGCTTCATGCGCTCCGTGTTGGCCCTCGAGCGAGATTCCTCCACCTTCGTCTTTGTGTATTCTAGGAAGGATTCTGTCGCTGCTGATATTTTTTCATAAGCCTGGAGAGAAACCTCCTCCGGGAAGCCCTCCAAATCAATTGTCGGTTGTTTGCCTTTGTTGTGGCTTGCTGCTTTGCTTGCTTTCCTCCTATCGGACGGATGTGAGAGCGAAAGCCGCCGGAATCTTCTCGGACAGAGGATCGGCTATAGTTTGATGAGGCGTCGACACCCTTATGGCGCTTATCGAAGTAGTCATCGTCGTCCTTCTCCATGATATGTTGAAATTTTGGAACATTGATCAACACTCTCCATGCCTTAGCGTACTTGAAAGTCGTCCTATCGTTGGCCAAAACCCATTGGATTCGTGTTGGAATTTGCCCCCGGCGTGCTTGGTGGATCCTCCTGATTTGTGGAATTGTCACCGCCGTAGTTGGAATAGCCAAAATTTTGTCGACGAACTTTTCAATTGGATCTCCCATTTTTTTTGGAATTTTTGGTAAATGAGAATGTGAGATTAGAGAAGAAATGAAGATGAAATGGATGAATTTGGAGTGAAAGAATTTGAAATTTGGAGTTCAATTTATAGTTGGGGTAAGGGAGTAGCCGTTAGTTCTTGCAATGGCTAAAAGCCGATTTTTAATTTTTTTTTAATTAAAAATTAAAAAAATTAAAAATAAATAAATAAATAAGCCATGCTGATGTCATTATGACATCAGCAGGCTGGGATCGGTAGGGGTGCGCATATGCGCTACTCCGATGCGATCTTGGGAGCGCCAATGGGGATGGTATTATATTGGGTGACCTCCACGGTGGAGCTCCTTTGCGATACCATTCCATTGAGGGTGCTCTAACAACTACAAATGTCGTACTTCAGAAAACATACTTCCTAACTACCTCTAAAATTTTAAACCCTTTTATTTTCCCCGAAAAAATTATTATTTCAACTTTATTTAACCATGGAATTAGTAACACAGCACGTGAATTGATTGATGCCATGATTTTTTTTATAACAATATTAAGTGAAATTTAAAGACCGTGCCACGGAGGATTCGAACTCGGGACCTTTAGTTCCGAAACTTAACCCCTACCGCTAGTCCAACACACGCACACCATGAGCTAATTTAGGTTTATGTTATGTATGTTGGAATTGATGCGAGTCCAAAAGAGTTTCAGAACTAATCAAATCTGTTTTTTTCGATCTTATCGAGTGGAAGCGGAAAGCGAGGATTTCACAAATTGAATCTTTCGACATAAGAACATAAATTCGCATTTATTAGATTTATTTTCGTTCTACAGATTTGAGATCAAGAATACCTCGTTCTTGAATCTCCTTCGTCTTGTTCGAACTTTGAATCTACAAGCCCGTACACACCACAGCCTTCCGACGCGATCCTTTCTTCGAACGGAGTGAGTGGGCATGCCAATGAAATTATGTTTCTCCCTTGTTCTTCAACCCTTGAAAACGTAGGAGTGGGAAGACTATCTCCTAGAAATATTGGGAACTACAATGTTACACGATTCACCATTGTGAATCATTTATTAACTTATTCCAAATATCTCTTACTATTGGTAAATATTATCTCTTAAATAATAAAGTAATAATTATCCAAAATAATTATTAATAAATGCAAATATCAAAAACTAATTAATTCCTTCATATCAAATAAATAGGAATTAATTAATATTTACATATTAACCAATAATTTATGAAAAACTATTTTTCATAAAGTTTTGAAACATATTATTTCATAACCCGTTCTTATTTATAGAAAGGCGAATCGGGGACCATGGACCTATATTCATGAGCTCCAATAAATCGAATATATTATTAAACTCTTTAATAGTTTATTCAATTTATTAATTCCGATATTACTCCACTATAAATTCGGAATTGCACTCTCATTAAATATAGAACAAATTTACTCTACGAATTGACTGATATAATCATTTCATATAAATTAATCCTCCATAGATAATTCATAATTGGAGGCATGTCATATCCGTTAACCTCTACAATTATTTATTTCTCATTTTCCATTAATTCACTAGTGAGTGTTTAATTTATAAACAATTTATAAATTAGAGATCTCATTCACTCAGTACTAAAATTAATAAATGATAGAACCATCTTTCTACTTCTTACAAGAAGGAATGGATTCCATATCTATAATCTACAATCTCGTCTATATGTAATTCTAAAATGCAAGTTTAACAGAATGTTATACAAACATACTTTAACGAGCAAATTAAGAATGACATTCGAATAAACATAAGATTGCAATTACTCAGGATTAAGATCATTTATATATGATCATCTTTATGATTTAGTTTGTCATATCATTTCATTAACGGAGTGCAAATGATATATGTCCAATTAAATCGGTCCAAGTTCTATATGATCAAATCATATAAATGCTCCCAACTTGATGTCTCTACATCGACGATCCGGATAAGATAGTCGTAAAATTATGAGCCGCATAATTGATTTTTAATTGAAATAATTCAATTAAATTCATCAAGAACTAATTTTAAGTTTATTATCCATAATATTAATCCTCTTGTATATAACACTTATATACTAATATTATGGTGACAAATAATAAACAAAGGATTTTCTGTGATGTATAATAAACATACAATAAGCAATTAAATAAGCTCAAATATAAATATCACTTTTATAAAATAAATAAAACAATTCATAATTGCTTTAAGGGCACAATCCCAACAATGTCAATGTGTATTGATTATGGGAGAAATGATATGCTACTCACCTCCCGGTGGGTACTTTCGTGAGCACCCCGTCGTTTTATCACGTTTGCATTGCTTTTTTTTAATTTTTATTTTTATTATATATTCTAGTATCTTAGAAATTAATTTACAAATCATAAAATCTAAAAAATCAATGTTCAATTTGTTTTTTTATTTTTAACTTCAAAAAATGAGTAATAAAATAAATCGAGCTTTGATTTTTATGTAGTTTTTAGATTTTATGATTTGTAAATTAATTTATAAGATACTAGAATATATAATAAAAATAAAAATTAAAAAAAAACAATGCAAACGTAATAAAACGACGAGGTGCCCACGAAGGTGCCCACCGGGAAGTGAGTAGTATATCATTTCTCTTGATTATGGAGTGCCGTCTACCACTAAAACTGTGGTCTTAGGTAAGGATAACAATCACTTTTGAAATATTTTTTTTTTATAAAAAAATAGACCATTGTATATAATATTCTAAATTAAAATTGCCATCAATCAATTTCCAACCTAAAATTAAATTAGGTTACATTAATTCTCTCCACTTGATTAGAGATGATACATTGATCGTAAAATCTTTAATCTCACGTTAAGATTTAATAATAAAATCAATATTTCGAAAATTATTAAACAATGGAAACAGAATAAAGGAGGAGGCAGTTATTACAGTTGGAGTAATTGAACCTGAATGCCCAAAGACAGACAATAACGGATTTCCACTGGAAACAAAAAAATTAATCAAAGAACAAAAAAAATCCTCTCTCTGCAACAAATTCACCGCGAAAATTGCTGCTGAAAATCATGAAGAGATTTTGAATAAATGAAATTCTTCATCCCCCCTCCACCCCGATGGCCATAACTAATGTTCTTGGTTCATCCATTTTCTTCTCCATTTTTCTGCTAATTTCTCCGACCACACTTTCCATTTCTGAATCCGAAGCCCTCCTAAAACTCAAACAATCATTCACAAATTCTTCATCTCTAGATTCATGGAAGCCCGGGACCGAGCCATGCGCAAAAGACGCGCAATGGATTGGTATAGTGTGTGCACATGGAATGGTTTCAAGCATAAGGCTCAAGAATCTTGGCCTATCTGGCAATATAGACATTGAATCCTTAGCCTCCCTCTCGGGCCTAAGAAGTGTCGGTTTCATCTCGAATTCCTTCTCAGGCCCGCTTCCGAATTTCCATCGCATGGTGCTGCTGAAGGGATTGTACCTTTCAAGAAACCAGTTTTCAGGTGAGATTCCATCGGACTATTTCAAACCGATGTCGGGGTTGAAGAAGGTTTGGTTGTCCGGGAACAAGTTTTCGGGCCGGGCCCCCGCTTCGCTGTTCCAACTGGCCCTCTTGATGGAGCTACGTATCGATAACAATCAGTTTTCCGGGCCCATTCCTCCGGTTGAGCTGCCAGCACTTGTGTTCTTGGATGCCTCGAATAACAACTTTGAAGGCGAGGTCCCTTTGAGCTTGGCGAGGTTCAGTCCAGAAGCGTTCAAGGGTAATCCCGGGATTTGTGGTGCCAATCAAGGGAAGCAATGCGGTGATCCGGGGCCCGGGATTAGTAAACTGCATATGTCCTTGTTCATGTGGATGATGGTGGCAGCAGCTATCATGTTTGTGGTGATGGTGGTTGGGATTTTCTTGTTGAAGAGGAGACAAGAGAGTGATGATGGGATAGATGAATGCCCTAGTTTTCACATATCAAGTGTTAGGAGGACTGATGGGCTGACAACCAGGGAGGGGATAGCCGTGGGCCCGGCAGCAGCCCTGGCTCCAGCCCGATCCACTCATGGGTCGGGTTGGAAGGGGTCGAGGAAATATGGAAAGGGGATAGAGATAGTGATGATAAATGATGAGAAGGGTGAGTTTACCATGAATGACCTTATGAAATCTTCAGCTGAGGTGCTCTCTAGTGGGAACCAGATCCCGTCCTATAAGGCCGTGATGCTCACCGGGATGACAGTCGTTGTGAAGAGGATCAAAGAGAATGCTAAAATCGGAAAGGAGCAATTCGACGGTGAGATGAGAAAGCTCGGATGTTTAAAGCATGTTAATGTCTCAACGCCCTTAGCTTATCACTACCGCAGAGATGAGAAGCTTTTGGTATCTGATTTCAAACCTAAAGGCAGTTTGCTCTACTTATTGCACGGTACGGATTTGTAGTGAGTGATGTAGCTTAAGCATGTCGTCTTCGACTAGGGCCAAGCCCTAGCTTTTGCCTTATACAATATTAACTTGATCTCAATTTATCCAGGCAATCACGGCATCACCCATTCAGAGCTCAAATGGCCAACAAGATTGAAGATCATTCAAGGGACTGCCAGAGGACTTGCTTATATTCATTCCCAGCTCTCCTCACTTGACTTGCCACACGGTAACCTAAAATCAAGCAATGTGCTTTTAAGTGAAGACAATGAGCCCCTACTCGCAGACTACGGATTATGCTTACTGATAACCAGTTGCCTCGCTGCACAAACCCTAGCAGCGTTTAAGGCCCCAGAAGTGATTCTCGATCACCACATTTCACCAAAATGCGACATTTATTGCCTAGGAATCATCATTCTTGAAGTTCTCACTGGGAAATTCCCTTCCCAGTTCCTCAACAACGGAGAAGGTAGCGGTGTTGATGCAATCAAATGGGCGAGATCCGCCATAGCCGATGAAAAGGAGGATGAATTATTTGATCCGGAAATTGAAAGAACTGAGAAGTCAATCAATGAGATGAAGCAACTTCTCCACATTGGTGTAGCCTGTACGAAGAGCAGACCTGAACAACGTTTGGATATGGCAGAGGCCCTTAGGCAAATAGAGGAGATAACAATGGAGGGACGATCTCATGACCAGACGGCTATCGAAGTCGAGGTCTTGTCAAGAGATGGATTGTTGAAGGACGTGGTGTGATGAACAAGGCAATGTGAGTTGTGCTTTTTTGAGGTATCATGACCAGTTTCTGGGCATGGATGTGGACTGAGGAGAATGAAATACAATGTTGTCGTCTCCACTTCCAGCGAGAATCGAAGAGTTCCCTTTATAGTTGGAAAGATTCAATTTTGCTACACGCACACAAGGTTTTGTACAAATTTCTGAGTATATTCAACTATTAATCTTCTGATTTTTGCAGAAGCATCGAGATTGATGTGAAAGTCTCACTGCTCTCTCTGTATTTTTACTCATTTGTTCATCATCGACTAAATCTGCTCATAAATTCTATTCTCAATAAAATTAAACTTATACCAAAAGATAAGAAAAGGGCAACAGTAATCCTAAACCTTACTTCTAGTGATAGTCACAAAAATCAATTAACAAGTATATGGAAAAAAAACAACAGATAGATGGCTGAAATACAGTGAGTAGAAAACAGAGAAACCCTCACAAATTGCTAATTTCCAAGTTTCTTTCTCATCTTCTACCCTCGCAGTTTCTTCAAGACACTGGCAATAACTCTCAAGTATTCTGCTAATTTGATTAGCCACGCTACATGTATATTGGTGAAGAGAAATTACAGAGTATACGCGTACCATTTTAGGCAGTCTTTTCTTGTTCAAAATCACTATCGGGTAAGCCATTTCCACTCGTGGGAGATCTGGGCTCCGGGCTCCTAGCATCCTTTGGGGTCAGGGGTGATGGTTTTATGAGTTTCAAAGTGTCGTCTCTGTCAAACTCTTCATCGGCATCCTCAGAAGAATAAGCATATCTAGTCGAGGCATTAAAAATATAAATCAAACTCGAGGCAGATGCAGAAACAGAGAGTGGGTGGAGGAAAGAATGTAAATAACACATCATGGAGTCTTAGCATAGAGTTCTATAGGCAGTTTAATGGATGCCATAGGCAAGTCAAAAAACTTAAATATCAATATGTGAACAAAAAACCCTTATGTTTTATGCAGTCGAGAGCCACCAAAGACTAGAAAAATATACTCCATAAATAATATCATTCTGAACAAGATGGTTACCTCATAGAGTTTTGTGATGGCGCCCAAAGAGCACATATGACACACAAGAGTGAGAAAGACAAGACTTGCCAGAAGGCAGGGATGATCCAAGCATTCTGCCAATGCTCATTGTATACATCATTTGATTTGAAATAAAGCTGCAAAAACCAAGGCAGTATGTCATTACATCAAAGAGCTACGAAGTACGCGACCCAAACATTGTCCATATATTTTATTTTTCAACCTAGCGTTTTTATGCTCAACTATTGGTAATTCCTGTTGTGTACAAGGTATTGAATTGCTTTGTCGCATTAAATAAGCTACCAACATTACCTCATAGCAAATCCAGGCAACAGACACAACAACTGCAATGGCTAATGCATTCGTGAACTTCCTGTAAATATCTAACTTGGCATTCAGCCTCCTAGCCTGTTAAGTGAAGCAGAATTGAAATGCAGAAGTCATGTCAGTAAACAAAGAAAGGTGTCCAGGGAAAAATAGTTAGAACGGATAACCAGGCATTAATCAGTTCCATGTCCACAGTGGACAAAGAAAGCTATATCAACTGTATACCAAGTTGAATGACCTTTTAAGAATATAAAAGAATTAGCCTAGCTTGAAATTAGAAATTACATCTATTTGTATGAGAGCATGTATTTTCCTCCTGATTTAATGAAATAGACAGTTCAATCAAGACATAAGAATGAGAAGAGAGGGAGGTAAATGAGATTGAGAATCATGCAAGAAGACCAAACTAAAATACTAAGCTGGGAAACAATAAATAGCTAAGAATGAGAATCATGTACCTGAAGCTTATTCAAGGTGGAAGAGAGGGAGGTAAATATCCAAAGGATGAAGAAAGCATCCAAAAATGCCACTGGCAGCACAAAAAACAGTCTAGCTTTCCCTGAACGATCACTCACGGTACCGACATTTTCAATGATTTCAAGCACTTCAGATGCAAGGAAGAAAGTCCCTCCAAGTAACAAAACCTTTGATGTAAGACCACCTAAGGTAGGTCTGACAACACCATAACCCATGGAGACAATGAGAAGGACCAATCGTGCCACAGTACGTTTCACAGTCCCAAAAGTGACTGCCCAGACAGTGATCCCAGTTGGTCTCGTTCCAGATTCGTTAAACTCAGCATAATCAAAGTACCACAAAGCCGTCTCAAACATTCCCAGCGTTATCACAAGTGTAATACAGTTTTGCAACGGAAGGACTTCTTTCCAAAATCTGGCATACTGCGAAAACCAGAATACCCCTAGCAGCACAAATGCAAGAGACATGAACCCATAGAATTTCATGAGTGGAGCCATTCTACCAGGTAGGTAGCCAGTAGGATTTTTCCAGACAGTTTTTCCATCGACATAAACCTCTTTAAGCCGTGGATCACAGTGAATGAAATACAGGTTATACATCCCAGTTTTTGTAATATGCATGGATCTTGGCTGCAGAGTAGTCTCTGTCGCGTCCATATCAAATGCAACACCAAAAACTTGCGGCCAACCTGGATTATTAGGAGAAGGGCGGTAAATGATTTGACCTTGCTTGCAGACTCCCAGTTTTGCAAGATCTCCTGTGCAGCACACAGCTCTCTGACCTCCATACGCTGAACCTCCAATAGAATCCCTGTCGTCGACCTCAAATACAACAGCATGAATAGAATCTGAGCTGAAATTGGAGAGGTCCAGAGGCCTCTGGAATATTATCTTTTCAAATCTGGCGTTTAAAATAAAAAGGAGATCAGCATATCTCTTAGTTCCTAGAATGACACAAGATGCTCAGATCAAAATTATTGCTTAAGAATTAGACATATCCAACAAAGATATATTAGGAAAAGCAGAAAATTAGAAATTGGGGAAGTAAAAATCAAAGAAGCTTCTTCCCCCGAGAAAGAGGGAAATTCTGATTAGCTTTTCCGGCCTACTTGGATGTTTGTGCAAGTTAAGAGAGCTAAAAGTGGCAACTTCCCATCGTTGCAGAACATATCATTAAGTGCTGATCTAGATCCTCGATGTTTTTAAAATAAAGTAGTAAGCTCTCGATTACAACTAACACAATCCAATCGATCCCATGGAAACAAGAATGGTGGTGGTAATATTATTAGAACAATAACCACATTCATTCGTCAATGCAAGAACGATCACGTTTCCCCATCAGCCCATTTCACCGGAGATTGAAAATCCAGAGCATTTAAAAACCAAACAGTGTACATACTTCCTAACCACCGACATCTACAAACATCAATTCCGAGTCAATATTCGATAGGATCTCCCCAAAACACTATAATTCAACACTCTCAAGCAACAATACCACAATTAAACAAACATGCAACAACAATCCAACACAAATTGCACCAAAATTCCATGAAAAAAAAAAGAGTAGAAAATGCAGATTCACCGAATAAAAGAGTTTCCCGGGGAGGACTCGTTGAGGCCAGGGGAGGAAGAGTAAATCCCCTCGCTGCCGCCGTGAACAACGAAGGCATTTCCTTTGGCGACGAATCTATTACCGGTGTATTCGTGCACCGACGCCTCAATGCGAAGAGCAGAGAGCAGCAACAGCGCCGCGGCGAGGGGCAGAATGGGGATTGCGGAGCTCAAGCGCAACATTTTGCAATGAACTTGAGCTCGGGCGTGCGGATCTGATGAGAGAGAGAGATCTGGCGCTGAAAATGGTGAAGGTGAGAGTAGAGTTTAGAGCAAGAGAGAGAGAGAGAGAGAGAGAGAGAGAGAGAGAAGTCAAGCTTTCCTAACTCTGGTTAAACCCATTGACTCATCTAATATTTAGAGGGATTTAAATACAAATTTTAGTAGTAATCTTTTGGGGATTTATCCGCTGCGGCGAGCTCGATTCTGGTCAAACTTCTGAACCAGTAGTTATTGTTACACGTCGTGCTTAAAGAAGATTTAGTGCAAGAGGCGTTTCCCCTCAATAAAAATTAAAAACCCCTTATTTATTTAGTTTTTAAATTGGTTATTATCAGATTCTCTTATTTCAGATTAGCCATCGAATTAATTAAACCACTTTCATTTGGTCAAATTGAGCTCTCAAACTTTAATTTAGTCCAATCGGGTCTTTATAGTTTGTCTTGTGTTTATATTTCAAACGCAAATAACTACCCCTTAGTAATATTAGAATTAATATAATTATTAAAGAGACAAAGAAATTGAAGTTATTTAATTTAATTTTGTAGGGAAGAAAAGATAAATGGTGCGACCTATCACAGTGGATTCGAACACCAAAACTGAACTCGGAGTTAATAAATGTGTAAGAAAACACGTCCAAGTCTGTCGGTTCGGTACGAGGTCACTCATACCACTATTTTCTTTTATTTCTTTATTTTTCTTTTACCAATTTCATTAATCATTTATTCATGATATGCAAGTACGAATTCAAGATTCCAACACGAATTTGCTCGATTTTCAATTTCTATTATGATCCTGGGTTTCCACCAATACCATGTAAACAAGTGTAGCCCATTGTTTTTTGGAAGCACAATAGTATTAATTAATGGATTATTCAATTCAATCATGTATTTAGAATCCAAAACATGTCCCGTGAGATTTTTTTCACTTGACCAAATTTGATTTCTCAACCTATTACGCAAGTATGCTCCTAGCTTTTCATAAAATCCACAACATAAAACAAAATCACCAAAGTAATAGAGCTCAACTCCATCTCCACAATCATCATAATCCATAACATCTAAAGATTGCACAAGTAGACAGCGCTTCAAATGTTGCTTCAAATAAACAAAGATTCGACACCATGATCGTCACCGGAAAAAGGAAAAAGAAAAAGAACAAGAACAAGAACCCAAAGTCCTTCCAGAACAAAATATACGGAAGGATCCCCGGCTACATCAAACTTCGATTATTTTCCAGAAAAACACAACGTGATCCCTGATAGGCACTTTTTCATAGAACCAGAAAGAGGAAGGAGTGCAGAAATAACTAGAAATCTAGGAGAAGTCTACTTATCTGTTTGCAGTACTAAATTTTGTCAATGCAACAAAAAAGTAGTGAATTTCTTGGGCGGGCAGTAGAAAGTGTAGTTTCCAGCAATGCTTCATCCATGTTTGGGGCACAGAATCGAGCAAAGTCAAGATATACTTGTGCATTAGTCCATATCAAGAAAATCCATCCTCTTTTTCATGGTACCCTTGAGCTCTGAAGCCTCCCTTTCAACTCTTTGTGCCTGATCAAATGGGAAATGTAAGCCATTGATGATAATAACTGATTGCATGCAAGCAGAGCCAACATCTTGGATTTCGGAACTCTATATTGACAATGTCAAAGATAGTTACAAAAATAAGTCAGTGTTGACCAACTGCCACGGTATAAGCTCAAGAAGTTCTCAATCACAGCAAGACTTAATATTTTATCACAAAATACAAAGAAAGTGGGGAATTCAAGAAAAGTGGGGCATGGAGCACACAAAGCAAGAAAACAGAAGTATGCAATACCTTTCTTCTACCCTAGGACAATTTTTCTCTATGTTTTTTTAAGCATATTCAAAACATGAGGCAGAGAAGGTATTTTTAAGCTTATTCAGAACATAAGGCAGAGAAGGTACAAAAATCTAAGCTCAAGTTAGCATCCCATGTGATGGAGGCTGAGAGAATGAGCAAAAGGTGCAGAGAAAAGCACAGGTAAGGTAACATATTGCGGGAAGAGGGAGACGAATTTCTGATCACAAAGGATTGTAAAATAGGACTTGTCCCTATGACCTATGGTAGGATTAGGCAACATGACACCAATCTAAGTCGAAGACACTCAGATCTGATAAACTCCTGAGAGCTTGAAAAGCTATATCAATTGCATTGCATTGTCTAGTCATATAAACAATGTTCAATACTATATCATTGTTCAGAACTTCAGATGTCTGCAATAACAGTACTTGTTTGCCTAAACACCCAAACATAAAGAAATTTGACAGTTCCAATATTTCGACAGTTACGAACATCAGAAAGTAGAACTTACACTTCTTATCTCTGGTTCTGAAACAAGAACCATATTTGGGGGTAGTTCCCTCTTCTGCGGGTCCTACACAATCATACAATGTCATATGCAAGTGGAAGATTAAAAAAAAAGTAAAAGAACATGAAAAGTATTCTAAAAATCTTCACGTACCAGCTCCCCAATCAAGACAACATTTTCCCCACGGATTACATATAGCCCTAATGGAATGTCACAGTATAGATCACCAACAATAAGACGCTCACATGCACCTTCTAGAACAACATTAGCTACGTACAACAGTAAGACTTTGTCAGCTGAACATCGAATTTAGGACATGGGGTCTAGGAAATGATAGGTAAGTCAAGATCAATACCAAACTGATCAAAGGAACGAAGAATCCCTAATAATTTCCGTCCATCTCGAAGTAGCACAAGAAGTTTCTCTGGGATAAAGACAAAAATTTAATTCAAAGGTAAGATATCCACAAAGATTTAAAGAGAAAAATTATGAATAAATGGTCTGGAGTTAAGCAGACTTTCTTGTGAAATGTGAAAAGAAGACAATTGCAACCCATACAGAATTCAAGACACATGAAAATGAGTACATGCTAACATTCCAGACACACTGGTGTTTTTTTGACACATCTCTCTGAATTATGGGTTCAGAACGAATAAAAATATAGAGCTTAATTTCCATCAAACTATTAGCAAATGGTTAACATCGGTCAAAAGATTATGCAAGAACTAATGCCAAGGTTTACTAGGAGGATCAAAATGCTCCCATCCCATTCATAGTTGTATATAGCTTTGGGCCATTGATTGAAACACCTTGAAAAATACAACCTTGGCATCAACCTTCAATCATAAGGTTAAGATTGGTTTAAATCTTCATGATCAAGATCAAGATCAAGATATATCTCATTGCAGGTTTACTCTAGTCATTGATCAGGCAAAGCACTTTCTTCACCTGTGCTACCAATTCTTTGGATTGATAGATCAAATCAAGAGCCAAAAGAAACTCTTTTGAAAACAGCTATACCACCATCCTTAAACATGCTGACAATTATTGGCTCTGTTTTGAATTATTATCACAGGTTTTCCCTTTTTTTACAAAAAAACACCATGAGAATTATGCCTTTAAGCTCTTTAAGCTCTCCCAACTCTTAATTAGCCTGGAAAAACAATGTAGCATAGAAAAGGCATGAATTTTACTCCACATTATTCCTATCCAATGCAATAGCACTAATCCTCTATATACAAAATCTCTTCAAGAGAAGCACTCATAAAGAACACTCATCAAAACACCTAACAAAATAAGAACATAAAACTTAACCTCGAAAAAGCACAACACTTTAGCAGTCCTACATAAATAAATCCCATTCAACCCTACTAGAGTCAATGGCACAGCTCGAAAAGCTCTCACAAGATTAAGAAAAATCCAAAATCATAGAATTGATCGCTTCCAATTCTAAAAAAACACAGAACTAAGGACATCGAATTACAAGAACTTACTGTCTAGATAACTAGCAAGAGAAGTAGAGAGATAAACATCCGCTGGTTCCGCCCAAGACATAGATGAACTCATAACTGGAACTTCAAATTTTTATCGAAACTCTCCAAAAACGCAGAGAGAAATCAAAACAATTAACTAAACCAAATTGCATTGGCAGCTCAAAATTGCCTCTTTTGAACACCCCCAAATCCACCCTTGAATCCACAACAGTAAAAAGATCGTAAATCGACTGTATATATAAGAAACCCGCTAAAACCCTAATTCGAAAAGATGTCGGAAAGGGGTAACAGCTATCGAATTAATAGTAGCTGGAGTTGACTTGTAGTCGAAGTTCAGATCTGAAAAAGGTAAACCCTAAAATCTGGTGGTTGGGGGAAAAATTGGCTATCTACAAATTTAGGGAATAATGTGTGAGAACTTCACACAGAAAATCGGTGGGAGTTCACAGTCGCAGCCATTGCATTATGCATACGAAGAGATGCAAATTCTAATTTATTTTTATTCTTTTAAATAAATTTCGGATTTTTTTTTCTTTTTCTTTTGCTTTTTTATATTTCTTTTGTTTTTTTACACAATTTCCTTAGACAGATTTATTCTGTATTGTAATTACATGGCATGTTTCGTATCCATATGCTAGTATATCAGGTATCAAATAGAGGTATGCGTATCATATATCAGGTATGGGTATGAGATTGATTTCTGATATCTGCATTTGGTATAGATTGTTCTGATATAAGATGTCAAATAATGATTAAAAAAAATAAAATAATAATAATAATAATAATTAATTAATAATAATAATAATAATGATTTTAAAAAAATAAATAATAATAATAAGTACTGTGTCCTTTAGTTTTGTAAAAAAAAAAAACCCGAATTGGATGCCCTTAGTTAACCCAAGAATCACAAAGAATGTGAAATTAAGAAATAAATACAGAGTTTTGGATGTAAGGTGGATAAAGAAATGAGTGATACCTCTCCTAAAATTGGTATATGAAAAATGCTAAAAGTTGAGATATCAAGATATCAAAGGTATTATTTTGATATCTCTTTACTGATATACCAAACGTATAATATGGGTATCAGTCATTTTGATACATATATCTGATATACGTATATGGATACCAAACCGCCCCTTAAAGAAGTACGGAGTACTATTTTTTTCTTAAAGTGAATCCTATCCATATTTTTTTTCCTTTCCTTTTATAGCTTTATGGATTATTAATTTCTAGGACGACATGTCTCTTTTATTTAATTTATCTATTTATATATGGATATGGATTATTGTATAAAATTTTAGATTTACCTTATGAATTCTCCCGGGATCCTAATTGATCCTACTTAGTTTTATGCAAAAACGCCCTTACCTACTGTGTCAATCGTGGATATGGTTGTGCTACGTCCGTTATTTTTCCATTTAAAGTTGAGTCTTTTTTAGTAGAGTTTAATTTTTTTTAGTAAAGTTTAGATTTAGTGTATATATTTAAATTAATTTATTTATTTATAGAATTGTCACATCAATCATAAACATATTAAATATGTTTACGGTGGACATTAAAATATTCTTTGAATTTTATGAATGTTAATAAGGATATAAATATATAACACGTTAGTAGTTCAATTTGATTACTCACTAAGCATAGATTTGTATACTCCACATCTAGCCAATTGCTATGACTTTATTGTTAAAAATAAATTTAAAAATAGTTTAAATAACTAAATACAAACTGTAAATAAAGTTTATTGATTCGGTTCAAGTTACAATAAATTAAAAAAAATAAAAATAAATACTCATATATACAAGAAAAGAAATAGATTGGTGGCAAAAGAAAAGGAAATAAATTATTTTTAAAAATGAAAGGAAACAAATTATAAATAAAGAAACAGGATTATGGGAAAAGAAATGGAACTCTACACCGTCATAAATAATTTAATGTTTTATATTTGAAGAAATTAAAATACCTTTTAATAGTAAGCTAACAAGAAAAAAAAAAGAAAAAAAGAAATTCCAATTGCGTTCAACCGAAGAAAATCACATCGCCCAAATCTTCGAAATCCAAAATTTTTCCCCAAATTAGCGAAGACGCAAGGAATTTCAATCCCATAATTTTCGTTGACTGCACCCAAATTTTGTATTCCATAACTTCCATTTTTACTTAATTCTCGCATTTCTTTTACGCGAAGCTGAAAATCATCAGCCATCAGTTATCTAATATATCTCGAAACACTTCCATCAATTCAGGTCCGTCGATAATATAAATGTTTTTAGGTTTTATGTGATAGCCTTTTTTTGGTTCATCTAATTTTTTTTCTTTCAAATTTTTTTGGTTGAGTATTCTTTATGCAATCAGCCATTTTAAATATCATTCATAATCAGTTTGTTAAGGGTTTTTCTTTTCGAGGTTTTAATTATGTTCAGGTTAATTTCTGTTAAAGCTTTTGGGTTTTTACAGCTTTGAGGGAATAATCTCGTGGGGTTTAGTATTTTTTTTTGGTTATGTTTGGTGATTGTTTCTGATTGCCATAATCGATTGAATGTTTGCTAGGAAAGGCTTGATCTTTTTCTATTGAAACTTGTTCAATTTCGATAGGAATTAATAAAGCTTGGATTTTTAACTGAAATTAAAAATAAAGTTTTGATTTTTATCGCAATCGATTCATTTCTGATTTTTGGGTTTTTTAAAAAACAATGGGGTGTTCGTGGATTGGTTGTTATTGAAGTCAAATTGAGACTTGATGAGGAGTGAAGGTTTCTGCTTCCTCACATCTTCATTCTCTCATGATTTTGGCTTGTTCGTGTAATCTATGTAAGTTCAGTAATTGAAGATTTTGGCTTCCTTTTATCCTTTTGTCTTAGTTTAAATTGATGCATGTAATAAATTGTACAGTAGTCATACTTTGTTAATGGATTCTCAGAATATTTGCCAATTATACTGTTTCTTCTATGAGCTTCTCAAGGAAGGATTTTGGATTGTGTAGTTTGTTTTTGTAGTTTCAGTGCTTGATCCTTTACAAGTAGTGTTGGAGAAATTATCTTTGAATGCAAAGTCAATTGAGCTATTATATTTATAATATATTTTGATTTAGGGACCCGAGATTCATGGCGACAGCCACAATGGCTACTGCAGCTGGTGCAGCTGCACTTTTGTATTACACATTAAACAAAAAGCTGCAAACAAGCCCAACAGCTGGTGAAGACGATGATGAAAACGGAACTGAGATACAAAGTCATGCCCCTTTAGGGATCGAAAGAGTTTCTCATCGACTTATACAAGCTCCTGCAACATGGCTAGAAACAATTTCAACTCTTTCGGAGACCCTTAGGTTCACTTATTCGGAAACTTTGGGAAAGTGGCCGATTGGTGATTTGGCTTTTGGCATCAGCTTTCTCTTGAAAAGGCAGGTGTGTCTGTGACTCTGCGCTGATATTCTATGTTGAATTTTTTCTGTATACATGATTAGTAAATGAATCTCTATAGTATTGGTAAAGTTTAATCTTACCATTACTTCTTAAACTCTGAAGAATTTGGTGTTGGTTTTGACTTGTTGGCTGATTTGAACCTACTCAGCTCTATTTCTGTCTTGAAAGTTTTGAATTCTGCAGAAAGTACTAGATAAAACTTGTTGTAAAGAGCCAGTAGCATTAGGTTTCTCTTTCCTTAAATTAGTCCAGTGAGATCTTGCGTTACTATGGTTACCTGAAATATTAATTACTCAGCCATCAAAATGTTGAAGCAACATATACTTTATTTTCGGTGTTTAACCTTTTGCTCCTTACATGAGATTTTATGAATTTGGCTATTAAGCTATATGATTGAACTTTACAGGGAAATTTACAAGTTGGTCGAGAATTTGGAGGTAGTGACAGTATACGTCTCAAAGGACCTGAAATTGCTGCGGATCTCAAATATCTTTTAAATTTGCTCACTCTCTGTTGGCATTTCTCGAAGAAACCCTTTCCTCTATTTCTAGAGGAGACTGGGTATTCTCAAGGAGATGTTATTCTCCAAGAACCTAAAGCCGGAGTAAGTTTTCATTCGTAGTATTCTTAGGCTGGAGATATACTTCAATACCCGTTGTTTGTTCTGACAACAAAGATTTCTAATCTTGCAGATTTTGAAACCAGCATTCACTGTCTTGATTGACCACAAATCAAAAACTTTTTTGTTGCTGATTCGCGGAACTCACAGTATAAAGGATACTTTGACAGCTGTTACTGGAGCGGTTGTGCCGTTCCATCATTCGGTCGTGTGCGAGGGAGGAGTGAGCAACCTCGTTCTAGGTTATGCGCATGGTGGAATGGTTGCAGCTGCTAGATGGATCGCGAAGCTTTCAACTCCTTGTCTCCTTACGTCGCTTCATAATCACCCTGATTACAAACTTAAGGTCTGTTTCACTTGTGATTATATTTTTCATCTTCAAATCCGTGCCAATCTCTTTTCTTGTAATTTAGAATAATTTTGATAACCCTTTTTTGTCTCGCATGTTTGCCTACCGCACTACTTTCTTGTTTTGAGCATTGATTGATGCTCTCGTTACATGACTAGTTTAATTCTGCCTACAGGTCATAGGACATTCTCTCGGTGGCGGTACTGCTGCCCTTTTAACATATATTTTGCGCGAACGGCAGGAATTATCGACAGCTACCTGTGTTGCGTTTGCTCCAGGTCCCCTTTTTCTATTGCTGTTATCATCCTTTGCAAAAAGGATTTATATTATGAGTATGATAAGCTTAGCAGATATTTACCGCCTCTTCATATGCAGCTGCTTGTATGACATGGGAACTGGCCGAATCAGGAAACGACTGTATTACTACTGTAATAAACGGAGCTGATTTGGTGCCCACATTTTCAGCTGCATCAGTAGATGATTTGCGTGCTGAGGTGTTGTTATCAGTCTTCTTCATGTTCTGAATTCATCTTTTATGTTGTTCTATGTTTTGTATTCAACTGTTAAAACTTTGCAGGTAACAGCATCTGCGTGGTTGAATGATCTGAGGAATCAGATCGAGCGTACCAGAATTCTCAGTACAGTTTATCGATCAGCTTCAGCCTTAGGTTCTCGCCTTCCTTCCATGGCAAGTGCTAAAGCCAAAGTAGCTGGTGCTGGTGCAATTCTACGTCCAGTCTCCAGTCGTACCCAGGTGCCTATCTCATCTCGATTTCACCGTCATTCGTACAATCTGCAAATACTCAGTTACATTTTTCAATTGATTGATGTTTCAAGCCTTTTCTCCACATCATGTTTGAGTGTACTCGTCGAGTTCTAAGAAAAATCGATACTTTGTACACATCAATACCACATCAATCACTATAATATCTACAATCTTCACTTCATTTATCTCTTTGACTGATGTTTTACTCTCTAAAATAGGTTGTCATGAAGAGAGCTCAAAGCATGGCTCAAGCTGCTTGGTCCCGGCCAGCCCTTCGGTCATGGTCTTGCATCGGGCCCCGCCGTAGACCTTCAGCAGCTGAGATCAACTGCAACGTAGCGGAAGACCCTTTAGAATCTTCATCTTCGCAAAGAGAAACGTCAGAGCCTCTGCTCGAAACTTTTGAAGAAACGACCACTGTCATCGAAACTTCCGAGCTTTCCATATCTTCACCACACGAAATAGACGAACATAAAAGTGAGTTCACCATTGACACGGAAGTTGAGGAAGATGACGATATAATGGACCCGGCAAAGTACCAAGATCGAATGACAGAAGTAGAGCTGTGGCAGCAAATCGAACGCGAGCTCTATGAAAACCCAGACTCGGAGGAAGATGACACGATCAAAGAAATCCGCGAAGAAGAGGAAGAAGCCATTGCTGAGGTAAGCGACGCTCAGTCTCAGAGCTCCATTCCTAATACAAAGGAGGTACATAGATTTTTCCCTGCTGGCAAAATAATGCATATAGTGACACTAGTTCCTGATGAGAGGGAGAGAGAAAGTGACAGCAACGCTTCCTCGAGTGACTCGGATAATAGCAATCCCGAGAAAGAAGTAGAGGTTGCGATTTTCCTCACTCGTAGGTCGCTTTATAGTAAACTAAGGCTCTCACAGACTATGATCGCGGATCATTTCATGCCTGTATATAGACGGCAGATAGAAAAACTGATAAGAGTGCTCGAAAACGAAGGCGGGGGTGAAGAAGGGGCTTCGAGTAGTCATAATCGAGATGATGAAACTCATTAGGGCACGCTTTCGAACTCTCTTCTTAATTGTAGGGAGGATTCTTGATTTCTTTGTTCCAATAGTTAAATAGCTCTTCTGCATTTGATCTCTATTGACTTCATTTTCTGCCTCTTATATATATGGTTTTTTTTAAGCTGCGTCTTTTATGTTTTGATATTTCTCGAATAAGTACTCGTTTGGTTCAAGTTGGGTAACGGAAACGGAATGGAATCAAGTCAAGTAAGGGAATGGAAACAATAAGGGTTACTTTTATTGAGTGTTTGGTTCAATAGTAGAAAGGGAGTCACTTGTGAGGGGTTTCATTTCTCCTTGTTTCCCCTCATTCTTGAGGGGTAACAATGTAATGGATTGGGTTACCCCCAAGTAAGGGAAATAGATAACCTATTACTCAAACCAAACAAAATGTAATGGAATCAATTATTTGATTCCCTTTCCATACCCAAAAAAACTTGAACCAAACGTGGGCTAAATATATAATACCCAATAAGTGCACACAGAGCTATCTACACATCTATACCCAATGATAGCCGCTCCCGGCCTCTCTGCTCGAATCCTCTGTTAAGGCATGCTATTTCGCTACTTGAATCACCACCATGCTTAATCCGATGTTCTATTTCCAACGATAGCCGCTCCCGGCCTCTTTGCTCGAATCCTCCGTTAACGCATGCTATTTCGCTACTCGAATCACCACCATGCTTAATATCCGATGTTCTAGTTCGCATGGTTTGTGACTTTGTGTTTTGCTTGGTTAATAAATGCATTAAATCATAACATAATGAATAATCGATATGAGGCTGCTTTCTTTTCACTTCCTTTTTTTTTTTTTGGGACTCGATTCACTGTTTTGGAAGATTTTGAGATCACACAGTCACGCAGTGGGAGGTGTAATAATTGGATTTAATTTTTGATAAATCGGAATTTTATTGATCGAGAAAACTGTCACTACTGTGTTATCACTATCGACGCATCACCTTTGAGGTTTCTATATCTATTCATTCTTTTTCTAATACTGTCCGTAAGTACTCGAAATCTTCCTCAATTTATAACGTCTTCTCAGTGTTTAATTTTATAATTATGTTTTTGAAAAATTGGCTCCTTTGTTATCGTGCTTATATTACATACTTGAAGCTACTTATGATTTGTTATGCATGCTTGATTCTTGATTTTTTATGTTGCCATTTTTTTGTGGTAAGGAATTCCACGCAATTGTTCATCTCTACCGTTACTTTTTGTAGGTTTTATTTAAGATTATTGATTTCGACTTTCTTATGTTGTATGTAACTGAATTCAAATTTCACCTATGTTGTTGATTAGTATGCGTAGAATGTAGATCTTGAATGTTTATAATACTTGAATGATTTGTTTGTTTTCTTATTCATCTTATATTATACGGAGTATATATTTTAAAGTAGAATATGGTGTCGACAAAAAATGGAATCATCGGTTTTAAAAACATCAACAACTTTAGCGTTTGTCTTCAAATTATTGTAGAATAAGTTTGAGAAATTTCTAAAAGAAGGTGAAATAGTTATTATATCAAAAACTTTAGCGTTGTTGATAACAATCCGGATTTTCAACGTGCCAAAATCAATCATATAAGATCATCTTCGGCCTTGCCATTGATGTGTCTGAATCTTGAATCTGAGGAATTCTTCAAAATTTATGAAAATGAATTTGATTTCAATTTTCACCCCTTTCAAAGATATATCCTTGCACAGTGATAAATTTATTTTAGGTTAGTATAATTTTATATAGTCTTCATTATAAATACTGGTATTATAAATTGATTGGAATTTTAATTAATTCATGTTTTCATATTGTAGATGTTCTTGGCGAAGTAAAGACCAACTCTATTAATATAGAATACGTAGAAATTACAAAAAGTATGATGAGTGACATAATATTGGCAGATGTACATGTTTTCAGCAACATTAAATAACAAAGTACTTTCTGACAGCCGTGTGTTCTGGCATGTCATTAGCAACAGTAAACTCCAAAGTAAAGCCTTCTACTTTCTGACAGTTTTTACAAATCATATTTAGCAGAAGAAGAGGATTCAAAATTTGGTATCCATCACACAGAACTCTCTTCATAGTCAAATCTTGCTTGACAGCATCTACACTAAATTTGTTTATATCGTCCAACTGTCTTTAATTTCCTCAAACTCTCTCTTCATCATCCTAACCTTGCCAGCTCAGTTGAAGCCTCCTCTTTAATAGCTTCCTTGAAGATCTTCGTCATTCGATATTTTGAAGCCTTCCAATTCTTTAATTGCTTCAAGAGTGAGTCATGCGTGTGACTATTAGGTAACTTCTTTTTTTCTTTAGCAATATTGTCTTCTATTTTGACCTAATTCAAATGGGGAAGTATACACAAATTGCAAATTTGTGAGGGGCAAATACGAAATTGTGACAATTTTTGAATAAAAGATATCGACTTTTATTTCTTGTGATATTTATTTTTTTACTTAAAGTTGAATAGAGAATATATATATATTATGAAGTTTATTTATCTCCAACTCTCACTATTTATCTTCATCCCATTTCAAAATGAATCAAAACTTCCATTTATATTTGAAGATTGCCCACACCGATCATGATCATTCCAATAAAATTATTCATCAAACAAACAATACAAATCATCAAACAAACAATACAAATTCTAGAAATTACTAGGACTCTATCTATTTATATCTATCTATTTATTCTCTGTTCGATGATCATTCCAATAAAATAATTCATCAAACAAACAATACACATTCTAGAAATTACTAGGGCTCTATCTATTTTATATCTATATATTTATTCTCTGTTCGAGGACCATTGGATATCTTTGATAGCCATTTATCTCTGATTTTCGCCTCTTCGGTAAACTATATTAATATAAGAAAGTGGGATAGTTTTCCTCCAATATTTTTGATATTTGAGTCTCATTTAATTTTTATAATTAATTAAGTTATACATATTTTAAAATATAGTATTATGTTATTTATTATACAATTTTTTTAATTAATGCATTTATTCCTATGAAAACTCATTTTATTCATTAAAGTTCAACAGATTAATTAAATTTCAAGTATAAATATTAATTTGACCAACTAATATCTTCTCATTTGTTTCTTTTAAATGTAATTTTAAATAATCGATTTAAATACTAAAACTACGTAGTGAATCTCAATTTTACTATCTCAACATACATCTCTCAATTTAATATAATATTTTATATTTTGTTTTTTTATTCTTTGCTATGAGAATTGAAAATATATTAGTATATGCATGTTCACTTTTCATTTTTACACGCACATAAATAATGTAACAATTGATAGTGAACTTAGATAACTCAATTAATTATGTCAGGAGTATTATAAAATTATAATTATGAAGTTGATCCATATTTAAATGTTTAATCAAACAATCTATGAAAATGAGCTATAAATTTATACATGCATATAAAATGTGTATATATATAATCAAATATAACACAACATACGATAGTATACATGTATATAGAAATAATTTTTTCTTTCATCATTTTATGAAATAAAGTACAAATTATTAATTAAAATAAAAAGTAAGCGTTAGATATTTGTGATGTTGTTTATAGATCGAACTCCTGCATCGCGGGTGTACAATTCTAGTGGTTATTATGGATTCACGTTCTGTCCGCCAAAAACTATTGATATCTACGAAAAAAAAATGACTTGAAAAAAATTAAAAGAATAAAAAAATGACACAACTCTAAAAAGAACTAGATTCATCTAATCTATGCACCAGATTGCATCTAATAAACCCCATAAAGGAAAGCTTGAAACTCAAACTCAAGATTAATTTCGGACAACGGTTTAAACTACGAGAAAAGATGGATTGGTTTCAAGAAAGAAATGAAAACTAAAATCGATCACATTTCAAAAGATGAAATTTGGGCAAAGAACTAGAGGCGCGGTGGTAGTGATTGAGGCGATTTAGATTTTCTGGGAATGGAAGTAAGGAGTTCTGAGATTGTAAAAATGAGACATCGGAGGTGATTACACATAGTTTTGCAACCGTGGAAGAAGAAGAAGAAGAAGAAGAAGAAGAAGAAGAAGAAGAAGTACATAAAGTAGTTTTATGTCCTTCGTATGACAATAAGTTGAACTCGTTCGAAAAAGGCTTGCATTTTATTCTTTGATGAATTGGATGCCATCGGGGGTGCAACGTTCGATGATGGGGTTGGTGGAGACAATGAGGTCTAGCGCACCATGCTCGAGATTGTGAATCAGCTTGAATGGATTTGATGCTAGAGGAAACATAAAAGTTCTAATGGCAACCAACAGGGTTAAGTTTGATGTCTACATTAACATGTTAGACTAAGATTGAACAATTTGTTTGCTTTTGAGTTTGGAGTGGTTTTCAACTTTATAATAATGCATATTGGAGAATGAAACAACACAGAAAAACTTCAGATTATTAGCAACTGCATGTAATGCTTGTAGTTAGCATTGTGGTTGTACATACAATAATTATTGTTTTCTTCTTCTACATTCAGACCTGACACTCTTAACCCTGCACTTTTACGCCCTGGAAGGCTCGATCAGAAAGTGGAGTTTGGGTTGCCTGATCTAGAGAGCAGGACACAAATATTCAAGATCCATACACGAGCGATGAATTGTGATAGGGATATTCGGTTTGAACTTCTTGCAAGGCTTTGCCCAAATTCTACCGGCAATCTTTCTTTTATACCTAGTTAATTAATATATTTAGATTGTTGAACGAGTTTTTATTCATCACCCACATATTTTGAACAGATAGAAAAGCTGATAAGAGTACTCAAAAACGAAGAGGCCGGGGGTTGAAGAAACGAAGAAACTCGTTAGGGTACATTTTCGAACTCTCTTCTTAACATTAGGATGAATGTGCACAATGTGTATGGAGGATTCTTGATTCCTTTTACTCTTAAATAGTTCTTTTGCATTTGATCTCTCTCGACTTCATTTCGGCCTCTTTTATGTGGTTTTTTTAAGCTTGATTTTTTTAGTCTTTTATGTTATGATTATCTACATTACTTTTGCTTATATCATCATATCGAATAGATATTTACCATAAAGATATTTCTGAAATAAAATAATAATATTATTATTAAACTTGTGGTGGTATTTAATGTTAGCAAAACACGACCCCAAATATATAATAGAAGGTTGTATGATTTTACTTTTTTTTTTTTTTTTGGTTGACAAGATTGAGAAACCAACCAAGATGCATTAATCACGCATTTAAAATTCAATCAATATTTGATAGAAACTTGTTATTTTATTCAGATCAGTTGCAGTGTTTTCATTATTGAATGTGGCCTACAAAGTCTTGACCACAAATCTGCATCAACAGCTTCGTCTCTATTTGTGGAATTATTATGTACAAATAATTTTTTAGTTTAGTTGCAAAATAACGTAGGCGAATTTAGATTACAATTAACAATTGCTTTAATTCTGATTCTCAACAGTTAATTTTTATTTTTTTTTGAATTTATTTATTTATTTATTTTTTTTGAGTCATGTACATAAACAGAATTTAGTCAAGAATTTAATCACGAATAGAATACATCCAAATTTATCGCAAAAATGTGGTTGGAAATTGGAAAAGGGATTGACATGTGTGCTTGTGGTTGTAGCGTTACTCATAATTTCCTTCACATATTTTATCTTCTGACAACTGACCTCTAAATGAAACCACGTGTTTATATATTATATGGACAAAGTATTGGTGGACTTAAATAGCTGTATTTAATATTAATACAATCACTTAATTACATTTATATATTTAAAAAAATTGTGGTACTACCTTCGTTTTATTCCATTTGGCCTATGGATATTTAAAATATGTGATATACTACAAATAGGCCAAATGAAGTGGAACAAATGTAGTATAACTCAACGAATTTGTTTAATTCGGTTTTATTTGCATAATACTATATACTACCTCCATCCCTTCTAATTAGTCTCATTTCATTTGGGCACATAAACTAATAAAGGAGAAAATATGTGGATATGTGGATATAATCAATTCTAAGGAGAGAGAGTTAATTGTAGCCACAAATTTTTTATCATTTTAGGACATGAGACTAATAAGTGAGATGGACCAAAATGTCAAATGGAACTAATAAAGTGGGATGGAGTGGAGGTAGTAGTTATTTGGAATGGGAACACCTAATGTACTTCTAATGTCCCTTTCAAATAAAATGAAATTTTGCATGTTATGTATTACCGTAACTTTCGCATTGTCAATTCATAAGTTTTGGTTTTTGTTAAAGAAATAGTACTAATTTTATATATATTGTTGAACAACTTTATATCTATGTCTCCAATTTTAGGAAATTGTGGCTTTGCCTTGGAAAATGATTTCCTTATTCGTGTTTCACTTTAAATATATATATATATATATATATATATACAAAAAGTTAATAAAGAAGTTTTGTTTTGCTATGTACCCCTACAAAATATTAAAACACGCTAATATGATAAACTCAAACAAAAATCGAACTAGTGAATTTTTGTAAAGATGAAAAGTTAACAATGCGTAAAAACACATGTAACACGCACGTTAAGAAGCAAATCATGGTCAATTTCCTTTAATTTAATTTTCACAATAATAGATAGTATTTACATCATTTTTTTTCAAAATATTTGGGGCCCAGCCCAGTTGATTTGCCTTATAAATTTAAAATATATGTTATGTCCTTTTGATTAATCAAATTAATACATTTTCACACGATGAGTTTATATTAGGGTTTTGACTAAATTAAATAGCATAAAATTATTTGAGTTTTTGATAGAACTAGTGTTTGATTCATTTAACTCGTAGTGAACGACCATATATTTTAGTGCCAGTGTTATTATTGAAACAATTATTAAAAATAGATGGTGTCTCTTTCGAAGTAATGCAAAATTGTTCACGCTTTGTTAGCTTTTCTTGGTCCACCCTCTTTTATTACACCATTTCATTTTATTTTTTTTATTTACAAAAATACAAAAGATCGTTTTTCATAAAAAAATCAATGATAATAAATAATTTGAGTGGCCAACTAGATTAGCCACTTGGAACCCTGAAATCTACACTTTAATTATGTTTATTAGCGTAGTTAACAAAATGGAGAAGAAACACACACAAACACACACACACAAACGAGGGTCCATCATGTTCTTATACAAATAATTTACTTTTTTAATTGGATATTAAAATTCAGAAGAATATATAAAGAAAAAGACGTTACTATAAAATAAATAAGTACTATGGCGCTGGAGTACCATTTTTTTACATAATATTCATCTCTATCTATCTATTAATAATATTTTTTTACGTGTTATTTCACTAGTGGATGTTACAATATCGTGTAGCCATATATAATTATGAGTAATGCTCCTCTACCCACCGTGGGCATGCTTAATATGCCCACGAATGAGGTGGCGGTATTATATTTAAGGAAACAATTAATTAGTATACCTTATAAAAATAAACCCTACAAAAAAAAATTAAACCCTAATAAAAAAAACTAAACCCCAAAAGAAAAAATCATTGACGTGACACTGTCACGTCAGCCGTGGGCACATTAAGTCCTGCCCACGGTGGGTAGGGGATCATTTCTCATATAATTATATGTTAAAAAATAAAGTTTTCTTTTTTTAATCAAAATGCAGATACCAAGTAGAAAATCCCAATTGCAAAATCAAATTTTCATATACGTCACACAAAATATTTAGAGGAAACACGACATAAGATATTATTAAAAATTGAAATTGAAATAATAGGATGCAATATTGTCTCGTATCTCCTACAGTTTCAAACTTATGAACTCAGGAATTCAGAAAATAAATAAATTTATCAATTCATGAATCACAACGAATCTCACTAGCTTAATCAAGAAACGTGCATGATAAGGTATAATAACAACAACAACAAAAGTTGGCGATTCATCATAATTTAGTTTTAAACACATTAATTAATAAAATTAATTTGTTTATGATATGGCCATCCAAACCATTTACCTCACTAATATAATATCCTCCACAGACTAAGCTGGAGAATATAAAAAAAAATACACGCTGGCATATTCTAGTGGCAGACGTTCATTGGGCAAAATAGCATAATAAAAGCTTATATATTATTTGTTCCATATATTCCCAAACTCGAATCACAAATTCCTGATTTTCGATCTTTTTTTTTATATATTGTTCACCAACTTACACGTTACATGTGATATGACTCGTCATTTTTGAGTAATTGTTTAAAGTTGATATACATTTTTCCACTCTCAGATTTCGAACCATTAATTTGTGTTTTTTATTGATTACAATTTTAAGAAATTAATAATAAAAAGGAACTTTATTGACAGTTTTTGTAACATGTATGAACGACGAATCATATAAAATACTCCCTCCATTTCATATAAAATGACACTTTTCTTTTTTGCCTTTTCTGACACGTTTTTTCACGCTTCTCGTTGATGAGTTTTAAAATGGATTTTTGAAGAATTCTTTCTTTTACGGGATACTACGCATGTCGTAGTATTCCGTAAAAGAAAGAATTTTTCAAAAATCCATCTTAAAACCCATCATCAAGAAGCGTGAAAAAACAGTGCCAGAAAAGGCACTATTGAAATGTGTCATTTTAAGTGAAATGGAGGGAGTAGCTTGTCAATGCAAGAATTAGTCCTAGTTTTTTTTTTCTTTTTCGAAAAAAACCATATTATAATATTCTTAAAGGGTAAAATAATAATTTTTTTCTCTAACTAATTCTAATTTTCATATCCACACTCCAAGTTCCCAACCATATATATGAACACAATAAAAAAAAAACAGAATGCGCATGTGCAAATAGAAGTCAATAAACAATAATGTACTTCATTCAGTACAATTAATAATTTAATTAATTCATATTCAACTTTGCTTTTAATTATACGTAATTGCGTTGTCTTTTCCAAAAAAGAGTATCACTACAATTTTCTCGCTTCGACTAGAGTAATCTCATCATCAAAATAACAAACTTAAAATTCAAGACAAAATACATAAACGAGAAACATTTTTAAAAAATGAAAGAAAAAAATAGATAAATTTATTGATAGACAGAAAATATTTGGACAGGTCTCCAAACGCAGATAACGCTGTGCTGGCAATTCCATTAACATACGGCCAGAATTTACCTGCCAAATCATTGATTCCTTATTTCCACACAATAATAAAACACCAAAACAAAATTCATCATTTTTTCTTTTCTTTTTTTTTCATTGAAAACAATTCGTCTCTCTATCTCTCTTTATAAATACACTTGTTCACTCTCCATTTTCCTCCCCCTAGCCTTTATATATATGGCATAAAAAACATTTCTTTTTTAATTGCTGAAATTTATGGAAAGCTTGCTTCAATCTTCACTGTCTACAGCTACTTATTGACTGAAGAAATTAGAGCCCTTCTCCCTTCTCTTTCTTTCAATTTTTCACCTTGAAATGTATTTCGATTACTCATTCTTCATCAAAGCTGATCAGGTGGAAGAAGGCGAGTGGGAAAAAGAGAGATAGAAAAAAAAAAAAAAAAAACGAAAAAGATTTGTTTTTTAGCACTTTGTATATTCAAGATCAGTACTTTTGTATAGATAAAAAAAGAAACTGGTAATACTCTTTGGTGAAGGATTTAATCTCTGTTTCATTGAAAACCCATTTCGAAAGTCTTGATTTTGATACGATTTTTCTATCTTTTATTTGTTTTTCAGGGATGTCAGCTAGCGTGATCGGTGATTCCATGGTGATGAACGATGGGCCCGTGAATGCTTATTCGGGCCATAACGAAGTTGATTCTGTGAAATGCGATTGCTGCGGGCTTTCCGAAGAATGCACCCCTTCTTACATCAACACAGTTCGTGAGAGGTAATCCAATTGATATTTGTTCTAAAATATTGCCTTTTCGTTTGGATTTTAAGCTTTTTTCGAGCTCATATGGAATCTTGTTTAGCTCTCTGCTTTTTCTGCTGCCCAAAAGCCTTAAAAGCTTGCTTCTTTTTTTTTTCAGAAAAATGAAAAAAAAAAAAAAAAAAGGTTTTCTTTTCATATAAATCTGGCTGAAATTCGACTAATTCGATTTTTTTTCTTGCTTGACTATGATCATGAGATAATTTTCTGCAAAATTGATGAATTTTTTTTAGCAGTTTCCAACGTTATTACCTCTGAAAAATCTCGTGTCCGAACTCAGGTATGGAGGGAAATGGATTTGCGGGCTCTGCGCAGAGGCAGTGAAAGACGAAATCCTACGCTGCCGGAAGCTGATAAGCCCGGACGAAGCCATGGCCCGCCACTTTAGCTTCTGCAGCAAGTTCCGGGCCGGGGGCCCGCCCGAGGATCCGACGGTGCGCTTGATTCGGGCCATGACGCAGGTGCTGAGGAAGAGTCTGGAGAGCCCGAAATCGATGCCGAGCAGCCCGAAGACCCAACTCGATGTGACCGCTGCTGTGTTGACTCGCTCCGAGAGCTGTATGCCGAGTTTAACCCTGGTCGAAACGTCGGTGTACTGTGGGATGAACGAAGATTGCGAGTGAGGGCCGAGGGTAGAATCGTAAATTTTGATGTTGAAAAGGAGGGAAAATGAAGAACTCTAGCTAGTGAAGAAAGAATTTTGGTTGTTAAAAGGTTTGGTAATTGTAAAAAATAATTGTTTTTGTTTTTGGAATGAAAGTGGAGCACTTTTTGTACAGTTTTTTCTTCTCTAACTTTTTTTTTTTTTGCTTATTTTGGGTTTTTATTCCTTTTGAGGTTTTTTGTTAGTTTCGTTCGTTTCATAATCAAGGTGTGTGAAATTAGTGAATCAATCCTAATTAAACCGAATAGATTGCTTTTTAAGGGAGAATTTAACTTTAACCAGAATTCTAAAAGAATTGATTGCTTTTTAAGGGAGAATTAAACTTTAACCAGAATTCTAAAAGTGTTTCAAACCATAATTGAAACTTACTTAACGTCTGAATCTAACCAAATCGAACCAAACTATGAGTGTGGCACCAAAATAAATTAAATGAATCTTGTTTATTTGTTTCGATTCGGTTTTCTGTACTCCACAACATTTTGAAATACTACTCTTCATAGTTGGGACTTTTTTCTTTTCCTCTTCAAGAAAATCAAGATTACATTCAAATCATATGCAATTACTATTATTAATAATTCGTATGAAAAATCAAATCTACTTAATTGATTGTTGAAAGTGCTTCTTCTCTAGAAGTTTGGAAGAAACATGTTAATATTCAATTTGTTGACTATGGATAGCAAAACGCCAAAGAAAAATCGGTGTACAAACTTAATTTTTTTTGAGACCGCTACTTATTTATTAATTTTAGTGCTTCTCTAATGACTAGATTTGGTAAACAACTTTTCCAAGAGGACAAGCAATGTATATAATTTATGGTTTGTAGTTTTCTGCCCTGAGAAGCCATCGTTCTTTCAATGGAATCATCAAAATTTTAACATAGAAATCACAACTTTTACTTTTTAAATTGTTATAATTAATCTTAAACATCACGAACAATTTTTTGCAATTACAACGGGACCAATACATATATCATCATTCATTTTTTTTATTATTCAATCAAAATAATCTATTTTCAGATGAAATTGATTTCTTATCCACGTCAGCATGCATGGGTGACTTGTCCAAAGTGTTTGCCACGTCACTAGAGATTTTATTCGCGCTACCTATTGGAGTATTATCCTTTAAGTCATAACTAATTTATTTGCTCGTATATATAATATGACAAGATGTACTAGTATTTAAATCTGAATAGTTGGGCCCTTTATACAGTGCAAGGACCGAGCCCATCAAAACGACCTATCTTCATTCACCATGGACTTCATTATAGTAAAGCATTTTTTAAATTAAATCCAGGCTTTGATTGCTGAAAATATAAAAAAATATCTGTTTTAAGTATGGGTATCGGTTACATTAAAAAAATATATATATATTTTACTAAAGTATTAGGAATGTTCCTCTATCCATATTTTAGTATGGACAAATTTTATAATGATAAATAATGTGATGATGATATATTTAAGAAAAAATATTAAATATATCCTTTAAAAAATAATATATATATATATATTTTTTTTAAAAAACTCTATTATTAAACTTTATCAAAAAAAAAAATCTATTAAAAAAATCTTTGATAAAAAAAAATAATGTGACACTATCACATCAGTCTTGAGCATATTAAATATACACACGGATGGTAAGAGAGCGATTCTACCCGAAGTACATTTATAATTTTTTGACTCAACGTTGTACAATTTTTCTTTTTGGAAACTAGAATATATCAAATTATCATGGAATAAATTAAACTCACGTATTCAAATCTTGAATATATGAAAGCGTAAATGATGATATGACTTGAATCTATTTCCCGATTCGCAGAGTTAATTGGGAGGCGGAGACACCCCTAACCTGATGGTATGCAGTGTTGGGCTTTAATAGTCGTATTTGGCCCATTTGGTGTGTTCTTTAATCCCTATTTATATAGATTTTGAGAGTGATCGGTAATCTGTAACCTAGTCTCTTAATACAATCTATTTTTCGTTCTGTCCGGAGATATAGTCAATCGGTGAACCACATATCTCATTATTATTGCTCAATAGTCCTATTACGTGATACGTAGTAATAGTAAATATATATAATATATTGCGCATGTAATTGAAAGATGTAAATCTCAACTACATATCGGCTATATTGAATGGATACGTCAGATTAACTGCCAAAATCTTTATTCATACTACCTTCATCCCATTATATTAGAGTTTATTTTCTTTTTGGTCCGTCCCATTATATTAGAGCTCTTTCCTAAAATGGTAAAAAATATTTGGCTATAATTAACTCTCTCTCCTTAGAATTAATTATAGCCACATATCCTTCCATTTATTGGTTTCTGTGCAAGTCAAATTAGCTCTAATATAATGGGATGGAGGTAGTATTCAACTCATATAGGACAGGCTGTCCAATCAAATACGACTATATATCAACTTCTGAAATAAAATAATTATTTATACCCGATTTTACAAAAAATAAATCTTCCTTTAATGATATTTAAAGAATTAAACGCTCTCCTGCAGGGTCAGTAGTATTATGGTTGTTTATATTTATTAAGCATGATGATTGATGATGAATTTTTTTTATTTTTTATTTTTATTTTTTGTTTTTTGAGAAAGATGATATAGGAAAAGTACAAAAGAAGAGATAAAAGTGAATTTATGATTTCATCATCTCTTTTAATCTCTAAACCTATCTGCATGTTTCTTTTACGCATACGTGAGACAAGTGTGCATCTTTTTCTTTGAGAAGTACAAGTGTGCAATATAAATATTATCTTTATCTCCCATAGTATATGCTAAATTATAATAGTAGGGCACGTTTGGTAGCAGAGATGGAAAAATGGCAGATAAGAAAATATGTGATAAGGTAAGATGAGAAAAAATGTGATAAGGTGAGATAAAAGATGTATTTTGGTGTTTGGTATGTAAAATACAAACATAGATAAAATATAGATATATTGGTTAGTGTGTTTGGTAAGATTGTTATAACTCATTATAAAGTACAAAACTACACATATACCCTTGGAAAAAAAAATTATATTAAAATTTAAAAAATAGATAAAATTAAGACCTAATAAAAATCCAAAATGTTTCTTTCAAAAAAAAAAAAAAAAAAAGAAATAGATAAAGAAAAAGAAAAAAAAATTCGACCCTTCTTCTCCATCAAACCCACCCCACTTTCCCTCCCCCGCCTTCAAACCCTCCACATTCCCCAGCATATCCGCCACCATTTCTGTCGGCGACAAGCTGCCCGATGCCACCCTCTCCTACAGTCGACTCCGCCGACAAGCACCAGACCGTCCCCGTCATCTCTCTCTCTCTCTCTCATGTCCTTCCTTTCTCTCCTCACCCCTCTACTTTCTTCTCTCTTTCTCTCCTCCACTCCGCCGCCGCACGCCTGCACCCCGCCGCCGTATTTCTCCGGGCAAAAAACTTTTCAAATCTCGACTCCGGCAACTCGGGATTGCAGATTGTTGCTCAATCTTGAGTGGGCCTCTATTTTCTCGCGAATTGGAGGCAAAAATTCAACGCATGCTATAGTGGAAATGGGCAGCCATGAGTCATCGCGAGGAAGAGTTCTCAGTTGGGCGACCATGGTGTTGGGTGGTGGTGGCCGGCGGTGAAGTGGGGAGGGAGAAGGAAGAGAGGGGGCAAAAGAGGAATGCCAAATTACTGTTCAATTCTGAAAATGTTATCCCACGTAAAACCACCGGATTCTTTTACAAAAGGAAACACTGTTTATTTTTGCGGGCTGACTTTATTTTCGGGCCCCCAACAAAATTATTAAAATCTACCAAACAGCTGAAAATGCCTAGAAAATATTTTTTATCTTGCCTTATCATGGCTTATAAGGGCTACCAAACGTGCCTGTAGTATATACCAATACCAATTATAGGTATCTACCTAAATTATATACGCGATACACATGAATTAATAATATGTAACAGAAATTATTCTCCGAATCCTAAATAATTCCCAAAACATCATATATATACAAACACAATAATCCAATCGGTCAACCATAAATTATCCTCACCCCACCAAAAAATAAACTAAAAAAAAAGAGTAAATATCGCCATAATAACCAAGTCAAACCCCGCCACGCCACCGCCTTCCGGTGGACAACACTCCGCCAAAGACGACCGCAGCGCATGGCCACCGTCCGCCTCGGAAGGAAGAAGGCGGCGGAGGATTGTTTCTTGCTATGATTTGCAGAAGAAGAGTGAAGCTAAAACGGCTAAGTGCAAAATAATTTTGCATGATAAATGAGCTCAAAAATAATTACTCATTTTGTCTAGTTTATTTTGACACAATTTCTTTTTTAGTTTGTCCATTCATTTTGGCACATTCCATTAAAAAAAAATAAAAAAAAATAGCCCGATTAGTTGTCCCTAATCAGACCGTAATTAAAAAATAAATAAACTATGCGGCTAACACTTACCAATCCTAATTATAAAATTATTTTGGTTAAAAAATTACTATTTATTATTTCATCAAGAACTAATTCTTATCAGAAATTATTATCTCCCTAAATTACGTGCCAAAAAAATATATGTCAAGATAAGCGGTATGAAAATAGTATTAGTAAAAGAAAAATTAGTTGGCCAAGGGTATAGAGGCAGAAGAGTCATTTCCACAGAGCAGCCGCCTCCCCATAGGATATTCCAGGATTCCATATATGCATGCATAAATGTAAAAACCAAAGAATAGGAACAAATCTTATAATTTCCCATTTCTTTGTAATTTGATATTCTTGAATATAATATATGTTTTGATTCGATTGGATATATGGAATTCGCATTATGTTGTAATTGAATGTTCAAACTTTTCTTTGGTATTACTGAATTTTCTATTCAAAGTATAGTTACCATTTCAATTCGATCAATTAAATCTAATTTCCTAATGCGAAGAATATACATTTTCTACTCAATTTTTGATTATTTTTTTTGGCAACTATACTTTAAGGAATTACCAATTGCTGGTATGAATACTTAATTGAAATGGTTGATTAAATTGTTACACGAAATTTTGAACATGCTTGCCCAAAATGTAAAAAAAAAAAATGTCGAAAAGTGTTTTTGATTTCATTTAATTTAATTTGTGGTCACTTCATCTTTCGAAGAAAATGAAACACTACAGTACTTTATAGATGTGCTTTGTAGTATTAATGTCATATTCAACAATAAATCATTCAAGAAAGGCAATTAAAGTATATACAGTTATAAACTTATTATACTTTATTTGCTTAATACGCAATAAATGGAAAATAATATTTATGGCAAATGAAAAATGAAATCCAACTTATTATCCAAATCCCACATGACTCCGATATATATAATCATATAGTTCATAAGAAGGAATATTTCATACTCACAATGGACATACTTAATGCGCCCACGATTGATATAAAGATATTTATTTAAGGAAAATTAATATATCTTATAAATATAAACACTACAAAAAAATAAAAGTAAATAAACCATGCTAAAGCAAATTAAATCATAAATTAAAAAAATTATTGACGTAGCACTGCCACATTAACCATTAACACATTATGTACGCCCATGATGGATAGAGAGACATCTATATATAAATAAGTAAATATCTCCCCAACAAATTAATCCCATCAAATAAAAAAAATGCCTGAACCAGCCGAACAATACCACCACATCACCGAGAAACTGGTCCGGCGCCGACCCTCCACCACCGCTTTCCAGTGGACACTCCGCCGGAGAAGGCGGCGTTTGGCCACGGTTCGACTGGGAGGGAGTAAGGGGCGCCGTGGAACGTATCTTGCTAGGGTGAAGCTACAGTGGCTAAGTGCAAAATATGTGTGGATGCTAAATAAACTCAAGAAATATTATACTTCTTCAGTTAAAGAGGTGGAGGCGGAAGGGGCTATTCCTCCCATGGGATATTTTACCTTGGTATAAATTAATTTAATATACATACATACTATGGTATTAATAAATAATTAAAGTTTTAATTCTCGTATTGCATGATTGGATTATTGAACTTTTACGTTATATATATTGCATATATTGGGTCCTGAAAACATGGATTTATTTAGAGTGAAATCTTGATTTTAGTACTGTACACAGCAAAAGATCAATGACTCCACCATCTTAATTTGATGCAATAAATTGATGAAAGTCTTGAACGAATTCCTGATCAAAACTAAAGAAAATTATTTTGAAAAGGAAGTGCTGAAATTAATTAGAAGAAAAAGTTGATGGAGTGTTTTATTTATTTATTTATTATTATTATTTTTTGAAATATGAAGGAGGGTATGTTAATTAATGTAGTTTTACAATTAAATCACGCATATCCCCCTTTGTTGTTTCTCTTAATTTGCACATGGTAAAGTTTAGTTGACGGAAATATACTACTCGCTCCGCGCGTCCATGCCGTTCTTGACAATTTAAGAGCCCTAGGCAAACGAAGAAAAAAAAAATGGCCCCTTCAATTTTTAATATATATATGTATTTTTTTAATTAAATGGCCTCAGGCAAATGAATAAAAAGATAGATTAGGTAACAAAAGCTAATTAATTAGATTTATATTAAGTTTGAGATTTTTTTATGTAAATCAAAATTCAATTTATAAGGTTTTGTGCCTTTTTCTTTTATCTATATAAAATGGTGGGCCTCTTTTTAACTTAATCTAAAAGAAAAATAACAAAATAGGTTGTATTATTTTTTATATAATTGCGCATATAAAATTTTTTTGGGTTTCCTTTTCAGTATGGGCTCTAGATGGGCGCACCCTTGTCTAGGTCCAAAACCGGCCTTGTGATGGAGATTAATAAAGATATGCGTATATTTTGTTCTTATTTTAATTAGGTTTTAATTTACTTATTTTCCAAGTAATTTTTAGACTATAATATATGTATTCTTTATGTATTCGGGGAGTTGGATTTTGATATAATAAAATTAGGATTTGTTTTCCCTTGTCTTGTGTTCTTCCGGCATACGATAGAGAATCAACGGAATTTCACTTTATCTGCGTTCTCTTCCGATATTTTGTTAATCTTAACCAACAGATTAGATGCTTTCCCTGTATCAGCTTGACTCCGTCTTTAAGAGCATCCCCAACATTGCTATTCAATATTGGGGTCTCTACTGCTTTTAGTGTGCCCCACAGGCAGAGCACACCATCTAAAATCAGCACCTAGTGGTGGGGTGTTTTCCAAAATCTTTTCGAGTTTCTCTTGATTTTAATTAATTTTTTAGTTTTTTTTATTATCTGTAATTCAATAAAAAATTATAAAATTATTATTATTATTATTAATATAATATGTTTAAGGAAAAACTTCATGAAAATTAAATAATTAAAAAAGTCGGTACTTGTAAGTTGTAACCAACTACCAAATAGAATACTTGGTATGATAGCTAGTTTTTTTTTTTATTTAAAAAAAATGTTTAAATTAATATAAAAATATAAAAATAAAAATAAAAAATCAGCACATCGTATCGGGGGAGGGATTGTAGCTGAGCACTCCAGTGCGCGCCTTAGACTACCATTATCAGTAACCACCCAAAACACACAAACACCCAATATTTTTAATACTCCCTCCGTCCTATTAGAATATGTCAGTTTTCCTATTTGGGACGTCCCATTAGAATATGTCAGTTTCCTAATAGGGAAAGAATTACCCACTATTAATCACCCCATCATCCACTCACTTCCCAGCACGTATCCCAATATAATTTAAATTCTAAAAGTTTAAACTATCATAACTTCCTCGTTTGTTCTCCAATTTTTATGATTTTTATATCAAATTAAAGGTCTTGATACGATCTTTCATTTAAGATCAGACATCAATATATTTTGATGCATTTATGATGATTTAATTTCAAAACAATGAAATTGACATTAAAATATTAAACAATATACTTTATCTTACACACACTCTCCTAAAATCTCGTGCCAAAAAGAAATAGGCCTGTTTAAATGGGACGGAGGGAGTATTTAATTAATTTCTCTCTCTTCTATTTACACAATATTATTCCCAACCCAACCATCCCTATTTTTTATGGTTTATCAATGACCACCCAAACACCATCCACAATATTATATATATATTTTTTTATAAATCTAATGTAACTAATTATAATTAATATAAATCAAAATTATTGCAATTGGTAAAATATAACAAAAACAATAGTGATAAAAAAAAATTACAACAATCAAAGTAAAATATGAGAATATGAGATTGTGCAAAAATATATCTTGCTTGGTCTCGATTTATAAAAAATGAAAATATACAAATTTTGATTTAGTTTTTATTTTTAAATCTACAATATAAACAATATAGAGTAAAAAATCTCCATGTCATAGATTAAAATAATCAAAAGTAATCCAAATTCTAGGCGAACATCATGTTCGGGTGTGTGGAGGTGTCCGGACACCCTTATCCCAACCAGCATCAATTTTTCTTTTCTTTTTATTTCGACATGTTCGGCCACCCCCTTATTTTACAACCGATAAACATAGTCTTAGGGGATTGTCAGCACGGCGAGCACCTGAGACCAGGGGGGTCAGGGTCCCTGGCCCACCACCGTCTTTAGGGGAGCTAGGAAAATTTTTCCAAAATAAAAAATTCTCAGTCATATTGGTGAGACTCATTATGTACTTACAATACTTTTATTAATTTTTTTATTTTTTTATTTTTTATCAAAGTTCATGTCAATTTAAATTTATCATATATATATATTAGGGACGGCGGAGAAAGTATAAATTAAATAAAGTACTACATTACTAGATATTTGATTGATTTTGTTAATGTCGACATTTATACATGTTGGTTTGATTTCGTATGCTACATTTGTGTAATATTCCCTATAAAGTTATAATTATGCAAAAGATGTACAAATTGAGCATCAGATGCTCTATCTAGTGTTATTAATAATCAATGTTTATATCAAAGAAACTATACGTCTACTAAATATTATGCATAAATAAATATAATCAGGATATAGGATGCAAAATTCCAATACTCATTCTACTTTAACTATCCAACAAAAACAAGAGGTTAAAGAATATTACTCCCTCCGTCCGTTCAAAACGTACACTTTTCTTTTTGAGATGTCTCGTATTTGATGTTACGTTTCATTTTAGGTATAAAAAAAAAAATAGGGTTTTCTAAGCTAAAAATTAGAGATATTTTTTTTTGAATTGAGCCCACATAAGAGATCTTTGAGCACTTGGGTTCTTCTCATTCCTAAATATACTTTTTTTTAATCCCGTGCCAAAAGGAAGTATAGCGCCTTGAACGGGATGAAGAGAGTAATAATTAACAATTCTCAAATCAAACTCTAAGTTTGATATACTGCAAATCACAAGATTTCTGCAGAAAAAAATGAAAAAATGAAGGGAAATCCACACCAAGTTTGTACTTCAAATAGTGCTAAAATTAACGGTGAGGTAAAATTAATCAACACCAATATAATATTTTTAAAAGTTGAAAAAAAGATATTGTGTGAAAAGGGTAAAGGAAGAAACAAGAAGATGACGAGTAGAGAGTAAGGACAAATGAGACAGCAAAGAAAAATGGGCAGAGCTCGTGCATGGAAGAATGTAGCACGTTTTTAAAAGGCGTTGGCACACGCTACACGCCTACTTCTCCACACGCATTCATGTGTTTCGGTCCTTCCCACAATTTTCTTTAGATATTTTTCAACATCAAATGTCGGTTTTTATTACATGGACTAATATCGAACATTGATTTCTCTTAAATTTTGCATTTTATTATTCTTAAATACATATAGTTTTGAGTATTTATCATAACAATTAATCCAACCGTGTGATATATAAAATAATTACATGAAGTGTAGTGATATTAGTGAGTATTCTACTTTCTCTCTCTTTTTCCTATATATATGAGAATGAATAAGAAATAATGAGAGTTAGGCGTGATTATAGCTTTAGATTATTTTAATGTTGTTATTTCCCTAATGATTGATTCTACATTTTGATACTGTTGTTTTCCTAACAATTAATGTTGATATCTTCCGAACTATTGGTCCTACTTTAATTAAATAAATTTTAATATATATTGCCATTTTCCTTATTATTGCATGTTTTTAATTTGTGTGTGTGAAAAGAAATAAATTAGGACACTCATAATACATGTACATTTCTTTGATCTATTAAGCTCTCGATTTTTTTTATAAATACAAATCCACGATAAATCAGAGTAAAAATAGCATCTTCTTGGTCTCCTCAAATTTTTCGAAGAAACATGACCTTTAACCCAAATCCCTCCAAATTAAAGTTCTCAACTTTATCTTTTTCCTCTTTTTCTTTTTTCTTTCCCTTCTTTTTTCACCATATGTAATGTATTATTATGATTTAGGAACTTTTAATTGACTCTATACTTTTGATCTTCCCGAGTTGATAAGATTTGAGAATTGTTAAAATGTGATTTTTAAGTGAAGTCAGGAGTAAAAATTCTCATTATATATATATAGAAGATACCACTCTACGATAGGTCTAAGGTGATTGGCCTCTTACAAGAAACCAAATTTTAGTTAAATTTTTATCATTGAAAATGTGCATATATTGAGATGAATATGTAGATGATAAGTGCAAGAGAGGGCATAGATGTAATTTGCCTCGAGATATTACACGTCAAATTTGATTTTTAAAGGGCTTCGAAATTGTAGATCAATTCTTGAAAAAGCACAATCTTGATTTATAATACCTCAAATATTAAATCTATTGCTGATTTTTATGGGCACTTGCAATTTACAAGGCACAAAATATCAAAGCCCCATGATGGATCCACTCTCCAACTTGCACAAGCAACTTCTTCTCACTAAAAAAAAAAAGAAGAATAAGAAAAAGAAAAGAAAGAAAGAGAAAAAAAAAAACAATTACTTGAACTAGACTTTTGGCTTTGGAAGTTGCTTATGAAAGTCGCCATATTTTAACTAACACGCAATCTTTTATGTCATAATTAATTGTTTATTTTGTAGCAAAAACTAATACGTAGTACTAATAACTTAGTACTCATATTATGTATTTATAGTTTTGTATTAAAAGACAAAATATTGTCGGAAAGGGGATGAAATGAAATATCGTCTACTAGTATAAAGTATGGAAGTGTGTTTAAAATTAATTAACAGAGGGTAATTCTTGAAAGTGTTTCACAATTTCAACATGGATACTTTCACATTTTTAATTTTCTAGAATCAAAAGAATAATGGCAAAGTAAAAAACTTTTGACCAAGCGACCAATCCAATAAATTATGTTTTAAAAAGAATAATAATCAATACAATACTTTTCTTATCCAAAATAGTTTAACCCACCATTTTTTTACCCATAGAAAGAAAGAAAAGGGGTTGGTTTCTAGAAGATTGCTTCTTTTCACTTCACTGGGTCCTACCGTTCTATTGTTGAAAAATGCACACATTGGAACAATTGAGAAAAATTAAATGATTAGTGTTCGAATAAAACTTCTTTCATTATTTTTATTAATTGAAAAAGATACTCTTAATGACTTGTGGCATTCTACGAATTGTAAGAATGTCCCAAACACTCAATTTTGTAATTTAAACTTGAAACTAATCGTATCGTCATAATAGAAGTCATTATATATAGCATTTTATACCAATTAGTATTAGTATAATAATACTCGACAGTATAGATATTATAAACATTGACGCAGAGGTGGTCCCACCCAAAAATCAATCTTATCCTATTTCCATATAAAATATTCAAATTTATGTCCCTTGAAATATAAGCAACGTGCAGAAGCTTCTAATGATTGGCAAACTTCTTATAAAATCAATTTCCTCGAAAGGTAATTCAATTGGTTTATCATATAACCTTATGAGGCTAATGGGCTATTCCCTCTTTTACCCTTAAAACTCATATTAAACTTTTTTTTTGAGGGAACATGATTATACTTTTGTTTTGCTTTTCTCAACATATTTCATCATTGATAAGGAAAAGCATGCATGCAATGAATTCATATCATAATAAATTTTCATGTAATTTACTCAAAGTCTCAAACCTTAATATCACTAATTATTGAAAATACAATTTTTGGCTTAAATTTGGCGACTTCAACAGCAAGATGTTTCATAAAGCTATAAAGGCGAGACGGCTCTCCAATGGCTTTTCCGGTTTGGAGGTCGAGGGAGTTTGGACTGAAGATCCGGTGAAAATCAAGCAAGCCATAGCGGATCACTTCAGTCGACAGTTCAAGAAAAAATCTTTGGGATTCGTGGAGCTCTCACCAGATTTAATTGGCTCCAAACTCGATGACGACGATGAGACTCTTCTCATCAGTCCATTTACAGAGGAAGAAATTCGCAGCGCTGTTTGGGATTGCGATGGTTCCAAAAGCCCCGGTCCTGACGGCTTTAATCTTCTCTTTTACAGGTGTTGCTGGTCTATCATCAAAGAAGATCTTCTTCGAGTGCTGCACGAATTCCATGCCAATAGCTCTCTAGACCGAGGCTGCAACTCCTCGTTCATTACCCTCATTCCAAAGAAGGAAGGAGCCTCCGATCTCAAGCATTTCAGGCCTATCTCGCTTATCGGCAGCCTCTACAAGATTATTTCGAAAGTGCTTGCAAAGAGACTTAAGTCAGTCATGGGCAAAATCATAAGCGAGAACCAATCGGCATTCCTCAAAGATAGGTACATCCTGGATGGAGCGGTTGTTCTTAACGAAATCATTGAGGATGCCAAAAAATCCAAGAAGAGTCTGATAGTTTTCAAAGCTGATTTTGCAAAGGCTTTTGACTCGATCGAATGGAAATACCTTCTTGACATGATGAAGTTGTTGAACTTCCCAACGAAGTGGTTGGAGTGGATGAAAACCTGCATATCTTCAGCTTCCACCAACGTCTTAGTAAATGGTAGTCCCTCCGGTAATTTCAAATTGGAAAGAGGAGTGAGACAGGGAGACCCTCTATCTCCTTTTCTCTTCCTCATTGCTGCAGAGGGCCTCAGCCTGTTGATGAAGAGAGCCACTAGGGAAGGATTTTTGCAACCTGCCACAGTGGGAGGCTCTGGGCTGCGTGTCTCTTACCTCCAATACGCAGACGATACTCTATTCGTTCTCGACGGCAGCAAGGAGAACGCGGTTACGACTAGATGGCTCCTTAAAAACTTTGAACTTATCTCTGGACTCGAGGTAAATTTCGATAAAAGTTGCGTTTATGGTGTCAATCTGGATTGTGCAAAAATGGAAGAGATTTCCGCTGCCTTGAGATGTCGGGCGGGGTCGCTCCCGGTGCCATATCTCGGCCTCAAAATAGGCGGAAGGCTTAATGGAACAGAGCGGTGGCTGGACACTCTAGAGAAAGTAAAAGGGAGACTGCGAAGATGGGATTCAAGCTCTATATCCATGGGAGGAAGAAGCACGATAGTCAGTTCCATTATCACCGCTATGCCTTTATATTGTATGTCACTCTTCCCTCTCCCGAAGAAGGTGGCAAATCAGCTTAAAACTCTCCAATGCACATTTCTTTGGGGTGGTAATACTGATGTGAAGAAAACAGCGTGGGTGAAATGGGACGACATATGCAAATAAAAAAAAGAGGGCGGGCTTGGTGTCAAAAATCTGCAACTCTTCAACCAAGCATTACTTAGCAAATGGGTTTGGAGGTTCTTGACAAATAAAGAGAGTTTATGGTCCAAAACCATCAAAGCTAGGCATGGGGACATCCTCCTTAGCAGCAGGGGACTCCATCCGGTTAGCGAGGGTGGGTGCAAGTCTGGTTGGTGGGCAAAAATCCTGGCAACTACGGGTAAGGTCGGTAACAGTTACTTACTTGGCAATGGCAACAATATAAGCTTCTGGAACGATTTTTGGGTAGGTGAGAAACCGTTAAGAGAGCTTTTTCCAAGACTCTATCATCTGAGTGCCATTAAAGAAGGGAAGGTCCGAGAGATGGGGGTTTGGAACAATGCTAGCTGGATTTGGGAGCCGCCATGGCGAAGGGCGCCTCTGGAACGGGAGTTGAAAATTGTAGGAGAGCTTCTCAACCTCCTTAAGAACTTCTCGGTAAAAGCTGATGCTCAAGATGAATGGAGGTGGGGTGGCTCCTCCAAAGGAGAGTTCTCCGTGAAAAATGCTTATTCAATCCTTTTTCGTATATTCGCCGGAGGATCCTTGCAACAGCCTTACTGGAAAGGCTATAGCCTTATCTGGAAATCCTTTGCCCCCCTAAAGGCTCAAATGACATCTTGGAGATTGGCCCTCGATCGCCTTCCGACAAAAATCAATCTAATTAAACGCTTCAACCTTGCACCGGAGGAACTGTCTTGTTGCTGCTGCCTTCAATCGCCCGAATCTGCAGACCATTTCTTCATTCATTGTTCGGAAGTGCATCGACTTTGGTGTAACATGGCTAAGTGGGTTGGGGTCAGCTGGGCGCCAGCCCGTTCAATTCAAGCGCATTTTGATCACTTCTCTGGATTATATGGTGGGGGAAAGACGCGTAAGAGACTTGGAGGACTCTGGATTTGTGTTATTTGGGTCCTTTGGAAATGACGCATCTCGTTTCTTTTTTAGCACAAGGATTGGAACTTCGTCAGAATTGAAGAGGAGATTAAATGCCGCTTTTGGAGTTGGAATGCGGTGAGAGGCGAGGCACCAACGAATATTAGTTTCGCTGATTGGAATTGTAATTTCTCTTCCTTTCTTCAATCACCTCTGTAAAAATCTTTTTTCTCTTGTCTCTTTGGTACCTCTGGTACCAGAGGTTCTCCTTCAATAAAAATTTTCTTTCCTGACCAAAAAAAAAAAAAAAAAACTCGTATCAAATAAAGTATTTGTATCATGCCAATTTGAGTACTCTTATTCAGGATGAGATTCTTGATTATTTAACGACTTAATTTCCTGATTTTGATTTCTTGATCAGCAATCAAATGATATTCGCAAATTAATAAAATAAAATAATTATAACAAAAGTAATCGCCCATCATTCTTTTATTTCCCTAAAAAAGTAAAAATAGAAGAAGGGAAATCAAACGCGCCCTAAATTTGCTGCGCAGAAATCCGCATGCCGTTATTTCAGGTACAGTGCGAGGGCATTTTCGTATTTCCCGCCTTCCGTAGGCATAAATTCGCAACCATCTCAGAGAAGCAAAGGGAAAATAGAAGAATCGGACAGGAGGAGAAGAAGAAATTCAGACACTTTCTCTCTCTCAAAATTTCTTCAATTTCTTCTCATCATCCAATCTTCTTCCTTTTTTTCCATCAACTTCTCCAATTAACCGCTCCGATCTGCACATATTTCTGTACAAAATCACACTCTTTTTTAGCTCCATGTTTCTCTTGAAATATCTATAGTTAGGTTTTGTTCCTAATTCGGTTTACCTTTGTTCGATTCTAGACTGTAAATACTAATAATTAAGCACACAGCAGAAATTAGGGCTTGAAACCTTGGCAATTATTCCCAATTACGAGTTTTAGGGCGCCAAATTTGGTCCGGTTATGACGGTGCCGACGATCGCGCTCTACGCGAGCCCTAGCAGCGTCTGTTCCGCGCCGCACCAGATCAATTCCCATGCGCCGTATGATTTAGACGTGAGCGGCCGGTCAACGTCGTCGGCCACGGCATCGCCGTCGCAGAGGGCGGTAACCGGGGGGCTGTCGTTCCTGTTTTCGGCGGCGCCGATCAAGTCGGCGAATTATTCGATCGGGGGCGAGGAACTGGGGTCATTGTGGCATGACAGAAACGATGATTTGGGGTCTTCGTATCGGTTTTCGTCGTTGAGCTCGTCTTTTAAGCGAGATCAGGCTCATCAGAGCCCGGTTTCTGTGCTCCAAGGGCCGAGTAGTTCGATTAGTTTGAATTCTCGAAGCTCGCCTATGAGATTCAATGGGGATTTCAACTCAATTAGGTCGGGAAGTGGGTATATGTTCAATGGATTCGTCAGGCATGCGTTGGGTTCGTGTGTAGATTACGATTCGCGGCCTTTGGGTTTGGGTGTTGTGGAATCCGACTCATCTTCGTTGAATACGTTGCCTACTGATGATCTTACTTTCAACATGGAGGATACATTCGTGGAACTGGACCTGCCTTCTTACGCCAAAGACATGCTCTGTGAAGCGCAGTCGAAGCATACGATTTTCAGGGATGATTTCGTGATCAAAGCTTTCAACGAAGCAGAGAAGGCTCACCGAGGCCAGGTATGTTAAACTTCGTTCTGACGTTTGATCTGGGTGCGTTACTGAGTGTGATGGTGAGTTGAGATTGAGCTAGTTGATGTTTTTGATTTGTGTAGAAGCGGGCAAGTGGGCATCCTTATTTGCAGCATTGTGTGGAGACGGCGATGCTGCTGGCAAGCGTTGGCGCTAATTCTACAGTTGTTGCTGCAGGGCTACTGCATGACTCCGTTGACGATTCTTTTGTTACTCTTGACCATATTACAGCGTCATTTGGAGCTGGAGTCGCGGATTTAGTCGAAGGGGTGAGGAATTTGACTTTTACTTAAATAAGATTGGGTTTTTGGTATGTGATAGGTTCGATTTCAGTTGAAATGTGATGATACATACTCCGTACATGTTTAACTCTTCATGTCAAGTTAATGTTTTGCGACTTCATATATGTCCGGAGCTATCAAATAAGAAAGAACCTGAGACTTTCGTCTTCAATTGGTTGTTGTTGTTATTGGTTCTATAGATCAAAATTCAGCCTTTGATTTGTAAACATGAAAATGGCATGGAAAGCTTTATTAAAGTGTGGTGATTCTGTCAGGTGTCAAAGCTGAGCCAAATGAGCAAGCTTGCCCGAGACAACAACACTGCCAGCAAAACTGTTGAGGCGGATCGACTTCACACCATGTTCCTTGCCATGGCCGATGCTAGAGCTGTTCTAATAAAGCTAGCTGATAGGTTGCACAATATGACAACTTTAGATGCATTGCCTCTGATTAAACAACAAAGATTTGCAAAGGAAACTTCTGAAATATTTGTGCCACTAGCCAATAGATTAGGGGTCTACTCTTGGAAAGTGCTACTTGAAAATCTCTGTTTCAAACATCTTAACCATGATCAGTATCAGGAGTTGTCATCCAAGCTTGTGAAGTTCTTCGACGAGGCTGTGATTACTGCTTCTGTGGAGAAGCTCGAGCAAGCCCTCAAGGCCAGAGCAGTTTTGTATCATTCTCTGTCAGGCAGGCATAAAAGCCTGTTTGGCATTCATTCCAAAATGTCCAAGTATGTTTATTTTTCCTATTCTCTCTCTTAAGCAAACATATTGTATTTACCTAGATGAGTTTATTTGGTCATCTACCCTGAGTCGGTTTCAGTATTTCTCTGGTGTTATCTTATCTCACAAACTGCTTCGGTTTAACCTCTTGCAGAAAGAATTTAAATATGGAGGAAGTTCATGATATCCATGGGTTGAGATTGATTGTTGAAACAGAAGAGGAATGTTATAAAGCTCTAAAAGTGGTCCATCATCTATGGCATGAAGTCCCCGGCAGATTCAAGGACTACATAGTTCATCCAAAGTGCAACGGGTATGCTTTAATTTAGTGTAGAAGATCCTTTCTCGAATTGGTCTCCCATATGATATAATTAATCATTTGCTCTTGCATTATATATCTGCAGTTACCAATCTCTACACACAGTAGTAATGTGTGACAACATGGTTCCTCTTGAAGTTCAGATCCGAACAAAAAAGATGCACCTTCAGGCTGAGTATGGCTTCGCTGCTCACTGGAGATACAAAGAAGGCGAGTGCAAACACTCTTCCTTCGTCCTTCAGATGGTTGAATGGGCACGTTGGGTGATTTCGTGGCAGTGTGAGGCAATGAGCAAAGACAGGTCCTTAGTTGGATTCTTTGATTCCATGAAACCACCTTGTATGTTCCCTACCCACTCCAAAGATTGCGAATTTTCTTGCAAGCCCCAGTGTGGTTCCGATGGTCCTCTGTATGTTATCATGATCCAAAATGACAAGGTTTGTTCGTGCTATTTGTCTCTTAAATGTTTAATGTTCGAGGTAAGGTTGCATGGTCTGAGTTATATTTCTGGGTTTGGTGTAGATGTCTGTACAGGAGTTACCTGCAAATTCATCTGTGATGGATCTGTTGGAAAGAGTCGGTGGAGGCAGCTGCAGATGGAGTTCGTACGGATTCTCTGTGAAGGAGGAGTTGAGGCCGAGGGTAAACCAAGAAGCTGTGAGCGATCCAAGTTGCAAGTTGAAGATGGGGGATGTGGTGGAGCTGACTCCGGCCATACCGGATAAGTCGCTGCCGGTATACAGGGAAGAAATCCAAAGGATGTATGACAAGGGATGTTACCATATCAAGTGCAATGCTTAGCCCCATCTAGCTCCAATTCATTCATTTCTTCTATACTTACTACTGTACCATTTCATGCCTGTTCTTGTAAATACAACCTACATTTATACAACAACAAAAAAAGAAAAAAAAAGAGAAGAAAAAGAATCACACCTATTTTACTGTGATGCAATCATTTCTCTCAATTGCATAAGGTATTTAGCATAGACGCGCACATGTTGAAGCAAAAGCTCAAACTTGAGTATGGAAATTGCATCAAAATAAATTGCTCCTCTATTGGTGAAATATGAAACCAGGGCAATAGTAAAGTTCTTGTTCTTTCATTTTTTTTTTTTTTTTTTTTTTTTTTTTTTTAAACGGTCGATTAAAGAGAGATTAGAATGTGAACGCGACACAAAAGTCTGCATATAGTAAATTTCCCATAATGTTCCCAGTCAAGTTGAATCAATGCACAATAATTAATTCCGAGTTCATTTTGCCTCACATTTGACTATGTGAGTACCAAAAAACTCTCACAAATTTACACACCCATCTACATATTTTCAGCTATTCCAGCCTTCTCTCCCAGAAAGCAAAGAAATCGGATGCACTGTTTCAAGTCAACGCATACATAATAATAATTCTTGAGTTCTTCACTTTGCCTTCCTTCCATTTCGTCCAATCCTCTCTCTCTCTCTCTCTCTCTCTCCCCAATCTAATCAATCTCACCTCAGCCTTCCGCTTCTCGCTTCTCAGGTAATAATACTCTTTAATTATTATAATTTATGTATATATCTTATTTAATTAAAATTCTTTACAATATCTTGTAAATTCCGACGGAGAATTTTCAATATTTTACTTAGTGCATGATTCAATTTTTGTTTATTTTCCCCAATACATGGCAGGTATATATATATTAATAGTAGATCTGTAGATCGGAGAGGTAGCGGCCCTCAATCTTGATTGGCAAGATCGATCTGGTTCAAAGTATGTTGTAATATTAATTGCATTGGCCTACACTTTATATATACTCTGTTAGCTAGGTAGCATCTGGTGTCTCGATCTCTATTTCTTTAATTGCATATTTATTATAATCTTGTCAAAAACACTGAAGAAAACAGAGGATGATTTCATTTTTCTCTACTAACACGGTTTATTAAAGTGTGTTTAATAAAATGGAAAACAATTTTATATATTGTAGTACAAGTCATTGATCACAAGTTCAATTCAATACATATATTGAGTTTCCACTTTGCTTCGCAGCCTTTTTAATACTTTCAACTTAAAATGGATTAATTCTCACTCGCTGTTCTACTTTTTTTTCTGGGAAATAAGAGCAAATTAGCGGTGAGAATGTTCAAGATATTTTTCGAGGTGTTTTTGCCAAAGGCGGTGGAGTATGTTGCCGATCAAGCACTCAACGGCTTTAGGAATGTGAAGGATATTGAACGCAATTTAGACATCCTCCAGAAAAACTTGCAGTTGTTGAGTGCTAAGGCATCTGATGTGGATGAGGGAATCAAGAGTGCAGAGCTCTCCGGTCGAAAGAAAAGGAAACGAGAAGTTAAGGAATGGCTGGAGAAAGTCGAATCCATTAAGCAAGAAGTTGATGAGTTGGGGAGTCAGGTTGAATCACAGGGATTTATTAAGGGATTTTTCGATGGAGGAAAAGCAACACAACTTAATGCAGAAGTTGAGAAGCTTGTTCAGCAAGGTTCAAATTTTGGGGAACCTGTGCTTGATGCTCGTGAAACTAGGGGAGAGACACTTCATACTAATGAGATAGTTGGGGTAGCATTTAACGAAAATTTGGAAAGGATTTTGAAAGTTTTGGAGAATAGACAGGTTTCGAAGATTGGTGTTTATGGTATGGGTGGTGTGGGGAAAACGACACTGGCAAAACACATTCACAATCGACTCGTGCAAGAATATGATGGATGTGTGATTTGGGTAACAGTCTCTCATGAATTCACTATAAAGAGTTTGCAAGACAAGATAGCTCGCTTTTTAGGTGTAGACCTTTCCGATGAGGATGAGATAGCTATAAGAGCTGCGAGATTGCGTAGAGCTTTAGGTGAGATGGATTCAATACTCATATTTGATGACGTGTGGCATTGTATTGATATGTCAGAGGTTGGATGCCCCATACAGGTTGGATGCCCCAATTCTGGGAACTGCTGTAGGTTGATTATAACAACTCGTTCCGAGGAATTGTGTCAACAAAATAGTTGTCGAGAAAGAGTATTTGTTGAAAAATTGCTTGAGGACGAGGCATGGAAGTTATTCAATGAAACCTTGGAAAACGAGATAGAACTGGATCCTGAGGTGCAAAAAGTAGCCAAATCTATGGCAAAAATGTGCGATGGTTTGCCCCTAGGGATTAATACCTTGGCTGCGAGCATGAGGGGTGCAAAACCCATTCGTGAGTGGAAAAATGCTGTTGCAGAATTAAGGCGATGCCTCACGGGGAAAGATGACATGGACGGAAAGATTTTTGAAGTATTGAAATATAGTTTTGATCGGTTGAATAGGAATCATCAGAGTGAGAGAAATGTGTACAATAAGAACCAGCTTGGTTTTCTGTATTGCTCATTATATCCTGAAGACTATGAAATACCGATAGAGGAGTTTGCTAGAAAATTCATTTCAGAGGGGCAGGTAGATCAAACAGAGAGTAGGAGAGAACAAGTTAAGGAAGGCCACTCCATATTGGATAAACTAGTGAAGGTATGCTTATTGGAAAAGTGTATTGGTTATGATGATGGCGATTCTTATAAATGCGTGAAAATGCATGACCTTATAAGAGGTATGGCATTGCAGATAAGTCGGGGAAAGTATATGGTAAGAGCAGGGACGAGTCTTTGATTGAAATAAAAGACGAGGAAGAGTGGACAAAGCGTCTAGAGAAGGTGTCCTTAATGAAGAGTGGCATAAAGAGATTTAGAGATGGAATATCTCCTAATTGTCCTAAGCTATCAACATTGATGTTATGCGGGAACCCGTTGAAGGTTATTCCACACCCATTTTTCTCAAAAATGAAAGGGCTATGCACTCTTGATTTATGTGAAACTCTCATTAAGATGTTGCCAGACTCATTGTGTGACATGACACGCCTCAAGGCTCTGCTGCTTGAGGATTGTGAAAAGCTTGAAAGTTTGCCGTACTTGGGAAAGCTAAAAGCACTGAGGGAGTTGAACCTCTCAGGTACAGCCATCAAGGAAGTGCCTCAAGGACTCGAGGAATTATTCAACCTTACATTTCTCTCGATTGATGCACCTGGATTAAAGATGATTCCAAAAGGATTATTATGCAAACTTGAGGAGCTTCAGCATGTAAGTGTCCCACTTCATATACAGGTGTCAATTGAAGAATTTAAGGATCTGAAACAACTAGACGAGTTCTGTGGGGGAGTGAAAGATGTGGATGATTTTAACTGTTTTATTGAAAGCAGGGGGAACAGTACTTGCTACAGAATAGGAGTGCGGTCGCATGGTAGTGATCGCTACAGAATAGGAGGAGGAAGTTTCGGATGTTACAATAATGAGCTGTTGTTGTCTGAATGCAGCTTTCAAGATGTGAAAGTATTAGGGCAAGGCATTAGCTACCTGACAATTAGGAAATGTGAGGGTCTGAGCACGTGCTTCATGGATGATCTTTCACGATTTGATAACCCTAGATCCCTCAACAAATTGAGAATCGAAAGCTGCGGAGGAACACAGTGCATTTTAAGCAGCGAGCAAGGATTACCATCTGAAATATCGAGTCTTGAATATATTGAGCTGGTGGAGTTGGAGGATTTGGAGGAGCTAATCCAGAAAAGGAATATAGGAACGTCAGCTGCACTTGGAGTAAATCTATTTTCCTCTCTTAGTAGGCTAGTTATCTACAACTGTAACAAGGTGAGGAAGGTGGGGTTACCGGTATCTGGAGTTCCCAACCTTGAATATATCGACATTCGGGGGTGTGGAGAAATACAAGTGATATTCGAAGAAGATGAAGGAAGTGCTCCCGCCTCCCTCCCCAACTTAAAGGGACTGAGGTTATATGGTCTGTCAAGACTGGAGAGGGTATGCAATGCCACAATAGACTGCAAATCCATCAGCGAAGTCTCCATAGTAAAGTGCCCGAGATTAATGAACAAACTGCCTCTGCATCTGGATGATCCTCTGCCACCCACCCTAAGAAAGATAGAGGTAGAGAAAGAATGGTGGGAATCAGTAACGGAGTTGGAGAATCCCATCCTCCGTCGACTCTGCCATCACTTGCTTCATTTGCTCTGAAGTTTGCTTGGTGGTTCCAACTTTGAATCAATGATTTTTGTAACTAGTTTGTTTGTTGCTGGATTTTCGAATTCTCCGCTGTTTGAATTGTACACTTGGGAGTTATTTAGTTTTTAATTCACTAAATCATTTTTATTTTGTGACCTTGCTAGCTAGCATGCTGTTTAATTTTACTAATTTTAACCGTATCATATTAGCAGCAAGTTTATGATACGAATCGAACTATTGGTACTGTCTGCAGCTAGTCTACAGAGCTAAAGAAACAATCAAGTTCATAATTAATGCAGCTCCAACTAGCATCATATATGAGAAAGCAAATTCAAGACTAAATATGGGTACATATCAGCTCAAAAACATTCCAAAAACAGCATTCAACGCATAAACAAACATGGAGCTAAGTCAGCTACCAAGGTGTTAAGCATAGACACGAGAATATAGACGCAACAAAACCAATCAAGATAAAAAAAATTATGTAAATGATTCATATAAGTTGCTTCAACATAAAATTGCTTTTCTCTCCAAGGTAAAATTTCATGAATCTCTTGCTGAAATATGAAGCTTGAGGGTACACTAAATTTCTTTATTTTATTTTATTTTACTAGTAGATGACACATGCGTTGCACGTGAATATGTTATTATTTATATGTATTTTATAAAAATAGAATAAAGATAATGTAATTTTTATATTTCAATATGCAATAAATTATTAATTTGCTAAAAGTAAAAATAAAATTGTAAATAAATGCTAAGCCTGAATGACATAAAATTAAACCAAGTAAGAATTATATATAGTGTTTTGTTGTTTTGTTTAATAAAAAACTATGCTGATGTTAATAAGTTTAAATGTTTAAAAATGTGAATATATATTCATATACTAAATCTTTTCTTGTTACACTTTGATAGATGTCGAATATTTCTTCTTTTCAGTTCTAGAGATAAGTTTGTCCAATGTCTCATCATCATCACTGTGAATATTAGTGCAATATTCGAACTTCTTTTATTTATTTATTTATTATTCTTTGTTTCCCCTTTACTCGTGCTTCATGATGTGTTAACTTTATATTTGATTTTTTCTTTTCTTTTCTTCTAGTATACTTGAATTGGCTTGGTGGTCTTCCTTAATTTTTTTTAGGTATCTTTGCCTTCCACTGGTTTCACATTTTTATTTGAACTTTTCTTTACTTTTCCTTTATTTTTTATTTTTATGTGGATGTGTTGCATCTATTGTATTGTATTGTATCAACCGTAAGAGCAAGTTTCCTTTATTATCGATTTTCATTGACTTGGCTGTGTCACCAAGCACAGTTTGGTTGAATTAATTGAGTAAGCTCTGTAAGCTCTGCCTGTTATACTATATATATTTATTTTCACCCTTAAAATATATACTTTATTTGGTAAGATTATATATCTTTAGCTTAATTAAAAATTAATAATAAAATCTTACCTAATTGATTGATGATAGAGGTGGCCAAAATAATCGTACCCGCTGACCGTACACGCATTCGTACAAGTACCCGGAGGGTTTGTACCCGTACCCGTACTCGTCGGTTCGGGTTCGGAACCGTACCCGCCGGCGGCGGTTCGTGTACGGGTACTGAAAATTAGAACCATAACACGTTGGTTCCCCGACTGACTGACCCACCGACCCGCAATTTATATATATATTTTATTTAAAATTCATTTTTTATTTCTTAATTTTAATTAGACGTGTATTCTTTTTCTTACTTTGACTTTTTTTTTTCAATTGGATTTTCACCAAAGAGATTATAACGAGGCTCATCTTTGGAGATTAAATTTTCTAACAACTTGATTTCCAATAATTTAGGATTTAGAAGTCTAGTTTAGATCTAGGTTGTTGAAGCTTTTGCAATATATATATTTTTTATTTTATTGCAAATAATTCGAGCTCCAATTAATCAAACTTAAAATATATTTTTAATAGTAAAAAAATAATTATAAAAAGAGGCAGTGACTTTTTTAGCCATTATAGGATAGTTTTTACAATATTTATCACTATGATAATATTTTAACAAAACTACCCAAGTTTCAAGTTAATGCCCAAAAATACCCCTATGACAGCTTTTTCCTTTTATGACAGCTTTTCTCTCTCCCCAACTACTTTATCATTTTTGTCTCTTTGCAGATTTTGTCTCTTTACAGATTTTATTTTATTTTATTTTTATTTATTTTTTTTTCGTTTTCATTTTTTGTTTTGTTTTTCTAACTGTTTAAAAATACGAAATTTATATTTTTTGCAAACAGTAAGTAGGTATGAATTTTTGAAATTCGTACCATATTTTGAATTGTTAAAATATTTTCTCTTGCTGCTTTCAACGAGGTACGAAATGTGAAATTCGTACCAAAATAGAATAAGAATTTTACATTTACATAATTATTATATAGTTATTGGTACAAATATGAGTCAATTCGTACCTATTACATGTAATATAGTACGAATTGCATAAGTGAGTGTAAAGTTATTGGTACGAATATGACTCAATTCGTACCATTTACCTATGATATATTACGAATTACAAGAAAACAACAGAAAAATGAATTACGAATTACGAATTACGATTACCTATGATATATCACAAACTACGAATTTGTACCATCTATTTATCAAAAAATAGCAAAAAAGCGAGAAAAACGTCAAACTTTTGCAAGTATGTAATTGAAAAACATCAAAAGCTCCAAGTATAAAAATGTTAAAAATCCGTACCATCTATTTACCACGATTATCTACGATATATCAAGAATTACAATTTTGTACCATCTATTTATCACGAAATGTAAAATTCGTACCAAAATCGAGTAAGAATTTCATATTTACATAAATATATGATTATTGGTACGAATATGAGACGATTTGTACCAATTAGCTGTAGTAAAGTACAAATTGTATAAGTAAGTATTAAGTTATTGGTACGAATATGAGCCAATTCGTACCATTTACCAAATATATATTACGAATTACGCTTATTTTGAAGTGACTTGGCCTACTGCAATATCAAACCCATTTATACTCAAGTAAAACAAGAACTAGAGATCTCAGTTTATGAACTAGAAACACAAATCCACACTCATCAAACCAAGCCAAAACTGAATACATATATAACCTTCAGAACTGAAATTCATGAGCTAAAAAACAAGAAGTTACAGTAGCATATGTGTCATTTCGTACCAATTATCTGTACAAAACCCAATTGGAAGACAACATAAAAAACAAAACAAATGAAAGTTCTACCCTAAAAAAATTGAGTGGGGACTTTCAACAAACAGTTTGTGGATGCAATTACTCAAAGTTCTAGACTCTCAAAATTAGGAGCCAAGATCTAAAAAAAGCAAAAAATTCTACCACCACCACTAAAATTCATTCACAAAAAGGAAAAATAATCGAGAGGAAGAAACCAAGAGGAGTGAGAAGAATAAACTTCTCACTATGGCGGCAGCAACGGCGGAGGAAGGAGAAGACGACGCGGCGGAGACGGAGGTGCTGCAGCGGCGGTGGTGGAGGGAGGAGAAGACGACGCAGCGGAGGTGGAGGTGCTGCAACCATCAAGAGGAGAAGAGATGAAGATAGAGAGAGACAGAGAGAGAGGGAGAGAGAGGAGAGAGAGATGGAGGAGGAATTTTGCAGAGAGGAATTGTGAGAGGATGGAGGAGGAATTTTGTGTTTTGCAGAGAGTGGGGGTGGGTAGTTGAAGAGAGTGGAGAATTTGAAAGGACACGGTTTCCGAAGGAGTGGAGGAAGATTCTTCCAGATTTTTGAGTGGAATTATAATTGGGGGTATTTTGGGGCATTCATTTGAAAATTGGGTAGATTTGTTAAAAAACTATCATAGTGATAAATATTGTAAAAACTATCTAAGAGTGGGTAAAAAGTGACATTTTCTCTTATAAAGCCAGAATTGCAGTGTTGTACCCATATTCGTACCCGCACTTTTCATACCCGAAATCGTACCTGTACCAGCCTATACCACGAGTAGGGTACGGGTCCAGTTTGGCAGAACCGTTCCCACCGGGTACGGGTACGGTTTCATACCCGAACCCCCATTTGACCACCTCTAATTGATGATATATACTCGTCCACCCGGACATCTTACATGTACTGCTACAACATTGTCACGTGTGCATTATAATCCCATATATTGTATAATATTTAGGATTATTATGTACCTACAATTGTAGTAAATAAAAGTTATTACATATATATTAGTACTATAATCTTTATGCCCTTACTTTTTTTTAAAACTATCTAAGAGTGGGTAAAAAGTGACATTTTCTCTTATAAAGCCAGAATTGCAGTGTTGTACCCATATTCGTACCCGCACTTTTCATACCCGAAATCGTACCTGTACCAGCCTATACCACGAGTAGGGTACGGGTCCAGTTTGGCAGAACCGTTCCCACCGGGTACGGGTACGGTTTCATACCCGAACCCCCATTTGACCACCTCTAATTGATGATATATACTCGTCCACCCGGACATCTTACATGTACTGCTACAACATTGTCACGTGTGCATTATAATCCCATATATTGTATAATATTTAGGATTATTATGTACCTACAATTGTAGTAAATAAAAGTTATTACATATATATTAGTACTATAATCTTTATGCCCTTACTTTTTTTTATAATTATCTTAGTATTGTTTCAACAACTTTCTCATTATATTTTCTGCATATTATATTTTTCAAAAACTTTGGACATGTTGAACATTTATTGCGGGCATCATACACAATTGATTCTTTAATTTGAATTTTATAAACAATTCCCATGAAACAGTAGTAAAATTCTTGTAATATATTCCCTCAGTTTCATGCTGTTAGTCCATTTTATTATTTTATACCTCACATATATTCAACAAATAAGACTAATAGCTTCGGACAAAGGGAGTATATTACCCCACACCCCGTCTCCCAAATTTGTGCATATAATTAATTAATTTTTGGTATGCCCCCCAAACTTAAGCATATTCCATTTTAGTTAATGAATAATGTCTTTTTATACCTTTACTACGCTATCTATTTACATATTCTATCTATGTCCCACCACTAACTAACTTAACACTATACTAAATGTGAAGCTCAATCTCTACTCACAATAAACAACATAATATATTATCATTTCGTCTTAAAATATGTGCTGCTCAAAATGATGCACAAATATAATATTTGGTCATAATGTGGCTGGCCACACATTAACATTTTTCTTAATATACATAATTTAAAAAATAAGTAATAAACTAAAAGTTATAATCAATAACTAAATATTTTTTAATAGATTAATCTTAATTACTTTTAAATTTGAGTATAAAAATATTTTTTCTCCCCAGTAATTACACTTTTTTTTTTCCTTAAATAGAAAAACAATAAATTCTTTAAAGTAGTCATCAAATAAATTAAACGGATAATTTGTTAAAAATATGTAAATTATACAATTTTTTTTTGATTTTTTTGTAATTTTTTTTAAAAAATAGACATAAATATTACATATTATAATTAATTATGACCGGCCACATTATGGCCGAATAGTATCACCCTAATTCAATTTTAGGAATGGAGGGAGTATTAAGTATTGAGAGAGGCGTATGAGAACCACTAAAAATTTTAACCATATTTTTATATTTCAAATACACGATTTCACATTAAAAAAAATAACAATTGAAAACAGTGTAATTGAAATTAATATTATAAAGTAAAAAATATAACAAAAAAAAAAAGTAATTGCTAAAGAATCATTTCTTGAAGCTTATGTTGATTTTCTTGTAGATTTTTCAAAGTCACATCCTTTAATTATTGAGGTAAAAAAAAAAATACCAAAAAATACATTATAATATCAAATTTTGTTTTGGAATATAAAAATTACAATTTTTACTTATATTTTGGCACATCGTTCAGGTCGTCCTCTTCCTTCTCGTCGTCGGAGCACGTTTTTAAGAAGCCGAATGGTTTCTCCACGCCGACCAGGATGCTCCCCTCTGCCGACCTCTACTCAGAGCTGAAACAAGTTTCAACCTTGACGGCAACGACAAGATAAAGAAGGCGAAGCTCGAGCGGCTGCTGTGCCGGCTCGGAGCGAAGCAACCGAGCCAGGAGGAGCTGGATGGCGAAATGAAATGGAGAAGAAGAGAAAGCGCGACGGCAAAATGAAATGGAGAAGAAGAGAAAGTGCCGATTTCATTGTTTCAATGTCTGTATAAAGTTGGGGTATTTTGGAAAATTCAATTTTAATTTGAACACTGTTCAATCATGTATATTCTAAACCCACCAAGTGTTTATTTCCTAGTCTACCAAACGAAAGATAACCCTAGTTTAAATTTATCAAACTAGCTATATCTAACTATATCCTACATATCAAACGGGCCCTTATTGATTTACATGACAGGAACTCGTAAAAGAAAAATGAACCATAAATTATAATGTGAACACGACACAAAAGTCGTACTCCCTCCGTCCCACTAATAAATGATTATTATATTATTTTAATAGATTCTGATAAATAAAAAATGACGCTGGAGTAGTAAATTTCCCAGCCATTCAACTTCAGCCACTCAGAAACTTCCCACTACTTTCCAAGTCAACTCGAGTCTACTATACCTATTTCATATTGAATTCTTACATCTCTTCCAATTCTCTCTCACTAATCTGCACATCTAATCTACTCAGCTGAGCCTTCCGCTTCTCAGGTAACAATTCTCATTCTATATATATCTTGCAAATTCCGAAGGAGAATTATAATTTTACTTTGTAATTTATTATTTTTTTTTCCCCAATATGTGGCAGATATTATTAGTAGATCTGTATATTGGAAAGGTGTAGACATTCGATCTTAATTGCCAAGATCTGCTTCCATACAAATCTGCTACGTACTACAAATTGACCTACAGTAGTATATATATGTATATACATATACTCTCGTTAGCTAAGCTAAGTAGCATCTGCCGTCTCTATTTCAATAATTTATTGCATATTTACAGATTAGTACAAGTTACTGATCATACGTTCAACATTTGTTGAATTTCCACTTTGCTTCGCAGCTTTTTAATACTAATTTCAACTTAAATGGAGTAATTCTCACTTGACAATTATTGATTCTGGGAAATAAGAGCAGAGTGGTGAGAATGTTCAAGCAATTCTTCGAGGTGTTTTTGCCAAAGGCGAGGGAGTATGTTAACGATCGAGGACTCAACAACGTTTTGAATGTGAAGGAAATTGAACGCAATTTAAAGACCCTCCAGAAAAACTTGAAGCTACTGAGTGCTAAGGCATCCGATGTGGAGGAGGAAATCAAGAATGCAGAGCTCTCCGGTCGAAAGAAACGGAAACGACAAGTTACGGAATGGCTGGCTGAAGTCGAATCCATTAAGCAAGAAGTTGTTGAATTGGGGAGTCAGGTTGAATCACAGGGATTTGTTATGAGATTTTTGGATGGAGGAAAAGCAAAACAACTTAATGCAGAAGTTGAGGAGCTTGTTCAGCAAGGTTCGAATTTTGGGGAACTTGTACTTGATGCTCGTCAAACTAGGGGAGAGATATTTCTGACAAATGGGATGGTTGGCGAAGCATTTGTTGAAAATCTAGAAACAATTTTGAAAATTTTGGATGATAGACAAGTTTCCAAAATTGGTATTTACGGAATGGGTGGTGCGGGGAAAACGACACTAGCAAAGCACGTTTACAATCGACTCGTGCAAGAATATGAAGGACGTGTGTTTTGGATTACAGTCTCACACGAAATTACTATAACGATTTTGCAAGACAAAATTGCTCGTCTTTTAGGTGTAGACCTTTCCGATGAGGATGAGGAAGCTATAAGAGCTGCGAGGCTCAATAGAACTTTATCTCAGATGAAGAATTCAATGTTGATATTAGATGACGTGTGGGAAAAGATTGATATGAAAAAGGTGGGATGCACTTTTGCTGTGGAGTGTTGTAGGCTTATTATAACAACACGGTCCGCAGAAGTGTGTCATCAAATTGGTTGCGAGAAACTAATTCCAGTGGTAAAATTGGGCAAGGACGAGGCATGGAAGTTATTCATTGAAACTTTGCAAAATGAGACTGAACTTGGTCCTCAAGTAGAAAAAATTGCCAGATCTATGGCAGAAGTGTGTGATGGTTTGCCCCTAGGAATTATTACAGTGGCTGCAAGCATGAAAGGTAAGACAGCCATTTATTCGTGGCAAGACGCTTTTGAAGACCTAATGGACCTGTGTTGCAGCGGGGCAAGATGACATGGGAGAAGAAGCGTTCAAAGTATTAAAAGTACTGAAGTATAGTTTTGATGGGTTGAATAAAGATTATCACGGCGAGAGTAACGAGTTCAACAGGATTCAACTTTGTTTCCTCTATTGCTCGTTATATCCTGAAGACTATGAAATACCTGTAGAGGATTTGGTTAGAAAATTCTTTTCAGAGGAGTTGGTAGATCAAATAAAGAGTAGGAAAGAACAATTTAACCTAGGCCATTCCATAGTGAATAAATTAGTGAATGTGTGCTTATTGGAAAGCTGTGATGGTTATGATGATGCTGAGTTTTATGGACGCGTGAGGATGCATGACCTTGTTAGAAGTATGGCACTAAAAATCGGTGAGGGGAAATATATGGTAAGATCAGGGGACGAGTCTTTGATTGATATCCCTGATAAAAAAGACTGGACAAAGGGTCTGGAGAAGGTGTCCTTAATGAAGAGCAGCATAAGGAGAATAAGAGATGGAACATCTCCCAATTGTCCTAAGCTCTCTACATTGATTTTATGGGGGAATCCATTGAAGGTTGTCCCAAATTCATTCTTCACAAAAATGCAAGGGCTATGTACTCTTGATTTATGCGAAACTTGCATTAAGAAATTGCCAGACTCAGTCTGTGACATGATGAGCCTCAAGGTCTTGCTACTTAAGAATTGTAGCAAGCTTGAATATGTGTCGTACATGGGAAAGCTGAAAGCGTTGAGGGAGTTAAACCTCTCAGGTACGACCATTAAGCAAGTGCCTCAAGGACTTGAGGAATTACTCAATCTCAAGTTCCTTTCAATGGATGCACATATGCTAAATATGCTTCCAAGAGGATTATTACTCAAGCTCGAGCATCTTCAGCATGTAAATGTTCCATTTCATATACAAGTATCAATTGATGAAATTAAGGATTTGAAACAACTAGAAGAGTTCTCCGGGGGAGTGAGAAAGGTAGACGATTTTAATTGTTTTATTAGAAGTCGGGTACATGATACTTGCTACAGGATTGGAGTACGATCGCATAGTAGTGATCTAATAGGAGGAGGAAGTTATGGATGGCATAATAATGAGTTGGCCTTGTGTGAATGCATCCTTGGAAATGAGAAAGTATTGGGACAAAGCGTTGTGTATCTGACAATTAAGAAATGTGAGGGTCTGAGCACGTGCTTTGTGGATGATTTGGCACAACGATTCGATAATCCCAGATCCCTCAGGAAATTGAGAATTGAAAGCTGTGGAGGAATAGAGTGCATTTCAAGCAGCGAGCAAGGACCTCAAATATCGAGTCTTGAATATATCGAGCTGGTGGAGATGGAGGATTTGAAGGAGCTAATCCAGAAAAGGGATATACGAGCATCGGCTGGACGTACAATAGCTGTATTTTCCTGTCTTAAAAGGCTAGTTATTAAGAACTGTAACAAGTTGAGGAAGGTGGGGTTTCCAATATCTAGAGCTCCCAACCTTGAATGTATTGACATTCGGGGGTGTGAAGAAATAGGAGAGGTGTTCGAAGAAGATGAAGGAAGAGGTTCTATCACTGTCCCCAAATTAAAGAAGTTGAGTTTATATGATCTGCCAAGACTGGAGAGGGTATGCAATGCAACAATGTTGTGCAAATCCATCAGCGAAGTCTTCATAGTAAAGTGCCCGAGATTATTGAAGAAACTGCCTCTGCATCTGGATGATCCTCTGCCACCCACACTGGGACCGGGAGCTATAAAGGTTGAGAGAGAATGGTGGGAATCATTGGAGTGGGACTATAATCCCAACCTTCCTCAACTCCTCCATCCCTTTCTTTATTTGTACTGAAGTTTGTTTGGTTGTTCCAATTTTGGATTAGTGTAAGAAATAGTTCTTGTAATTAACTAGTTCCTTTTGTCATAGGATTTTCTCGGTGGTTTGATTTCCAGAAATGAATATATTTAATTTTTTTGTCAAATCATTCGCTATTTTGTAATTTAGCTTCAACTATTTTTACTAAATAAATTTCAGTACACTTCATATTCTTCACTCAATGATGGAATTTATCATAACTCGTGGGAGACTTTCCTACCATATTATAATGGAGGGATTCAAGTTCTGAGGCTATTATGCATATTACTGCAGTGACTGAACACATATTACAAACAATCACTACAACTCGATACATAGATCTATATGAAGTTGAGGCAAGTATAAATTAAACTATTTAATCTTACGCAAAAGACATGCTCTGTGAAGCGCAGTCGAAGCATTCAATTTTCAGGGATGATTTCGTGATCAAGGCTTTCAAGGAAGCAGAGAAGGCTCACCGACGCCAGGTATGTTAAACTTCGTTCTGACATTTGATCTGGGTGATTTACTGAGAGTGATGGTGAGTTGAGATTGAGCAAGTTGATGTTTTTGATTTGTGTAGAAGCGAGCTAGTGGGCATCCTTTTATGCAGCATTGTGTGGAGACGGCGATGCTGCTGGCAAGCGTTGGCGCTAATTCTACAGTTGTTGCTGCAGGGCTACTGCATGACGCCGTTGACGATTCTTTTGTTACTCTTGACCATATTACAGCGTCATTTGGAGCTGGAGTCGCGGGTTTAGTCGAAGGGGTGAGGAAATTCTGGCTTTTACTTATTAAAAGATTGGATTTTTGATGTGTGATAGGTTGCAGTTGAAATTTGATGATACATACAAGTTTAAGCTTCATGTCTAGTTGATGTTTTGTGACTTTTGTCTTCAATTGTTTGTTGCTGTTATTGGTTCTGTAGATCAAAACTCAGCCTTTCATTTGTAAATGTGTATAGATGTTATGGTTACCTTTGTTAAAGTGTGATGATTCTGTCAGGTTTCAAAGCTGAGCCAAATGAGCAAGCTTGCCCGAGACAACAACGCTACCAGCAAAACTGTCGAGGCGGATCGACTGCACCCCATGTTCCTTGCAATTGCCGATTGACAAACATGGTTTTTGCTCTTCATTTTAGGATAAAGTTGGTGAAATAAGTATGAATTGAATGCTAGTTTGTACCTCTTTCGATGTGTTTGCTCTATTTTTGTCGAATGGTACTTCTTGGTTCATTTTGTTTGTTTTTCAGGAAGAAAGAGTTGAAATTAGGCAAAGAGAGCAATTCCATATCAGAGCTCGGGTAGAGAGGAGTCCGTAGAAAAAGACGAAAATCAAATCGGAGCTCGGAAGAGGGAGAACGAGTCGGAAAGAAATCAGAAAGCTGGCAACGCGAGTGGTAGCGCGCTGAAGAAGAATCATTGCACTGTCGGGAGCGGTCTAGCGCGCGACCAAGCGAGCGGTCAACAACAGAAACTGTGAAGATAGCGCGCCGCCCCTTTCGTATTGTTCTTCGCCGAGCGGTTTGAGGGAGCGACCACTCCGCCTATCTTTTCTCCGGATTTCTTCCATTTGTGCTCTTTAATTTCTATTTTATTCCACTTTTCACCCCAAACTACTTTTTCTAATTACAAAATAAACCTAATTCTTATGCCAACATATAAATACCAATATGAGCTCATTTCCCTAGGTCATCTTCTCCCCTAGCCACCTTTTGCACACACTTACACCCATTTTACACACAAAATCTCTACACTTCCATTTCATATAATCATCATCCATCATTTCATTCTATTTTGGAGAGGATCATCCATTGAAGATTGAAGAAGAAGGCATCAAGAATTCAAGATTCAAGAGCTCAAGAAATAGGATTTGATTTTCTTCATTTCCCTTTTTCTTTTTGTTATTGGATAATGTTTTCTCATGATTTGGGGATTATGCTAGATATGAACATGTGTGGCTAATTTCCTTTATTCTAGAGATTTGGCTAAGTGATTTTGTAATGGATTGTGATTGATCTTGCTATTCTATGATTGAGTTTTTGCTTATTCTTATTAATCATGCTTTGAATGCTTGTTTAATTGATTAGCTACCTTTTAAACATGATTGATTGATATTGAATCAACATTCGGGAGATGAGATTCAATATAAGATTGTGATTAATAGGCACTTTGATTCAATAAACCGGGAGGTTGAGAGTTGAGTGAGGGCAATTGATCCTAAGCACTTTTTGGAGTTATAGGCTAGCATTCGGTTGGGGACAACGTTTCTAGCTAGTAACCTACGGAATTGGTCGTCCGGGAGGAGGCCAAGTCTAATTCGTGATCGCTTTATTGAGTAAATTCCAATCATAAGATTAGTGTGGTTATGATCGATTCACTTGCAAAATCATTGATGCCAAGTCTCTAGGATAACTTTCTCCCTTTGATTTTCAATCATTGTTTACTTGCATATTTTTATTTACTTAATCTCTTTTGCTTTAAGTAGTTAGTTCAAAAATTAAACCAAAAAATATTCGTTAGCTTAGATAAATCCAAGTAATTTAGTAATGGTACTTGCACTTCTATCAATCTAGTCTCCGTGGATACGACCTTGCTCACCACTATCTACGATAGCCCCATACACTTATGGGTGCTTAAATAGTTAGGCGATCACCGATGCTAGAGCTGTTCTGATAAAGTTAGCTGATAGGTTGCATAATATGACAACTTTAGATGCATTGCCTCTGATCAAACAAAGATTTGCAAAGGAAACTTCTGAAATATTTGTGCCACTGGCCAATGGATTAGGGGTCTATTCTTGGAAAGAGCAACTTGAAAATCTCTGTTTCAAACATCTTAACCATGATCAGTATCAGGAGTTGTCATCCAAGCTTGTGAAGTTCTTCGATGAGGCTGTGATTACTGCTTCTGTGGAGAAGCTGGAGCAAGCCCTCAAGGCCGGAGCAGTTTCGTATCATTCTCTGTCAGGCAGGCATAAAAGCCTGTTTGGCATTCATTCCAAAATGTCCAAGTATGTTGTATCTACCTAGATGAGTTTATATGGTCATCTACCCTGAGTCGGTTTCAGTATTTGCTTTGGTGTTATCTTATCTCAGTATCTCACAAACTGCTTCGGTTTAACCTCTTGCAGAAAGAATTTAAATATGGAGGAAGTTCATGATATCCATGGGTTGAGATTGATTGTTGAAACAGAAGAGGAATGTTATAAAGCTCTAAAAGTGGTCCATCATCTATGGCATGAAGTCCCCGGCAGATTCAAGGACTACATAGTTCATCCGAAGTGCAACGGGTCTGCTTTAATTTAGTGTAGAAGATCCTTTCTCGAATTGGTCTCCCATATGATATAATTAATCTTTTGCTCTTTAATTATATATCTGCAGATACTAATCTCTACACACAGTAGTAATGTGTGACAATATGGTTCCTCTTGAAGTTCAAATCCGAACAAAAAAGATGCACCTTCAAGCTGAGTATGGGTTTGCTGCTCACTGGAGATACAAAGAAGGAGAGTGCGAACACTCTTCCTTCGTTCTTCAGATGGTCGAATGGGCACGTTGGGTGATTTCGTGGCAGTGTGAGGCAATGAGCAAAGACAGGTCCTTAGTTGGATTCTTTGATTCCATGAAACCACCTTGTATGTTCCCTACCCACTCCAAAGATTGCGAATTTTCTTATTAACCTCCTCCATGAAACCAGCTGAGCTATATATTATTTCTGGGTTCGGTGTAGATGTCTGTACAGGAGTTACCTGCAAATTCATCTGTGATGGATCTGTTGGAAAGAGTCGGTGGAGGCAGCTGCAGATGGAGTTCGTACGGATTCTCTGTGAAGGAGGAGTTGAGGCCGAGGGTAAATCACGAAGCTGTGAGCGATCCAAGTTAAAAGTTGAAGATGGGGGATGTGGTGGAGTTGACTCCGGCCATACCAGATAAGTCGCTGCCGGTGTACAGGGAAGAAATCCAGAGGATGTATGACAAGGGATGTTAACATATCAAGTGCAATGCTTAGCCATACTTAGCACCGTCTCGCTCCAATTCATTCATTTCTTCTATACTTACTACTGTACCATTTCATGCCACAGGTCTATTTGTTCTTGTAAATACAACCTACCTTTATACAACAACAAAAAAAGAAAAAAAGAAAAGAAAAAGAATCACAACTTTTTTAATGTGATGCAATCATTATTCTCCAGTGTCAATCTCAAGTATGGAAATTTTCTCGACCTAAAATTTGTTCCTCTGCTGGTGAAATATGAAGCCAAGGCAATAGTAAATTTCTTGTTATTTTTTTTTTGTACTGTGAAGTTTTTTGTTCCATATTGGACTATTCATTGGAGTGACAACAAATAGAAGAAAAATGAAACATAGATTAGATTAGAATGTGAACACGACACAAAAAAGTCTGCATGTATGTAAAACAATAAGAGAAACAATTTTGTGTCGTCGTTGTATCCTGTCCAAAGATTGATATGTGTGTATCACACTATATAGACCCCATTTGTTTCATTATCATATGATCGATGAGCTCATTATACAAATAGAAGTGCAAAACTGAGCTAAAGAAAAGATCAATGATATGCAGATAAAATAACAGTTGAAAGATACTACTCCCTATGTTCCGCCTAGTTTGACGCGTTGCATTATATTATACCTTACATATATTCGAGCAACGCGTCAAACTGGGCTGAACGGACAGAGTATAGAGCAATCAACAAATATATGTTCTGAACTATCTACATAATACACGCATATATTGTTCCCGAAACAAAAACCACTGAAAATTACATTAACAGGAGAGAACCAAAACATATACTATGAGTTTGCAGAAAGAAGGGAGATCGAGCTGTTGATTCTATAGCAACAGAGCTAAAGAAACAATCAAGTCCATAAGCAATGCAGCTCCAACCAGCATCATATGAGAAAACAAAGACTAAAAATCCCTCTGCAACAATTCCTGATCTTGAGCGAAAATGTATGTTTCAAACATCTCAACCAAGTGTACGTTTCTTTAAGTGGGTGAGATCCTCTGTATCAACTATTGAGTTCCAATTAGGACAACTAGTAAAATAGTCACTTTGAGATAGTAAAGATAAAAATTAGCTACTTGGATAAAAAGATAAAAATTAGCTACTTTTTAAGTTAAAGTACATTAATACCCTTAATGAAATTAATTTGAAAAAAACAACAAACTAATCTCCTCCTTCCGGCACACAACCCAGCAACCTTCATGCTTCACGTCTCTTTCTCTCTCAATCTTTCGCTATATTCTCTCAATCTCCATTAGCTCACACACACATTAACACATGCACAGCACACACACATCACATTAACACACACACTCTCTCTCTCTCCCCCCTCCACACCCAGCCAGCACACACGCACTGTGCACATACAATGATAAAAACAAACTCCTCTCTCTTTCCGGCAAGAGTTGCTGACAAATGCACATTACACTCATTATTTTTTTTCTCCTTTTTTTAGTGTTTGTTCTTCAATTTACGAATTAAAGTTCGTCAATTCACGAAATCCGTTGAATACACGATTTTTTTTTCGTGAATTATATCTTTTTCGCACTAATTCACGAATTTAATTCCCGAATTCGTGATTTTAGGCTTTTTTTTTTGAGTGAATTCACGAATTATGGGGAATTGATTTCAGACATTTATGTGAGTGAATTCACGAATTGAGTTTGTGAATTCGTGAATTGCCTCACATTTTTAGAGCAATTCACGACCTAAAATTTGTGAATTCTTTACCAGGCGGGGTATTATGGTAAGAGTTGCTATTTTCTATCTTTTTTTTTTATTTTTATTTTATCTAAGTGGCTATTATTTATCTTTATTATCTCACAGTGGTTATGTTTGCCTATTTCCCCTTCCAATTTTATTAGTTTTATAATATTTTTATATAAATAAAAATTGTTATATTATAATAAATCATAATAAACATTTATAACTAAAAAATAGATTTTTTTTAAAAAAATATTCCCCAATTTTGAACTTATCAACCCTATTTTAACTAATAAAATTGAAAATAAATGCTGAAAAATAATTATAAATCCTAATTAGATGAGTGCAGCATAGAAAATAATTATAAAATAAATTTAAGTCATTATAAATTAAAATAGTTGAATAAAAATGTACTATATAAAACTAGTATAAACTAGTTTGTATCCCGTAAAAATTCGATGGGGTATCATTTTATTGTATATTTATTAAAATAGTAGTATTATGATAATTTATTGAAACGATTCTCATTTTATTTCTAATTTATTGTGAAGTATCTTAAATTGAAAATATACACTTTTGTTACAAAATTTAACAATTATAGCTATCGATACATACTAAAAGAATTCCAAAAATTTATTGGCTAATGGGTCACCCCAAAATCGACTTTGTGTCTAATATATTTTTAGGTGTTTTAAATTCAAAATATATATTTTGTTACAAAAATTTGACAATTATAGCTATCGATACATACTAAAAGAATTTCAAAAATATATTGGCCAATGGGCCACCTCAAATCGAATATGAGTCGCCCGTGGCTAGGCGCAATGCTGTATCCACCAATTTAGGCAAAAATATATTAGCCAATGGGAGCCACCTCAAAATCGGATATAGTCGCCCGTGGCTAGGCGCAATGCTGTATCCGCCAATTTAGGCAAAAAATTATTTGCCAACGGGGGCCACCTCAAAATCGGATATAGTCGCCCGTGGCTAGGCGCACCTGCTGCATCCGCCGATTTAGGGTTTAACAAACCCCCCCCCCCACCAAAACTCGATGACGTCCTCATCATGTGGGATAAGCCTCTTGTCTTCGATCCATTTTCAGCAACAACTCGCTCAATACAAGTGAGTTCTCCCAGCACACCACGGTCGTTGCTTGACGCAGCTCCCGCCAAGACTTTCAAGTTTTCATGTTTTATTTTTTTAATTATTTATTTGACATTATATGTTTTAAACTTCCGTCAACTATATTAATTAAACTACAATATTCAAGTTTTCATGTTTTACTTTTTAATTATTTATATGACATTATAAGTTTTATACTTCCGTTAACTATATAAATTAAACTACAATAATTAAATTCGTTCATTACCTCTATAAATTACTAAACATGAAGCTATAATTAATTAGCTAGAATTATAAACCTATTATGGAAGCTAAGAAACAAAAGTTGCATGTATTATAGAATATATAAACAAATCCTAATTAATTATTATATAAAACTTAAATTTAGAGTTTTAGTATTATAAAATCATTTAAGATATCTACAAAAGGCCGCTGGGGCGTATAATATAGAAAATTTGAAGAAATCCTAATAAATTATGAATATATTACTGAATATTTGAGTTCGTGTATTACAATAATTATCATAATACTATTATATGTTAAATTACAATATTGCCCTCAAAACTGGAATAAATACTAGTAGTATATAAGAGAGATATAATAGGCAATACATATTTTGCCATAAAACTCTTTTTTATATAAGTATAGAGAGAAATGATATGCTACTCACCTCCCGGTGGGCACCTTCGTGGACACCTCGTCGTTTTATCACGTTTGCATTGCTTTTTTTTAATTTTTATTTTTATTCTATATTCTAGTATCTTAGAAATTAATTTACAAATCATAAAATCTAAAAAATCAATGTTCAATTTATTTTTTTTATTTTTAACTTCAAAAAATGAGTAATAAAATAAATCGAGCTTCGATTTTTATGTATTTTTTAGATTTTATGATTTGTAAATTAATTTCTAAGATACTAGAATATAGAATAAAAATAAAAATTAAAAAAAGCAATGCAAACGTGATAAAACGACGAGGTGCCCACGAAGGTGCCCACCGGGAGGTGAGTAGCATATCATTTCTCTAAGTATAGATGCTATATAGATGTAAAATAATGTGCATAGAGTATCAAAACTGATAATAGAGCCAGACATAATAAAAGACACAAAAAGGGTAAATTTCCTAGTTATTGAGCTCCACCTGCTCTGTAACATCCCATTATTATTATTTCCCAGAAACATACATACGAATGCCTAAGTCAATAACTTCCGTCCAAACATATTAATCCTCATCAATTCTTGATTTTGCCTAATCATTTTCACATGCATCTTCTTCCATTTATCTCTTGTTAATTAATCTGCAGCTACATCTATTCAAATCTCTGCGGAGCCTTCTACATCTTACGTACAATTAGGTTAACGATTCTTATACGATAGAATTAACACTATACTTATTTTCTAACTAGATAGTTTAAATTTGAACATATAATTATATTTTACCTTGCATAAACACATGCATGTCTAATTTCCTATGTATTTCCAAAGGCAGAACTCTCGATAATAGAGCATCTCTTAGCGATGAATTTTTCTTCCCCAATTTATAATAGTTTTGTTTTGTAGAGGCACTGAATCTCGGCAAGATCTGGTTGATAGCAACTAAACTCTATAAAATTGCTAAGAAATTGATGGGCTGGAAAGGCCCGGTCAACCCTGTCATTTTTACACTATAGTTTTTTCACGGGCCATTTGATTTTCGTTCTATATCAATACAATATAGGTATATAATAATATTTTTCATCTTCAGGTTTGAACTGATCAGAATACAAACTTTTATGCTTTTTGAATTTCTTCTCTGAAAAACAATTTCGTGTAAGTAACCACAAGTTCACATGTATCTAGAATAGAATGTACGTAGAAAATTTCCAAGCTATTCAACTCCAGCCACTCAGAAACTTCATATTTCTTTCCAAGTCAACTTAGTATATCTATTGATTCCTAAAAAAATAAAAAAATATATATATAAAAATTGTATATCTACTCCTAATAATTTCGAGTTCTTCATATTGCCTTTCATCTTCGAATTCTCTCATACTAATCAACTCAGTGAGCCTTCCGCTTCTCAGGTAACAATTTCATACTACTATTTTTTTTTAAAATTTTATTATTATTATTTTTAATAATATCTTGCAGATTCAGACATAGAGTTATGTCATTACTTAGTAATTTAAATTTTATTCAATTTCCCCCCCCAATATGTAGCTGATACTAATAGTAGATTTGTAGATTGGATCTCTGTTTGTTTGCACATTTATTATTGTAATCTTGTCAAAAATATTAATGAAAACAATGGAAACCGAAACATGGCTAAAGTGTGTTCAATAAAATGGGAAATAATTTTATTCTTTTTGCCTGGTTCAGATTGCTAGCAGTTCCACTTTCAGTTCGTTCAATATATATATATTGAATTTCCACTTGTATTGGCGGCCTTCTGATTCTTAGAAAATTTCCAACATACATGCATGACTTCTCACATGGAATAAGTATATTTGTTCTATAGAAGATTCGCTTCTGATCTATTTTTCTCACGAATGTTGATTAACAATTACTGATTGATTCATGTTTAATTTCTACCTTTTCTGGTGATTAATTAAGAGCAAAATGGTGAGAATGTTCAAGCAATTTCTCGAGGTGTTTTGGCCAAAGGCGGTGGAGTATGTCGCCGATCAAGGACTCAACAGCTTTAAGAATATGAAGGACTTTGAGCTCATTTTAGAGACCCTCCAGAAAAACATGAAGTTATTAAGTGCTAAGGCATCCGATTTGGAGGAGGAAATCAAGAGTGCAGAGGACTCTGGTCGAAAGAAAAGGAAACGAGAAGTTAAGGAATGGTTGGAAGAAGTCAAATCCATTGAAATAGAAGTTGAAGAGTTGGGGGGTCAAGCAGAATCACAAGGATTTGTTATGAGATTTGTGGATGGAGGAAAGGCAGCACAACTTAATGAACAAGTTGAGAAGCTTCTTCAGCAAGCTTCGAACTTTGGGGAGCCTCTACTTGATGCTCGTGGAACTAGGGAAGATACACTTTTGACAAATCAAATGGTCGGCGAAGCTTTTCATGGAAATTTGGAAAAAAATTTGGAACTTTTGAAGAATAGGCAAGTTTCAAAGATTGGTGTTTATGGCATGGGTGGGGTGGGAAAAACAACACTGGCAAAGCATGTTTACAATCAACTTGTGCAAGAATATGAAGGACGTGTGGTTTGGGTTACAGTCTCTCATGAATTTACTATAAAGAGTTTGCAAGACAAGATAGCTCGTTTTTTAGGTGTAAAGCTTGAGGATGAAGATGAGGAAGCTTTTAGAGCTACAAGGCTGGATAGATTTTTATCCGATAAGAAGATATCGGTGTTGATATTGGATGATGTATGGGAAAATATTGATATGAAAAGGGTGGGATGTAACTTTTCTGCAGAGTGTTGTAGGTTAATCGTAACAACACGGTCCTCAAAAGTGTGTCATCAAATCGAATGCCAAGAAATTATTAAAGTGGAAAAATTGCGCAAGGACGAGACATGGAAGTTATTCAATGGGACTCTGGGGAGGGATATGAAACTTAGTCCTCAAGTAGAAGAGATTGCGAAATCTATGGCAAAACTGTGCGATGGTTTGCCCCTAGGAATTATTACAGTGGCTGGAAGCATGAAGGGCGAGACGACAATTCATTCGTGGCATAATGCTTTAGCAGAACTAAGGGACCGTATTGCTGGGGGGCAAGATGACATGGTAGAAGTTGATGAGGTGTTTACAGTATTGAAGTACAGTTTCGATCGGTTGAATAGGAACGATGGGAGTGGAAGTAATGAGCTCAACATGATTCAACATTGTTTTATGTATTGTTCGCTATATCCTGAAGACTATGTAATGGTTAGAGAGGATTTGGTTAGAAAATTCATTTCAGATGGGTTGTTGGATCAAAGAACAAAAAGGATAGCACAAGTTGAGCTAGGTCTCTCCATATTGGATAAGTTAGTGAACGTGTGCTTATTGGAAAGGTGTGTTGATTCTGATGGTAAAGAATGTGTGAAGATGCATGATCTTGTAAGAGGTATGGCGATGAAGATTGGTGAGGGGAAATATGTGACGGTAAGAATCGGGAACCGGTTTTTGGAGGAAATATATGCCCCCAACGAAGAAGAATGGTTAGAGGGCTTGGAGAAGGTGTCCTTAACGATGTGTGATCAGATAAGGAGAATAGAAGATGGAATCTCTCCCAATTGTCCTAATCTCTCTACATTGCTTTTGTGGGAGAATCGTCGGTTGGAGGTTATCCCAGATTCATTTTTCTCCAAAATACAAGGGTTATGCACTCTTGATTTGTGTAGGAATGCCCGTATAGAAATCCTTCCAAACTCGATCACCGAGTTGACTAGACTCAAGGCCCTTCTCCTTGAGGACTGTCTGAAGCTTGAAAAGGTGCCGTACTTGGGAAAGCTAAAAGCACTGAGGGAGCTTAACCTCTCACGTACGGCGATTGAGGAAGCCCCTCAAGGACTTGAGGAGTTGCTCAGTCTTAGATTTTTCTCCATTGATGCCCCTAAGTTGAAGATGCTTCCGAGAGGAGTGTTGCTCAAACTTGAGCATCTCCAACACCTGAATTTACCACTTCACTTGCAAGTAGATATTGACGAAATCAAGAACCTGAAACAGGTAGAGGAGTTTGGTGGAATAGTGAAAAATGTGAGTGCTTTTAATTGGTTTATTGCAACTGGCGGGGTGCACGAATATGACCCTTGCTACAAAATAGGAGTAAATTTAAACTCTGCCCCTCTATTAAGATACGGGAAGCGAGAATATTTGGTGTGTGATAAAAATGAGTTGGTGTTGTGTGAATGCAACCTTAAAGATGAGAAAGTACTGGGGCGAGGGATCGTGCACCTAACAATTAGAGAATGTGAAGGACTGAGCAAGTGCTTTGTGGATGATTTGGCACCACGATTCGATAATCCCACATCCCTCAGGAAATTGAAGATTTCAAAATGTGGAGGAATAGAGTGGATACTTAGGAGTGATTGTCAAATCTCAAACACTCTTGAAGAGATTGGTCTGTTTGAATTGCATGATCTGAAAGGGATAGTGGTGATGGAGAGAGGAGAAATAGCTATAGGAGCATCCACTACTGCACCTACCCAACCAGCCTTGTTTTCCTCTCTTAAGAGGCTAATTATTGGATACTGTACTAAGACGAAGAAGGTGGGGTTACCGGTAAACGCAATTCCCAACCTTGAAAATATTTCAATTTGGGGATGTGTCGAAATGGAAGAAGATGAAAGAACAACCGCTTCCACTCTTCCCGCCCTCCCCAAACTAGCAAACTTGAAGTTAATTGGGCTGCCAAGGCTGAAGAAGGTGGGGATAGCATTATCGGGAGTTCCCAACCTTGAAACCATTTACATTTGGGGGTGTGGAGAAATAGAAGAGATATTGAAAGATGTAGGAATAGCTGCTTCCACCCTCACCAAATTAAAATGGTTGATTTTATCGGATCTGCCAAGACTGAAGAGCGTAAGTAAGGCAACAATCATCTCCAACTCCATTGAATATATCAATATAACCAAGTGCCCAAGATTGATGAACAAATTGCCCGTGCATTTTGAGAATCCAACTCCACCGCCCAGCTTGAGAAGAATAGATGTAGAAAGAGAATGGTGGGAAACATTGGAGTGGGACAGTCCAAACGTCCCTCGTCTCCTCCAATCCTTCCTTATATTCGTATGAAGCTTGTTTGGTCTGAATTATATTTCTGGGTTCGATGTAGATGTCCGTACAGGAGTTACCTGCAAATTCATCTGTGATGGATCTGTTGGACAGAGTCGGTGGAGGCAGCTGCAGATGGAGTTCGTACGGATTCTCTGTGAAGGAGGAGTTGAGGCCGAGGGTAAACCACGAAGCTGTGAGCGATCCAAGTTGCAAGTTGAAGATGGGGGACGTGGTGGAGCTGACTCCGGCCATACCGGATAAGTCGCTGCCGGTGTACAGGGAAGAAATCCAGAGGATGTATGATAAGGGATGTTACCATATCAAGTGCAACGCTTAGCCATACTGATCAGCCCCATCTAGCACCAATTCATTCATTTCTTCTATGCTTACTTACTGTACCATTTCATGACCACATGTCTATATCTGTTCTTGTAAGTACAACCTATATTTATACAACAAAAAAAGAAAAAAGAAAAAGGAAAAGAATCACCCCTATTTTAATGTGATACAATCATTCTTCTCTATTGCATAGGGTATGTAGACGCGCACTAGCAGAAGCAACAACTTAAACTTGAGTATGGAAATTGCATTAACATAAATTGCTCCTCTGTTGGTGAAATATGAAGCCAGGCAATATTAAATTTCTTGGTTTCTTCTTCTTCTTTCTTTTTTTTCTTTTTTTTTTCTTTTTTTATTTTTTATTTACTGTGAAAAGTTTAGTTTTACGGTCGATAAAAGAGATTATTAGAATGTGAAGGCGACACAAAAGTCAGCATGTATCAAGTTGAGTCTACGCACAATAATTCATTTTGCCTCACATTGAGTAATAATAGGAGGGTGCGTTTACTTTCCGGTATAAGGCCGTAAAAGGAAGTATAAAGGAGTCTAAAATTTTTTATACCATTATCCATTGTTTACTTTGATGTATAAAAATCGATATTTCTTGATTTAATTTTTATTTTTTTCTTCAATTTCTGGATATTATGATTCAATCTAACTTTATACTAATTGATTAGGGTTCACCCATCCAATTATGGTTAAAAACTGAAGAAAATGCTAAAAAATAATTATATATACTAAATTTAATTAATAAACTATTGATAATTATAACACTAGATTAAATCATATTACATCAAATTGTTTTGTTTTTTTTTTTGGTGAATTATATTACATCAAATTTGAAAAAAGTAAAAGCTGAAGTGGGCTTTTGTTTGGGCTCCAAGTAAATTACTTGGTCCTCAAATTATTAGGTCTTTAAATAGTTATTAGTGAATTAGGGTTAGGGATTATCATTGCAGTATTTTGGACGGCTTCTGCCGAAGCGGGAATTGTTTTCCTATGGCCTCGTTTGAGGAGTTTGGCCTCGCAAGAGGAGGGTTACTTTCTAAGTGTTCCTTGTTCCGTTTTTATTTCAACATATTTCTTTCAATTCTCTTGTTATTTGTTTATCTCAATCCCTTCACTCTATCAGTTGGAGTAGGATCGGACGGTACTGATTACTACAAAACAAGAGGAGGGAATTTTGAGCTTTATTATAATGAGTTGAGCTTGTGTGAATGCAACCTTAAAGATGAGAAGGTATTAGGACAGGGCGTCGTGTTCTTGACAATATGGAAATGTGAGGTTTGAGCAAGTGCTTTGTGGATGATTTGTCACGACGATTTGATAATCCTGCATCCATCAAGATACTGAGGATCTCAACATGTGGAATGCATTTTGAGTACTGAGCATGGTTTAAAGGGCATTGAAGTTATTGAGTTGGTGGAGTTGGAGGATTTGAAGGGGATGGTACTGATCCAGAAAAGCGAAATAGGACCAGCTGCACCAACACATCATGTATTTTCCTCTCTTAAACAGCTAATTGTTGGTAAGTGTAACAAGATTGAGGAAGCTGGGGTTACAAGTACTGGGAGTTTCCAACCTTGAAGAAATTAGGATTGAGGAGTGTGGAGAAATAAACTAAAAGTGTTAACATTATACGGGTTGCCAAGACTGATCAGGAAGGTGAGGTTACCGGTGTCGGGAATTCTCAACCTCGAACGCATTGACATATGGGAGTGTGGAGAGCTAGAAGAGATATTCGAATACCAAATTTTCTTATTCCTTCTATTTTAAGGTTGAAACAATTGTATTGAGTATACATTTTGTATAAATTTTGGTGAAAATAGACCAGCAAGATTACATCTTATTTGCACTAAATACATTTGCTTAATTGAGTTCACAAGTTGAAAAATCGATAGAGTAAAATGATAATAATAATCAAGTGACATATGTACAATGAACAAAAAGAAGAAATTAAATTTATATTATTATGCATGCACCACATATCAAAAAACAACTAGGGTAAAAGCTAACAACATAAGGCAGTGCCGGTCGTCAAGTGTTTGTGTGGATATGGTGAAGCAAAGCTCTCAACGTAGATGTCAGCGCATCGACTATTAACAATAATATCATCCCCGTCTACACGAGTTGAAAACGTCCCACTGCACAAATCCAGCGACACGCGCAGCTTACCCACAGAACCAAAACCAATATTCATCTTCTTCCGACAACAGTATGTATCCGTGTTGGGTATGAAGATGTTCTTTATCGGCTTCAACCCCCTATATTTATGTGTGTTGAGATCAAATGATATAAAAGCAGGGCCTTTCAAGCCTTTGCCATTGTTGTTCCTATTAAACCTAATCGGCCAGTGCAGTGCTCCGCTCGCAAACACACATTTCCCAGACGAGAATTCCCAATTGTATTGACGCTTACTCGGCGGCGACTTTACCTTTGTCCGTGAATCAGTTTTGAGAGAGTAGAGCTTAGTCTCCACGTCGAGAGTCGTATGAATTTTGAGGATCTTGTAGTCATCGCCTACAGAGTCGTATCCCAATCCGTAAACAAAGACAGAGGTTGACGATCCGTCCACTGTGGTTGTGGATCCAATCGGGACTCGAGCCAACGGAATCGGAAGTTTCTGATATTTATGTGTGGTAGGGTTGTGTAGAATTAGGCAACTTTCGAATTCTACGACAATTCGCCGCAGGAGGCGTCGCACTTAAACGGGTGGAGGAAGGGCGTTGATCGATCTGCAAATAATGATATGGAGGAGAGAGGGTAAACCTGCAGGCGCTCCATCGATATCCCGTGGCGCGTCATCACCAGCATCTTATGGCCCTGGTAAATTTTCGCGAATTCTCTCCCGAAAATCATTGAATTCCATGATTTGGAACGGCGGAGAAACGAAATAGGGATTTTATGGGGAGGTTTAACAGTATTTGCTCAATCAATTCAGTCGACATATACACCGACTGCTTGTGTTTTCGCCTCTTCTGTTCCGGCATCATATTCATATGCCCTCTCTGGTTTCTGGTTTGTTCAAATTAAGCGGTGCATTCTATTAGTTATAGCTGTGGATTCGGTTCCTATTCCCATTCCGATTTTTTTTTTTTTTTTTTTCATAATATCTTTTACCCATTTCATCTTCCTCTTTCCCAAATCTAAACCCGTTAAATTTTTTGATACCCATACCCGTTCCAAATCGATTAAAAATCAATTTCACTACTCGTACCCACCCCAAATTTACCAGGTAATACCCACTAATTACACCATAAATTCGGATTCTACAACATAAAAATAAATAGTCCTTCAAAAATTTATATAACAAAAAATTATAACTAAATATATATACTAATTGAAAATCAAAACTATTATTTAAACATGCAAATCTATCTATACTCATATAAAAAGAGGCTTATGTACTTAATGTAGATTGTCTATTATATTCTTAGGGCCTGTTTGGTAGACTATATAAATGCTAGATAGATTATAATATGAGCTTGTATCATTGTTTGGTATATATAATAGAAAGCTTGGGGGCCCCCTGTTACTAAAAAAGGCCCGGTGTTCAAATACATATTCTTGGCAGTTAACAATCTCTCCTCACCCCTCATATTAGTATCCTCATATATACAGTAACCTCATAAGAATTCTTTTTTTGTCTTTCTACCCCTCTTTACCCTCTCTTTCTCTATCTGAAAGTAGGAAACTTACGTAAACTGTGATGGATTTGTATACTAGAAAGTAGGCATTTTAACTTATATACATGTGATTTCCATATTTCACTAATAATTTCCTATTTGATTATGTATGAATTGTTTGTTAAGCATTAAACATTTATCCATTATCTCAAAGTCATAGGCTATATGGTGTGTTGTAGATCACGGAAAATCGTAGTAGCCGGTGTCTCTTGAGATATAAACAGTTATCACAGTTGAGATAATTTTGGATAAAACTATCGATTTAGACTGTAGCATAAATAGATAAGTAGCTTGTCTTGATTACTTGTTTATGCTAGTACGTTGATCGTATTGATAGGATCACGGTGAGGTGAATTCTTCTATTCTGACCTAAGTAGAATAATCAATATGATCCGTATCTTGGGCAACAACTATAACTAGTACAATCTTTAGTGCATCTGTAATAGAGCACCGTATTCTGGTAGAACAGGTTGATCACACCCCCTGAGGAATTTATTAAGAATTATCATACTAAATCCTGTAGGTGGATTAAGTTCCAGTATGATGAATAAGGAATGAATGATACTACTCAGGAATTAAATAAGAAGTTAATTAATAAAAGCAGTCATAAGCTTTAGATTAGTTAACGGATGTGGGACATCTTAAATACGGGGGTGATTTAAGTCTAATACTAGCTCTGAGCTCAACAGGGATAAAATGGGTAGTTCAGTATTATTACTCTAGTGAATATTTTAATACTTATGGTCTGAATTTTACTCTAGGCTGAGTATAGAAAATTCAGACATTGGGACGCCCAGTTTTATCTGCTAGTAGATCCATGATCTGGCCCAAAAGGCTCAATAGGCCACAATTAAGGAAGAAAGGTCCGCTCATCATCAAAGCCCAATGAGGGGCGTCCATGATGAGTGGTGGGCGGCCATGTCTTGGTTTGTGGGCCAAGACTGTAACTTAAGCCCATTCTCCTCTTATAAATAGTCACTTAAGGCTTCTAGGTTATTAATTGATCTTCTCATAATCAAAATAGGCTAGGTTTAAGTGAGAGAGAGAGAGAAGGAGCAGCGGCGGCTATCCCTAGGCGGCGGCAGTTTTGCTTCATCTTCCGGTGGTCGGACTCGTAGCGTGTTGTCCATCCAACATCGAATTCGAGCGGGAAAACAGATCTGAAGATCTTCCGGCGAGCTCTTTCACATAAATCAAGAGTTATATCGATTAAACACCCTATGATATGCAATTAATTTCATAGGAGCATGATAGGATTAAATCGAAATAACTATATCCGAAAAACGAATCATTGGGCGCATGAATCGTTTTTCGCTGATCGGTTCCTACAGACTGACTCTTCCCTACCAACTCTTCTCTCTCGCCTCCTTCCCTTGAAGTTGTCGGCGGCCAGCGCCGCCGCCTCGGAGGTCGTCTCTCTCTTCCCCATTCTCTTTATTTAAAACTCTAAATTGAAATTTCAACTCCAGACCTCTCCCTTCGATTTCTCCACCAATTCCTTCAGCGTCACATAAGAATCCTCAAGAGGTAATGGGCACAATTATCGTTTGAAAATAATGGGTTTGATAATGGAACAAGCAATGGGTCTAAGCACGGGAGATTCGGATCTCCATTTATTTCTTTGGATATGTTACAGAAAGTTACTACTTTCTTCAAGTTTAAGTTTTAAGAATTGCTGGGTATAAGAAAGAGAAATGAATTAATGGATTTGGAAGTAATAATTTCATGATCTTCGATTTTGACAATATTAATTTGCACCAATACTAACTAGTTTAATTAGCTATCCAAATTTATTAATTTTATCCCAATTCCTCATCACCCTTTTGTTCTTCTCGGCACCCTTTTTTCTCTGTGTTATTGATTGAGAGAGAGTGAAGCGTAAGTAGAAAAAATATTTTTAAGGTTACTTCCGTCATATTGGTAAATTATCTTGGTTTTTAAATTTGCCTACCAAACACTTCTCACATATAGTTATGCCTATATTATAATCATGAGATTGTTATCCTACCATATCCTATGTATGGTACCAAACAGAGCCTTATTATATAATTAATTAAGATAAGAATATAATATGATATATACCATAATTATAGAATCACTCATAAAAGAAAATGAATTATAGATTTTGTAATACAATAATGATATTCGGCCATAATGTGGCTGACCACATAATATTTTTTTTTCTTATGATACATAATTTACAAAATAATAAATTTAAAGTTATAATCTATATTTAATGTTTATAAAAGATTATTCTTAATTACTTTTAAATTTGAATATAAAAATATTTTTTCTCCTCAATAATAAATGTTACTCCTTTTAATAAAAAATCAACAAATTTTTTAAAATATTCACAATCATCAAATCAATTAAAGAGTTAATTTATTAAATATACATAACAACAACACTTTTTAAATTTCCTCATAAATCTAAAAAAACTTAGCATAAATACACAAACTATTTCATATTAACATTAATTATAGCCGGCCACATTATGACCGAATAGCATCACCCTTTATAATAATATGATTTATTTTTTTTTTACACCATACGCTGCACCACTTAATATAAATTCATCAATATTTCATTTAATTAATTCATGACATTTCGTTTGTGACTTTTAATTAATGAACACTCCCTAGAATATTTTAAAAACCAATAGTACTAATAATTTCTCTCATTTTTTAAGTTGTGTTATTATTAAGGGATCCAAGCTCCACCGCCTAATTGTCCATCTTGGATACACTTAATGTGCTCATCGCTGGTGTGACAGTACTACGTCGGCAATTTTTTCAGTTAGGTTTAGTTTTCTTAGGTAGAATTTAGTTTTTTTAAATAGAGTTTAATTAATTTTTGTACGATTTTTATTAACTTTTGTATTTAAACCATTGACAGTCATTCGTGGGCATATTATTTCAAATAATAATACTATAAAAACTCAAATTTTTACATTGTTCGCTTGTATGGAACAAATGAAAATATTTATTTGATTTACGTTATATTCTTATTATATATTTAATATATGAATCATTGTTATATAAGATTTATATTTATTAAAAATATTATAATATAATAAAGCAAAGAAAATTATACTCAAACCTAAAAATAATTTTTTTAATTTTATTTCATCAAGATCGTGACTTTATTCCAAATTAATGAAATGAAATGATACTTTAATTTGTAGGAAATTACATACATGCATAACCAAACTCAATATCCTTGATCAAGGTTTTATCCAAAAGTTGGTGGTGGCTTAAATTTAGTTCATAGATAAACCCTCAATTAAAGAAAATAACTAATTAAAATTACTCAAATATTTTGGTTCATACAAATTTTCGTGAACATAGTTTGTTACATATCTTATAAAACCATATTATCTGTTGACATCTCTTCGATTAATACATGTAAATTTGAACAAGAAATGTCATTTATGTCCAACTTATTGTTAGGTTTATTGATTAGACTATATTTTATGCTCTGTGTCCCCAAATTTATAAGAGAAAATTATTTTACAATTTATCACTAATACTAGCCAAATTTGAATCTTTCACTTTATAATGGGTTTTATGTAATGAATGGGACGATCATACCACGATTCTCAAGTTCAAAAATTAAAAATCACTTCGTATAATAATATATTTACTATAAAAATATGTAAATTCAAAGAAGTAGACAAATATATAAAAGTAAATTTAAACATTTTTTATCCATTAGAACTGGAAGTGCGAGAAGTTTTGGGAGGTAAGAACAATGAGTTGGTGTTGTGTGAAAGCAACTTGAAAGATGAGAAAGTATTAGGGCAGAGGATAGTGTACCTAACAATTTGGAAATGTGAGGGTATGGGCAAGTGCTTTTTGGATGATTTGTCAATAATCCCACATCCCTCAAGAAACTGATGATTTCAGATTGTGGAGGAATAGAATGGATATCAAGAGATTGAGCATTGGTGGTTAGATGATGTGAAAGGGGTGGTGATGGAAAGAGGGGAAATAGGACCATCAGCTACTGCACCTACGCAACCAACTGCGTTTTCCGCTCTTGTAAGGCTAGAGTGTAACAAGATGAGGAAGGTGGGGTTAACAGTATCGGGACTTCCTAACCTTGAATATATTTATATTAGCTCATCTCCGGAAATGTGTTATTGTGTTCTTTGATGATATTCTGGTATATAGTCCGGACTTGACGTCTCATGGTCAACACTTATCTGCGGTGCTATCTTTACTTCGAGATCATCAGTTTTTTGTAAAGCTTTCGAAATGCTCTTTCTGTAACACTACGGTTGAATATCTGGGTCATCTCGTGACTGATGGCCTTTTGAAAGCAGACCCCGCTAAAATCGCTTCCATGCAAGAGTGGCCGACTCCCAAGAATGTGAAATAGCTGCGCGGTTTTTTGGGCCTCACGGGATATTACCGACGTTTTGTGTCTAATTATGTTGTCATCGCCGCGCCTCTCACGGAGTTGTTGAAGAAGGATTCTTTTGTTTGGTCCGATGATGCCGAGTTGGCTTTTCTCACACTCAAAACAGCCATGTCCACTGCTCCCGTGTTGAGTCTCCCGGATTTTCGTAAAACTTTCTACATTGAGACGGACGCCTCCGATGTGGGTATCGGTGCAGTGTTAATTCAGGAGAAGCATCCGATCGCCTATTTTAGTAAAAAGTTAGGGATCCGGCGTCGCAGTGCATCAACATATCATAAGGAATTGTACGCCATCGTAGAGGCCGTTCAGAAGTGGCGCCAATACCTTTTGGGCCGTGAGTTCGTTATTAGGAGCGATCAGAAGAGCTTGAAGGACCTTCTTCAACAAGTAGTACAGACCCCGGATCAGCACTTCTACGTTCGTAAGTTATTGGGTTATAAATTCCGAATTGAGTACAAGAAGGGCAGCCTCAATAAGGCCGCCGATGCCTTATCGCGTCGAGATGAGACTGACCCGTCTTTAGAGACCGAGCCACCTTCCGATGCTTCAGCCAACACAGCCCTATTGTCGGCCGTATCCCAGCCTTTGCCCCATCTCCTCGACGCATTGAAATTGGAGACCTCATCCCTTCCGGATCTCGTCGCATTGGTCCAGAACATTAATGAGGGCACAACACCCCCTCATCTCTCGTTCGTGAATGGATTGGTATACTATGACCGTCGCATCCTCCTTAGTCCATTATCCGAGCATAAGGCGCCGGATTCTTGATAGAGGAAACGAGCCATTATTACATGAACATCATAGTACACCCATGGCGGGTCATCCGGGATTTAAACGAACTTTTCGGCGGTTATCGTCGGGATTTTATTGGCCACAGATGCGTCAGGACGTCAAAAAATTCGTCGCTTCTTGTGCCATCTGTCAATCGACGAAATACTCTACGCAAAAACCAACAGGGTTATTACAACCTCTTCCAATTCCGTCACAAGTCTGGGAGGACGTTTCTATGGATTTTATCATTGGTTTACCGCCTTCGCGGGGTTATACGGCAATTATGGTGGTAGTGGATCGCCTGTCGAAGTATGCACATTTTGCTCCACTCCCTACTCGTTTTGATGCATTGAGGGTCACTCACTTATTTCTCAACACGGTGGTGCGTCATCATGGGTTTCCAAAGACGCTGGTCTCTGATCGTGACTCCGTTTTCTTGAATGCCACTTGGGAGGAAATGTTACGACTTAGTGGGACGAAGCTACACTTTTCCACAGCTTATCACCCGCAATCGGATAGTCAGACGGAGGTCCGAAATCGCAGTTTGGAGCAGTATTTACGGGCTTTTACTGCTGATAAGCCATCAACTTGGGGTAATTTTCTTCCATGGGCGGAATTAGCTTTGAATTGTTTTTATCATGAGGGTTTGGGCATGTCTCCGTATCAAGCCCTTTATGGTCGCGAACCTCCTCTCCCCGTGGCCGCTTCTCCGTCTTCTCGCACTCCTAGCAATGTCGCGGATATCATCCGACAACGCGGGGAGTTATTGACCAGACTGCGTCAAAATTTGGAGAAGGCCCAGCAACGGATGCGCGAATCGGCCAATAAACATCGGCGCCATGTGGAGTTTGAAGTTGGTGATTTGGTTTGGCTGAAACTACAACCTTACCGACAACACTCGGTAGCCAAACCTCTTTCTGCCAAGTTATCGAGGCGTTTCTATGGCCCTTATGAGGTTTTGGAATGAGTCGGCCCTGTTGCTTATCGACTACAGTTACCTGATGGCAGTCGCATTCACAACGTTTTTCATGTTAGCCTTTTACGTGAATATGTGGCGGGCGAGGAGTTACAGACAACCACGTTACCTACGGATTTTCGGGGCACTAATCCGATCAGTCTTCCTGTCAGTATTCTTGATTCACGAGTGGTATGGCACGCCGGGCAAGCGGAGGACCAGTTTTTGATACGCTGGGCGGATAGCTCCTCCACGCCGTCATGGGAGCCGGCGGCTGGCATTTGTCAACGTTTCCCAAATCTTCCCCTTGAGGACAAGGAGGCTCTTAATGGAGGGGGGGTTGATACGAGTGCTCCCGACACGCCAATAGATACCGTCGATAGCACGAAGACGCAGACGGTAATCGACGACCAAGTGGAGCGAGAGGAAGAGTCGAAGTCCAGCTCGTCATCACCGAGGTCATTGCGTCCTAGGGATCAGATTAAACCACCGACACGGTTTATGGAGTAGCGATTATTTGGAAGAGCAACATTCTTATTATTATTATTTTTAGTATATTATGTAATTTAGTATTTTATGATACTATAATTGAGTCGAGCATTTTATAAGCTCCGTCCGGGTTTTCTTTGTTGGTTCTTTCTCGGATTAGGTTAGGTCGAACCAACCCTAGGGTCTAGAGTATAAAAAAGGGCTGTTTATTTTTTCCGATTCATTCATTCATTCATAGAAAATAAATCAAGTTTTGCCCTAGCTTCTTCTCCAAGTAATTATCCCTCTCACCGAGACCGATGGCTGCCGACGGAAACTCTTCCGCGTTCAACTCGATCAGTCTCCTCTCCGACGACCTCACGCTTGAGGCGCCAGCTACCCTGGTACTTTGTTCGACGTTTAGTTCGCTGCCGGATTTCATTCGTATCATGTTCCTCCACTCCGCATCTTGAGAGAGATAGAGGTAGGGAGAGAATGGTGGGAATCACTGGAGTGGGATAATCCTGATCTCCTCCAACTCCTCCTTCCCATCGTTCGATTTCATTGAAGTTTGTTTCGTTGTTTCAGTTTTGGAGTACCGTAATTAGAATGCAAATTCACTTCTAATCTCATTCAACACTTTGCAGCGCTACAGTTAGTGTCAAGAGTTCGTGTGAAGTAAAACTAAATTTACTTCCATCACTATTTTTCTTTTCTTTTTAAAAAAATAAAAATAAAAATAAATCCTAACTCTTTGTTTTTAATTCAGTTTGAGATGTGTTGCAACATTTCCTACTTGTTTCACTGAAAAAAAAAAAAAAAAACGCTTCATTCTAATACTCAATAATCAAACTTTTCCTTCCATTGCTACTACTCATTTTAAGATCATGTACAATTTATTTTGATGGTTAATGATCATCATATATTTTTCTATTTCTTTTATTTAACCAATAAATTCTAGAAGATTTCAATCTTTCTTCTTCTTTTGGTTAATATAATCTTGTTAACTGATTCTCTTATACTCGAGATTCATTAATTAATTCTCTTTTTCTTAAATACCTATAGATTTTTAGAGTGCTTCAACGTCAGAAACATTCCCACCACTTTCCCACATCATAATATCAAAGTCAACCCCTTTTTTTTCTTTTCTTTTTTTCAATCTAAAAACAGATCCAACTTGTATACATCGATTTCAAAAAAAAAAAAAAAAAAAAAATCTCTGGTAAGGAAAAAGTCATAAATAAAAAAGTCAATAGAAAGCAATATCAATCATACCTTCAGAGATTATGAAAGATATATATCAAAGTCGACAGATTTAAGTCTACACATAAATCTCATTTCTTCATTTTCCATATCATATTTTCATCTTCAAATTCTCTCTTACTCGATCTCCGAATTCATTAATCTCAGATCGATCAGCATATATTCCACTTCTAAGGTAACACTTGATCTCATGCTATTTAATTTATATTCTTCTAGCTCTTGCAAATTTTAGCGCTGTGCTTCGAAGAAAAACAATTTAGATTTTGACTAATCCTCTACGTTTGAATTGTATGTCAGATCGGGCTTTAATGTCATAAGTAATTTCATAGTTACTCAATTTTTAGATTTGTTTCAGAATGTTTCAGCGAATATTCAACGTGTTTTTGTCAAAGGCGGCGGAGTATGTCGCCGATCAAGGAATCAACAACGTGAAGAACATTAAAGACTTTCAACTCATTTTGAAAACGCTGCAGAAAAACTTGAAGTTATTGAGTGCCAAAGCATCCGATGTGGAGGAGGAAATCAAGAATGCAGAGGTCTCAGGTCGAAAGAAAAGGAAACGAGAAGTTAAGGAATGGTTGGAGGAGGTCAAATCCATTGAAATAGAAGTTGATGAGTTGGGGAATCAGGCGAAATCGGAAGGATTTATTATGATATTGGTGGAAGGAGGAAAAGCAGCACAGCTAAATGAACAAGTTGAGAAGCTTCTTCAGCAAAGTCTCAACTTTGGGGAGTCTGTACTCGATGTCTGTGGAACAAGTAGAGAGACACTTTTGACAAATGGGATGGTTGGTGAAGCTCTTCATAATGATTTGGAAAGAATTTTGAAGCTTTTGGAGGATAGAAAAGTATCGAGCATTGGTGTTTATGGTATGGGTGGTGTGGGAAAAACAACACTGGCGAAGCACATTTACAACCGACTCGTGCAGAAATCTCGAGGACGTGTGTTTTGGATTACAGTCTCTCAGGAGTTTACTATAGCGAGTTTACAGGACAAAATTGCTCGCTTTTTAGGTGTAAACCTTTCCGATGAGGACGACGAAGATATAAAAGCAGCAACACTCCACAAATTTTTATCTCGGATGAAGAATTCAGTGTTGATATTAGATGACGTGTGGGAAAAGATTGATATGTTAAAGGTGGGATGTACCTTTTCATTAGAGTGTTGCAGGCTGATTATAACAACACGGTCCTTAGAAGTGTGTCGCCAAATTCATTGCCAAGAAGTGATTCAAGTGGTAAAATTGCGCGAGGACGAGACATGGAAGTTGTTCAATGAAACTTTGGGAAATGCGATAGAAGTTGGTTCGGAAGTAGAAGAAATAGCCAAATCTATGGCAAAACTGTGCGACGGTTTGCCCCTAGGCATTATTACGGTAGCTGGAAGCATGAGAGGCGAGACAATCATTCATATGTGGAAAAATGCTTTAGCAGAATTGAAAGGCTGTTTTGCCGGAGGGCACGATGACATTGGAGAAGTTGATGAGGTGTTTAAAGTATTGAAATATAGCTTCGATCGCTTGAATAGGATTCGGCACAATCACAACTATAAATTAAATACTATACAACTTTGTTTTATGTATTACTCGATGTATCCTGAAGACTATGAAGTACAAACACTGCGTTTGGTTAGAGACTTCATTTCAGAGGGGTTGTTTGATCAAAGAAAGAGTAGGAGAGCACAAATGCATCAAGGCTATTCCATATTGGATAAATTAACAAATGTGTGCTTATTGGAAAAATTTGTTGATTCCGGTGGTCGTGAAAGGGTGAAGTTGCATGATCTCGTTAGAGGTATGGCACTGAAGGTTGGTAAGGGGAAATATATGGTAAGAGCAGGCGACTACTCTTTCAAGGAAATCACTGACATAGAAGAGTGGACAGAGGATCTAGAGAAAGTGTCCTTAATGATGAATGACATAAGGAGAATTGAAGTCATTCCCAATTGTCCTAATCTCTCAACATTGCTTTTAAGGGAGAATATTTCATTGGTAGTTATCCCCGATTCATTCTTTTCTAAGATGCAGGGCTATGCACTCTTGATTTGCGTAGAACTGCCATAACAACGCTGCCGAACTCCGCATCCGACTTGAAAAGCCTCACGAACCTGCTCCTTGAGGATTGTGATAAGCTTGTAACAGTGCCTTACTTGGGGAATCTGAAAGCACTGAGGGAGTTGAACCTCTCTTATACGGCCATCAGGAAAGTTCCTCGAGGACTCGAGGAATTGCTCAATCTCAAATTCCTCTCCATCAATGCACGTGCACTCAAGATGCTTCCAAGAGAATTGTTATTCAAACTTAGGCATCTTCAGCACCTGGATTTTCCATTTTATATACAAGTACGAATGGAAGAAATTGCGAATATGAAACAACTAGAACAGTTTAGCGGAGGAGTGAAAAATGTGAGTGATTTTAATTCTCTTATAACAAGCCGGGTGCATGATATTTACTACAGAGTAGGAGTTGGAGTTGGGGTAGGATCGGACGGTACTGATTACTACAGAACAAGAGGAGGGAATTTTGAGCTTTATTATAACGAGTTGAGCTTGTGTGAATGCGACCTAACAGATGAGAAGGTATTAGGACAAGGCGTCGTGTTTTTGACAATATGGAAATGCGAGGGTTTGAGCAAGTGTTTTGTGGATGATTTGTCACGACGATTAGGTGATCCTGCATCAGTCAAGGAATTGAGAATCTCAAGATGTGGAGGAATAGAATGCATTTTGAGGTGTGAGCAAGGTTTAAAGAGTATTGAAGTTATTGAGCTGGTGGAGTTGGTGGATTTGAAGGCGGTGGTACTGATCCAGAAAAAGGAAATAGGACCAGCTGCACCAACACACCATGTGTTTATCTCTCTTAGACAGCTAATTGTTGGCAAGTGTAACAAGATGAGGAAGCTGGGGTTACAAGTATTGGGAGTTCCCAACCTTGAAGAAATTAGGATTGAGGAGTGTGGAGAAATAGAAGAGATATTCGAAGACGAGGAAGAGGTCCCGTCACCCTCACCAAACTAAAAGTGTTGGCGTTGTCTGGGCTGCCAAGACTGAGGAAGGTGAGGTTACCGGTGTCGGGAGTTGTCAACCTCGAACGCGTTGACATATGGGAGTGTGGAGAGCTAGAAGAGATATTCGAAGACGAAGGAAGAGGTTTCGTCACACTCCCCTGTTTGAAAGAGTTGACTTTATTCGAACTGCCAAGACTTGAGAGCGTATGCGAGGCAACGATGATATGCAACTCTATCAACACGATCTACGTAAAGAGATGCCCGAGATTGGTCAAGAAACTACCTCTGCATATGGATGATCCACCACCACCTTCTCTAAGAGAGATAAGGGTAGAGAGAGAATGGTGGGAAGCATTGGAGCGGGACAATCCCAGCATCACTCAACTCCTTCAACCTTTCCTTCAATATTTCTGAAGTTTGTTTGGTTGTTTTCTAGTATAGCAAAATACTCTGTCAGATGTGTGAAGAAATGGATATATCAACTGTATTGGTTAATGCGTTAATTCTTTCATTCTTCTAATACAGTACTTGATTGGTAGCCTTTTCTGCATCAACAATAACTCAATTACTTATGTGTTGCTATTGATTGCAATGCGTAGATTGAGCATGCATAGTAAGGTGAGCTTATAAATTGGGTTGAATTGAATTCATTCATTTGTTCTTATGCTGTATCATTTCATGATCACTTCTTCTAAAATACAACATATGTTTTTACAGAAAAGAGTTACCTACTGTGATGTCTTCATTCTTCTTAATTTGTTGCACAAAGTATTTTGCATGGATTGAGATTAATTATACTGAGGCGTTCATTCATTAGATTTACAAATATGCATAAATTTCAGATTTTGTTTTTATTTTTACTTCGATTAGTCAATTTTTATTGTGTGAAACATTGTCATTTTTTGCTATTCCTAACTTTCTACTTTCTGGGCTCGTTCAAACTCGTCAAATGTGCCCAAAAAAAAAAAAGATTAATTGTACAATTTGTTCTCATAATTACGTAGCTAAAATGAAACGAATCTCTATCAATCAATGATTTGAATAAGGCAGCTCAAACAAGCTAATAAGACAGACAAGAATCTGTGGTAGATCAAGTAACTGAAGTGATGGGTGATTTGCAATTAGGTGAAGGAATGAATTAATGAAGCAAGACAAAATCAAGAACTGTGGCAGTGGAGTGAAGTAGATGTTTCCGGAGAGTAAGGGGCGTGCAGGTGACCACGCCAGCCAGTTACGCGGTGGACGACGGCACTGACCTTGAAGAAGTAGACGGTGGTGGTGTTGCCTTCCTCAGGGGTCCAAATTAAGATTCCAAAACGCAAAGCAGAAGTTGTTGTTGCCCAAATGAAACAAGGCATCAAACTCATAGTTGTTGGACATGTCCACTTTAACACACAATCCATCAATCAATACCGTCGTCATCCACCTAACCTCCAAAGCTTTCCCCTTCCCCGTGTCGGAAACATCAAAGGCGTCTGGAGCCTGGGAAGGCTGTCTTCCTCTAATTTAAAGTCTTGTTTCAGATCCACCTTGTGAAATACAGACCACAAGTAGCATCTTTGAAGACAGTGCGTATATTTATCATATCCTTTGTCCTTTACCCACTCTCCGCGAATCAGAATTCTTGTCTCTTCCTCCTCCTCCTCCACCACCGCTACCGCCTGCTTCCATCTTTCTCTTCTTCTTTTCTATTTCCTGCCTTCAATTCGCAGCTAGGGTTTCGTAACAGTGATATTATATATAGGGAGTGGTTCACTTGACATCAAGATTTCATCTAAATCAACGCCTCATATCTTTCATTAGTCATGGACATTTGAATAGCAATAATACCTACGAGTATTAGATTTAGGAAAAACTGAAAACTAAATCACATGCTTTGTCTTGCACTACTAGAAAGGCGAGACATATACCATTATTTCGTTGGCATAATTACAAATCTAATTAATAATAATTGAAATTATTTAATTTGTGCAGTGGTTTTACTTAAAATGAGACTAACTATAAAACCAAATGTAAAACTAGATCTAACCAACACATAAAAATTGGTGAATCAGTTCGGTGTTAGCAAACGTACCTTGGGGGAATTTCTCCTGAGAAAATACTCCACTATTAAGAGATTCAGATAGACAAGTATAGCTCACTCTGATCGCAATTAACTTCAACAATGGACATGAAGATACCACCTCTCAACGTAGGCAAATCAATGATTAGCAAACCTTTTCTCACTTGAGCTATAACTTGCTCGTTTAGATTAAACTCACAATCCAAATAACTAATGCTCACACAACTCTCGTGTATGCTTTATAAACAATAAATCACTCGACAATCTGAACAACATGTTCAACGAGTATATATAGACTTTGTAAATTGAGTCATATTCTAACATGGAAATGGGTAGGCATTTCCTTGTTGAATAAGGATTCCTTCTTCGATTCCTTGCAGCGCACGGATACTTCCATAAGATATATCAGATATTTTTTTCCTATATCCTCAAGGATATTTGAATGAAGGATATTTATATAAATTATTTATATGAATAGGAATGAAGTGTAACGTGTGTTGCACGTTTTACAACTATTTTAGATTGAGTAAATTTATATTTCTAATTGATCTGAATTGATAGGTATAATGTGCAAAAAATTTATGTTGTAATTTTAAGACTAATTTATGTTTTAAGAATGTGAAAAATAAATCTACAATAGACTTATTATTACTTTGATTCATGTATATGTGAAAATTACTTTATCCATTCTTCAAAAATTTAAAACCTATGCCAACAATAATCAATCGAGAAAGAAATGTTTAAGCATACAACTCTTCAAATGGAGCACTCAAGTTATGGAAGAGATGCACAAAATATTTAATACTCCGTATAATATTTGTTTTCTCATTCTTTATACTCCCTCCATTTCGCTTAACTTGGCTCAAAACTTTTTGGCTTGTGCTGACACGGTTTTCCACGCTTCTTGATGATGGGTTTTTAAAATGGATTTTTGAAGAATTATTTTTTTTACGGGATACTACGACTGCGTGGAAAAGCGTGCCAGAAAAGCCACTATTCAAATGAGTCAAGTTAAGCGAAATGGAGGGAGTATAAAATATGACAATGCTAATATTATGTTAGTTTTAGCGTGCAACCATCTTTCCTTAATTTAAGCCAACTAACTCTCTCTTAAGTTACATCAATCAAAATTCTAATCTTAACAAAATACCTAGGTACGATCTAATTCCAAAGAATATAAAAAATAAAAATACTAATATCTAGCAATTTTCTTGTAAGATGCAATCAAAATATTTTTAAATAAAATATATCATCTTGTTTTTTCTTTGGAGGTAAAGACTTTGATAATTAGTATTTCGCCATAGTTTCAGTGCGTTAGATTAAATAATTTGAATTATATCTCTACTCTTTAATTAAATTTTCAGTTGTTAAATCATTATATGATACTCGCTAATTAGTATAGAATAGACTTGTAGATTTCTGGAATTTGTTGCAACAGTAGCTTTGTTAGATTTGGGTACTTCTTGTACCATTTTCTTGGTTGTAAAGAAAGTTTTTTCGGATAAAAAAAATAGTATGGGTTAGAATTCCACTATTGTAAAACTACTTGATATATTATTATAATAACACATTCCTCTCCCTTCGTCCCTTAAAAGTATTCCATTTTTTCCTTTTTTCATATGTCCCCAAAGGAATTATCTTTTCTTCTTTAAACACTATATTCCAATATAAATAATTTTATCTTTACTCTCTATCATTTCAAGTTATTTACCATAGTATAGTACGACACAACTAAATATTTTTTAAAACTCGTGCCAAGAAAAAGGAGAAATACTCTTATAGATAAATATTTTCTTTACTCTCTATATTCCTAATTGATAATATTTAAAATTATCATGGTAATTTTAAATCTTAGATTATAAAACTTGTTATACATATTCATAAATTAAAATTCAAGTTCATTAAATATTTAACTCAACTATTGACCAAATTAACAATATTAATTATTAAAAATTAATCTATTATCTCAATATCTTCTCGGTTTAATTATTAAAGACATATTAATAAACCAAGAATTTAACACAAGCATTGATTTAATGAAGATAATAAAAAAAAATCCTTTCATATTAATATACAACTATACATAAAGCTTTCAATTCAAATTATACGAATTATAAAATATATTAAATTAATTGTGTAAAAGATGCATGGATGTATAGAGATGCAACACGATTCCGAAACAAAGAATCACATCCACATAAATTTACATGAATGACCGAAATTAGGAATTAGGAATTAGGAATAGAGTGATGGAATGAGAGCATATTAAATATCAATTCATAGTAATTTTTTATCTTGTAGATCAAATAATTGTCTTTTGTGATCAAATTTCCCTTAACATAAAGTATAAAAATTTTCATAATTGGAACTACTTTAAATTGATTTGAAGATTTTGTAAATATACCAGCCAAATATAACCACCTACTACACGATACTATTACATATATATAATATCTTACTTCTATTACATTATTACCTTTAATTTATATTAATAATAAGGACAATATAGGCAATTTATATTTTGTAAAACAAGACTCTTTTATATATTGATTGATGATATAGATATATCTGATATTTTTTTCTACATCCTCAAGGATATGATCTCGATCTTAAAATCTCTATAGCGTCAGCAAAACAGGCGGCTATGAAGAAATGACAAGAAGTGACCAACAAACTCGACGCTATACTTGCCAAGCTCAACATCTCTGGAACTTTTTCTAGTCAAGATGTGGATCAGGAGCACGCCTTAACAACGCAGCTGAAGATGGAAATGCTCAGCTTTGATGGTTCCGATGCACGCGCGTGGTTGTAACGAGTGAAGAAATATTTTTTAGCACATAGGACAAGTGGGACGAAAAGGGTAGAGCTCGCAGTTATCTTGTTGGCGGGCTCGGCGATGGCATGGTGTCAATTATTGATTCGGTGAATACCAAATTCGGATTGGGCTACTTTTCAGCAAGAACTCGGGATTGTTTATAGCGATAATCATTAAGTATGCAAAACAACGTGTGTCATAAGTCCTATGAAGCACGGTGACGTCTGGGAGGCTAGCGTATCCGTCTTAATACGTATTAAATACGAATAAGAAAAAATATGCCAAAAATACGTATTAAAAATGTATTTTTAATTAGTTATTTATTTATTTAATTAAAAAACGTATTTAATACTTTTAGAAAACGTATTCCTATGTTGGGTAAAAACTCTGCATCTCGTTGATTACTATCGACCCTTCACCCTACACTCTTCCAACCTTGCGCAAGTGGCTGCTCTATTTGAAAGATGAGCTTTCTGAAAGGAGGCGCCTCTATTCTAAGTACTTAGGTTTTGGGCTTGGGCCTTAAAAATGTACTAGGGTTTCAACTATAGGAATATATGGAATATTGGAAATTATAGAATATATATTATTGGAAATTACTAGTATATTATTATTATTATTATTATTATTAAATATAAATGTATTTTTGACGTATTTGTATCTAGATTTTTGAAAATTAATATGTTTCGTATTGTATCGTATTCGTATTTGTATTTCGTTCCTGTCCCCGTGCTTCTTAGGTCATAACAATAACAAAAGTAAAAGATATCACACGTGTAATTAATAAAAATAAAATAAAATAAATAAAAACTTTCGTGCTCAGCTTTATGTTGTAAAATGAATTTTTCAAAATTTTGTAAATTTTTTTAATGTTTATTTATTTATTTGTTTATTTTGATTCAAACACCCCAACAGGGTGAGGGGTTAGGCAGACCCCCAACCTGTATATAACTCGAACAAAATTATCATACAATGTATGTTGGAGATAACACTAAAAATGAGTATTATCCTCACCATAAACCGAAAAAATATAACCAGTCGGAATTGGATCAACAACCGATCCAATTCTCGACACATATCAGGAAAGACAAAGAAAGAACAAGTACAATGATCATGGTCCAAAACTGACCATATTAGAAAATTAATAAGAGGGCCTATCGAAATGATGGGAGACCAAAAGTAACTGATCATACTACTAACTATATCGGAATCTGAAGTTCGAATATCCCAATTGATCCATCCGAACAAGCGTCAAAATTACTAATTTTTTATTTTGTTTGATCATGATTGTAATTCTTTAACTCGGATAGTTGGATCCAAATATAACTTATATACATTAAAAAAATTATTTATACCAATAAAACTTCATAAATTATAATTATAATTATAATTATTTAAAAATAATGCAAAGCTCAGGATATAGTGTGCCCGGGTGCATAACTAGTAGTTTAAGAAATGAAAACTTCTCATCCCACGAAACAGCAGGATTTGCATTAAGACTTGGCAATATATAGGAGAAAAAACCAAACCAAACAAATTCATAATTACCTTTACCTAGCTAAAATGAATATCTATCAGTGATTTGAATAAGGCAGCTCAAACAAGAATCTGTGGTAGATCAAGTAAGTGAAGTACGTCATCGGTGATTTGTAATTACCTGAATGAATCAATGAAGCTAGACAAAGTCAAGAGCTTTGATAGTGGAGTGAAGTAGATGTTCCTGGAGAGTAAGGGGCGTGCATACGATCAGTCCAGTTCCGCAGTGGACGACGGCACTGAACTTGACGAAGTGGACGAGAGTAGTGTCGCTTTCCCAAGGTCTCCAAGTTGCAAAGCAGAAGTTGTTGTTCCCCAAATGTAACAAGGCTTCAAACTCATAGCAGCACAAGTCTATTTCAACGGGCAATCCATCATCATCAATCAATCCACCAACCACCATTGTGCTCCACCTAACCTCCAAAGGTTTCCCCTTCCCCTCGTCGGAAACATCAAAGGCGTGGATCAAGTGCTGGGTAGGCAAGTGAACGTATACGACGTCGTCTACCAGAACAACTGCGTCCGACCAAATAAACAAACCGTCCCTGATAAGCTTCATGGTGCCGTCTTGAGGGTAGTAGGCGTAGAGGAGGCCGCCCTCGGTGCACACCAGAATCCGCTTGTTGGCAGGATCGGCGACGAGTGGGCCCGCCTCACGAAAATCATCTCTACCATCTAATTCAGGAGGAGACCAGATAAACTTCCAGAACCCACCCTTCTTCTTCTTCTTCTTCTTCTTCTTCTTCTTCTTAGCCATGGCCAAGGCAAAGACCTTAGAGCAGCGGTAGGCGTAGTGATAGATCTTTCCGTCGAGTGAAACGCAATTATGATTGAGTCGAAAATCTTTAGGAATCGGGAGAGGGAGAGGCTCCCATGTTTTCTCCTTGTTGTTATTGGTAACATCGAGAACGAAGGCACGTTGTTGTAATTCCAAATCTTGAGTCTCGCCCCCGATTACGTAGAGCTTATTAGAAGGAGGGGCAAGCACCATTTCACCCAATCCGTGCCAAGTCTGGAGCCTGGGAAGGCAGTCTTCCTCTAATTTGTGGTTTTTCAGATCTACCTTGTGGAATACAGACCAGTAATAACATCTTCGCGTACATTCATCGTATCCTTTATCCTTTGCCCAAACTCCGCGAATCAGGATCGTCTCTCCTCCTCCTCCTCCTCCACCGCTCCCGCCTGCTTCCATATATCTTTCTCTTCTTCTTTTCCGCGTTCGCAGCTAGGGTTTCGTAACGGTTTCTTGACCTCAAGATTTCATCTAAATCAACGCCTCATCTCTCTCATTAGTCACGGACATTCGAATAGTAATAAAACCTACGAGTATTAGATTTAGGGAAGGGGCACACTTATATTATGTGACCGTTCAAAAGATTGACACTTTTATTTGTGTAGATTAGCAATTTTCAGCATAAAGGTTGATACTTTTAAAAATTGGCACTTTTATTCGTTAAATAATTATATTAAAGATTAACACTTTTATTCATATAAATTAACACTTTAAAGCATAAAGATTGACACTTTGACTCGGCCACACTGTGTGGCCGGCCTCACCAAGTTTTTGCCTTTAGTGAATACTGAAAAAAATTAAATCACATACTTTGTCTTTCAATACAAGAAAGGCGAGTCATATACCATTATTGACGTGGCATAATTACAAATCTAATTAATAATGATTGAAATTATTTAACTTGTAAAACCACTTAAATTGATACTAACTACTATCTCCGTTTCGTTGAATTCGTCTTGTTTCTTTTCGGCGCGAAGTTTAAGGAGGGAGTGTTTAAGGTGTATAGTATAGTTGTTAAATAAAATTAATAAATGTTTATGAATTAATTTAATATTTAATTTATTTGTTAATTAAATAAAGTTAAAATTTATAAATAATTTTTTTCTTATTAATTAATTATCTATTGTAATTACTGAAAATGTTTAATTTTTTTTTAATTACAAAATTCCAAAAAAGAAGAATTAAACACAAAAATATAGAAGAATCTCAATAATTGGCCAGCATAATCAAACACCCAACAATTGAAAAGAAATTTCCATTACCAAAGCAGCTAATCAGCAACTAAACAATATGGATTCAACATTTTTCATCTCTACAGAAGACTAATCACCACCAAATACAACTGATTCCAGATAACAAGCCATAACCAGATTCACACCAACAATGCCCAGTAATCAGTAATCGTTAAACAAAAGATTTAGAACTGTAATTCCTGGCCCAACAATCAAACACCCAATTAAAAAATAAATTAAAAAAAATTAATTTCACACCAGATGAGGAAGGCACCTCGAATCCCTCTGCCTTCATCTGGATCTTGGTCTCCCTCTCCGCCTCAGCCAACTCTTCCGTTGAAGGTTTGAAGGGAAAGGACAAGGGCGAATAGGAGACGGGGCTCTCGGCGGAATGAACCACTCTGGTGACACCATGGCTATACTCTGGAGAACGGATGGCAAAATCAAATCAGGGACGACGGGGCTGCCTCCATAGACATTCAGGCATGGCCGGCATCGCCGGAGGGGCTCGGCAAAGAAGGAGACAAATCTGTCATCGCGGTGGGAGGCGGACAGAAACCCATCGATCGGGACTACTCTCCGGCGAAGAGTTTTTGTCCATGGGGAGTGAGATAAAGCCGACGAAGGGGACAGAGAGAGAGAGAGAGAGAGAGATTGAGGGAGCTCAAGAAATGTTGAATGGAAATTAGGGATCTTCAGTAAGGTAGAGTCGAGACAGAGAAACCCAATAAAATGATTTTAGGATTAAGAAAAATTAGGTCCAATTATTTAGTGATAATCAACCCCTTATTTTTCTCTAATTATTTCCTTATATGGAAACAAGACGAATTGGATGAGACAGCCCAAAAAGGAAAACAAGATGAATTTAACGAGACGGATGGAGTATAATACTTGATACAAAACTAGATCTAATCACCATAGAGAAATTGGTGACCCAGTTCGGGTTAACACGCGTACAGTTTGGGTAAACATAGAGTTTTTTCCGAGAAAACACTCCACTATTGAGAGATTCAGATATACAAGTATATCTCACTCAGATCACTATTGACTTTTTACTCATCTAATCTCTTCAACAATGGATATGAAGATATATCTTCATATCCACCTCTCAACCTAGGCCTACCCAAGTTTGCAAATCAATGATTAGCAAACTTTTTTTTGCTCGAGCTTATAACTTGCTCAATTACAATAAACACACAATTCCAATAACTAAAGCTCACACAATTCTCGTGTATGCATCAAACAATGAATCACTCGACAATCTGAATAACACGTTCAGCGAGTATATATAGACTTTGTAAGTTGAGTCCTATTCGAACATGGAAATGGGGAGGCCTTTCCTTCTTGAATGAGGATTCCTTCTTCGATTCCTTGCAGCGCATGGATATCCGATCTTTTTTCCTATATCCTCAAGGATATGATCTTGATCCTCAAATCTCGATAGGAATCTTCGAATGAAATCTTTCCAGATGTCCGAATCCATCTTAGCCTCCAGTTGGACTTTGAGCATGTTTCTCTTTAAGTGAAACAACATTTGAAACAATCAAACTTGCATAGCGGATAAAGTCGTGTTTCACTTTTTCTTCATAAATTTGTCAATTTCTAAGATAGTGTATTCCATACACTCACAATAATTTCCATACACTCACAATAATAACTTTTAAACCCAAATTTCAAGTAAATAAAGACTGCAACTTCATTTTCATTCTCCGGCTTCAAGTTTGGAAGGTGCAAAGGTATAAGAATGAATTTCAGTGCGAGGCCACGAAGAATACTTTTATATTGAAACAAAGTGGTAATGCAACATTGCCGCACACGTGGAGGTGACCAAATGCGGGGTTCAGGTACAGAACCGTACTCGTACCCGGTGGGTATGGTTCCAGCAAATCGGACCCATACCCTACCTGCGGCGTAGGAGGGTACGATTTCGAGTATGACATGTGCGGGTACGGGTACGAGTGCAACCCGGCGGTTCTAGCGGGTTTTTATTATTTTTAATGTTAAAAATATATTTTAAATTCACTTAGTTGTAACTCGAATTATTTGCAAAAAATATTATTTATTATAAAGATTTCAAAATTTTAATATAAACTAGACCTCTAATACTAAATCATTGGAGATCAAGTTTTTAAAACTTAATTTTCAAGGGACAAACACCGTTAAACATATTTGGTGAAAATTTAATGAAAAAAATACTAAAGTAGGAAAAAGAGTCATATATAATTAAAACTAAGAAATAAAAAAACTATTTGAGACAAAATATATATCAAAATTGCGGGTCGGCGGGTCGTGGAACCGGCAGGTTGAGGTTCCAACTTTCAGTACCCATACCCGAACCGCCGCCATCGGCTGGTACGGTTTTGAACCCTAACCGGCGAGTAAGGGTGCGAGTACAAACCCTCCGAGTATGTGTACGAATGCGTCTACGGGTTGGTGAGTACGATTATTTTGGCCACCTCTATGCACACGTGGAGAACAAGTAGACCCTTCTTTCCATTCTATTTTATTTTATTTTAACCCTTTCATTGTTGTATATTCCTAAAAGCCTGACAACGAAACCTTTAAGAAATTTTAAACTACAATATGGCAGAGGGTTTAGTGAAATTTTAAATCATAGTAATACTTAAATTTTAGATGAAGCAGTTTATGTTAATAAATATGTTCAAAAATTGTCTTAATTAAAAATTTATTGTTTTTTTAACATAGCCATAAGCAGTAATATTTGAATATAATGGTTACTGTACATAGTATTTACGAGAATTAACATGTTTTTTAATGTTTACCTTTATTGGGTATGTGTGCAAGGATACATTTTTTGTTTACTTTCATCATGGGGGGAAATTTCTCTCATTAGAAGATAATGAGGAATACTTTTGGGGTCAAATAACTAGCACTAATGTGTTAGATGTTTATAGGTTTGGTTTATTGAGCTAGAAAAATAAGTTGAAAAATAAGTTTGATTGAGCAAACTGAACAGACGATATCATTTGTAATCAACGGCTGAGATCTAATTTTAGTTTTCTTTTCTTTCAAGCCAAGTGTACAGTATACCTCCTCCTTTTCCTAGTTTTCTTAGCTAGTGATCTTAGCTCACATATATAAGTAGCAGAAGTACTGTTATTGTATTGAGGTTGAGTTGATTGAATACAAAAATATGAAACTTTCCACTATCTTACATTCCTAAATTCTACAGTAATTAGCTTCTAATCATTCAAGACTTAAAACACCCTTCTTCAGATGCCACTCCCCTCTGCTCAACCTCTCCTGCATCAACAACTCAACTATACTATTACTTATGTCGCAAGATTGTCATATTTGTTATTCCTAACTTCATATTTTCTTGGCCTCCTTCAAACTCGAATCGAAGAAATAACAAATAACACTGTCAAACGTGCGAGAGAAATGGATAAACTGTACATGTTCTGATAAACTTTGTGATTTGTTTGAATTACTAGTTCACCAACTTTATTCTGATGTACTACCACCATAAAATATTAATCTTTACACTTCCATAGTACAGGTCGAAATAGCAGCCAAAAAAACATAGGAAATCATGTTAAGACGGGAGGCTATAATGCATATTTCTGCAATTCAATATGAGTCCATCACTAAACAAACTAATTATACAACCATAAAACAACATCACATCATTTCTAGCTCATATTACAACCATACTAGTACTAAAATAGATAGTAGACTCATCTCGACTGTTTGGCCCCAAGGGGGAACGAAACCCGCTGAGCTCCTTGAGACAAATTTCTCCGATCTTGAGACATACTATTCGGATTAGGGTTAGGATTTACATCAGCCACCTCCTCATCCTCCTCCATTTCTTCAGTGTCGTGCCTCTTCGGAATAGCAAGCTGATAATTGGGGTTGATCAACGTATCCTGTTCCAGAGGCAGAGGAATCCCCAGCCCACCTATTGATTTTGGCAAGGGGACCTTATTCCTTGTTCTAGCCAACTCCAGTAGCACCTGTCCAAGGATTGATTAGGTGTGTATCATTCATAATATACTATATATATACATCCTCATTCGTATCATTATCATATAATCAATACGTTCATAATACAAAAACAAGTATTGATACCGCAAGATTGAGCTAAACAAATGATCATGTCTATAACAATGGCGCTACTAAGTAATGCAGCATCAACAAGCATAGCATCCTGAGGAAACTAAGATAAGAATATCATTCCAAAGATATATAGCACAATCATGATTTGTTCCGAACTATCTACATGTTAAGATAGTGTGGAGCTCATTAAGATTCATATAACACCATCACAATCGTATATCGTATACTTTTTTTTTTTTTGGTCGTATACTAATTTGAATTGTACTATCATATTAGCAGCAAGTTTATGATACGAATCGAACTATTGATACAGAGCTAAAGAAACAATCAAGTTCATAGCATGATATATATATATATAAGAAAACAAAGACTAAATATGTGTACATATCAGTTCACAAACACTCCAAAGACAGCATTCATCGCATCGACAAACATGGAGATAAAATTACCTCCCGAGGCGGAGGCTGCGAGAAACTAAAGTTGACTTTGGACTGAATTGCAAGCTTCACATCCTCAGAGTCAATGATAGATTTCCCAGCATGCTCAGCATACACCTGAGAATCAGTGAGCACATCAACTACGTATCGATACCAGAGCTCCAAGAACTGATTTACAACTCGAGGCTCGTAATCTTCAACACCCATTGATTTCAACAATTCCTTCACGATCTTTGCATCCTTAGGCATAACATCTTCTCCTCCCTCCGCCATTCTCTCAGCACTAAAAGCCCTGCAACAATTCCCGATATTTAACAACCTATCAAAAAGAACTCGTGTCGAGATTAAAGAAGTACCATCTAAATGAATGAATAACAGTGATTCCGAAAAATTCCCAACTACACATTCAAAATTAACTAAGCCAAACACTCGAACGCAACCTACACCTGAAATTGAAGCTAAACTTTACAAGGGAATTCGCACATCAACTAATTCAAGCAAACCCAGCTACGTACAGAAAATAAAAATCATTTACTTCGGCTGCACACAAACTTCTACTCAAAAACTCTGCTGAATTAACTTCGGATCACTACCTCAATCAATCACAGCAAAAATAAAATACTTTAGTAGCGCACACATGTACATGTACATATAGAGTGAAAGAGAGAGATATACCTCAGCTGCAAAAGATTATAAGAATAGTGAGAGGAATCGAGGATTGAAGTTGAGGAGACTTTGGATGCAGAACTACAAGTTGGGAATTTCTTCTGTATTGGGAATTTGGGGGTGAATTTGGGCAATTTAGGGCTCAGTAAGGAGCTGTTTGGTTGTAAATTGTAGTCTGGTCTCAATTCCATTCACATAAACTAATGGGCTTAAAGTTTTCAGTCGGGTCCATTTCCAGTAAATGGGCGTAGTAGGCTCCTTTCAATATAGAACGGGACCATTAATTCGTTAATGGGCTTAGAAGGTGACTCTCTCTCTCTCTTATTTTTTTCTAAAAAAATTGTTTTTAATAATGACTTTAAATAGAAATGCTCCCCTACCCACGGTGGGTACATTTAATATGCCCACCGGTGATGTGACAGTGTCACGTCTGCAATTTTTCCTTTTTGAGTTTAGTTTTTTATATTAGGGTTTAGTTTTTTATAGTAGTGTTTAATTATTTTTAGTAAGATTTTTATTAATTTTCTTATATATGTCAATGTCACGTCATCCGTTAGACATATTAAACATGCCCACAGTGGGCATTAGAGCATTACTCTGACTTTAAAATATGTTTTATTTACTAGTATCTAGTTAATACTTCCTCCGTTTCGTTCTATATATATTCAGTCCATGTTTGGTTCAAGTTTTTTTTAGGTATGAAAATGAATCAAGTAATTGATTCCATTTACTTTGTTTAGTTTGAGTAATAGGTTATCTATTTCTCTTACTTAGGGGTAACTCAATTCATTACATTGTTACCCCTCGAGAAGGAGGGGAAACAAGGAGAAAGGAAACCCCCTCACAAGTGACTCCATTTCTACTATTAAATCAAACACTTAATAAAAGTAACCATTATTATTATCATTTTCTTACTTAACTTGATTCCATTCCATTTTCGTTACCCTACTTGAACTAAACAAGCACTCAATATATAAGGTATAAAATATACATATAGGCCAAATGATGAAAAAAAACAGAGAGAGTATGATATAATTACCAATCAAAGTCGTATCAATTGATTCTTCTGTTTAACAAAATATATTGATATCTAAACCTATTTATAAATAAATTGCATTTCATTAAGAGCATTGCATGTTATTGGTCATTATTAGTTAGCAAAATAATCTCTCTCTCTCTCAAACAATTATTACTATACATGACATTATATATCTCAACATGCTCTCGTTTATAACAAAAACAAGCTCACAAGTCACAGCTATCTTCAAGATCGAAGACAAAAGTGGCATAAATTAATATTTCCAAAAAAGAAAAAGAATCAAAGCAGAAAAGCAAAATACCATAGTAAACATTGCAGAATGAAAATGTTACAAACAATGAATAATAAAGGTTATTAAACTGTGGTCTGTGGTTGAAGAAAGTAGGTAAATGTAGGTATTTTATTCATTTCTATCTTAATTTCAAGATGAATAAGTCCAGATCGATGAAGTAGTAATGGATCAACAAGCTTGAGCTTTAGTTTCGGAGTGATCGCTGTCGAGATTCGATGTGTCTGAACTCCAAAGGCTCTTGCTCTGAGAACTTGTTTCTCCAGAATTCTGCATACATATATGTATATCTTTGAATTAATATAAAAATGAATTGATTAAGATTAATACAAAAGTAGATATAAATATTTCACAATTGAATAAGATGCTTGTTAATGATATTCAACATGCAGCTATAAAGATGATCAAACAATCCAATGAAAACTGCATAATATATATTCTAATAAAAAAATTCAGCATGAAAATATGCATATATATACCTGCTCATTGTTGTAAGCCCGACCCGGATTGCTGGTCCCGGGTCCTTGCTGCCCACCTGAAACATCACGGGTCAAGCACTCCATATTCAGAAAGTTAAAGTAGTCTTCGGATGCGTGCCTCGGATTTAATGAAGGGTTCGTTCCGTAATGGTGAGGAGTATTATCAGTACTCATCATCGGTCCGTTCCCTATTTTTACCCCGCTGTTTGGTGTTTGGGTCTGAGAAAGGGTTCCGGAGCTTTGACCCGAGAAGGGTCCGTTCACTATGGGTTTGGACCCGAATCTTCTAGGCTTGGGTTGGGAACCGCTGCCACCCGGAGCTGTTGCCTGTTGAGTAGCTTGATGGCTCGACTTTCGCTCTTCTGGAGCTCGCCAGTTGTCATTGCGACATTTCTAAAAGAGAAGGTAATCGTGGGAAATCAAGAAACGTTTGACTAAATTATTAGAATCGACGGAGGAAAAATGGGAAGACAAACCTGAAGATGGCTTGCCGCTTGCATTCTTGTTAGACCAGGCTCATTCATCATTTCTAGAATTTCTTTTGGAAAACATCCTAAAAAGTAACTCAATTAGTTCTACAAAACATGACCAACGATAAAGGGAGGCAAAACACCCTATGCAAACTTAGGTATATAGATCATAGGTATACATAAGTGATTGCTAAAATATATATTTATGGCTATTAGCATAAATTTTGGGATCCAAACACCCTATATAGAATTGATTTAACTCATACATTTTTCAAGTCAGTATAAGCATAACGTTTTTGAATAAATAATCTCAAGAGAAATGAACATCACGTACTTCCTTCACCAAGTTGTTCGACTGCATTCATGAACTTGGCGTGCAATTCTTGAGTCCACTCGGTACACATCTTTCTCCTCACGTTCCCCTTCTGGCTCTGACTCTCAGAATCATATTCCCCATCATAATCCTCATTTCTACCTCTACTTTTACTCTTGTACTTGCCCTTGTTCTTCATCATCATGTTAGGGTTTGGATTAGGGTTCGGGTTAGGGCTAGGAATAGGATTAGGGTTAGGGTTAGGGTTTTCGGTACTTTGATGGACCACTTCCCTGCTAAACTCAACGCCTCGTCCAAGGTTGTTGTTCGAAGCAATGAACATCTCCCTTTCCCTCATCATCCTTGTCTTCTCCCTCACCACATGTTGCCACAAACACCTTACAAACTCCATTGATAGAGGCTTCTTGATGTAAAGGAAGGCCCCGTGTTCGAGAGCCCTCATGGCCATGAACGGTTCATCATCATCGGACATCACTAAATATATCATTAATAAAGTAAATGTGTATAATTGGTAAAATTATAAATGAGTGCAAGTATATAAGTTTTGAAGTATTTAATTGAAAATTAATTAAGAAATTATTATTTGAGCTTACAAACTACTGGGATGCACATATAGACTGCATGTTGAAGAAGTTTCAATCCATGGAGATCTGGAGAGTTGATGTTTGCCATCACAGCATCAAATCTAGCCTTTCCATTATTGGGGAGCAATGCTATAGCAGCAGATGCATGTTCAACAAATGTAACTGTGACACAAAATAAATAAATAATTAATTAATATTAAAAAATCATCGTGTAATTAGTTCGTATAAGTGCAACACACGTGTAATATATCACATAAACATATTGGATAACATCATAAATAGACCATATCAGACTAAATTGTGTCTTTGTTCAATATGTAGAAAGAAATTAAATTCCTAAGGAAAATGGTAAAATCACACTGACCTTTTAATTTATATTGTAAGATATATTCAAGAAATACGAATAATATAATTAATTTCGCATAAATTTGAAATTTACTTCATAATTTCCTGCAAATGTTTAAAGGGAACTCCACTGTCTCGTCCACCTACATACTTCACGAAAATATCACTCACAAACGCAATCATAAATAAATGAATAACTAACGAATCTAATTAGAAAAATGTGGTTGTCTGTATATGTTGATTACAGCTCTGATTTTCTATCCTAACAACTTAATATTTATTACAAACACAATATACTATATATATCTATTTTAACAAATTAAGAAAATTTGGTCCAAGGGAAAAGAGAGCTTCACTTCTAGTAAATGAAAATCATCTATTTATCTTCTAATGAGATTTATACACAAAAGAAGCTAAAATGAATCAAATTAACAAAACAATAACGATAGAAATTAAAGAAAAACAAATAAAAGCAAGGACACTACAGCGTACGCTTATTCATCACCAAAGCAGAAATACATTTTTTTTTTTTAAAAAGTCAATAATTAAAATTAAATTATTAAATGAGGAGGTTCTTGAACACAAATGAGCATACACACTCACATTCGCATATACCAAAAAAAAAAAAAAATAGCGAAACAACTAGGGTTTCGATAACTAATAATTATCCATAAAATCCAGCTAATTCTTCAATCAAACATCCAATCTAACAAGAGTTATCAATAAGAATTAAATAAATGAAAATGATTTTTGAAAAATCAATCAAGAATTAATCGGCCAAAAACTATTTGAGACAACTCCATCCAAAGTTTCTTTTTTTTTTTTAATTTTTTAATTATCATTATTGAAAGAAACACTTAAAATTCTTGCTCCAACTGAATCAAAAGGAAAAACTATAACACACACAAATATACCTTTGTACTGGCACATTTCGAGTTGCTTTGCTGTATAAATTAAAGCTTCAGGATCATGATCTACTAACAAAACATGAATTCCATGCATTGTTATATCATGGAAATTAGAAACCAATGGATTATTGTTTCTACCTCCTTCCCACATCTTCAGCTCTTCTCTACCTAAATATATATATGAACATAAATTAGTTAATAAAGAATAATTTTAAAAAATCATGGGAAAATAAAAATGAGGCTGCTGAGATATATGATATATACAGAGAATATTTGCAGTTGGAGCCAAATACAGTGAAAATGAATGATGGAGGCTATTTATACTACCCATTTATTGATGACCGTAAAATAGGAATTTAGTAAATTTATTTTAAAGTTTTACAACTTTTATATGTAAATAAAATTAAATTTATTTCGTACTAGTAAAAAAGTTCCAACTTTTTCAATGTATGAGAAGGAGATGACAAACTGTTGAAAATAAGATACAAATAATTCTGGAAAAAGATAAAATATTTTATGCTTTAGAATTTTTTTTTTTTTTTAAGATTCACTACATATAATTAAATTATTAGAATTGAATACATACAAAAATACAGAAGTTGAGGGTGCTGGAAATCCAACGGCAATTTTCTGCAGAACAGGTAAGATTTGTCTTTTCTGGAATGAGAATTAATGCTTGTCAAATGGGATTTTGTGGACTTCAAAAGCCGATTTTAAATTTTAAAAATCTTACTCTGATTTTTCTTATTACATAATCTATAACACTGGATTTGAAAATGATCTTGTGTAATTTAATAATCTCTCAAATTTATTCAGAAAAAAAAATGAAATAATACCAAACTTAAGTTACAGTGAATTACATATATATTTGAATGGTAATTAAACTCTTATGTTGACCACAATAATAGGTACTTTATGAATTTTGTGGTTATTTTATACACAAAATATTTACATAGCGATAATATATAAAGTATTGCAGCACCTTAATTATACAAATAGAAATAATTCTTTTCAAATTGATTTTTTTAGAAGAGAGACAAATTGAACTTCAACATATATAGAGTGAGAATAATTATTAATTAACTAGAGAATTGGATTTTGAAAAAAAAAATGCTAAGTATAAGAAAGCCAAGTTTGAATAAAAATATATATACTCCTATTGTCTCATTCTACTTGTCACGTTTCTATTATTTTAGAGCACTCGAGTAGAATGAGAATGGGGGAGTACTGTTTGTTACCTCTAACAAACTACTATACGTATCAGATCATTTCCAAAATCGCTTTTATGAATCATCTCTAGAATTACTTTCTAAAATAGGAGTACGCGAAAAGTCAAGTTTTCAACTTTCCCTGCAAATCATTTTCGTATTCCGGTTGTTTCTCTTTCTAAGATCAATACAGGTTTTCTTTCAATGTTATTTATATTTTATTTTATTATCACACACATATATGTTAGCTTGAATATTGCAATATTGTTTATATAATATAGAGCATCACGGCAAAATTAAGACATCAAGAAAAATATGAAATTAATTGACTTTGCTGACTGCTTATAATTATTAGGGCCAGTTTAATTTCCTCTATAAAAATAAATACTTTGTTTATATAAAAATATGTTTAAGTTCTATAATTCGGATTACATAATCTGGTTAATAGCTGGATAGCTAACGATTTTCTCAGTTAAATATATTAAATCACGTAGTTCAATACGCTTCTTAATCAATTAGTTATTAACCGTGTTACGTTTGAGTCAATTAATTAGCTAATTATATTTTGATAAACACAATTACCTTTTTTTTTTTAGGCAATAAACACAATTAACTTAATAAAATAGTTTGTATGCATTGTGTCTGAATGGAATATATCAATAGTAAGTGTGGATATAAAGCAGTAAATAGATCGTCGTCAATGTATATATAGTTTATTACAAAATAATAATAATAATAATAAATAAAAAATCATTGTTTAATTTACATAAAACATATACTTTGAAAATAATACCATCTCTTAAAGCGTAAAAATTGATCAGTCTTGATAGGTAAATGTGCGCATCTTCATAATGATACTAGGCTTGCTTGGTATAATGGAATGAAATGAGGTGGAATGGAATGGAGGTAGAAATCATGTACAAATTTCTACATGATTTCTACCTCCATTCCATTCCATCTCATTCCATTCCATCATACCAAGCACCACCTAAGTGTCTAATTTTTATAAATCCATTAAAGCGTTAATAGATAAATTTGTTATCCCTTAAATTTTTTATCACTAATGTAACCATTTATTTATTTAAGTCCAATTCTTTAATTAGTTATATCTGAGTAGTAATTGAATTATTTATTCAACATTGAAATAAATTTCAGAACATGATTTGAGCTAAGTTAAAGTTTGATAATCGATTAAGCTTACACTAATTAAAGCTCATGGGGCCATGTTTAAATTAGCCTTGTTTAATTAAGGCCTAAATTTGCATCTTTTAATATGGAAAGCCCATCTGCAATACATTAAGATAAGCCCAGTAGCCACTGTGCGAAAATTTATGCTCTCTCTTCTCTCTTCTCCTTCCTCAGTTCCTCTGAGTGCAAGAAATATATCCATTTCATAATGGTAACACCTGCAATACCACATGTGGTTTGTGTGATTCCTTTTACTACCTCATTCAAAAAGAAAAATAGGAAATATATATAAATTGATTTTAATATTTGCACCATGGAAGAGAAACACTCGCACAATGTTACCGTCTTAAATTATATAATGCTGAATATTCCAGCATCTTCTCTTTCAGTACCTCACTACTGCATTGTCATTTCTGTGCTTATTTGAGAGTTTGCTCTTCAAATAATTCCGTATTGGAAAGGGTCTTTGTGGAAAACTTGATTTCAAATGTGGGTTAAAAAGATAGGTGTTAGCTATGACTTAATTTTTTCTAATAATTTAAATGTAATTTTGTATTTGTTTTGCCGTACTCTTATATCGTTCGATCCAAAATTTGAAGAATACATAACTGAATTTTGCAAAGTTTGTGATTTGTGGCACTCAAGTATTGTATAGGATTGTCTGATTTTGGGAGCCTCTCGCTCTCGCCGCAGTTTCCGATAGGATTGATCCTATCAACTGGTACTTTCATTGACGTACTCATGACAAATTCAGATTTTACGCAGCCCCCGATCGGTTTATTGACGTACTCATGACAAATTCAGATTTTACGCAGCCCCCGATCGGTTTGCTGACCGGCGGCAAAGAGCTCGCGATCGGTTCGTCGCGTCACCATTCCGCCGCCGCCGCTCGCAAATTCACTGGCACGAGTTCGTGGCCTCTGCCTAGAGAGGATAGGCCGCACGTGCAGCCACAGCAGATGAGCGATCCAACGGGAGATTCGCTCGCCCAGGGCATCGATCGAATCTTGGCTCGATTTGACATACTTGAATCGCGTTTAGCCGACACCGACCGTCGTGTGGCTGGCCTGGAGTTTCCGCCACCGCCGAAACCTGACCCGCCGCATGATTTCAACGACGAAGGAGACGTGGAGATCCGAGCTTATCGTGCGCAATTGTGGAGTGATAATGAAGCTGCGCCCTGGTTTTCAACCACGCACGTGGTGGGGATGGTAGATGGAGACGCGGCGTCTTTCACGGCCTGCCGCTGCACGTCGGGCCGCGAGTTTCCGCGCCAACAGCAGATCGGCGCATGCTTCCAGCACCAACAGCAGATCTGCCCCCGAGTTTTCAACCACGATCGTGGTGGGGATGGCAGGTGGTACCGTGGTGGTTCTCACGGCCTAACTTGCCGCCCTATGGCACACGATCATATGCATTATACGATGCAAGGCACGCGCTATACGCCGCTGCAGGCGACATCGTGCTGGGAGCGGCCTCCGGCCCATTTTCCAGAAGAATTGGATCATGATTTTTCGGGTCCCACGGCAGCCTACGTGTTGAGACTCTCCTGCTCATCGAACGCGCTCCCAACCTGCTACGTGTTGGGATCAGCCTGCGGCTCGCTTCCAGTCGGGACGTAGTGATTTTCATCAACAGCAGACCATAGGCACGCGGGTTCTGCAGGCCCGGCCACAGTAGCCGTTGTCTTGGAATTGTCCAGCTGCTCGCAACTCCACCAACGTCAAGCAGGATTATAGAGGATTACGGCAGTAGACTTGCTGGAAGACACCTCTTCATCGGAATCGATTGCTCCAGCCATGGCAGGAATCATCGAAGGAGATTAAGTTGTTAGCGCCCCGATTCGATTGTTTTGCAACGACGAATTGGACACCCGACTGTGTCTCGATTGAGGAGGAAGGCGCTGTGGAGGAGGTCGATGAGGAGAAAGACGACGCCCAACCAGAACCAAGTAAGGAAACGGAGGTTGGAGTAATGAGTAGTATGCCTGAAGGTGTTCGACAAAATGACGCACTTAGTGTTTCAGAAGAGGAAGCGGCCAATAAATCGCAGGAGCTCAGCCCGACCTTCGCTTCCGCTAGCCTGGCTAACGTCGTCTCCGAACTTCAAATGGTTGTAATGGTTTTAATATTATAAAATGCTTGGTGAATTATTTTTCTTTAATTTAAAAAAAAAAGATTTTAAGATTGACATGTCGTTAATTTAACATTAAACCTCTCTATATCAATGTCCCATACAACAGAATACTGACATGTACAAATAAGAACTCAATATTATACAAAATTAAAATTTAAAACCGTGCACCGCACGGGTAGAAGTTCTAGTATAGTACTAAACCCAAAAGAGATGCGATCTTCGATATTAGAAAATATGGCGCAAAACCAGGTGCAGACATTAGTCAGGTAATATTCAAATTTATAAATGGTACTCCCTTCGTTCCATTTTTTTTAATACAACTAGCATGAAATTTAAAGATTAAGCCACGGAGGACTCGATCGAACCCGAAACTTTTGGTCTCAAATATTAACATATGCGATGTGTAATACTATAAAATAATGATCTAGATAAAATGGGACACAAGGAGTATGTATACATCTACGTCTAGTGTTACATGCATGCAGAAAATGAAATAATTGATCAATTTTTTTTTTAAAAAAAAGATTAATTATTTCTATGTCAATATTTTAGGCGTTGAGGAATAGTTGCACTATAAAAAAACTGCTCGATCTCCGACGGATTATCCGACGGAATAAATATCCGTCGTCTGTTACCAACGGATCGACGACGGATTCCCGACTTAAATCTCCTCCGGCCAGAGACGACGGCAGTTACGACGGATCGACGACGGCATTTGCCGGGAAATTTGCCCGCGAAAACTTCTCCGACGCGGTGCCGACGGATGAACGACGTCAAAGTTCACGACTGATATGTGTCCGTCAGCTATGTTATAATATATCCGTCGTGGTTTTAATTATTTCAAATTTCTGTGTATACGTCGGGTTTTAATTATTTCCCCCAAATACCGCCAGCCGCCCAGCCCTAACTCAAACTCTTTTTCCTCAAATTCGCAGCCTCCGTCCGGTACTCTCTCTCTCTCTCTCCCCGCCGCTCCCTGCTGGCTCTCTCTCTCGGAAATCAGCGCCTTTCCGGAAATCATACCGGAGGAAATCTCGGACATCAAGACGGAGATCCGGCAGCTTAAGGTAATTTTAGACATCCTTTTCGAAATTTCGACTTCCTTTCTTTCTTTTTATGTGAATTCGTGATATGTGAGCATAATCTCCTACATTCGAGAAGCAGAAATTGAAGGTTTACACAGATGTTTTGAGGAGTAATTTAAGATTTGCGGCCTCGGATTGATAGATTGGAGGAGGCTAAGAAGAAAATTTTGAGGTAAAAATGGGCTTTTGATGCATGCATAATTTTATATTTTTTTATGTTTTAAAATATTGAATTGGATTTGGCTATTGATTTCGACGGATTTGTAGTTATATGGACTTTTGTGGATTCTTAATCTGATTATCTCATTTTGGTTTCTACAATTGTTCTGAGGGTACTGTGAATTTCGAAATCGTTGTAGTTTCGTTTTCATCAAACATGGATATTCGGTACGATTGTAGTCTGTGTGCAACTTGAGTATGGGATTCTAAATGATTGCTTTTGAAAATATTCATATAATTTTGCATTGATTTGGTGCAGGTCTACTGCTGAAACTCATCATCTATGTGGTAATTCTCGCATCTTGTTAAGACGATATCTCTGAAGCCAAATTCTGACTTAATCGAAGGTATACATTTGGTAAAACTAAGTGACTTACATTCTTTTTCCAAGAGATATGATCTATCTGTGAAGAGATACAAAGAGGCAGCACTCGTCAAGACAATAACAGCAACATAAAAAATAGATTAGTGGAAATTGAGGCTCTAATCACCCAGCACCACGCCTATATGCTGTAAAAAATGACAACAGAACAAGTAACACTTTAGAGGCTCATTAAATGAATTAGTCAACTTACTGCATCTTGGCAGTTTTTGTGGGATCACCACTAGGTCGAAGCTTGCCAAGCTGAACATCCATATTCTCTTTTTCTTATTCCTCGTCATTTTCTTTATTCTTGCCAATTTGGCCTGCAGTCCCCATGGAGATTGACCCAGCCGCTGCAGCTGAAGGGTTTAGACTTTAGAGAGCTTGTTATAAAGTTATAGAGCTTCGAACAAGTATTTATTGTGTACGATCAAAATGAAACGAATCATAAATTCGTTTTAAGTTATAATTTCAATTTATTGTGTTTGTTATACGTGCCAGAATCATGAGATTTTCCTAATATTATTATTATTATTATTTTTTTTTTTTTGGGAATGAAATTCAAAAGCTCTTACGTTGGTGGAGAGGGAACAAGAGGGCTACTTTCGCATTCCAAAATTTGCTCTTTGGACAGGTACACTTCTACTCAAGATGATTAGTTCTACAGTAAATTATTTTGGAAACTTCTATGCCAAATTTACTAAAGAATTCTATTAGTCTTTTTTCAAAAGAAAAATTTCATTAGTTTAAATATATCTTTATCATTTAATTTAATTATCATGTATGTGTTAATTTTATCCAAGATTTTGCCACATTTGTAATAATCAATATGCACTGCCACATTTGTTGCAATAATCTATATTCATATTGGTAAAAATTTAACTAAAATAAACAATTTGGGCAGAATCTTCCCTGCAGAAGATCATCCCGTTTTCCTTGAGACACCAGCTAAATTTGCTTCAAGTGTAAGTACCATATGATGAGATCCCAAAGATATGCACAAGGGCTTTCAAGAGAATTGATAACCCGGGGGGCTTCACTTGGACTTTGACTCCGGAACCAATAAGGGTAGCATATTGGGAAGAGTTCAAGGTAAATATTTGGAGTAAAATTTAAATATTGCACTATTTTATTTTTATTCACTAATATGGTTTTTATTTTTATTTTTATTTTTATATATGTATAGAAGCAATGCACATGGGATGAGGAGGATGATGATTTTATCTATAACCATTGGTGGTCAAGGGCTCGACGACGTTATAGAGATTTCGTTCATTACATGAAGAAATCAACTATTGATGCAAGGATCCTCGTTCAAAGAAGCCACCTTACATTACTACTGCGATCTGGGAACAATGGCTCGCTTATTGGGACCGAGATGATGTCAAAGCAAAGTCTGAGACTGCAAAAAAATGCAGGATGTCTGAGCCGGAGGGTGAAAGAACAGGTCAAGTGTTTCATCGTTTTGGCTCAAAGTCTATCGTGCAGTATGCTCACGAATTGGTTCGTACTTATAATCCTTTTTTATAATTAATTTTGTTATAATTTATATTATCAACGTCTATATGTAATAGTAATAACTAGAGCTGCAAACGAGCCGAGCCGAGTACTGGCAGGCTCGGGTTCGGCTCGTTTAATATTTTACATGTTCGGGCTCGGGTTCGAGTTCGATTCGAGCTTTAAATTTGTGCTCGAGCTCGGCTCGAGGTAAAAATTTTGAGTTCAAATTCGGCTCGAGTTCGGCTCGCTAAATATTCGATAAATGATTCGGCTCGAGTTCGGTTCGGATTTGAGCTCCGATCCGGCTCGTGAAAAGCTCGAATTTTATTTTAATTCGAGCTCGATCTCGATTTTAAGCTCGTTTAAAAGACATGATTTAATATATATTTTTTTTTAACATTCCAAATGAAGATAAATTAAAATGAAATTCATCAAACAAAAATTAAAATTATTTAATACTATAAAATAATAAATAAATAAATAAATGTAGAATATAATAAATGAAGTGATGATAATTGATGATATATATTAATATTATAAGTTAATATTTTCTAATAATAATTGTGGTGTAGTGCCTAATTAGTTTTGGTTGTGATTTGAAATTAATTTTACACCTAAATGCTAAAGCTCGTTTACAGGCTCAATTAGAGGTTCGATTAAGAGTTCGCGAACAGGCTCGCGAACATGTTCGATTAACATACGAGCCGAACACCCTTGTGCTCGAGCTCGGCTCGTTAAGTTTATCGAGCTCGATTTCGGGCTCGAGCTCGGCTCGTTTGTTAACGAACCCGAGTTCGAACGAACTTTTATCGAATCGAGCACCGAGTATGTCCTGAGTAGCTCGGCTCGTTTGCAGCCTTAGTAATAACTAATAAATACACATATATATGTTTACCAAAGGCTGTAGAGAGAGGAGTCTTAGTGAAGGATTGCATGTATGATGCCTATAGCAGAAGTCATATAAAGGCGGATGGAACTTTCACGGATCTAAAAGCAGCAAAAATTCATGTAAGATCACTCTAGCTAAACTACTACATAATTATGAGGCCATCAATGATCAAAGTAATTTCAATGATCAAAGAAACTCGACTTCTCTAACTCCTTTCCATTCAAGATTCTTGGTTCTGTGCATACTGCATTTGCTGCACTGCACTTCCTCTTTTTCCCTCCCATTTTCTCTCTTCACATTTTATTTATCTGAAAGCTTGTTGCGACATTGTTGCCCTCTGACGGTTCTGTGTCAGAACCATTATTTTCTTTGTCTTTTCTCTACGTTTCTTGAAATTATAAGAAAAAAAAAAACCTACTATAAAGTATAAACCTTTGATCTTTGACGACAAATATTCGGATTTTTTTGAGGTTTTATATTCCGAAAAGAAGGTGAACTGCACTTCTTTTTTGACTGCCATTCTTGAATTTATTCAACTCTACCAAACTGCATTGCTTCAATTTAAGCTCGCCAAATGTTAATTTTTCTTCTGAATTATTCCGAGGTATTTTAACATTTTCCTTAGATTATTATTATTTTTTTTTCTGAAAATATGTCCTCTAGGTTTGTTGTCGCAGCGCAATGTTGGTGTTGGGTGATAATTAACGATGCTATTTTGTCTTATTATTCAAGATTTGTCTGAATCTGTGGAAACATACACATTTTTCCTTATTCTTTTTCTGGGAAGTAAATGAACTTCTTGAGTTGAATTCTCTGCAATTTATGCTGTTTTGGTTATGTTATAGTAGGATCTTTGGCTTACTTTGATTTATTAGAATAAACAGGAGACTCTCTCATTTATATCTCTCATTTATAAGAGAACCGTTTAAGATTTTATTATTGAACTTAGTGGCTCTTTGCGTTTGAAATAAGAAGTTTTTGTTCTGTCAAAATTCCTCTTTGGCTTATTTTTTTTGTTCTCCAGTTATTAATAATAGTTCTCTTATTCTAATTTCTTATTCACTGTTCTTTACTCTTACATATCCCCACCTGAGAACCACAATAAGTTTCCTTAGCTTTGATTGACAATCTGTTTGAGGATGGAAGGAGTTGTATTCTAGACTTGTCCCAAGCTACATATTTATTATAAATCTGTTGAGAAAATGAAAAGCCATTACAGGTATATTTTTGTGGATCTTCTTGACAAGTTTATTCATTTTCTGAAGCACGTGAATATAGCTCAAGTATCAATTATCGTATCACATCTTCACAAACTTTATAAAGTGAGTTGTTGCTGTTGTGGTTGGGTGCGTTCTTTGACAGGTTCTATATTTTGTGTAGCAATACTAATCTATATTCAATAGTCTTGCTGCACTCATATACATAGATACTATACACTGCAGGAACAGTTAGAGCACAATCTTAATCTTATATTCTAGACATGTGGATGCATCTATCAATTAATTTTATTAATATATAATAATAATTCTTTTCGCCAAATGGATTCCTTGATCTTGGTGTAGTTAGTGAATATACTTCCAACTGATTGCATATATAAATACATGATCAATATATTCAACAATTGTTCTTAATTATGCATCTATAGATTGAACATGGTTTTTACAATAACTATAACTCCTTCACTTGGATTGGGTTTGGTTCTTGTTATAATCAATATCTTTAACATTTAATAATGTTTGTTTTCTCAAATCCCACATGATTACAGGTCAGATCGAGGAATTGAATATATTGAGGAGGAGCGCCTTGAGGGTCATGAGGTCACCCACAATGAGGCTTACCTGCATGTTGTAAAGCTCGATGAGAAAAAAAAAATATTTGGATCGGGTGAACTCATCAAGAGCATCACAAGTGAACTCTCTACTGGTACGTCGTATTTCCACTCCCAAGCAGCTTGTGACGACCGTTTATTACAAATGCAGCAGCAACAGGAGGAGTGCGAGGCGCGTGAGAAGCTCGCTGAGCAGACACAACAACTTCAAGAAGCACTACAGGTTCAACAACGTCTATTTGAGCAGTTCGTGAGTTAGTCCAGAGGTGATGCAGACCATCCACCCCCTTTTGATATCCAATCAGTTTGAATTCGCTATTTCTAGTACTGAACTTATGAGTATTTACCCATATTTAGACTTTTGATTTGAACTTTGTGGATTACTAAGACGGAATCTATGTAATTTCGACTTTTGTTTATTTAAATTATGGAATATTATGAATATTATTGGATATTATTGATTATTTGATACTATTATTTTTATTCATTTATTGGTTGGATTGAAATAGGGAGGAGAAACAACCAAAAACAAAAGCAAGCTTGCTGTCTTTACACAAGTCCCGACGGATTCCCGATAGAAATTTTTATTATTTAAATATTAGAGGGCCGACGGATCAACGACGGATATTAAGTCCCGACGGATTCCCGACAAAATTTTTTATTATTTAAATATAAAAGGGCCGGCGGATCAACGACGGACATATAACGACGTACATGATCCGTCGGGAATCCGTCGTGTTATTCCGTCGGTAATCCGTCGTAATTGTCGCCGGAACCGGCGACACGGACGACATCTATTCCGATGGAAGTCCGTCGTTAGTCGTGCACGATGGACATAAAATCCGTCGTTACCATTTGGCCGACGCCCTTTTTTAAGACGGAAATAATCCGTCGGGAATCCGTCGGCATTGTACTTTTCCGACGGATTTTTGCCCTATTACGACGGATTTTTCCGTCGTGATTTCAGAGAATTTTTGTAGTGTTGGAAGGAGGCAATTGCATCACCAAAAGCAAGCAAAATATATATTCCACGTGGAATTTGGATGCTGAGTCAAGTCAAACTATCTGGGCCTTGTAAAGCACCTATATTGCTTCAAGTTAAAGGCACTGTAAAAGCCTATGCAGATATTCGAAAATTGCCCGACAAAGGAGCCGAATGGATTACATTCCGTCATATTGACAATTTTACCCTTGCCGGAGGAGTTTTCAATGGCAACGGTCACGCCGCCAGAAATTAAATGATTGCAAAAAGAATCCAAATTGCGTCAAGCTTCCTATTGTAAGTATTCACACTGATTTTTGTGATTTCTAACTTCATTTTCTCTAAGATGAAATTAAATTTAACAACTTTTATAGTTTAATCGTCTTTAGGTGCAGTCTTTTATTTTCGGGATCTTCAATTCTATCCTCATATTTGTGTTCCAATTGTATCCCAAATCTTAATATCTATTAATTTCATTCGTTATAATTTTAATTTATAATGATTTAGTTTGATTTTATAATTATTTTTTGGGTTCACCCATTTAATTAGGATTTATAATTATTTGAGGCAACTAGGATGTTATCCCTTTTGAAGATAACAAACTAAATTTTGCCCAAAATATAAAAAAACACAAATTTTGCTCATTTTTTGTACGTAGGACTAAAATGCCCCTCAAGCCATTTTTTTTTTTTTTCCAATTTTCATTCTCCCACTCATATTTCAGAAGTTTTTTTTTTCCCTATAAGGAATCACATAATATTTTGATTTTTTCTACCAAATAACATGGTAAGAAATCATCAATTTCTTATCTTTTTTTTACTCATTTCGTAAGAAATTTTATCTTTCATTATGTTTTACCAAATAACTTAGTAAGAAATATTATAATTTCTTATAATATTTTAAAAATTTCTTACGAAAAATTTTGGTAACAAATTTGACAAATTCTCCAATTTTTTGAAAAAATGAAAAAAAAAAAGTATTTAATTGTACAGGGATGGTAAGAAAATCACACACATTGGTAAAAAATTACATCACATTTCTAACAACTTAATCATTTATTAAGGCTCTATTATTAGTTTCAGAAATAAAAAAAAAAATTTACACATGTTGGTAAGAAAATTGTTAGTTTTCTTACCAAAAAAGGCAAAAAATTATCGAAAAAAACTACAGGTATAGTAAGAAATTGATATCTTCTCGTCTTTCGCATCTCGTAGCCGCCGTCAGCCCAATAATTCCTACAATATGAAATGATGCAATTCTTATATAACTTGAAAAACAGTAAGAAATTATAAGATTCTCGCTAACTATCATTATCAAATGCAGGCATAATCAAACAGTAAGAAATTACCAGATACTCAGTCTTTTATTACCAAAAAATGTAAGAAAAATACCAGATTCTTATCAATTTATCAAACAAAACAAAGTAAGAATAATAACAGATTCTTACCAATTATCATCAATTACCAAAACAATATAAGAAATTATTTTAGCACAACATTCACATCACTAAAATTATAGTAAGAAACTTCGGTCGATTCTTACCAAACACAAGCATTAGAACCTAAACCCTAAATACTCAGTCTTTTATTACCAAAATAACGTAAGAAAAAAATGTCATATTCTTACCAATTTATCAAACAAAACAAAGTAAGAAAAATGACATATTCTTACCACTCAGTCTTTTATTACCAAAATAACTTAAGAAAAATGGCAGATTCTTACCAATTTATCAAACAAAACAAAATAAGAAAAAAGACAGATTCTTACCAATTATCATCAATTTTAAACCCTAAACGCCAACCTTTTAATACCAAAACAATGTAAGAAATTATTTAAACCGTAATTCTAGAATTATAATAAGAATCACTAAAATTATAGTAAGAATCTTCGGTCGATTCTTACAAAAAAGAAACAGTCAATTAGTAAACACTAAATACTCTTTTATTACCAAAATAACGTAAGAAAAAATGTCAGATTCTTACCAATTTATCAAACAAAACAAAGTAAGAAAAATGACAAATTCTTACCAATTATCATCAATTATCAAAACAATCTAAGAAATTATCTTAGCACAGTGTTCACATCACTAAAATTATAGTAAGAATTTTCGGTCGATTCTTACCAAAACGAAGCAGTGAATTCGTAAAACCCTAAAATTTCTAGAATTTATTACAGTAAAATCAGACAAGAAGAAGAAGAAGAAGAAGGAAAAAAAACCCTAAATCTGTGTACCAAACCCAGTTTTGTGTAAAAAAACCTTAGATCTACAAGGAAAAAATTCAAATTTGAAAATCCTAACCTCTTCTTCTTCTTCTTCTTCTTCTTCTTCTTCTTCTTTGGCAGCGCCGGAAGTTGTTGTCCAGCGGTTGCCGCCTCCGTAGTCTACGTCGGTGGAGGGGTGGAGAAATGTTGCTAGGATTTTAGAGAGAGGGAGGGGGGAGGGCTGGAGCTATTAGAGAGAGAGCTCTCAAAGCCCGAAAACATGGGAGGCTGGCCGCCTAGAGCACGTCGACGCCGGCACTTGAAGAATGCCGGAGAAGGAAGAGAGAAGATGCATCAATAGAGAGAGAGAGGAGTTTCTAGGGTTTTTGGAGAGGGAGATAGAGACAGAGGAAGAGAGAAGATGCAGGGAGAGATAGAGAGAAAAAAAAATGAATGTTTTTTTTTGTGGAGAGAGGGAGAATATATACATATGAAGGAAGGGTAATTTTGGAACATCACTTAAATTTGGGTATTATTTATGTGTTTCTTATAATTTGGACAAATATTGAAATTTTAACCTCTAAGAGGATAAAAGGATGCATTTCCTCTAATTATTTTTAGCATTTAATTTCACTTTTATTAATTATATTAGGGTTGATAAATTCAAAATTAGGAAAAATTCTTAAAAATATCAATTTTTATTTATAAATATTTATTATGATTTATTATATTGTACTAAGTTTTATTTTTATAAAAAATAATATATATAACTAATAAACATTAAGATTGAAGACACGATTATTATTACACCGAATTTGGGATAAGGGACCATCAGTGTCTTTTTTCTTTTTTTTTTCTTTTTACATTTTTGTATGATCGATAACTTTTAATAAAAAACTATTATTACTCTTTAGTTTTTCTTTTTTTTTAAATATTCGTAAAATTTCAAAATACAAATTTATGTTTGTATATTTTCTTTTTTATTAATCAAAATAAAATAACAAAGATTTTCAAATTAAAATTATTTTAATTCATGAATTATAATGTCATGGATATAAGTTTGACTCAAACCATGACTTTCCCCATTCTAAAAACTTTCAAATTTGAAATATGTTATGTATGCAGAACTTGAGCTTCAATTTCATGAAAAACTCCATAATACAAGACGTGACCACCAAAGACAGCAAGAATTTCCATGTAAACTGTCTTGCATGCCACAACGTGACGTTCCTACGCTTCACCGTCTCCACCCCGGGCAATAGCCCCAACACCGACGGCATCCACTTCTCGCACTCGTCATCGGTCAAAATTGTGGGCGCCAAAATAGAAACCGGCGATTACTGCATCTCCATGAACTCCGACATGTCACAAGTGCACATCCATGACGTCGTGTGCGGGCCCGGCCACGGCATCAGCATCGGCAGCCTCGGGGGCAACGACGTGACCGGAATTTACGTCACGAATTGCACTTTCATTCGGACCCAAAATGGGGTTAGGGTTAAGACATGGCCCTCAGGCCCTGCCACGTTGGAAGTTTCTGATTTGCGCTTTGAAGTTTTTGTTAGAAAAATATTATGACAAACGAACAAAAACAGGATTCTTTGAAAGAAGTGAGAACACTTTCAAATCGAATCAATTCGACGGTTCTATCGAATTATTCAATCGGATACAATTCAGAGTATTTCGAACTTTAGTATGGGATTGTTTGAGAATGCAGAACTGAAAACAAAATGAGAATTAATCAGCGCCTAAGAAACTAATTCGTATCAGTTTTAAGCAGTTTTGCAACTTTTCAAAAATTATAAAATAGTCCCTCGAAATTCTAAAAATTAAATTTCCGATGAATTTTTTACACAGCTCGACCCCAGCTAGGGGCTCTGCCCCTTGGACCTCCTTTAGGGGCTTCGCCCCTAAAGGACGGGGGTTCGGGGGCAGCGCCCCCGATAGCGGGGTCCAAGGGGCAGAGCCCATGGCTGGGGTCGAGCTGTGTAAAAAATTCATCAGAAATTTAATTTCCGAAATTTCGAGGGACTATTTTGCAATTTCTGAAAAGTTGCAAAAACCGCATTTAAACTGATGCGAATCAGTTTCTCATTGCGCGCTGATCAATCTTCTCGTTTTTCTTTTGGTTCTGGATTCTCAAAACATCACATACTAAAGTTTGAAACTCTGAATTGTATCCGATTGAATAATTCGATAGAACCGTCGAATTGATTCGATCTGAAAGTGTTTTCACGCCTTTCAGAGAATCTGTTTTGTTTTGTTCGTTTGTCATATTTCTCCCCAACATAAAATACTCTCTCTCTCTGTTTTTCTTTATAACTAAATATTACACCAAAAGCTTGCAGACTTGTTTACTTTTTTGTTTCTATTATGGTAGATTGTTTCAGCTGTGTCAAGAAGAATGTATGAAAAGAGATGAACTACATAAGCAACGCGCACTCACCTGGCTGGCAACTAGTAGAAGAGCACTAGTGTTCTCTTTCTTGGCGAAAGGCAACTTACTTCCTTCAGAGATGCGGGAAAGACTTGGGATTAACAAAGCATTAAATGAAAGTAGGGCACAATGAAGAAGCCTGCAACATTTTAAGAAGGTGATTAGTTGATACAGCTGCTATAACTCCCTGTGATATATCATAATAATCAACTGCATTAGTCATTAGATTATTAGTACTCCCTCCATTCCACAAATTTAGTCCCAGTTACCATATTTGGATGTCCTACAAATTTAGTTTCATATCTACAATTTTCCCAGAATCAAAGCCCTTCAGGATGGGCTTCATAGGACTCAGTAATCTGAATTTCAAAAAATTTATCACACAAGTAAATATTTTGTCAAATTTTATTAATATTTTGTCAAATTTTACATACATTCTCTTCCATAGCACAAAGCATAGCAGAAAAGTGCTAATTGCAAAAAGAATAAGATAATACATACACTCCCATGACAACAGCTAGGAGAAACATTGCAGGCTTCACCATCAAAAGAAGTGACCTTGATCTGCTGACTTGAATCCAAGGGGCCTTCATATGGGGCAAAATTCAGATGCAAAATCATGACCGAGATAAAAAAATAAAAATAAAAATAAAAAATAGTGTAAAAGTTAATGGTTTGAATGCAGTTCTAAGTCTTTTCAAGACAATTTAGTGGCTAACAGCCACCTTTTTAAATTATTAGTTGATGTAAAGTTGGTGCAGAAAAGGAAAAAGGAAGAAACATGTATTCGTTTTATATTTACAGCTAGAAAATGATCAATAATGATCAACCAGGAAATTAAGAGACGAATTTCTGGGTCATAACTTGTGAGTTCATGCTCTTCTAACTGAATTCTTGGAGCACTATAAACCAAAACCGCCAAACTGACCGACTCTAAACCACGATATAGTGAACGAGAGTCACTGAAAAGGGCAACTGAAATTTTCAAGCAGTAAAAGACAGGAAATTATAATATCACAGATACTGAAGTCGTGTTGAAATCATAACATTTTTAGAAAGTTTTGCCTTATTCAAAAGTTTACTTAGATACTACCTCCATCCCATTACATTAGTCCTCTTTGCTTTTTGATTGTTCGGCACGTTTTTCCACCGAAACCTAGTTGAGTTTTAAAATATAATTTTGACGTATTCATTTTTTCACGGGGTACTATGACACTCATAGTACCCCGTGAAAAAATGAATACGTCAAAATTATATTTTAAAACTCAACTAGGTTTCGGTGGAAAAACGTACCGAACAATCAAAAAGCAAAGAGGACTAATGTAATGGGATGGAGGTAGTATATCTGAGAGGATTTTATCAATTCTTCAAGGCCATTGAAATTAACATCACAAGAATACTAATTTAATAAATAGCTTTAAATCATGAGTAAAAATCACATAATCCTTTCTTCATAATAAACCTAATAGGTGCAAGGAGCCCAACATAGAAAATAGCATTACAATTTTGTCAGGAAATATTCGATACATAATGCACGAGTTCCAATAGAAGCTTAATTAAGAAAACCATAACTTTTGCCTCGAGTCAAGTTCTCCTCTGTCTTCTTGTTGCTCTACTTTTTCTCTTCACATTGTATTTGTGTCCAAACACCAAAAAAGAATTCCACTAACCATCTTGGCTTTCCATATCGAATAATGAAATAACCAATACCAATTCCAACTACGAATCCACATCCGTACCCCAATGCAACACATTGCCAACCAAATCCATTTACAAAGCTCGACTCCTCATCATTATCACCTTCTCCTTCCGGTTGCATCGGTTGTCCTTGGTTTTTTTCACAATTTTTCGTCAAAGGAAGTCCACACAATCCCAAGTAGGCTTGTAAACAAATCAAATAATTTTGATTCGATTTGAAATTCGTATTTGATTAGACGTATTCGTATTCGATATTTTACGATTCGAATTTGAAATCAAATAATTTTTATGATTTGATTACTTATCAAATACAAATAACAAATTATGATATTCGATTCGATATTCGTTTAGATAAATAAATATATATATATATATATATTATAGTAGTATATGATAATTTATCAACTCCAATTAAAAACTGATTTCTTAAGTATTTTAGAAGCCCATAGCTCAAGTCTAGACATTAATTTTTTTATTAATCATATTAAAATGAAATGAAATAAAATAAAATGACAATACATGAAAATTCAATTAACTTAACAGATTAACCGGGAATCACTCCAGCATCTCTTCTTTTCTTAATTTTGATCTATGTAACTAACGAAGTGAGACGGAATGAGTACTGTTCTTAGTACTACCTCCATCCCATTACATTAGTCACATTCACTATTTGGCACGCTTTTCTACCGAAACCTAATATGGATTTTAAAATATAATTTTGTAGTATTGTTTTTTTTACGGGATACTATGAGTGTCATAGTATCCCGTAATAAAAACGATACTACAAAATTATATTTTAAAATCCATACTAGGTTTCGGTGGAAATACGTGCAAAAAGTAAATGTGACTAATGTAATGAGATGGAGGTAGTAATTTCGATAGGGACACACTTGGGTCTGCCGGAGACACCGTGCGGCCAGGCTAAAATAATGGCACTTTTATTCATATAGATTGACACTTTTCTGTATAAAGATTGACACTTTTAAAAATTGTCATTTTATTCGTAAAATTTATGTTAAAGATTAACACTTTTATTCATATAGATTGACACTTTTCTGTATAAAGATTGACACTTTGGGCCCGACCGCACGGTGCCTCCGGCTGACACAAGTTTTTGTCATTTCGATAAGTCTATTTAGGAGTTTAGTTCTTAAATGCTTGTATACTTCATAGCTCCAAACTCAACCTATTAATTTAAGCTATTATCCAATCGAATAATTTCAAATACGAGTCATTATTTAAACGAATATACAGAATCTAAGTGATTCGATATTCGATTCGTATTCGTTAAATTATTCGAAAAATTCGAATACAAATCGGATTTTAAATTCGCATAATATTCGAATTCGAATTCGAATTCGTAAAAAATTTAACAAATTCGATTCGGTTTGTTTACAACCCTAATCCCAACTTTCCAATATATGAATCATTCTGGAATGTCAAAAACTGCTTAGATTGTGGTATCGGCCCCACGAGATTATTCATCAAAAGTTTTAATTTTGAAAGAAATGTCAACCCCGTGAGTTCACTCGGGATTTTTCCATCCAGTCTGTTTGAAGACAAGTCCAATGATTCAAGCACACTTATATTTCCAAGAAATGCATGTATATGGCCTATGAGGGTATTGTGAGACAAATTCAAATATCTCAAAGAATTAAGTTTTCCTATGGAAGAAGGAATGGTCCCAGAAAAGTTGTTGGAGGATAAGTCCATAGTTGTGAAGGTCTCCAACAGTCTCGCTGCAATAACAAATCCAAACCTTTCAAAGTGAACGTGTACTCTATATAAATTTGGAATGCTCCATCATCCGTATAAGTTTCCTTCGCATCTATCTTGCCTCGAAATTTCTTGAAATATGCTTCAGGTACAGGACCAATAAATGCATTTCTTGAAATATCCAACACTTGCAACTTGGGAAATGGATTCTCAGAATTTGAGGCCTCTAACATTGTACCATGGAACTTGTTAGACCTCAAGACGAGCACGAAAAGCTGAGGGAGTGTTTCCATCCAAAAGGGGAATGTGTCTCGTATTTCATTATCACCAACGTCGATACCTCTAATAATTTCACAGTTGGCTAGGGTTTGAGGTAGTGCTCCTTCCAATTTATTATCATTGAGATTAAGAGAATGAAGGCTGCATCCATTTGTAAATAATGATGATGGAATGTGGCCAGAGATTTGATTTCCACTCAAATGAAAGACCAACAAAGATGTGCTCAAGTTCCCCAAACACTCTGGAAGTTTTCCTTCCAAATTGTTATTTGATAAATGCAAAATTTGAAGGGATCTCAAGTTGCAAAAGGATGATGGAATCTCTCCGGTTAATTTGTTGTGGAAGAGTACAAGAATTGTCAGACCTGATAGATTCTCAATGGTGGAAGGTATTGGACCTAAAAATTAGACAAAAGTAATTATTTAAAATTTTGTATTTATTTTATGCGAAGCAGTAAATTCTTTTTAATTAAAAAAAATGAAAGAATTATAGGAATTCAACCACTACAAAAAAGTGTGTAGTAGTGACACAGTTTTAGTGACACCCAAGAGATATGTCACAAAATTTGCTACATGCTTGGTGTAACAAAATATTCTTACATCTACACATGCATTTAATAACCTTTGTGACATAAAAAAGTGTAAATATTTGGAGAAATGTAATAAATTAACTACACTAAAAAATGTCACTAAATTTAATGACATGCTTTTATTTTTGTGACACGCATAATAGCTACTCATTCAAATGCGTCACAATTTTTTTAGTGACATTTATAATTATCAGAATTCATCAAATTTTATGTCAGTACTAGACCTTTTTATTGTAGTGTTAACCATTTCATTATCAAAGAAATGAAATTTCTCTTGCAATTAATGCCCTACAAAGTCCGTTATTATTTTTCTCATTATAATTCATAATAGTTTGGAGAAATTCTCAAATAGGGAACAAGATTGAGGGTATATGGTTTTTCGCTAAAATTTATTTTATCACGTGCATACACTAAATTCAACAGCTTATAAGTTAGAATAGAAGCTCACCTGATTGCATAGATATTTTCTCAATCCCACGCACGTATAACCTCTTAAATAACCATAATTAGTTAATGTAACCATATGTATCTAAAAATAGTAAAGATCTTTAAAATTAAAAGTACTACGGAGTATATAAAGAATGATCTGATCAACAATGGTAATCATAATTTATTACTTCTTCCATCCGTGAATTCAATGCCTAGGGAGGGTGCACGAGTTTTAAGATGAAGTTTGATTGTGCAGTGTGGGAGCGGAATAAGGGCCCCACACTAATGTGAGTGAATTATGGTGAAGTAAATATGATTGAGATCAACTTTTAATAAATTCTGATTCAATGACAAAATCGTGGAGAGAGAGAATATTACCACTTAATTCATTGCCGGAAAGCTACATCTGACAAACGACAAAAACTTGGGTGAGGTCGGCCACATAGTGTGGCCGGGTCAAAGTGTCAATCTTTATACAGATTAGTGCTAATCTATACGAATAAAAGTGTCAATCTTTAACATAATTATTTTACGAATAAAATGCAAATTTTTAAAAGTGTCAATCTTTATACAGAAAAGTGTTAATCTACACGAATAAAAGTGTCAGCGTTTTAGCCGTCCGCACGGTGCCTCTGGCTGACCCAAGTGTGTCCCCTGACGAACGGCTATCATATTTCCAATTTCTCCGGGAAATGGTCCACGAAAAGTGTTGGATGCCATATTGATCACCTCCAAATTATTTAGTTGGCCCATTGCTTTTGGAATATTACCTGTTAAATAAATGACATGCAATTTTTTATGTTACTTATTATGAGTAAATAGCACAAAGAATAATTGTGTTTCATGCATATTATATAATATATTTATATATATACTAGTATTTCTTAAATTGCATAAAATAATGTTTTTTTTTCGAGAAATCCTGCACATAAATTGCAATGTATTTTCTGAGCTTATTGTGTGTACATAAAACACCCACGTATTTCTATATTTTGCGCAAAGCAACCATGTGATTTTAAAAACATGCACAATACATCCATGTGTAATTCTAATACCTGCACAAAAATTAAGTAAGAGCTCAGTGTTTTAAGCATCGAAAAAAATATATTGGTATTTCAGTAATTTAGATAAAATACAATTGTATTATTTTGTATTTTTTATTTTTTTTTATCAGGTAAACACAGCACGCTCACACACACAAGCACTCGAGGTGGTTCGAACCCCGGCCTCTTGGTTGGTATTATACTAATAATAACTACAATAATTATACCTCTAAGAGAGAGAGAGAGATGCTATCATGCCACTTAATCTATTTGTGTTAAGCCACAAGTAGCGAAGGAATGTTATGTTTCCACTTCTGGTAATGTTCCAGTGAAATTGTTATTTTCCAATTGCAACTCTTCCAAGTTAACAAGACGACCAATCTCGTTCGGAACTTCACCTGTATAATATTGAAATTTTGAATATTCAATTTGATTAAAGAAAACAATGCTATGTATGTCTGTTCCTTGTTTTCATAAAATACAAGCATAAATTCCCTATCACTGTTTGAGTGTGTGTGGTTTTGGTTTCTTGAAAGTGGCAAAATAAGGTGGTGTTTCAGGAAGACAATTGGGGGTAAAGAGATAATCATAGATGAAATCAAAGGGAGGCTGTGGAGCTAGTGTTTATCGAATAATGGACTCAAGTATAACAAGCCTTTTAGAGATTGGATGTTACTCCCTCTGTCCCATCCAATTCGTCATATTTCTTGAATATATGTGATGAAAAATAATGAAATAGGATGGGACGGAGTGAGTATATCCTAAATAGCTTTGCCATGACTTCTTGATTGATTGTCATATATTTGAGTACTTCACGTACTCAAACACTCTGATTTTCAATAATATTTATAATTTTCCTAGTTAAAAAAAGGATCAAGTAAAATATAAAATTAATATAATATATATATATATATATTAGAGAGAGAGAGAGAGAGAGTTTGGTTCATATAGAAATAAATCTTAGTGTGAGAAATAAGAATGAATCTGGACCATTGATCTTAGTTAGATCTATGGTTGTCAATGATTTAAGCATGATTATAAGGCACCATAAGCATGATTATGTTTAAGCATTAATTTGTACAGTCATAAGCATAATTTTGTCATAAGCTTAATTTTATGCATACTTAAGCATGATTTTGTATAGCTTTAAAATATTGTTCTTATTTTCTCACGCTAGGATTTATTTGCACACGAACTCATTATACTGAAAATGTATTATGATGACTCATGCATACGGTGTAGAATCATACCGCTCAAAGCATTGCTATGAAGGAACAACCCATACATGGCAGTTAAGTTCCCAATTTCTCTTGGCAATGATCCACTAAACTTATTTCCAGACATGCTCAAACTCTCGAAATTAGTAGTAAGATGGCCAATTTCTTTTGGAATATTACCTGCGTAAATGTAATGAGAAGTAAGGATTACATATAATTACATGATGCTCATTAATTAATTAAAAAGGGAGAGAATCGATGATACCGCTTAAATTGTTAAATTCAAGGCCAATCCTGAGAAGGGAAGTCATGTTTTCAATTTGTGGTGATAATGGTCCACTCAGTTGATTGAAGGCAAAGTCAAAAACCATCGACAGTGCCACATCCATTATATGAAGTCTAAATTCTCAAGTTATCGAGTCAATTCGTTTGTTAATCCTTCCTTCTTTCCGAATTTACATTATATTACCCATAGTCATGATGTATACCAAACTAAGCTATCTATTAGCAAAGTGCGGTCGTGGCAGAGTGGTATCAGAGCACTAGGTTGCTCTGAAACCCAAGAGTCTTTTCTTCTAAATGTCTAGACTTGAATAGCTAGACCAAGCAGAGTCCTTGACAAAATCTCGTCACTTCGGCTCAACACGCTCAACGAGGAAAAGAGAAAATTTTTCTTCAATTGTTTAAGTTGGAAGTCTTTCCTTATGGCAAGAACTTAGCAGAACCTAGTTCTCAATTCACTAGAAAGAATAGTGAACTCCCTTAGAGAACATAGTTGCTTTGTTCACTTACTTTAAGAAGCAAGCTTGAGTTTAAGTAAGAACGAAGATGCTTTGTCACATTCAAGCGTGGGAGACGTAAGAAGTAACAAGAGATGCAAGGAGAGTCGATACTTGGAGTACCATGGAAGTCGAGATGAATTCATTGAACGATCGTTATCTTTTGCCAAGGCATTCGTTTTAACAAGGCTGCTAATGCCTTAAATTTAGCATACCTTAATATAATGTGCCTCGTGGCAAAATAAATAAGTCCACTTCAATCTCAAGTGTGTCACTGTATACTTGGAAGGCAAAGAAGAATCTAATAAAGAAAGAAAGAAAGAAAGACGAGTTGAGACGAGATAAGCTCAGATGCTAGAAGTTATGAGAGTAGAATAAGAAAGAAAGCAAGTTGACACATATTCACAAGGAGACTACATCATAGTAGTAAGAACAATGGCATAGTGCCACTTGAGGGAAATGATTAATTTATTAAGATGTTGCCGCCTAAGTTGCAACTTTTATGAGAAATAAAAATCTTAAATAGAATCATTCTTTTAAGACAGTTAATCCATATCAAGGATGACTTAGCATCCCACTTCATGGGACTCTCTAGCCATAGTGGTCAATCATCGAGAGAATGCTTGATAGAGAAATAAGTTAGAAGTTGAGAATTTACTGTTGGAACTAAATGCAAGGCAGTATTGCTACATACGTCGATTAGTGACGATAACATGTCTCATTGCCAGTTTAGTTCCCCATAAGAATTTAGAGAATAGCAATCTCCTATATTAGGGATTAGTGAGTGCAGAGAATTTACGGAATCATGAAGGTAGTAATTTAAGAGAGAACCTTGCGTACTAATGCCTTATGATGGTATGTACCTTTTTTGACCCCTTGAAGCCAATAAAGTTTTTCTTTAGAAAAATAACCAGTTGGGAAAGTTTTTGAGCTAAAACGAAAGTTTGTCAAACCTTGAGAATTTTCTTTTCGTCATTCTTTGACAAAGCCACCAAATTACGGCGGATGGTTCCATACTGAGGAAGTACTTATGTGGGACTGGCCACTCCACATAATCTCAATCTCAGTAAAATCATTCGTAGACCATAATTCAGGTGGGTATCGGCAAGAATGTCTCTCTCTCTTCGACCCTTTGTCATTTCATTTTACCCTCTAACTATTCCTTCCACACTAGTCTGAAAATTTATTGAGGAAACCATTTGATTAAAAATCATGCACAAATTGAAATGTTATTCCTATGAAGTTACCTTCTAGTGTTAGTTCACAAGTTATTTCATCTCGTGTTACCTTCCTTCTAAAACCAATGAGACACAAGAATTTAGCCCACCCGAGAGTTCGAGTTGTGACAAAAAGCTTGTTTTTGAAGCTTTGCTTTCAAAGCAAGGATGCTTGGCATCCGGAGCGCTTGCAAAATGTCCGGAACGTCTGAGAAGTGAAGCACTTGTAGAAGCGAAGCGATTTCGCTCTAAGAAGTGCTCTTACTCTTGCTCTCCAAGACAGAAGCGAAACACTATCCAAAGGAAGAGAGAGACCCAGGATACATAGATAATTAAGAGATATCAATAAGAGATTTATGTTGATATAGATAGAGTTGTAAAGAACCTTAAGGATCCCTTAAGAGGGTCTTAAGGACCCAAACGAAGAAGTGGAAAAGTTGGATACAAGTATTATGATCCATATAAGTATGGAGATCAGTTTTAAAGACACATGTAACAAGTAATCCAATGGAGCTAATACATTTGTCTATTTCGTGGCGGAGACCCATTTAACCCATTTAACAGTGAGAATCCATTGAGCTTAAGGAATTAAAGGTGGCATACTCACGAGTTAGAAAAGTCCTTAAACTAATAGTATTGGAATATGAATTAACCAGATCGAGTAAGCATATGAGTTAAACCAAACCTATGAGGTTAAACTCCGTATAAGGAGTTTTTAGACTCTATGGTATAACAGTAATGAAATATCGTAACCTTGCGGGGAAAGCTTCTAGTTAGATTGAGAAGACCGATGATAATCAGTAAGTTAGGTTCCACGGATCTAGCAGAGCAAATGCGGTAGCATATGATAAATTGGAAGATCAAGTCTAACACAGAATTCCACAGCTCCAAGGGAGAATGATCTGTGAGAAGGTCCATTCAAGTCAAAGTGGAATTTGTTAGCTATAAGAGAAGTAAGTTGAGAATAGTAAGGCATTCTTAAGAAATAAGGACACATGCCAACACCTAAACATCAAAGGATAAGAAACATAGAGATATGATGAGTGTGATAAGTGTCGAGACTTAGAAATTAAGTATGACATAATATGATATGGGAATAGCCACCCTATATTTTTGAAAATGAACCAATAATTCCTCAGTAGGTAATAATATAAAATAAAGAGCCCTAGAGGGCATTGACCAAGGACGATAATAATATTCTAATTTGAAAGATCGATGAGAACCTCAAGTAGACCAAGCTGTCAAGAACAGTACAAAGGGAGAAAACATTATGCCCAAGTTAAGTTTCCATAGAAGGGAAAGTAAAACATAATTATAATACGATAGTAAGAGAGAAGATCGCGAGGAAATGAGGGAAATAGAAAATATTGGCATATCAGAGATCCCAAGACCGCCACCTAGTGTTTCCCAGCTCAACCATCCTTCTAAGTGGAAAACAACCCAAAATACCACGGTAGTTTTCCCCACCACCACCCCCACTCCCACCTTGAAGTCAACGGTGCTTTTGGTACAAGCAATGGCAGAAGGCTTACTCGATAAAACAAGAGCAACTCACTAAGTATCAAGGGAACTTGATAGGTATTAGCCAACTCAGTCATCGATATACCTGTAATAATCTAAGGTTAGGAAGGAAATGAATATGGGCAGATGTGAGAATCACATCACATGTAGGGATCTAGAATTGAACATACGTTCACATTAATTTCTAAAGAACAATCTTTGCATCATACATATGAAGGAAGTACATAGAATCTTGGATATGGACTGGCTCGCTGATAACCACACCACCATCCTCTGGAATGAAAGAAAAGAATTCCTTTAGAATGCCGGGCAAAGAGCCTACAATTCCCACGAAAACATTATAGACATGTGAAAACTAGTCGTCGTTGCGATAGAGATAGCAACCGTGATAAGGAGATGTTACCCGACCTACCTCAATAACCTGAACTAAGAGCGGAAAGCTAAGAAGATGATATGAGGCATGAAAATGATACGAGAGTTGCCCGAGGTGTTTTCAAACGTCATACCAGGATCACTACCAGACAGGGAATATAATGTACCATCGATTTAGAGCCCCTAATAACCCCAAAGGAATTAGAGGAACTCAAGATGCAACTCTAAGAACATCTAGACCTAGGCTTTATTAGACCTAACGTATCACCATGGGGAGCACCCGTACTAATTGTGAAAAACAAGGACGGCTCCATGAGAATGTGTATAAACTACCAAGAACTGAACAAGTCAACCCTCAAGAATAAGTACATGTTGCCTAGAATCGATGATCTATATGACTAGCTCGAAGGGATGAGTGTGTTTTCTAAGATAAACCTAAGATCGGATCACCATTAGCTAAGAACCCGACCTGAAGATGTACCTAAGACGGCTTCTCGAACTAGATATGTCCGCTACAATTTGCAGTTGTGCCGCTCGAATTGACCAATGCACCAACAGTATTAATGAACCTTATGAATCGTGTTTTTTTTCCACCCCGACTTAGACAAATTCGTCCTAGTTTTTACAAATGACGTTCTGATCTACTCGAGGAACAAAAATGAGCACGAAGAACACTTGAGAGCGATGTTGGAGACTCTGAGAATAGAGAAGCTCTATGCCAAATTCAGCGAGTGTGAGTTTTGACTTTAAGAAATAGCAATTTTAGGACACGTTGTGTCAGCTAAAAGGATTAAAGTGGATCCTGCAGAAGTAAAAACAATTTAGAACTGTCGGTACCAAACGAAATCCAAAGCTTCTTATGATTAGTTGGTTACTATCAAAGATTCATAAAAGGATCCTCCAAGATAGCAAGATTGATGAAACAACTCTTGAGAAAATGAATCCAGTAATAGATGGACTCCGGTATGCAAGTCAAACTTCCAATAGTTGAAAGAGAAATTGACGACCGCCCTAATTCTGGCAGTTCTAGGTCCAGATAAAGAATACATAGGATACACGAATTCCTTCAGGAACGAACTAGGATATGTTCCGATACGAGAAGGGAAAGTAATAGCCTATACCTCACGACAACTTAGACCCCACGAACTAAATTATCCAACACATGACCTAGACTTAATAGCATTTGCGCATGCCCTCAAATCGGGAGGCACCACCTCTACGGAGTTCGGTTAAATTTTCACGGATCACAAAATCCTTAACTTAGTGAAAGGCTATGCTGTGGGATCAACAACCATCCGGGTAAAGCCAACGTAGTGGCAGATTCTTTGAGTCGCAAGACCCAGTCTAAGATAGCATTCCGTCTAACAAATGAGGAGACCATCATTCAGGAGTTCAGCAGGGTGAACTTAGAAGTTGTATCGCATTTTGAGACCACCTTTTTATTAATCAAGTTGTCTAGATATGAAGAACTACATCAGAAAGAATGTTAGTTACGTTCTTACTTCCGATGAGGATAGAATCTCGAAGAAAGGATTCCCTAAAAATTATTATATTTTATCTATGTGGAAGCAATCAGTAAATTGCACCTTAGAGAGTAATTAGTGATTTAATTAGTTTCTAATTAGGTCGAATGACCAAGCAAGTGCTTAATAGCCTTGGCAGTGTCGATTAAAAGCTTAATCAAGGTAAGATTTCATCAAGAAGATAACATACTAGTAGAATTTCTTAGATAGAATCAAATAGCAATTCGATTTCTATTGGTCTTAGATAAATGTTGCCTAAACAATTAGATACACGATAGACTATCTAGTTAAGGAAACAAGTAGTGTTTCTCATTAATGATTATACAAATTATTGGGTCAGGCCCATTAGTTAATCTATTGGGCCAAACCATTTAGATAAATTTAGAATTCAATTCCCAATCATCTTAGGCCAAGAGAGTTAACAATCTTTCCCTAAAGTCCAGCTGCTAATTAAGTGATCATCGCCACCCTAACTATATCGCCTAATTTGCGGAGTCAAATCCTAGATGCTTAAGAGGAAAGATGAAGCGCTTGAGAAGATACGATTAAAGATAGGGATGGGAGAGCTTGGAGGTTATCACGCAGAATCAGACAATGCAATTACAGTCGAAGGAAAACTGTGCATTCCACCAGTAAGAAACTCAGAAACAAAATTTTGAGCAAAGCACACGATACCTCTTACAACGCCATCCTGGAAGTACAAAGATGTACCAAGGCCTAAAGAAAAAAAAAATCTGATGGGACGGTATGAAGAGAGACATAGTTTCATTCGTTGAAAGATGCCTAGCCTGGCAGCAGGTGAAAGCCCTACACTAATGACCTTATGGCAAATTGCAGTCCTTAGAAATTCCACAATGGAAATGTGAACATATCGCCATGGACTTGTGACAGGATTACCCAAGTCGAGAAGAGGAAATACAGCCAATTAGGTGATTATAGATCGACTTACAAAGAGTGCGCACTTTAATTCCATCCCAATAACCCATGGATCAAAGAAGTTAGCTTAGTTGTATGTTCGTGAGATAATACGCCTTAGGAGTACCAATCTTGATCATGTCACACCGAGAGTCAAAATTCACCTCTAGATTTTGGATGAGCTTGCAGAAGGAACTTGGAACAAGACTAAATTTTAGTACTGCATTTCACCCTCAGACAGATGTGCAGTCAGAGAGGACCATACAGACCTTGGAGGACATGTTGAGAATGGTAGTATTCGATCGAGGTGGTCACTGGGAACCAGTATTGCCACTTATCGAATTTGCCTACAACAATAACTACCAAGCGACCATATAGATATGGCGTTGTATGAAGCATTGTATGGGATAAAGTATAGATCACCACTTTATTGGGATGAAGTGGGTGAAAGGAAGATGTTAGGCCCTGACGTGATTGGTGAGATGGTCGAGACCATACGTCAAATCAGAGAAAGGATAAAAGATGCTCAAGATAGACAAAAGTCGTATACCGACAATCGTCGAACTGAGATTCAATTTGAAATAGGGGATAAGGTATTTCTGAAGGTATCTCCTTCTAAGGGAATAATGAGATTTGGAGTCAAAGGGAAATTAAAGCCCCGTTTCATCGGACCGTATGAGATCTTGGAAAAGATAGGACCAGTAGCATATAGGCTGGCATTACCCCCAAAGCTAGGAAACGTACACAACGTCTTCCATGTTTCACAACTTAGGAAATAAGTGTACGACCTAAAACATGTTATCCACCAAGATGAAATAACCCTAAATCCAGATCTGAGTTACGAAAATAGGCCGGAAGCAATTCTGGACAGAAAGGTTCTGCAACTCAGAAATAAGTTGATTACCTCAGTGAAAGTTTTGTGGAAACACCACGGTCATGAAGAAGCAACGAACTCGAACATAAGATGAAAGAAAAATACCCGGAGCTTTTCGTTTGAGGTATGCAAATTTCGGGACGAAATTTCTTTTAAGAGGGGGAGGATGTAATGTCCTGTATTTTCCTAACTGTCATTAGAAGTATTTTACGACACTAAAAGGAAATTAGAATCTAATTCGACTTCCTAATTTTTATATTACTTCAAGCAAGTAGCAATGTGACTGCTAGTCGCTTTATTTTAATTAATCGATTAAACGCTCGATTGAAGGGTTCGTACTTAATCATTTTCGAATATTCTTAGCTAAGAAATCGACTCAAATGCCAATTACCATTTGTGAAGATAATTGGTGAACGGCAATATCAGGCTAAGCCATATTCGTTGGGCCGAAGCCCACTAGTTATTTGTTTGGGCCGAAGCCCATTAGTCGTATTAGAGTAATTGGGCCAAGTCCATCCAGCTAATTAAATTCTAAGTCAAACCCAATTAGAAAAAGAAAGATACCAAGAACTTTTGTTACTAAAGAGGACAGGTAATGTGTATAGATATATATATTTACTCATAAACCATAAAACAATTAAGTAATTAAAAGAATTACATTACAACATCAATTCAACTTTTGTCCCCAAACAACAATACTCACATAATTAAATAATTAAACTAGTACATCACTCAAATTATAAGGGTTAAACTCAGCTATTAACCCTTGAGTAAAAGATAATGCATGCAACAGGAAGGGATTTACACGGCTCCCTTTCTAATCAAAAGGGCGCATGCAGAAAATCAATCCCTTAGCCACCAATCAATCACCTCCAGCTCCAGCAATCTCCTACAGAATCAGCTCTGCAGCAGCAGCATGAAGCTTCCAAAATCTGAAAAAGGAAGAGATGAAATCAGCCAAGAGATTATGGAAACCTATTACCCAAAGTATAAACCATAGCTTTGACTAATACCTAGTTACAAAGACAGCCCATTTTCATGTATAAATATACCCTTCTCTGCAGCCATGTTTCTACTCCACACTTTCAATCCAAAACACATAGAGAGAGAGAGAGTAAGAAATTGAGAGAGGGAGTGAAGAAGGGAGAAGCTAGCAACAACAGCCCTCTTCTTCAAGGTAATCCACCAACATTCTACTCTAGAGTAATAAGCATGATTTGGTAAGATTCAACCCTTAGATAACAAGCATGCTACTGTTAGTAAACAAGCCTATCACAATCCCCACCTCTAATTTTCCAAGCCCGATACAAGAAAACAAGTATACTCTTGTCTTAACCATAGCATGTTATGTTCTGAAGAATAAACCTATTATCAGAGAACTTTATGCAGCAAACTAAGGAATAAGGAACATAATTTGTAATAAAGCATGCTACTCTTTTCTTCAAAGAATCATCACATAGTACTCATGTCAAAACACTACTACAACCCCAATTCAACTAGTAAGTTCAGTCAACACTTCTTTGAAAACAAATAACCATAACATACTTGAGCAGAACAATAGTAGAGACTCCTATAAATTAGAAACAAAAAAAAAAAGGAGAGAGATCGAAATCGAACCTCCGTCGAGGCACGAGACCTCGACGGTAGAGAGACAGAGCGGAGCAGAAGGCAGCAAGCAGTGGCGGCGTCCTCGTCGACGCATCGCCGGAATCTGCAAAACAGAGAACAAAAATCAGCAGCTTTTATTAATTAAATAAACACCTAGATAAATTAAATAAACGAGAAAGGGAGAGAGCTCGATCAAAGGGGGGCGAATGTCCCCTAGTTCTGAGAACTAGGGATATTGATTTCTGGGTTTTAACCCTAGAGAGGGAGAGTCGAGCAATAGGAGTTGCGCCGGAGGAATCCTCACAACCGGCACCATCTCACCGCGACAACGAAACCCCCAGTCAGAGAGGGAGCCTCCCCGGAAGCCGGCGGGCTAGAGAGAGACAGGGGGCGTGCTGACTCGAAAATCAGAATTTCGAAGTGGGCATCTGACCAAGGGCGGAAGAAGATAAAGAAAGCAGCAGCCGACAACGACAGCTCTTCGACGGCGTGCCGGTCGGAGCCGACGATGGCGGAGAGAACAATTCACCACCCCAATTTCGAATTAAGGTTTCGAAATTGGAGGAAAATTTCAGTGGGATGGGGAGCAGAAATGAGAACGAAGAAGATGAAGCCAGAAATAGAGTCGGCTGTCGGCGTGATGGCCGGAGAAGAAAAGCGAGAGAGTGAGGTCGTCGTGAGAGAGAGAGTTGCAGATTGAGGTTGAGAGCCGGTCACGATGAAGAAGAAAGAGGGGGGGGGGTTTATGTTTCATTTACCTTCTTTTCTTTTATTCATCATTAATTTCATTATTTAATTATGTTAATCAGAGGGCCGGGTCGGGTCAAATCACTGGGCCGGATCGAAGACGGGCCGAGCTTGGGCTACAGATTGGGCTGGACTGCTAATGGGCCGGAATAAATTTCTTAAATTGGGCCAAGATTTAATTGAATTACGAGCTCTCCAATTAATTACGGACTGCGACACGACTAATTAAATCAAACTTTACCGTAATTAATTTTCGATAATTCGTATAGAATTATTTCACGATTTCAGTAATTGACTTCAGATAAGTTAATTTACCAAGATTTTATAATTTAGATTAATTGATTAAGATAATCAATTAAACAATTACAATTACTAGTTTATAATTCCTAAGTGAATTATTTTCTTAATTAACTTATAGTAATAAGTTAAATTAGGAGTTATCTTAGCCCTTCGATTGTTAATTAAGTTAATTAATTAATTATAAGATAATAATAAATCAATTATTGATTTATTAAGAAACATTCCATGTAAACCATTCTTATAACGGAATTTATAACTCGATTTAGACAACAGTAACCCCATTACTGAAATCAGAATAACCTCCGATCAGACAAAAACCTACGATCTTAAATAAGATTTTGTTCATTAGAATATGAATCTTACTTCGATTTTTCAATCGAAGGTTACACGAAGGTGGGTCAGTAGCTGAGACAGAGATCATCTAGTAGTAGTCAAGAAAAGCAACGAGGTGGGCTTTCTATAAAATAAAAAACATGTTTTATTAGATGTAGCTCTTTTATAATTGTCATGCCATAAATATTTTTAGTTTTGTATGAAGCCTATCTGATAAATGGCCAAGGCCAAATTTATGAATCGAATTCGGGTCCCTGTGTGATCAGAAAATCATACTTGGACTAGTGTACACATTGATCGTGTCACTCAGCGTGGTGACCGATTGAGTGACCAAGTGAGGTGGCCACCTCCTCGGACACAACCAGCTCAAATATGGTAGATTACGCAAGAAGAGACTGATCAGTCGCTTTTAAGAATGTAAATGTTTTTGTGAACATAAGTATTTTAAAGAAAAACCCTATGATTCACCAAGTGATGGCTTGACAATAAATAAATGATTTTGGGCATGTGTCCACTGAGTACTTCGTACTCACGCCCTGTACATTATTTCCGATGTGCAGGTTGAGCTGTTGTCGAGGCGAAGTGACCGGCGAGGATTTTGTCAAGAATAAATTAGAAGTAATCACTCTTAGTAGCATATGTCTTCATATATATGTTTCAAACACCTTTCCGCTATGTACACTCTTAAATTCTCTTTTGATTTGGATGTACTAAGTCAGAATCGTGACATTTATTCTCATGGAAAAACCATCGACAGTGCCACATCCATTATATGAAGTCTAAATTCTCAAGTTATCGAGTCAATTCGTTTGTTAATCCTTCCTTCTTTCCGAATTTACATTATATTACCCATAGTCATGATGTATACCAAATTAAGCTATCGATTAGCAAAGTGCGGTCGTGACGATAAATTAATTCCAAACTACTAAATATTGCGCACTACCTAGCAGCATGAAATAATTCATAAAAATAAACACAGAGAATAACAGATGCATGCATATAAATCAAAGTAAGAAAACATATTAGATCTCACAAAATAATCTTGCCAAGGCTTCACTGTCTTTGCCGGAATAAAGAGAACTAGCTAATATTCATACACAAAATAAAACAAAAGTAACGAAAGAAGAAATAATGAAGAAAAGAAGAATATGGTGTGAAGATGTTCACAGCCGCTGCGCCCCTTTTCAGCCAATAAGTGTGTCTCATCCCCATCTAAGTTACCTAATGAGTCCTATTTATATTACTAAGGAATCCCCTTAAAATAAGGAAATAAATCTCTAAACCTAAATTAACTAGGAAAGCAATAAATAAATAATATCTAATAATATCTAAAAAGTCTACTAACTAAATAAAATACTAAAAACAACTATAACATTAATTAATCCCGTAAGGACTTAATTAAAAGGCTTCTAGATGCTGAAATCTCGAAATTCTTTTATTCTCGCTCAGCTCCAGTACTTCACAGGCGGTGGGCACGCCGCCTACATTTCCAGCAGATACTTCTTCTTTACTTCAGTTCCAGCATCAAAACTTCTTTTGACATAGCTCCAAAATCGCCCAAAAATCATTCTTCTCCTACAAAAATACATTATTTCACCATTAATCCAAATCAAGATGAATTCACTCAAAATAACACCAAAATTTGCCAATATATCCAAGAAATAATGAGATAAATTATGCCCAATAACTCAGCTATACCCCCTACATCACATCTTCATATCTACAACTTTGGGGGGGGGGGGATGTGATAGGATATGGCCCAACTACTAGGCCCAAGTATTAGGCCCGGTATAAATGGGCCCTGATATTAAGCTTGGCCTATGCAAGTTCGGCCCAAGTAAGAGACTTCTTCATCAAGCAATGAGGACTTGTTTATCGACTACAATTCGAACTCCAACATGTAGAAGATTCGGATGTTTATCATGAAGATCAAGATAAGCTCTATGAGTCCTTATAGGAATAGATAATTGTATTAGAATCAAACTCCATATGATCATCTATAAATAGAGGCTTAGAATAGAATGAGAGGGGAGAACAATCTTGTAATCAATACTGATATTACTCAATAAAGATCCATACTCTTGCTTCGTGGACGTAGATCTATTTTAATAGATCGAACTACGTTATTTCTTGGTGTCCTTTTACAATCTCGTTACGCTTACTGAATACCCTACGAAAACTGTTATTTGGGTGTGTGTAGAATGCAAATCGGCAGAGTAACAACTTAGTAAAAACCGAGGTGAGAATTTAATTTTCTCTCCGTAAGACAAAATTGCTCCGCACAGTACACGCGGTTCGATAGCAATTGTCTCCAAGATACAACGGTTGAAACGATTACGAGTCCTTGTACTAGAACGTCGTAATACCGGCGAACTTACTTGATACTCGGGACTTGAGTATTCAAAACTATACTAGTATGTATGAGATGATTTGCTATGAAAATTGAATGTTTGAAACCAAATGAGGGGGGCTCTATTTATAGTTTCCAAGGGTTCCCTTGAAAGGATGTGACTGTAGACAAAATTGTTGGGAACCCTGTTTAGTTTAGTTTTGATCATATTATTAGAAACCACACTTAGTTATAGGACTTAGTTATAGGATTGATAGGAACAAACTGATCTCTGTGTTTGGATCAGTCAAGCTTAACTCGGACAGGTTGCTCCATGTAAAGATCAAGGTTGGTAGTGCAACCTTGTACCTAGGTAGATCAATCTGTCAACTTGTTCCTTAGTCATCCTGCTCGTGTAACCTGCATAGTCCAATCTGCTGAGGCCAACCTGCATAGGCCAACCTGCGGATGACAACCTGCATGCTGAGGCCAACCTGCATGCTGAGGAACCTGTATGCTGAGGAAGCTGCATGCTGAAGAAGCTGCATGCTGAGGAACCTGTATGCTGAGGAACCTGTATGCTGGCCAACCTGCTGAAGCCAAGCTGCTGTGAGTCAAGCTGTTATTAGTCAACAGCTTCTCAAGATGAAGATTCTAGTACAAAGATCAAGCTTGAAGACCACAGAAAACAAAGACAGCTTAAGGTACAAAAGGTTGACCTTCCCAGTCCGACCTAAGCTGTGCCTTGCCAACCTTGATGGTTCAAGCTGTACAGAAAACCTCAACGGCTAGAAGTCCAGTCAGCAGTACGGTTCTGACACCTCTGCAACTCCAACGGCTCTAATTAAAATTGGAGTCATATAAATACTTCAAGTCATCCCAGAATCGAGAGGTGGGAAAAAAAGGGAAAATAGACGGGGAAGAGAGAAAAATAGAGAGAGGAAACTAGAGCTTCAAAGCCAAATCTATCCAAAAATCTTTACGCTTCAAAGCCAAACTCAACACTCGAATCCAAGCCATTTCCCAAGTGTTGAGACCTTCAAGATTTCTGAGTCTGGAACCTCACAGAACACTCTCCACAAGCTTACTACATATTCGTCCAAGTAAAGAAGAATCTGTTAGTTTAGCTGCAAGGTTGTATGTAAGTATGTATGAAAGGTTGTAAGGGTCACGACCCAGAACTCGTGCTTGGCTCAAGTCTAAAGATTGACGAAGGTCGAGGCTGGTACTCAGCCAGTATAAATAAGAGAGAAGTAAGGAATTTCAGATACGACGGTATCTGACGTGGATGTAGGGACATTTCCCGAACCACGCTAAATCGACTGTCTCGATCTCTCTCTCTCTATCTTTTATTTACAGTCGACCTTACAATGTTCAACTAACCTTCATTACATTGCACTTCATTGATATAATCAACCTGCACAAAGATCCAGACCAAAGAAAGAATTTTCTAAGAGGTAGCCAACCTGTCCACCAAACTTCCGCACACTGTTCGGTTTAGCAAGCTCACCAGTTTACTGACTGAGCTGGATAAACCGAGCTGCACTGATAAGCTGAGCTGACAACTCAGTAAGATCGATTTTGTTTCTAAAGTCAAAACTGTTGGCGAATTGGTGTATTCCCCCTCCCTCCATACACCAATGACCTATTTATCGGGACCTACAAGTGGTATCAGAGCGGTGGTTCTTTTGACCATCCTATCTGTTTACTAAAAGTTCTTTTCAAAACTTTTGGTCAAATTGAACTGATCTAGGAAAATTCTTTTCGTAACCTTCATATCTACCTGTCATCATGGAAACTGCACTTGTTCGCAATTGCGAAGATTTTTCTATACAGGGATATGAAGATTGGAGCTTCAGGATTCGCATGTGCCTGCAAACTCATCACATTCGCATGTGGGATATCATCGAAAATGGACCCTCTCTTATCTACGGAGAAAAGGTTCAGATTGAAGGAGAATCTCCAGGCGAGGCCACGTTCAAACAAGTGGTCAAGAGTCCTCGTAAATACACTGCCGAGGAAAGATTAGAAGCCAGCCTGGACAATTATGCGAAAGCGCTCATCTCAAGCACAGTTAAAGGAGTTCACCTTGCCAAGATCAGAAATCTGCAAACTGCAAAAGAAATGTGGGATACTCTAAAGTCTCTCAGCCTAGGATCTGAAGAGTCGCAAGAGAACAAGCTCTCCATGGCCTGCAACAATTTCAATGAATTCAAGATGTTGCCTGGAGAGACTGTGGAGCAGATGAGAGATTGCTTCATGAAGATCAGTCTCGAGATCGCTGCTATCAAAAAGGACAAATTCACTCAGCGAGAGTTGAATCTCAAGGTCATTCGTGCCCTCCCAGCAAGTTGGCATGTGTATGTTGCCCTCCATCCCAACCGACCTGACTTCAATAAGCTCACAACCGAAGAGCTTTTTGACATTTTGATGGGGAATGAGTACGAGATCATTCGTATTCATGGATCAGCTCCAGCTTGCTCTAACAAAGGAAGTAAAGCTAAAAAGAAATGGTATCAAGGGGAAGAAAAAGAAGCTGCATTTCGAGCTGATCTGGCCAAAGATGTTCCTCCCAACTTATCTAAAGAGTTCACTAGGAAGGACGAACTGCTGCAAGATTTCGCGATTATAACAAGAAAGCAGGAGAGGTCAGGTCACTACAAGTCAAACAGACCAGATCTGATCAAAGCTGACTGAAACAAGTTTATTGTCAAGCTGGAAACACCAGCTCTAGTCACCCAAGCTGGCTACTAAGATCGGTGGTACCAGTGTGATTCATATGAGCAGTCTCTCTTTCGAGATTTCTTCCAAGCTGCTCATCAAGGTCAAAAGTATCAGAGAATCCAAGCTGCTGAGGAGCCATCTTATCATGCAGATTGCTATCAACCTGCTCATCAACCTCTTCAAGGGAGCTTGACCTCCCACTTAGCATCCGATCTCAACAAAATGCTAAACCTACTTTAATACTTCCAATTTCTGTTGCTGCTAGTGTTACACTCACGACAATGGGAAATCTAAATTAAAGACTTTCAATTGCGAAGCAAATTCTAGAGTATTTCTAGGGTACTTTAAGATAAGCTGCACAATTAAAGTCCTTAATAAGATGAACATGACTGTGGAGGTAACACCTGTTGTTATTTTAATAAGTCTGCGTGTCTGTACAGAAAACTCTCTATTGATCAACAAGCAGATCACAATACAAGTGGTATCACAATGTAAGGTAAGAAGACACAGGTTACAGGAAGAGCTAAGAAGGCACAGGGTGCTCAACCTATATCAGCTGCCCAACCTGCTACTGCCAAGCAGCTGTCTGCTCAAGAGAAAGCTTCGGCTGAATCCAACCTCATCCGGCTCATAGCAGAAGCTGGATACACTGCTGAAGACTGCGCGGATAAAGGCAAGCAGAAGCTGTTTTTGGCTGAGCTGAAGAAACAAAGGGCAAAAGACAAAGCTCGCGTCGCAAGCTTCAGAGGCCTTGAAAGCTGCAAGGAACTAGTGGTACAAAAGAGCAAACTGATCAAAACCAGATCACATATCAAGGGGGAACTGATGCAAGGACATCGAGCTGCCTCACCAGCTCAATCATAACAGATTAACTCCCTACTCACAGATCAGTCTATCAGCTCCATACCTCATCCCTCAAGCTCATTCTAAATTTGTGGATCCCAAGATCAAGCCTGAACTTGAATAATATGAAGAAGAGATCACTCAAGGAAGATAGAACATGATCTTCCGGAGGAGCTCATTATTGGGAACCTAAAGGATGGTGCATCGAATCGATGATCGTGGTGAACAAGATAATGGAAAGGCTGTCTCCAGATGCAGATCGAGAGCAACAGATCAGCTAAGCTTATTTCTAGAGTTGACCTGATCAGTCTGCTCAGTCAATCAAGCTGATCTCGCAACCAAGTTAGCCTCCTAGTCAAGCTGATCAACATTGACACATTTTAAGGGGGAATGATCACTGTTTTGTCAGCCCAGCCGATATATCCGTAAAACACCAGATCAACAATTAAGGGTGAAACAGAGAATGCAATGATCTTTCCAAGCAAGTCAAGCTCAAGGAAAAGAACTCTTCTTTTCGCCAGAAAGCACAGACCCTTATTGATAATGTCGAAAAGGGGGAAAGATGTAGAACGAGCATGGAAAGATGTAGAAAAAGGGGGAAAGATGCAGGATAGATGCACTAGTGGTATCAAGATGTAGTAAGAGCGTAGAAAGATGCAGAAAGAGCATAAAGCACAGAAAGCAAGTTCAACTTGCTGAACTTTTAGTTCATTGATCGTATATTCTTATCTTTAGGAACTATTTGTAAAGTGTTGGTTTCGACATCATCAAAAAGGGGAAAATTGTTGGGAACCCTGTTTAGTTTAGTTTTGATGATGTTATTAGAAATCACACTTAGTTATAGGACTTAGTTATAGGATTGATAGGAACAGACTGATCTCTGTGTTTGGATCAGTCAAGCTTAACTCGGACAGGTTGCTCCATGTAAAGATCAAGGTTGGTAGTGCAACCTTGTACCTAGTTAGATCAATCTGTCAACTTGTTCCTTAGTCATCCTGCTCGTGTAACCTGCATAGTCCAATCTGCTGAGGCCAACCTGCATAGGCCAACCTGCATGCTGAGGAACCTGCATGCTGAGGCCAACCTGCATGCTGAGGAACCTGTATGCTGAGGAAGCTGCATGCTGAAGATGCTGCATGCTGAGGAACCTGTATGCTGAGGAACCTGCATGCTGAAGAAGCTGCATGCTGAGGAACCTGTATGCTGAGGAACCTGTATGCTGGCCAACCTGCTGAAGCCAAGCTGCTGTGAGTCAAGTTGCTATTAGTCAACAGCTTCTCAAGATGAAGATTCTAATACAAAGATCAAGCTTGAAGACCACAGAAAATAAAGACAGCTTAAGGTACAAAAGGTCGACCTTCCCAGTCCGACCTAAGCTGTGCCTTGCCAACCTTGATGGTTCAAGCTGTACAGAAAACCTCAACGGCTAGAAGTCCAGTCAGCAGTACGGTTCTGACACCTCTGCAACTCCAACGGCTCTAATTCAAATTGGAGTCATATAAATACTTCAAGCCATCCCAGAATCGAGAGGTGGGAAAAAAAGGGAAAATAGACAGGGAAGAGAGAAAAATAGAGAGAGGAAACCAGAGCTTCAAAGCCAAATCTATCCAGAAATCTTTACGCTTCAAAGCCAAACTCAACACTCGAATCCAAGCCATTTCCCTAGTGTTGAGACCTTCAAGATTTCTGAGTCTGGAACCTCACAGAACACTCTCCACAAGCTTACTACATATTCGTCCAAGTAAAGAAGAATCTGTTAGTTTAGCTGCAAGGTTGTATGTAAGTATGTATGAAAGGTTGTAAGGGTCACGACCCAGAACTCGTGCTCAGCTCAAGTCTAAAGATTGACGAAGGTCGAGGCTGGTACTCAGCCAGTATAAATAAGAGAGAAGTAAGGAATTTCAGATACGACGGTATCTGACCTGGATGTAGGGACGTTTCCCGAACCACGCTAAATCGACTGTCTCGATCTCTCTCTCTCTATCTTTTATTTACAGTCGACCTTACAATGTTCAACGAACCTTCATTACATTGCACTTCATTGATATAATCAACCTGCACAAAGATCCAGACCAAAGAAAGAATTTTCTAAGAGGTAGCCAACCTGTCCACCAAACTTCCGCACACAGTTCGGTTTAGCAAGCTCACCAGTTTACTGACTGAGCTGGATAAACCGAGCTGCACTGATAAGCTGAGCTAACAACTCAGTAAGATCGATTTTGTTTCTAAAGTCAAAACTATTGGCGAATTGGTGTATTCCCCCCCCCCATACACCAATGACCTATTTATCGGGACCTACAAAAATGAAGGCTTTTGGTTGAATAGACACCTTTTGGATGAATTAGAGTCTTTTGGCAAATAGACACCTTTTGGATTAATAGGAGTCTTTTGATGAATAGGCACATTTTGGGCATTATTATCCATTCAATTTTATTTAATTAATTACATTAATTACCAAAATAATTAATTACCAAAGTAATTAATTATTCCAACAATCCCCCACATGAATGATGATTAATGCAAAATGCACAACTAAGTCCCGACGACCTATTATCGCATCAGGATAGGTGGTAGTAGCCTTGAACCTTCCTTTGTGTAGTGTTATCGGATTTACTTGCTGCTCGGTGAACGCGATGTCTTGAACCGGTCAGCTTTTGTGCAAATCAAGATAATAACACACACACGATAACAGATCTAATATCTTTCAGTTCTCACGTTGTGTCCGTTTTGGCCTTGGAACATATCTTGGATTCATAAGTGTTATTAATTTGAAGCGGCCTCACTTCTCACTTATATAGGTGATCTTCTATAAAGAGTAGCCTGTCATACTCTACCTTTTGCAAGGCTATAGAAATCATTAAAAACTTTCCACAAGTTTACCCTTTACCACGCACGACAGGTTTGTACTTGGGCAGCTGCGAGAATGGATTATGTAGATTCCAAGTACTTGACTTGAACCTTCACAAAATGTTGTCTCCTTGAACCAAGTTCATGGGATCTCCAATCTTCATGGTGGAGTGTCATTTATGAACGTCCATTTATCGTGGGTTTCAATCTCATTCCCCTTACTGCATTGTAGAATTGATCACGGTTAATACCTTTAGTAAACGGATCCGCTATATTGTCTTTTGACTTTACATAGTCAATGCATATTATGCCAGTCGTGATCAATTGCCTAACGGTATTGTGTCTACGACGAATATGTCGAGACTTACCATTATACATACTATTCTTTGCCCTCCCTATAGCAGCCATGCTATCACAGTGTATCATGACGGGAGGCACAGGTTTTTCCCAACATGGAATATCCTCTAAGAAGTTTCTAAGCCATTCGGCTTCTTCACCGGCCTTATCTAAGGCTATGAACTCTGATTCCATAGTGGATCGGGCAATACATGTTTGCTTAGAGGATTTCCAACTTATGGCACCGCCTCCAATGGTAAACACAAACCCACTTGTAGATTTGGTGTCTTTGGTATCGGATATCCAATTTGCATCACTATATCCCTCCAACACGGCTGGATATCGTGAGTAGTGTAATCCGAACGTGTAGGTATGTTTTAAATACCTCAACACTCTAGTTAGAGCCGTCCAATGATCCTTCGCGGGATTACTCGTGAATCGACTCAATTTACTTAGAGAATATGCTAAGTCAAGCCTTGTACAATTTGTGATATACATTAGGCTTCCAATGATCTTAGCATAATCTTCTTGCGATACGGGTTCTCCTCGATTTTTAGCCAAGTGTAGACTTAAATCGACGGGTGTCCTAGCCGGAGGTAGATCGAACGCTTTGAATTTCTTAAGTACTTTCTCAATGTAATGAGATTGTGATAAGATTATTCCTTCCGATGTTCTAGAAATTTTAATTCCTAGAATCACGTCCGCTAATCCCATATCTTTCATGTCGAAATTTCTTTTCAACATTTCCTTTGTATTCATGATAACATCATGACTACTTCCCATAATCAACATGTCATACATACGATGACGAAGTTGTTTGGGGTGCCTTTGATGTAGACACATTTGTCACATTCATTAATTTTGAACTTATTTGACAACATTACTTCGTCAAATTTCTCGTGCCATTGTTTAGGTGCTTGTTTAAGTCCATACAAGGATTTAACAAGTTTACACACCTTCTTCTCTTGGCCGGGGATCACAAACCCTTCGGGTTGTTCTATGTATATTTCATCTTCAAGTTCCCCATTTAGGAATGCCGTCTTTACATCCATTTGATGTATTTCAAGATTATACAGCGCCGCTGTGGCTATTAGCGTTCTAATGGATGTAATTCGAGTTACGGGAGAGTATGTATCAAAGTAGTCATACCCTTCCTTTTGCCTATAGCCCTTGACTACAAGCCGAGCTTTGTACTTATCTATAGACCCATCAGCTTTGAATTTCTTCTTAAGTATCCACTTGCAACCCAAAGGTTTATTTCCCGGAGGAAGATCAACAATATTCCAAGTATGATTGCTTAAGATTGATTCAAATTCACTATTTATTGCTTCTCTCCATAGATCAGCATCAGGACTAGACAAAGCTTCTTTGATAGTCCTTGGTTCATCTTCTAATGAATATACTACAAAATTGGGGCCAAATGATTTTGTAGTTTTTGCTCTTTTGCTTCGCCTTTGTTCCGGTATAGGTTCGTGTGTTGACTCAACACTACGATTAACATCCATAGGCGAGATTTCATCATAAGTTCTCTTGACAGAACTTATGTCCTTCTTTTCTTTCTTAGGAAAGATCGTTTCAAAGAATATGGCATTCCTTGATTCTATAATCATTCCTTCGTTTATGTCCGGTACTTCTGACTTGTGTACCAAGAATCGATAAGCACTACTATTGTTTGCATAACCAATGAAAATGCAATCAATAGTTTTAGGTCCTATCTTTATTTGCTTGGGTTTTGGTACTTCAACTTTTGCTAAGCACCCCCACACTTTTGTGTATTTGTAGGATGGTTTCCTATCTTTCCATAGTTCATATGGAGTCTTATCTTGTTTCTTTTGGGGTAACTTATTTAGAATCTTATTTGCCGAAAGAATAGCTTCCCCCCACATGTTATGTGATAAGCCCGAGTTAATCAACATAGCATTCATCATTTCTTTCAATGTTCTATTCTTTCGTTCCGCAACACCATTAGATTGTGGAGAGTAAGGTGCCGTCTTTTGATGAATAATGTCATGTTCACGACAGAATTCTTCAAAAGGCGCAACATATTCTCCTCCTCGATCACTACGAATCATTTTTATTTTGGTGTTGAGTTGATTTTCAACTTCATTTTTGTAACTTTTGAAAGCTTCGAAGGCTTCATCCTTGCTTCTCAAAAGATACACATAGCAAAATCTTGTGCAATCATCTATAAATGTGATGAAGTAATTTTTACCTCCTCTCGTTTGCACAAGTTTCAAATCACATAGATCCGTATGAATTAAGTCAAGAGGTTTTGATGACCTTTCCACCGAATGGAATGGTTGTTTTGCCATTTTTGCCTCAACACATACCTCACATTTGTGATGATCGAATGATATTTTTGGCAATAACTCCATTTTTACCAAACGACGTATTGTTTTGTAATTTGCATGTCCTAATCTATCATGCCATAAATTAGGAGACTCAAGCAAATAAACAACTTTATCTTTATTAACATCATTGAGTTGTACATTCATAGTACATAGTTTGAAAAGACCATTGTCTAGATAGCCTTTTCCTATAAAGCGACCATTTTTGGTCAATACAAATTTGTCGGCTTCAAAGACCATTCTAAAGTCCGCTTTGCTCAAAGCAGATCCCGAGACAAGGTTCTTGCGAATGTCGGGAACGTGCAACACATTTAGCAATGTGAGCGTCAATCCCGATGTCATTAAGAGAGCAACTTTCCCACATCCAATGACCTTGGATGATGCGGAATTGCCCATGTAGAGCTCCTTCTTCTCGGTGACCTCCTCATAGGTCGAGAACATAGCCTTGTCGGTGCAAATATGGCGAGTCGCGCCGGTGTCTATCCTCCAACCCAAGGGGTTTCCAACCAAGTTAACTTCATCTACAATTGCGGAGAGGTTGAGCTCGTTCATGTCGATGGGCACGGTCTTTCCTTCCGCCATGTTTGCTTCATCTTTCTTCTTGTCCGCCTTTGGTTTGCGACATTCCTTCGACATGTGTCCCGGTTTGCCACAATTGTAGCAATCTCCTTTGATCCTCTTTTACTTATTTGGGTTGGAGTCGTGCTGCTTCCCTTTGAATTTGCGTTTCTTCTTATTGTTGCTCGACTCGGCCAAATTTGCCTTTTCCTCATACAAGGACTTGTCCGTTTTAGAATCAGATTGACGATTATCCTCCTCAATCCTCAAACGAACGATTAGATCTTCAAGACCCATCTCCTTGCGTTTGTGCTTGAGATAGTTCTTGAAGTCCTTCCACCGAGGTGGCAATTTCTCGATTATTGAGGCCACTTGAAAGGATTCCGACAAGACCATACCCTCGGTGAGTATGTCGTGCAAGATGAGTTGAATCTCTTGCACCTGTTCAATGACAGCCTTGCTGCTACCATTTTGAAGTCCAAGAATCGTCCGACTATGAATTTCTTCAAGCCGGCGTCTTCCGTCTTGTACTTCGTTTCCAAAGAATTCCATAATTCCTTGGAGGTTTTGGTACTAGAGTACACACTATAAAGTGTGTTGTCTAGCCCATTGAGTATGTAGTTGCGACATAAAAATCGTCATGATGCCATGCATCATACGCGATTCATTTATCCGAATCAGTATCATCTTCATCAACATGGGGCTCATTTTCCGATAGGAATCGAGCCAAATTTAAAGTAGTAAGATAAAATAACATTTTAGATTGCCAACGCTTAAATTCCGAACCTGAGAATTTCTCCAGTTTTTCGGCATAAGCGGGGGCGTTCGGAATATTGGTGCTGCTTGATTGCGCCATTTCCACCCGAATTTTGTCTTGCGATTGTTATTTGGGTGTGTGTAGAATGCGAATCGGCAGAGTAACAACTTAGTAAAAACCGAGGCGAGAATTTAATTCTCTCTCCGCAAGACAAAATTGCTCCGCACAGTACACGCGGTTCGATAGCAATTGTCTCCAAGATACAACGGTTGAAACGATTACGAGTCCTTGTACTAGAACGTCGTAATACCGGCGAACTTACTTGATACTCGGGACTTGAGTATTCAAAACTATACCAGTATGTATGAGAAGATTTGCTATGAAAATCGATGTTTGAAACCAAATGAGGGGGGCTCTATTTATAGTTTCCAAGGGTTCCCTTGAAAGGATGTGACTGTAGACAAAATGAAGGCTTTTGGTTGAATAGGCACCTTTTGGATGAATTAGAGTCTTTTGGCAAATAGACACCTTTTGGATTAATAGGAGTATTTTGATGAATAGGCACCTTTTGGGCATTAATTATCCATTCAATTTTTATTTAATTAATTACATTAATTACCAAAATAATTAATTACCAAAGTAATTAATTATTCCAACAAAAACTAGATCGACCACCTATTTATCTCTTCCTAGGCTTCTCGGTCTCAGGTATAAGTACATGTAGCTAGCAATGCTAAAAACTGTAACACAAACTAAACAATACGTGTGGCGAAAGTAGGAAAAATCTTTGGGACACACTTGGGTCAGTCAGAGGCACCGTGCGGACAGCTAAAACACTGACACTTTTATTCGTATAGATTAACACTTTTCTGTATAAAGATTGACATTTTTAAAAATTGACATTTTATTCGTAAAATAATTATGTTAAAGATTGACACTTTTATTCGTATAGATTAGCACTTTTCTGTATAAAGATTGACATTTTGACCCGACCACACTACATGACCGATCTCACCCAAGTTTTTGTCAAAATCTTTGTGTAGGTTCAATGAAATTGTAATTATAATTGCAGTTTATATCGGAAGGGACAACTGGCGACTTTTCACAAGTCTAATTCAATTTTAGTATGTACGGTTTCGAACTTGCCCCACTTGGAAAATTTGGGAAGCTTCTCTAGTCAATTTGAATAGTTAATGCAAGTTATTTTGTCTCCGTAATGTAAGCACACTAGAACGGGCCATTTTTTTTATTGGGCGTCCAATTAATAATGGGTCATTTTTCAGTAATTTTTTTTAAATAATTTGAAACTTATTACTAAACTTATTAAACTAAGGGCACACTTGGATCAACCCGGCTGACGGTGAATGAGTTTAAAAAGATTGACACTTTTATTCGTATAGATTAACACTTTTCTGCATAAAGATTGACACTTTTAAAAATTAGCATTTTTATTCGTTAAATAATTATGTTAAAGATTGACATTTTTATTCGTATAGATTAGCACTTTTATCATAAAGATTGACACTTTGGGCCGGACTCACTGTCAGCCGAGCTGACCCAAGTTTTTGTCTTAATCTAATCTACCAACGCATCATCTGCTTAACCCCTTACAATTTAAATTATTATAACTTCCTCGTTAGTCTTCAACTGTTATGATTTTAATACTAAATTAAAGGTTTTGATATAATTTTTTATTTAAGACCAAACATCGATATGTTTATAATGCATTTATTATGTTCTAATTTTTTACACTTTCTTGAACCAGGTGTACTGTGTATAATGACACATATATATTGTGATTTATTATGCAACACTAGTAAAAATCACATAATCATTTCTTATTAATAAACCTAGCTAATAGGTGCAAGGAGCCCAACATATATAGAAAATAACATTACAATAATGCACGAGTTCCAATAGAAGCTTAAGAAAACCACAAATTTTGCCTCGAGTCAAGTTCTCTTCTGTCTTCTTGTTGCTCTACTCTTTCTCTTCACATTGTATTTGTATCCAACTCCAAAAAAGAATTCCACTAACCATCTTGGCTTTCCATATCGAATAATGAAATAACCAATACCAATTCCAACTACGAATCCACATACGTACCCCAATGCAACACATTGCCAACCAAATCCATTTACAAAGCTCGACTCCTCATCATCATCACCTTCTCCTTCTGGTTGCATCGGTTGTCCTTGGTTTTTTTCACAATTTTTCGTCAAAGGAAGTCCACACAATCCCAAGTTTCCAATATATGAATCATTCTCGAATGTCAAAAACTGCTTAGATTGTGGTATCGGCCCCACGAGATTATTCATTGAAAGGTTTAATTTCGCAAGAAATGTCAACCCTGTCAGTTCACTCGGGACTTTTCCATCAAGTCTGTTTGAAGACAAGTCCAATGATTCAAGCACACTTATATTTCCAAGAGATGCAGGTATATGGCCTATGAGGGTATTGTGAGACAAATTCAAATATCTCAAAGAATTAAGTTTTCCTATGGAGAAAGGAATGGTCCCAGAAAAGTTGTTGGAGGATAAGTCCATAGTTGTAAAGGTTTCCAACAGTCGCTGCAATAACAAATCCAAACCTTTCAAAGTGAACGTGTACTCTATATAATTTTGGAATGCTCCATCATCCGTATAAGTTTCCTTCGCATCTATCATGCCTCGAAATTTCTTGAAATATGCTTCAGGTAAAGGACCATTAAATGCATTTCTTGATATATCCAACACTTGCAACTTGGGAAATGGATTCTCATCCTTTGAGGCCTCTAACATTGTACCATTGAACTTGTTAGACCTCAAGACGAGCACGAAAAGTTGAGGGAGTGTTTCCATCCAAAAGGGAAATGCGTCTCGTATTCCATTATCACCAACGTCGATACCTCTAAGAATTTCGCAGTTGACTAGGGTTTGAGGCAGTGCTCCTTCCAATTTATTATCATTGAGATTAACAGACTGAAGGCTGCATCCATTTGTAAATAATGATGATGGAATGTGGCCAGAGATTCGATTTCCACTCATATGAAAGATCGACAAAGATGTGCTCAAGTTCCTCAAACACTCTGGAAGTTTTCCTTCCAAATTGTTATTTGATAAATGGAAAATTTGAAGGGATCTCAAGTTGCAAAAGGATGATGGAATCTCTCCGCTTAATTTGTTGTGATGGAGTACAAGAATGCTCAGACCTAATAGATTCTCAATGGTGGAAGATATTGGACCTGAAAATTGGATAAAAGTAATTAATTAAAATGCGAAGCGGTAAATTTTTATTAAATTAAAAAAAAAAAAGAATTATAGGAATTCAACCATTTCATCATTAAAAAAGTCTAAAATCTATAAAGAAATTCTCAAATAGCGAACAGATTGAGGGTAATCTTTAGCTAGAATTCATTTTCACGCATACACTAAATTCAACAGCTTATAAATTAGAACAAAAACTCAACAACTTATAAGTTAGAATAGAAACTCACGTGCATCGCGCGTAGATTTTTTCTCAATCCAAATTTACAAATTTTTTATTTACTAACAAGGATTATGTGTATTTGCACGTATAACCTCTTACATAATCAACATTATTAGTTAATGTAACGATATTTATCTAAAGATAGTAAAGATCTTTAAAATTAATAATATTAAGTATATATTATTAAATATGACAAAATGTTATCAAGAAGATTTGAAGTTCCTATATATTTTATAATTGGATTAAAAATGATCCCATATTGGTAATCATAATTTATTAGTCCCTCCGTCCATGAATTTAATGCCTAGGGAGGGCGCACGCGTTTTAAGTTTGTTTGTGTAGTGTTAGTGGAATAAGGCCCCACATTAATGCAAGTGAAATTTGAGCATGGTATAGACAAATAATGGAATATGCAATAAATTGGTGGACGGACCGAAATGAAAAGTAAGAAATGAATCAGTGGACGGAGCGAGTATAATTTAGAAATATAACTTCAACTTTCTCACATTCTGGATAAAGACTATCAGTTCACTAGAAATTTGAAAGAGCAGACTCTTCTATAACAGTATAATAATAACAATAATAGATAGATATAAGAGAGAGTGTTAGGATATATTGTAAAGTAAATATGATTGAGATCAACTTTTAATAAATTCTGATTCAATGACAAAATAGTGGAGAGAGAGAATATTACCACTTAATTCATTGCCGGAAAGCCACATGTGACGAACGGCTGTCATATTTCCAATTTCTCCGAGAAATGGTCCACTAAAAGTGTTGGATGCCATATTGATCACCTCCAAATTGTTAAGTTGGCCAATTGCTTTTGGAATATTACCTGTGAAATAAATGACATGCAATTTTGTATGTTACTTAGCCAATAATTATGAGTAAATAGCACAAAGAAATTCCAATGTATTTTCTGAGCTTTTTGTGTGTATATAAAACACCCACGTATTTTCTATATTTTGCACAAAACAACCATGTGATTTTAAAAACATGCACAATACATCCATGTGTATTTCTAATACCTACACAAAAATTAAGAGCTCAGAGTTTTAAGCATCGAAAAAAATATATTGGTATTTCAATAATTTATATAAAATACAATTGTATTATGCTAATAATAACTACAATAATTATACCTCTAAAAAAACTCCAATAATTATAAGGCAGAAGAGAGAGAGAGAAAGGGAGATGTTATCATACCACTTAATCTATTGGTGTTAAGCCACAAGTAGCGAAGGAATGTTATGTTTCCAATCTCTTCTGGTAATGTTCCAGTGAAATTGTTATTTTCCAATTGCAACTCTTCCAAGTTAACAAGACGACCAATCTCTTTTGGAACTTCACCTGTAGAATATCGAAATTTTGAATATTCAATTTGATTAAAGAAAACAATTCTATATATGTCTATTCCTTGTTTTCATAAAATACAAGCATAAATTCGCTATCATTGTTTGAGTGTGTGTGGTTTTGGTTTCTTGGAAGTGGCAAATAAGGTGGTGTTTCAGGAAGACAATTGGGGGTAAAGAGATAATCGTAGATGAAATCAAAGGGAGACTGTGAAGTTGGTGTTTATCGAAGAATGGACTCAAGTATAGCAAGCCTTTTAGAGATCGGATGTTACTCCCTCCGTCCCATCCAATTCGTCCTGTTTCTTGAATATATGTTATTAGAACTAGAGCCAAAATGATCGAAAGAACTTGTGCAAACATAAGAAAATGAGAGAAAGATTATCGTTGTGTCGTGGCCGAACCACTGTCCTAAAAGCTATTTCCGCAAACCCTCAGTGCCAAATCTCAGTGCCGAATCACTCTGTCCTCGGTGCCAAGTCTCAGTGCCGAATCACTCTGACCTCGGTGCCAAGCAGGTAGGGTTTTTGTGTCTCTCTATGAAGAGAACGACCACATATATATAGGGCTCCAAACGCCCCCACAAACCCGCCACTAAGCCCACGAAGCCCCACGACAAAAAACGTAGAGGGGAAAGAAAACTTAGATAAGGAAATAAAGGGAAAAGAGAAAACTAGAGAAATATGGTAATTTTTCCCTTTTGGTGTGTTTTGAAAAGGAGGTGGAGGAAAATATTTATAGGCTCATCCCTCTTAAGTTTTTCTTCACAATTTCGATGTGGGACAAGGAAACAATATATATAATGTTCCAAACCCTCCCACTTAAGCTCAAAAATTCAATGTGGGATAAGAGATAAAAGAGAGAACCAATAATAACTCTACAAAATTGCTTTTTATTTCCAACATATGTGATGAAAAATAATAAAACAGGACGAATTGGATGGGACGGAGGGAGTATATTCTAAATAGCTTTGCCATGGTTTCTTGATTGATTGTCATATTTTGAGTACTCCGCGTACTCAAACACTCTCATTTTCAATAATATTTATGATTTTCCTAATTAAAAAAAGAATCGAGTGGATATAAAATTAATATAATATATATAAATATATATATATATATATATATATATATATAGAGAGAGAGAGAGAGAGAGATATATATATAACATACAAAAGACATGTTCCTTAAGAAATGAGAAATGATCTGAACCATTGATCTTGGTGTGATCAACGATCTAGATTAATGGTACATTATGAATATACTGAAAATGTATTATGATGACTCATGCATAAGGTGTAGAATCATACCGCTCAAAGCATAATTGCTATGAAGGAACAACCCATACATGGCAGTTAAGTTCCCAATTTCTCTTGGCAATGATCCACTAAATTTATTTCCAGACATGCTCAATCTCTGGAAATTAGTAAGATGGCCAATTTCTTTTGGAATATTACCTGCGTAAATGTAATGAGAAGTAAGGAATTACATATAATTACATGATGCTCATTAATTAATTAATTAAAAAGGGAGAGAATCGATGATACCGCTTAAAGTGTTAAATTCAAGGCCAATCCTGAGAAGGGAAGTCATGTTTGCAATTTGTGGTGATAATGGTCCACTCAGTTGATTGAAGGCAAAGTCAAGATATTGCAACAACTGCATGCCGAAAATAGTTGGTGGCAAATGGCCTGTCAACTGGTTGTGACTCAAGCTCAAACCTTGTAAATTACTAAGATAACCAATTTCTTTTGGAATATCACCTGTTTACGACAGCCACATCACAAAAAATATAAATTTGATAAATAATTAAATGGAATACTGATATAGTAATGATCATTAATTGTAAAATAAATAAATAAATAAGTGAAGTGAATTACGAGCATGGAGATATAAAATCTTACCAGACACATTTTAGAGTTTATTAGCAATTTTAATGAGGCTTAGGGCATGTACAATGGAGAGCCTCATTTGGGGCTCTATAAATTGCCACATGGACAAGAGCTCCAAAGTTACAATATTCCATAATGATAGGCTCTAATTTTAGGGCTCTAATACTATTTGTTGGGTCCCACTTTATCAAATTGAATTAATTTATTATTATTAAGTGTATATTTTATTTTTATTTTTTTTGTGATTAATTTCAATAGTGTTCATTTGAATTATTATTTTTTGCATGATTTATTTCTTTATAATTACTAAATAAATTTAATAATATATTTATTTATTATATTTGCATATGTAATTTATTTGAGAAAAATTAGATAGTATTCATAAACTTGAAATAACCATACAAAATACTACAATACTTGGATTAGGGAAAAAAAATACATAAAAAACCCACAACTTAACTGAATAATTGAAAATGAAAAAAAAGAATACAAGTAAAACAAATCAAATTATTCATTATCGGAATTTTATGTTGCATGTATCTTAAAATAAAAAAAAATAAAAATAAAAAAGAAGAGAAAAAAAGAAAAGAGAAGAAGAAGTTTGCATGTAAAATTATTGAAAAGCAAGTAATAGAAGAAAACGAAAAAAACATTAAAAGAAAAATCAGAAAAAGGGAAATGCATGGAAAATAGGAAAAGGTAGTTGAATAGTCAAATAATGCTGCTCATCTCTCTCCACTGTTCTACCGTGCATGACACTCGCTGTGTGATTTGTCCATATGCGAGTGCATTGCACGCGCCAGTCCAAAAAAATTTAAGAGACTAGGCTCTCACAGGAGAGCTTGGGCTCGAAAATTTGGGCTCCCTAATAATGTTAATTTTTAAGAGCCGGCTCCATGTCTTGCCACAAGGACAAGAGTCTTACCATTGTAGTTGCCCTTATAAGCTTAACCAAACACCCCCTTACTGATCATGATGGCTTAATTTGAAGATTGATAAGTTTCACGATAAGATATGATTAAAACTATCACATGTGTTTGAGTGAGATTTATATCCGACGATGAGTCTCAAATCTAAGAAAAAAGTGTGAGCCTAACCTGAAACTTAGGATAAATTTAGTTTGCAATATGACGTAGTAAACATGATATTGAATAAAATTTGTCAATTCACCCGTATCCCCGAAGGGCTAAAGTATCAAAGTGTCCGTTGTTCGTTGTATTAGAAAAATAGTTCAAGAAGGCGTAGTATTTCTCAGTTAGCCTCATTGTTCATTGTAATAGAAAAATAGGTTAAGAAATGACATTGTTTCTCAGTAGTGGTACTGTAGCGCCCCATAAAAATTATTTAAACATTTTTCTTTCAAAAATATTTATTTTTCCATTTTACGAATAAAAATTTATTTTATGCAATTAAGTTTAAATCTTACAAGTCCCAGATACATTTCAGTGATTTCATGAGTATTAGCATATAGTAATTATCAAAGTTAAATTCATATTTTTATAGATTACTTGATTATTTATTTGATTATTATTTTCACTCATAAACCTATTTACTTTAGATTGACTTCTTGAGGCTCAAACTTAAGAAGACCAAAAGAAAAATCTTTTGAAAACTGAACTCAACTATAAATAGAACCCACCTTTCATCTTTTTTCCTCAGACCAAGAATTCAAGCTGTATATTTTGTAGAGATAATCATCCCTTCTATAAACGTAGTTATTTCCATTCTACTATTTCTGCTTGTTGAAATCTATTTTCGAATAGATTTCTTATTTTTTAGTTTTGTATTTCTTCACAAAATATATACTCACTTCGTTCTACTTTAGTAGTCCTGTTGTTTTTCGGTACGAGATTTTAGGAGAGTGTGTTTAGAGATAAAGTATAGTGTTTGATATTTTAATGCAAATTTCATTATTTCAAAAACAGAACATCATAGATGCATAAAAATATATTGATGTCTGATCTTAAATGAAAGATCGTATCAAGACCTTTAATTTGGTATAAAAATTATAAAAATCGAAGAACAAATGAGCAAGTTATGATAGTTTAAACTTTTACAATTTAAATTATATTCGGACTGCGTGCTGAAAGGTGAGTAGATGATGAGATGATTAATAGGCTAATTTTTTCTATTTTAGGAAACATAACTACTGAAGTGAGACGAATGAGAGTATTATTTTGGACATATTGTACAAAGTTTATAGAAGAAAAATAAATGGTTTGACCAAGTAAAATTAGTTGGAAATATTGTGGCTGCATGGATGATCATGAAATGAGGTTGCATAAAGGCACTACTACTCCACTATGCCATATATTAAAATAAAGTTGCATGTTTCTTCATATACATTATTCATGCGTGTGTTGTTTTTTTTTTTTTTTTTTTAAATGAATTGTGTTAAAGAGTCCCCGTTTGGAAATAAACTGAAATCTTAGATTTTGAAAGTTTATCTTTTAAACCCTATTCTCTTTTAAAGTACCGGCAAAATCAATTTTCTTCTACGGTTTTCTCACTGCAAAATCAAGGTATAGTTCCCTAGTTTCTTTGATGGTTTTTAAAATCTATGAATTCTAACTTGGATACTGAAACTTGTGATTTAGGGTTTTATAATATCCAAAAGAACTTTGTTTCAAATTAAGGTAAATCTCGTTATTTAGATCTTGATTTTTCCACATAAATATTTCTTTGATTCCTTTTTCGTATCTCATAGCATGACCATTACAGTGCATAATTTGAGAAAAAGAAAATTTGGATTTGATTTTTTTAGTGGCAACTTGCGTAAACTTTGAAATTTAAGTTTGGTGATTGCTTTTTAGATTAATCGAAAATTTCTGGACTTAAAATCTGTAACTTGGTTTCCACCCTTTTGATTTCTTTATTTCATTTGTTCTCTAAATTTGGTTGCCGAATTTAGAGTCATGAAAAAGAAAATGTTTGCTTATAAAAGTTAGAAATTTATGTTCCTTTTTTATGTTTTTGTTTAATTTATTTTCTTTCAAGTTGTCTTATGTAATGATAAAGATGATTTATAAATCCTATTGATGTAGTTGGAAATGGATTCTGCGAAATTTTAGTTTTAGGTGCATAACTTTTATAATAGTTAATTATTACTCTAGTGTTATACCAAGCTATTAGTTTCTTTAAAAGTCCTTTTCTTTGTAATTAAAGTTATTATAAGCTTGAAGTTTTATTTTAAATTTTCTCCTGGCTGTTTAAACGATTTCTTATCCGATCTCAAGGTTTTTGACTTTGACGAGCCTTAAGTATATTTCATAATATGTCATAAAATTATTGTCACTTTGTTCTTATAGATTTAAGAATATAATTTTTAGGCGCGGCACGACTAAGAACGTTGTGTTTAGTTTAAGTTGCTTGGGTCACTTTCAAGTTCAATATTTAAAGTGTGGGATTCTTACTTAACTTTATGTGTGGATTTAAGTTTGTTCCTTTTGATATTATGTGACTACCGTATACTTATTTGACATGAGGTGATGAGTAGGACCGTTAATTTCAAGTTGTCCATTTGACTTTGCTTTCACTTATTTGATCATATTATGTTAACTTTAATATTCATACGTGTGGACTCTATTTTATTAAATTGTACAAGCTCACGTAAATGTCCATACTGAGTATATTCGAGTATGCTCATCCCTATTTAACAATTTCAGATAATTAAGTTCGGAGGCGCATGGAAAGTCGAATGACGAGTCGAGTTATCTTAGGATGTCCTATTTCTACATTTTATTTCTAAATTACTTTATGACTTTGAGATTTTTGTTACGAGTTTATGTTTATTTTGGTTGAACCATGTTTGTCAAAAAGTACTCCGAATTTGTGAAGTTGTTTGTTCATAGTTCGTTTTAGGTGAAATGATTTGGATATTTTATAAATTCCTAGGTTTTATGTTTTCAAATAATTTTATTAAAAGTTTTAGTTTCATGAATCTTTTCATTTTAGTTAGGAAAAAAAAAAATCACTTCAAATTTCCGCTGTAAATGTTATTAAATTTAACTTTAGCACTTTTATTAGATTAGGGTGTTATAGTAATCGTATTATTAATATAAAGATAAATTATGTATCACTCACATAGAAAATTTTCTCCAATACCAAGTACTCTCTCCGTCACATCATATTAGTCATTTTTTCCTATTTAGTCTGTCCCGTTATATTAGTCTCATTTCATAAAATACAAATATTTATCCACACATTGTTTACATATCTAACTTTACACGTACATCAATATAATTTAAATTGTAAAATTAAAAATTGTTATAGCTTTCTTGTTTGTTCTCCGAATTTTACGATTTTTATATTAAATTCAAGGTCCCAATATGATATTTTATTTAAGATCATCATCAATATGTTTTTATTAATCTATGATGTTCTAATTAGAAAAATAATAAAATATGCATTAACATGCTCAACAATACACTTTATCTTTAAATAAACTCTCTGAAAATTTCAGTGCCGAAAAAAATTGAGACTAATATAGTGAGACAGATGAAATACTATTTTAGAACATTTAATTTATTTGGTTTATCCTTCTACAGCTTCCAAAAAAAGCTCTAAAAACTATCTCATTTCATCCTATATACCGATCACATCTTCATCAACAGATCCCCTTTTGAGAGAGGAAAATGACAAAGCGATGACAAGTAAATATAAATCCCAAATGCTTGGCATAGAAATTTGATTAATAATTAAATGGAATATTAATATTAAAACGATCATTTTGACACCAATAAACCCTTAAAAAATAAAATAAATAAATAAGTAAAAGTGAAGAGCATGGAGATATAAGATCTTACCACTTAACTTGTTGACGCTAAGGTCCAATACTTGAAGCAATGTCAAGTTCCCAATTTCTTTTGGCACGTGTTCATCAAAATTGTTGTAACTCAGGTCCAAATATTGTAGATTAGTAAGACGGCCGATCTCTTTTGGAATATTACCTGTTCGTAAAGTTGCATGAAATCAAAATAAAATCCAATCCAACTAGGTACGCTAATTTAGGGGTTTGGCTAAGTTTAATTTGAGGATTATAAGTTCTAGGATAAATCTAAGAAAAAAGTATGGTCATAACCCGGAACTTAGGATAAATTTAATTTGCAATATGACGTAGTAAATGTGAAATTAGATTTAACAAAATTTGTCGATCCACTCGTATCCCCGAAAAGATAGATCTAGAAATGATTACTTTTATCCATATATGGAATATGAATAGGCTTATAGGGGAAAACAAGAACATGGAGGCAAGATCTTACCACTTAAGTTGCTGGAACCTAAGTACAGAAACTGAAGTAGTGTCAAGTTCCCAATTTCTCTTGGCACGTGAACACCACCAAACGGGTTGTTGAACAAAGAAAGATACTCAAGCTTCGAACACTGCCCCAAACTCGATGGTATTTCCCCATACAACTGGTTGTAAGAAATACGAAGTCTCTTGAGTCTACTGAAGATTGTGCTTGCACATATCAAGAGGTAGACTACTCGACAAACTATTATTCCTCAATTCCAAAACTTCTAAAAATGGCATGTTGAAGATAGATGGAGGAATAGGGCCATGAAAAGAGTTCTCACTCAAAACTAAAGAAACGAGAAAAGAAAGATTTCCGATTTCCGGTGGGATGGTTCCAACGAGATCCATGTAAGAAATATTCAACTGGGTAACCCTATTATAATGAGAATCACAAGTA
>CM038116.1:30421943-30496841 GCA_001642375.2 Mentha longifolia | reverse complement strand
GGGGAGAAAAAAATCATAAATTACAAGCTTGAAATTTCTAGGCCGAATTGGGACAGTAAGAAAGAACTCACCAATGTATCCCGGTGAAGCTGACGACGAAGAAAATCTATTACTTTGACAAACTTATCAGTTCCAGCCATCTACATTTCAAAACAAAAGAAACCATAATAACTAGAAAACTGCTCAGGATATACTTTCAAGCAAGCAATAACTTTTCTTGATAGAAAAGCACCAAAAAAATGTTTGGATTAAGCAGGATGCACTGCAATCATACTAATCACAATACCAAGTTCTTGAGTAATCCAAACCAGTTTCTACAAACATGGTGCCACCAGAATAATACTTTCAGTGAGAGGGAAAAATTTCCCCAAGCAAACAGGATTCTTCACCAAACAACTGTATCTCTTTTTTAAATTTTGGCGCAATAACTTTAATATTAGGGTTACCACATTCCAAAACCTAATCCCAATTTCCCACCTTAATAAACTCCCAAACTGCTCTAAATCACTTCAGTCAAAACCAAATACAAACGCAATTGAAACATACAACATAGATAACATTCAGCAATCTGATTTTTGAAAAGAATAAGAAATAAAACCTTGAATTTCGCTTGTTTGAGAATCGGAGCATCGCCGGTAGCTCTCAGGTGAACTACGACTGCATCAAAATCAAGATTGATAGATCGATATTATAGATTACCATTAGTTCATCACCATAAGGACTTGACTGTAATAATCATCCCTACCATCATACATTGAAAAGAAAAAAAAAAAAAAAGATTAAGAATTCTTGAGATTTTGAAGCTGACCTTTCCGAGTTTCCGACGCCATGTTTAATGAAGCTGCAGAATTCGGCGTTGCTTGCGATTTTATACCATTTTGCCTTTAAATCGTTTTGCTTTTAACGACTCCTAAATCGCGTTTATAGCTATCCGACTTCCTAACTATTTTTATTTAATTCACAACTAGGACAAATATTTTATGTGAGCTCGATATTTTTCCTCCACTTTTAATTTTTATTATTATTGTAACTCGGTAAGAATTACTACCTCCATCCCATTACATTAGTCCTCTTTGCTTTTTGATTGTTCGGCACGTTTTCCACCGAAACCTAGTACGAGTTTTAAAATATAATTTTGACGTATTCATTTTTTCGCGAAGTACTATGACTCATAGTACTTCGTGAAAAAATGAATACGTCAAAATATATTTTAAAACTCGTACTAGGTTTCGGTGGAAAGCGTGCCGAACAATCAAAAAAAGAGGACTAATGTAATGGGATGGAGGTAGTATTATTATTGTAACTATGTAACTATTATGATTGTTATTTTATTAGTATTATTGAATGTGAACAATAGTGTATGTACATCATTCTTATTAAATAGTACATCTTATCCGTCTACCCTTCTAAATGTATAAATAATTCATTATTCCATTAGTACTTCAATTTCGAGTATTCAATTAAAGACAATAATAACTTGAGGTTTCAATCAAATCACACGTATTATTTATTTATGGACCATAAAATATAATGGCCTCAAATTATCACTCCTAACTCCCAAGTGGTCCCCAAATAAAAAAGATAAATTATTTGGAAACTTCTCCACAAGTACATAATAATCTTTTAAATCACATATTATCCTCTTTTACCAACAAAGCAAATACAGTGTACTCCAGTATTATCTAATGGCATTATTGATTATCCTACTAATTGACTCAATTTCATATTCCCAAAGTATTGGTTATAATATATACATATAGTATTATTTTTTTCAATAGTTATGAAAAGGAAAAGGAATTATGGCATTAATTATAGTAGGGAAACAAGTGGAAGCTAACATGGGAGCTAGAGATTGGCAGAATAGTAGTATACCATAATCATCGAAAAAGGCCAGCAATGAATGAAGGGCGAATCTCGCAGGTGAAGTAAGCGGAGAGAGAAAGTATCTAAACCATCTGTCAAAAACCTCTCTCTCTCTATCTCTCTCTACATTTTCTAGACAGAGAGAGAAACAGAGAAAAGAAAAATCACACACAGTAAAGTGGGGAAACTACCAGAGGACGAGGATCCTCTGCGTTACTCTCTCTGTGTTGTCAAATCCCGATAAAACAATAATCCCATCTCCTCTCTCTCTCCCTCTCTCCCTCTCTCTCTCTCTTCATGATTTCAGGGCCTCTCTGTGTTGACATTTGAAGATAGAAAGAGTGAAGAGCTATGGTGCTGAATTAAAAGGTAAACTTTTGGAAGAAACAAACTTTCTTGTCTAGATATTTTTTTTTTTTTTTTTTCTGAGTCTGTTTCTTGATGAATTTGCTTTGAAGATTCTTTAATGCATGTGGGGTTTCTAAATTCTTGAACTTTTTTTATTGTGTAGTGTTGTTTGTTCCTCGTTAGATTTCTTTATCTGTGGGTGTGGGAATTTCATGTGGTTTTGTTGCAATTTAGGCATCTGCTTCTTAAAAGAAGCAAAGCCTTTTTTGTACTGAGAGATGTCATAAAGTTTTGGACTTTCCTTTATGCATTACCTGACCCCTTCTTTTCAAGAATGTAAGCTTTTGAGATTGAAGATGTTTATTTTCTGAAATTTTGTTCAAATTTCAGCTCTTTTTTTTGTCATAACCAGGGAGATTATTTATCTGATGTAAGGAATTTTTGTGATTCAATCATTAGCATATAATTCAGTTCACTTAGCTCAGTTTCAAGAAGAGGAGATAAAAAAGTAAAAGAAGCCTCATTTATTGTAAAGCAAACACTTTTCTCTTTTCTATGAGTGTTTTTTCTTTTTTAACTATCAAGAGAGTACTTCAAATTTAGTTTCATTTGCCATTCATTTTCTTGAAGAATATGTTGAAGAAATAAAGAAGTCCCCTTACTTTTTCCTTGCTCGATTTATATTTCGAGACTTCAACCTTTGTCTGATTTTTTTTTTTTTCTTGGGAGTTGAGTTTTTAATTAAGATTAATTTTCATTTTCTCATATGATTAGAAGAAGTGGAAGTTGTAGTTTATAAGCTGTCTGATGTACACATTACACTGATTAAATATATTCTTGTGCTACATTCATTTTCTTGAAGAATAACACGAAGGAATAATAATAATAAGGTCTTTGATCCATATCTGTTTCAGCTTAGGTTGCAGTGGAGTTGAGCCAAGAAAGAGTGATGGAAGACGATATATTCTCGAGCATTGCAGCTGGTGGAGAGATTGAGCCTAAGTTTCAGCAGAGATTTCAGAAAAACTTTGTGCTGGTCCAGAACATTTTGGATCAAAACAGGCTGTTGATAAATGAGATAAACCAAAACCATGAGTCGAAGATCCCAGACAAATTATCGCGTAATGTGGGACTCATCCGAGAGCTAAATAACAACATTAGAAGGGTAGTTGACCTCTATGGCCATCTCTCGGATTCTGCCAGATCAATGGAAGCCTTGTCTGAGGGGGAATCGGCTGGGACAACAAAGTCCGATGGAAGAGGTGGACTGAAAAGAGTTCGGTCTGGAAATTGATTGTATCTAGGGTTGTTTGATCTTGTAAAAGGTACAAAGGTTTAATCTTTTTTATTCATTGTGTGAGGTTTTCTCGGACTTAATCTCGATAAGGAGCTTTTCTTGACATTTTCTATTAAATCATTGATATGTTGAAAGGTGTAAACTTTCAATCTTGTGGCTTCATTATGTGGGATGTTCTTCGCTTTAATCTTGATAATGAGCTTTTCTTGCACTAAGAAATACTAGTAATTATATTGAATCAATGATCTGTAGAAAGGTAAAAAGATTCAATCATGTGGCTTCGTTCTATGACATTTTCTTGGCCTTGATCTTGATGAAGAGCTTTTCTTGCATTAGGAATACTCCATACCCCTTCATATTGTAGCTTATGTATCTGTTTTGATTGAATGAATGTAGCTTTACTTCACTGAATCCGACCGAAGAGTGGACGAAGGATGGTTGGGTCTGGCTATTGATCGTATCAGGAATTGTTTGATCCGCGGAGAGGTACAAATGTTCATTACTCTGGGGCGATTTCTTGTAACATTTTATTGACCTTAATCTTCGCAATGAGCATTTCTTGCATTAGAATAGTCGATACAACTCACTTCTTAGCTTATGTAATTGTTCTGATTGGATTAATGTACTGCAATTTGTTCATTGAACCTACTGCTTATAGACAATGAATGTTTAGATCTATCATCACTTTAGTGCATTAGATTCGTATTATATTCACGTTTAAACTCGAACTTACTAAAGGAAAATTGCTAGGTGATGAGAATAGTTGTTCTTCCTGTACTTCCAAATTTGATTCCTCCAATTATTCTTCTTGATGGCAAGTTCATATTCATAATAATAATCATCGAGCTTGAGCTTGACAGCTTATCGACTCATTATAAGTTTAGAATCGTGTGTAAAGTATCTTGTGACGAAGTTTTGGAACTCTAATTTGGATTGATTTTGGTGGACTAGAATTATTGACAATAACTATTGATGTGTGCTTCCACAATTTACTAGATTCTGATGTGATGAATGTGATTAGATTATTTGACTAGTGTTTTGTCCCAATTGATGTTGCTCTTCTCTTTGTTGTTTAGCTGAAAGAATCTTGGACAAAAGCTAATCTTGATTAGATTTAAAGGGTTTTGTCTCAATTCATTAGATTCTTGATTGGTAGATCATCAATGGAGGACATTTTTGCTTTTAAAAATTTGACTTGTATAAATACTATTACAAACACAATTTTCCCTTCAATAATCGAAATTTTAATCCGGTTTCGACCCGTTAATCTGTTGGATTCGGGTTTTGAGCCCGGTCAAATCTTCTCATGTTGATCCTTCCATCAATGTAGCAAAACAATTCTTCCAATCGGAAACCTTCTCAGCACCATTAACCACCTGATAAAATGAGCAAAATCAAGAAGAAAAAAAAGGATTTTAGAGAGAGAGAGAGAGAAGAGTTTAACTGAGTAGCTGAAGTTCCAACCTCAAAAAGCAATCCATTCTGAGGGGCATTCTCTAGTGCCTCTACACAAATAAAGGCAGCATCTTCTTTGCTAAGACTTCCCTTTGCTGCACAGCCCTGCATTCCATATTTTGCCATCAACTTACAGCATATGCGAGATCCGGAAGTTCGATGCAAAAATTCGAAATACCTCAGCGAAGCAGAAGCCTTGTTGGCCCCCCGGGATGTTTTTGAGGATCCCAGTTCTGATGATGGTATAAGGGACTCCAGAGGCTTTCACCACTCTCTCATCTTCCTCTGCCAGTTTTCTTGCATTGCTGTTCATGACTGCTTGAATTCCGCTCGAATCCCTATAGACAGACAACTGAAAACTTCACACACTCACACCATCAAACATGTGCTATTGAGATATCAAAGCTAGATTCATGTCTGAAATTTGAGATACCTGAGACAGTAAGATCACATGTTGCACACCTTTCCAGCCATCAATGCTGTACAAGCTCCCTTCCTATAAACGTTCGAAGATTAGTTAAAAGGTAGACGGAACCCTCCACTTTCCTTTCGTGTTTCAATATTACAAATGCTTTCATGAAGTAAGGGAAGAGGGTAGAGAGACTTGCATACATACAACTGGGCATATAACTGCACGAACGCCTTTAAAGGCCTTCTTCAAGAAGGTATTCTCCTTCCTATCTCCAGCGAAAGACTTCAAAACAAGCTCCGTGTATTGGATTAGGCAGCAAAGTGAAACAACAACCAAAAAGCAATATCTGAAGAAAATACGCGCATCTACCTCAACATAAGAGCCAAATGCTTCCATGGCAACGCGCTTGTCCTTCACAAGTGCTTTTACTCGAAGCCTTTTGACAATCAGCTGAAGTATAATCATCTGCAGAAGTGAGACCGATTCAGCTTCAGATGATAACAGCATAACACCAATTTCCGCGTCCCTAATCCGTATTCTCTTTAAAATCACACAACTATCACTTTAGATGAATCGAACCAATACCAAAAAAGTTCTGATCGTTATATCATCACCTGACCAATCTCATTGTCCCCATCAGTTACTAAAACTGCATCTCTAACTTCCTCTTCCTCTGTTTTGAGGTAAGTAAACGATTAACACGGTTATCGAGAACGAAAAAGAATAACAAAGTGAAGAGATTTGCTACAAAGAAAGACCTGGAGTCTCATCTTCATCCAAGGCATTTCCTTCTTTCTCCAAAGGATCAGCTGCCCCATACCATTTCCTCAACTTTGGACCACCTATATGTGAAACAAACACACATATTTAACTAAGTGCATACCATTTCAAGCTCGTTTTAACTTTTATTAATCGGTACCCATGAGCTTGATTGCTTATTTACTGAAATGAAGAATATATGAACTAATATTTGAAGCATGGCTGAGTTGAATGTTCATCGCGGATTTGAATGTTCAAGCCCTAAACTAGGTCAATCATCAATTGAATCGAGCTCAATACGAAACCATTAACCACACACAATAGGGCTACATTAACAACACAGGAAATCCGTGAAGAAATTTTAAGAAATTGAACGAATTCCATCAAATAAAACTAGTTAAATGAAAAATTCGCAGAGCAAAGCTTAGAATGGAAGAGCGCGAGACCTTCAATATAATCGAGAATCTGGTCCATGAAGCCGAGCTGCTTCTTCTTAGACGAGAAGCAGGTAAATGAGAACCGCTTCTCGAAAGTGGGAGAGGCTTTGGCATTCTCGAAAGAGCGGTTGCAGTAGAGGGGTGAGAGAGAGTTGGAGAGAGAGAGAGGTGAAGCTGAACCCGCCATTGATGGAGTGGAAATTCAGCTGTTTGATTCTTCCGTTTTTCCCACCAATTTGCTCTTATCTGCGTTTCGTCTCTCGTCCAACCGTTTGATTTTAGAGTTCGGAGTGGGACCGCTTTAGTATTTTCTAAAAAAAATAAAATAAAAAGGATAAAATGCGTATTTTTGTACAGTATTTTTTTAATTTATTGTTAAAATCGTTTCTTTACGTTAAAGATAATCTTTTTCACAAGGCTAAATTTTAGTTCATAAGCTTACCTTTGATCTGATTTTCGAAAATGATTTGACTTTTTTTGTGTGTGTGTGTGTAAAAGTCTCGACTTTTGAAGAAACTTGCCAAAAATGGTGATGTTTTAAAAAATAACTCAATTGACTATCAATATGTCGGTCTAATATGAAATTGAAGATTAATTAGAAACTTTATGTCGAGTTTAAGGGGTTATATTGGTTGAGTCTATATGATTTTTTTATACTTTTAAAATATGAGTGTATTCAATTCGCATTTTCAAAAATCCAATTCTGAGGTATTCAACACAGATTTTAAAAAGTTTTAAAAATATTTAAATATTCAACAGTTTATGAATTTTAATACTTTATAGATTTTTTTTAATTTTCTTTCCAAAAGTGAGAGAACTTGCAGATATACAAACGCAGGCTCCTTCATGCCTCAACTCTAGCAAATTACTCAGACGAACCTAATAAATCTGATGCAGTGTAGAAGAATAAACTTGGGTATCTTAGGATTGTTGGGTATCCTATTTGGATTCTTTATTGTATTTTTTGTTGCACCGATAGATGATCGTTATTTGTTAAGAATATTTTTCCGATAGATGATCGTTATTTGTTAAGAATATTCTTTTGACGGTGTGTTTGTTTTATGTGTATATTTAAATGTCCCATTCCAAATATCTTTAGACGGTGTGTGCGTTTTATGTGTATACTTAAATGTCCTATTTGGATTCTTTATTGTATTTGTGTGTTTTTTGAACTAAATCAATATAAGAAATTTAAAAGCCGCGCCACGGAAGACTCGAACCAAGAACTTTTGGTCCAAGATATTAACCTCTACTGCTAGGCCAACACACGCACACATAAATGAATTGCATTCTTATCACAATATAGCATCACTATGGTTCAACTTCAATGTTTAATCAGGAAACACAATATCTGGAGTAACATTTTTTATTAATAATTTATTTTTAATATTTTTACATAGGTGTTCTTTTGATGGAAAGGAAAACGAGGGATAGTAGAATAATAGAGAATATTATCCCACAATGTGTCACTAATAAGGTTTACATATTTGAAAGCATTATCACTTCAAATTTAGATGAAAATATCTTTTTTTTTCTCCTATTTTCTATGATGGAAAATAATACACATTGGTAAACATTATCACTCCAAGTTGAGATAAAAATATTGTATAGCTTCGTAAAAAAAAGGGAGAAAAAATAGTTACGTTGGAAAAATTTTCCTTCCTTTTATTTATAAATAAATAAATAAGAACACCTAAATAAATGAATAAGAGCAACTAAATAATTAAATAAATAACTAATAAATAAATAAGAACACCTAAAGAAATAAATAAATAAGAAAAGAGAACCTAAATAAGTAAATAAGAAAAGAAAATCTTTTTTCATTTTGGTGCAATACTCCAACGGGCTAACAATGTTTAGCTGAATAAGCGCGACTTTAAGAAATCAATTTTACACGTTTCTCTTAACGCTTTTAACTTACCGATTCGAACTCGCTTCAGCAAAGCCCTACGAGCTGCAAATTTCTGTGTCGTCTCCCTCCCTCCCTCTCTCTCTCGCCTCTCTGTCTAGGTAACATTTTGATGCAGCGTTATCTGTAGCTGCATGTTCATATATATATATATATATATATATATATATATCTATGTGTGGATTGAGGAGGTATTGAGTATATCGAGGTGAATTATAGATTTCGATTGGTTGTTTGTATTTGCATCGAACGACTGATGTGAGCTGCTGAAGTATTGCAGAAAGTGTTTTTTGTTCTGCTACAATCTGTTCATAATTACTTGTAGTTCTTTGAATGAAGCAACAATCAACTGATTAAGAGAATGTTGTTTTTTTTTTTTTTTTCCAGGTAAATAATTGAGGCAAAATGGGGATCGTAGAAAGGATTAAAGAAATTGAATTCGAGATGGCTCGGACTCAGAAAAATAAAGCCACAGGTGAATTCCATTCACTGCTGGATCCGAATTCATTTTCCTTTTTTAATTCTCCGAATACGAGTATATATGTTAAATGTATCAGTGCAGGCTTTTAGCTTTGTACATATATATATTTTTTATTTATGTATTTTGTACTATACTTTGTGCAAGAAGCTGTGTTATAGAATTTTCGGACATGAGGAATGGAATTGAAGTTGTTTTTGCTCTGAATTTGAGTTTGATGCTGACATGTTATGTTCGATTTATTTGCTCAGAATATCATTTGGGTCAGCTCAAGGCTAAAATAGCAAAGCTGAGGACACAACTGTTGGAGCCTCCAAAAGTATGCAACCTTTTAGATTTTATATTCTATGGAATGAAGAAGTTATAAAAGAGTAGCATCTCTGTTTCATTTGCATTTCTATAAGTGTTGATTTGCCCTATTTGCAAGAAGCTCTTATAATCTGATAATTCTTGTTGGTGAATCAGGGAGCTAGTGCAGGTGGTGAAGGTTTCGAAGTTTCAAAATACGGGCATGGCCGTGTCGCACTTATAGGTTTCCCAAGGTTGGTCATGTGGTTATGTTAGGACATAGGTATCGAACAAATTATATGAAGATAATTTGTCTTTGATGACTAATCAAGCAACTTCTCGTTCATTTACTACCATGTTATTTTTTGTTAGATCATGAGATTGTCCTGTTCAGTTTTTCTAAATTTATACCATTTTATGAATTCAAAAGTTAATGTAACATTTTCCCTGTAGTGTTGGAAAATCTACACTTTTGACTATGTTAACCGGAACACATTCGGAAGCCGCATCATATGAATTCACCACGCTTACCTGTATCCCGGGTATTATTCACTACAACGATACAAAAATTCAGCTGCTTGATCTTCCTGGAATTATAGAAGGTGCATCTGAAGGAAAGGGTCGTGGTAGGCAGGTAACTATGTACAGTTTATGCTATTAAAACTTGATGCCTAGCGATAGAGAATGGATGTCCATGCAGTGGGCCTTCCCTATGTAAAAAAAGAGAGTCTCGAGTTCAGTCCCTTCTGCTCCACCTCCCCCAACTCAAATGAAGAAAATAGAGAAATAAGAGGATGAACCCTGACATAAACTTCTTGTTTCAGGTTATTGCAGTTGCCAAATCATCAGATCTTGTATTGATGGTTCTAGATGCCTCCAAAGTAAGTTGTAGCTATATCAGCTGCTCTTGGATAGGATTCATCCATATTCATATTTCTGTGTCACTGTTAAGATTTTCGTTTGCTTGCCCTTATTGACAAGGAAAACTATTTTACAACTGGTTATTGTTTTTTATCTCTTACATATTTGGGACACATATCCTGAAAAATAAAACACTGCTGAGTATATGCTGCAGAAAAATGCCATGAAACCATTATCAATTTGATGCTAGTATCACATGACTGCTGTTAATGACCTCTGGATTGTTGAGTTATATGTGATTCAACAATATATGTTATTGACATAATTTTGTTTGCTTGGTTTCACTGTCATTATATGAACACTCTCCCTTTGGGAGCTACCCCAAATCACGAAAGTAGCCATTTGGTCGTTGTGTATCCTACTATTCCTCGATGTAAAAGAAGATTAAACATTTGATTCAATTACAGAAGAGTTGTCATTTCCAGCATTGCAACTAGCATGGATGGCTGGATCCTCGTTCTGCTTAGCATTTGTAGCTTGGTGAAGCTTTACTTCGAGATAATTAATAATATCTGATATTTTGGTTCATTTATATGTGCTTGATTCTGTTATATGCAATAACTAGTATAGTTATATGTTATCTTCATTTGGCTATCACTGATTCTAATTTCTTCCTCTATCTTGAAACATTGTAGAGTGAAGGGCATCGACAAATCTTAACAAAGGAATTGGAAGCAGTTGGCTTGCGTTTAAACAAAGTTCCTCCTCAAGTAATGCATTTTTTTAACTTTCTTCATTGCATCTATGGTTCTAGGCTTCTAGCATTTATTCACAAGCACTCCTTAGAACTTAAATGTATGCTTGTAGACCTCATCTTGAGGTCCTTTTGCAAGGAATAAATCGTGAATATTCTGAATCGTTAGCCTTGATTACCTGACTACCTAATCTTGCTAAATGACTAAACCCTATTCAGACAAGTGTGGCTTGCATCATTATTGATGTGTGTGCGTGGTACTTCTTGATGGCAGATATACTTCAAAAAGAAGAAAACTGGGGGAATTTCTTTCAATAGCACTCTACCGTTGACTCATGTGGATGAGAAGCTTTGCTATCAAATATTACACGAGTACAAGATTCACAATGCTGAGGTAACTACTCACTCCCACTCCCACTCCCACACCGGAATAAACATGCTGCAGTCTCTCTCTCTCTAACAAAATGAAAAGTTTCTTTATCCATATTTTAAATTAGAAAATAACGTTGTACTGGTCCTAATGGTTATCCTTTCACATCACATGACTTATTATTCTTAACTGAAAGATACGTGTACTTAAAATCGCTGTTTTCTTAGTTCAGACTGTTCAGAGTAAGTATGATATTGTTTGACACGTATGTGAGGCCTATTCAAATTATGAGTTGTATCTGTATCTATTTTGGAAGACCTGAAGCTTGTAGACAGATTGGGTGGTTGTTACATAGCCTGGCACATTTTGTTTCATGCAAGTTCCCCTCATGCACTAGTAATGTCAGAGCACATGATCACCAATTACTGAGTACGCTGATAAAACTGCTCTTATCTGAGATGCAAGCAGAAGGGATTAACTTCATTGTGTGTAGAACCAGAGCTAGAATGTTCTGAATCTGGTAGGAGATTCTCTTGCCAATTTATGTTCCGTTTCTCTGATATTGCTGGCTCTTCAGTTTTTGTGCAATAATATATGAAATAGTGACTGGTAATTGCTGAACTACATTCTAGAACTGAGAATCTTGTTGACAGTTTTTTCCACATTAATTTTCACAAGGTTTTGTTTCGTGAAGATGCGACCGTGGATGATTTGATAGATGTTATTGAGGGCAACCGCAAGTATATAAAGTGTGTGTACGTCTACAACAAGATAGATGTGATTGGTATTGATGACGTGGACAGATTAGCTCGACAGCCTAATTCAATTGTCATTAGTTGCAATCTGCAGGTATTTGTTTGTTCCTATATGCTTTCCCATCTATCACTTATTTCTTTTTGCAAATATTTAATTTCTTGCTTAACGTTGCATGGTGGTTATGTGACACCAACAGCTTAATCTGGATAGACTGCTTGCAAGAATGTGGGATGAGATGGGTCTCGTTAGAATATATACGAAGCCTCAGGGCCAGCAGCCAGATTTCACGGACCCGTGTGTTCTTTCTGCCGTATGTCTCTTAGTAGTCTAATTATATTATGTTCCAGATGAAGTTACTATTTTCTTTCACTGATGTATTCTGATGCAAGAGTTCTGAGTCTTGTGATTTTAGGGCAGTTGAATTTTGTTCATGTTTCCGGATGATGATTGGGTTTTTTTTTTTTTTTTTTTATTTTTAATTTCAGGGTAGAGGTGGCTGCACCGTTGAAGATTTTTGTAATTACCTTCATCGGAGCCTGATAAAGGAAGTTAAGTATGTGCTGGTGTGGGGCACAAGTGCAAGGCACTACCCCCAGCATTGTGGCCTTAGTCATATTCTTAATGATGAAGATGTAGTACAAGTTGTTAAGAAAAAGGTACTCGAGCTATTCAAATCTTGAATCTTCTCATTGATCTTGATGAAAACCATGATCATTAATCATCCTCGATAATTAATACAGTATGATAATACATAGAAGCTCAAAAAAATGTTGCACAATTAAAGCAACATTTTCCATCAAATCTGGAGTGAAGCTTAAAAGCATGGATGCATATATCTAGTACGTAGGACTTTGCTAAATTAGGACAAAGAGATTGCATCATAAACGGCGATTTGTTGATTTTGCTTGACATTTGGGTTTTATTCTCACGATAACTTGCCTATCTGGTATAAGATATATGGACCTGAACCTCCCGTTTCTTATGCAGGAGAAAGAAGATGGAGGTAAAGGGAGATTCAAATCACACACAACGGGTCCTGCTCGAATTTCCGACAGAGAAAAGAAGGCGCCTTTGAGGCAATGAAGTGAGAATGGTGAGTAACTTCTTGGAAAATCTTTTACTTAACGTTGTCGTTGCTGATGATTATATATCGGAGGGAATAGCCAAAGATTTTCTTGCAATCTTCGGCTAAAAAGCTGAGTCTAGTTTGCTTTTTCCCCTCTGTGATTTAAAATAGCCATTTATCATACGTTAATGGTTGTGATTTTTGTGTTGGTGTCTAATGTAGAAGAAGACTTGAGGTGACAAAATTCGGTTATGTTGTAAAAGTTTTTGAAACTTAATGGCTGCACGTATCTTTTTTATTTAGTTTTACTATATTTCTTCTTTTCAGATACATGAAATTCTATCTCGATGCAAATGAAAATATGATTTATTTCATCATTTCATGTTCCATTTGCATTTGTATTTCCACACTGTAGACCACAAATGGCACACGTGCGAATCTCAGGGCAGTTGGTTGATGGACTCAATTAAGGAGGGTAGGGCCCATTGGGCCTCAATGGTAGCACACGTGTGGACAATATGGGCCAGCCCATCATGTGCACAAAAAATTATGGGCCTCTATTAGTGTTTTAGTTGAGATAGCCAGTTCACGGTTGTGGTGGTGATAAGGAGACATGATCCAACACATATTAACAATTAAACAAAAATTAAATATTTATTTCAAGAGAAATGATATGTTACTCCTTCATTCATGAGCACTTTTGTGGGCACTTTTGTCGTTTTTTCACTTTGGCATTATTTTTTTGATTTTTATTGTTGTTTTATATTCCAATACCCTAGAAATTAATTTAGAAATCATTAAATCTACAAAATAAATAAAAATCAAAGCTCGATTTGTTTTATTACTCATTTTTTGAAGTTAAAAATAAAAAAGAACAAATCGAGCTTTGATTTTGTAGATTTTATGATTTATAATTTTTTTTAAGGTATTAAAATATAAAACAACAATAAAAATTGAAAAAAGTAATACCAAAAGTAAAAAAACGGCGAAGGTGCCTACGGTAGTGCTCACGAATGAGGGAGTAGCATATCATTTCTCTTTATTTCAAAGTAAGTAAATTAACTCGATTTTTTCTGTCAGATCGTAATTATCAGAAATGTTCTACCGCCCACCGTGGTTACATCAACCAAAAGTTGATGTTGATATAATGTCATTTTCTTAAATGGAGATTTACATCTAGAAAGAAAAAAAAATGTACAATTTAATTAATTTTGAAATGCATTAAATATAGTGCTCACATAGGGGGCCTAGATGAAAAATACCACATACATTCTCATGAATTGTCCCCCAAATAAGAAAATACTACTATAAGACAAAATAGATGATCTAGAGTCCAAATTATTATTCTTCTTTCATAATTTTAGTTCTTAGATGATAGGTGTTGGACATATGTATTTTTTTTAAAAAAATTGTCCAAAACAATACAATATTTAGAGTGGACAAGGACAGGAGAGAAAGATTAAGCAAATCACAAAGATAAGATTGTAAAAGGCTAAATATATTTAGGTTGTGGATGTGCTTAATTCTATCTCAAATTAGTGATTGACAGAATACAAAATATCAATGGATTATTGCCTCAGGATTGACCCCTATGGCACCATTGAAAAAAAAGACAAGAGTTAATGAAAACCCATTATCAAATAGCACCAACAAGAAAAATATAAAATATATATATGTGGTATGTAACACTCACAGGCAGGGTCTGATTGCTAACAAAATTGGAAGCAGTGATTGTAACAACTTATTTTGGAGGACATGAACATTTATCATGTTATTGATAGTGGCAGTTGAGAAATATAGGTAATTAAAATTATGGGATATTTTAAGAAATTATTTGATAAAATAATTACTGTCATTTCCTAACAATTTATAATCATATATGCAGTTAGAAGAAAATATTAACTATAGATAAATGGGATAAAGAATCTTCTAATTTTCATAATAATCATAATAGAAATTCTTTCTTTATTTTATATAGGGGAATTAATAAAGGCTATGATGTGTAGTTTATTTCATTTATCATTTAAAGATTTGTACTTTAAAGTATAATGAAATAAATTATTATTTTATGATTATGTGGAGAGAAGGGAGAGTTATAGTCAATAATAATATAGAAGAAAAAAAAAAAAAAAAGTAAAGTGAAAAAGTGATTGAATCAAAATATAAATGAATGGAAATAACAAGATGTAGGCATAATTTGATCGTGCAAACTAGTTCAGCATGCAATTGACCCACACCCCACTCGTAGTTTTACGAGTATTAAATTGGAACAGAAAAAGTATATATTACTGTACTAAGTTTCTTTTTTCCATATATAAAACAATTATTTACATCTATGTTTTACCTAATATAGCATGAATTATTCATCCAAATCCAATAAACTAATGCATAAATGTTGAATATTTATCTATGACTAGTGTCATATTTATATGCATATATAAGCACAATTAGAATTAGAGTGCCCTCAAATATAGCAACTTTATATTTCACCTCATCGGAGTAAGAAGAAAAATTGATTAATACTACGTAAATATTTAATTTATTTTAATAATAATAACCTAAACACCCTCTTTGAGTGCACCTACAACTATCCAACTCCATTCACATTAAGTCTATATATGACACTTTTTGAAGATAGGATAGCTAGACTTTCCTTTTCTTTTAGTCCAAGACTAGTTAATACAACCTTTTTTATCACTACTATTAAACCAAATATAGTTGTTATAACTAAAATTTTAAGCATGTCAACCATGTCATGATTTTCAAAGTGGTCCTCATTTTTCTTCATCATTTTTTAATACATGGTTATATATTTTACTTATTCACTTATATCGGTGCAATTAGATGTAAAGTTTGACACAACTATATAGTACACTAAACTCGAAATGATATATTACCTTCGTCTCATCTCATTTGATTTGTTTATTGAATATATATATAAAGTGTAAAATGAAATCTGACGAGGAAGTAGGTCATATTGAGAAAATAAATAGCTTGAATTTTATGGCAAGCTACATGAGAATTAAGGAATTTAGGTTGTATATTATGGGATAGTATAAAAAAAATTTAAAAGAAAAAATAAGTAGATGAATGAAACAAGAAGGAACCCAACCTTTTATTTCTGACAAATTTGTCCAATCAATTTATTACACACATCTCACCTTAAAGTTTCATGTCCCAAACTTTTGGAGACCAAACTTTTTACCATTTTTATCACAATCATAAGTAAATTCTTTATTGACATTTCGATCTCTCCATTTTTTTTAATTATAACTTTATATAATGAGGGCATGTTTCACATATAGAATGAGATATGATTGCATAAAATATGCTATTAACGAAATAAAGTGCTTTTTTATAAGACACTATATCATTTTGTCCGCCTTAATTGACAATTAAAAGGTGCTCCAATTCAACTTATTTACTTAATTAGCAATCTCACTAATACATGTATATTGCTCTTTAAATATTTATGAGAATGAATTCAAAACATTAATAAATGAAATTACACACCTCTAGGATATCCAAATAATTCACCAGATCATATAAAACACAAAAAGAAGCTACAACATTGATTAGGTTGAGAATTAAGAGGAAGATTTTCCTTTTGCTTTACTTTCACCTTAATCATCATCTATCATCAAGCTTTGTTTTTCACTTTTACCCTATATATTGCATCATTCTTTACCTCAATTGTACTAATTTCAAAAAAGGAAATAAGAGACACTTGTCACAAAAATAGAGGATACAAATATTGTGTACAATTTCACTAATTTACGGCATAAAATACCTATTCAAATTTTCTATTGTATTTTCACATTGCATTTCATGTTGTACGAATGTTTGATGAATGTTCGATATGTGTGAAGAACATCTTTAAAAATCAGCATTTTTATTTATATATTTTTTAATTATTGTTGATTTTGAAAAATATTTTTAACACGTGACGATCTTCCAACAGTACAATTGAAGACTCGAAAAATATAATAGAGAATCGGAATCAGTAAAATATGTAACAATTCAGTGATTCACATAAAAATTCGTCATGAGTTATAGTAGTATTCACTTGAATTAAAACGCTAAGTGGATAAGTAATAAAAAAGAGATATTAACAGTCATTTCCTTCTTATTCAAATTCCCAAACTGATTAACATACAAATAAAATTACAAAACTCACACCTTTTTTTTTGGAAATTATTACAAAATCAATCGATTTGCATTATTTTCTGAAGATGAGTAGTTTCATAAACTGGAAGTTCTTCCATTCCAATGGCGGATAGATTTTCCAGTTCAAACAAATCCGAACTGGCGCAGCTCGCTCCGTCAAATTCATCGTCGAATTCTCCATCAAAACCTCGATTTTGATCGTGAACTTTGCTTAAAATATCGAGAGAAAGCTCAAATTCGCATCCAGTCTGGTCCTTCTTCCTCACATGCATGGCGAGCTCTTCATCAATGGCGGCTACGATCGAATCCACGTCATCCTTATTGTTTTGGCGTAACGATTTGCGGCAATCTTCGTCCAAAATCATGCTCACCGGAAAAAACCTCACCGACCGCTTCGCGGCGGCGGGGGACTTCGCCGAGGTCGGCGGCGTCCTTCTGCTGAGGCAGGAGCGCGAGAACGAAGACGCCGAGGAGCAGGTGGTGGTGGTCGATTTCAGCGAGGGCGAGTCGTCGCCGCATGCGGCGGCGGCGGCGGCGACTTTCGTTTTCTTCAAGTTCGCGGCGGCGAAGATCGAGTTTAAGAAGGCGGCGACTTTGCCTCCGGGAGAAATCGGCTGCTTCACTTTCTTCAAATCGCCGTAGATCTTCAGCGCTTTCCATTTCGTCTTCACGAATTTGCTCTCGCTCTTCTGCTTCTCCTCCGATCCGTCGCTGAAACCTCTCCGATTCCGTCGATTGATTCCGGAATCGTCGCAGCTCTTCACTTTCACCTTCTCCTTCTCGAGCGCCGATTTTCCGGTTCGAACCGGCTTGGGCGGGTGAACCGGGAAGCATTCCGCTTCGGAAGAGGAGAAAAAACCGCCGCCATGGCTGCCGCCATCGCCGCCGCAGCTCGAATCCGATGAACTCGAGCTCGAATACTGCCGATCTTTCCCCGACATCTTCTCCTGCTAAAATTCAAATAATGTTAAGATACAATTTCCAGAAATCGTTCGCCTATAAATTCTCTTTTATTAATTTATTTAAAAAAAAAAAATTACCTGCAGCAGCTCAGGCGGCGTAGATCTACCGCGACCGACCGCCTTCTTCTCCATCCATCTCTCGATCATGCAAGCGCGTTGATAATTCGCCATTTCTTCCTCAGTTTTGAAGAGGAATCGCGTGGTAGCGTCGTCTCTCTTCTTCCTCATGATTGATCCTCTATTATCTCCTCCTGTATCGTCGATGGATCGGCAAATTTCTTCGAGCAGAGTTGAAGAGAAGGAGAGATTGCTTCTGCAACTGTAACTGAAGCGATCGGCCATTGCTTGATTTATATAGGAGCAGTAAAAGCAGAAAAAGGAGATAGGTAGCAGTGAAAAATGGAAGACAAGGAATGATATCAAGAAATCTTTAATGTCGGCTTAGAGAGACTCAAAAAAGCTGCAAGAGATAGAGAGAGAGACAACTGTACTCATTCGATGTGGGATGAGAGGGTTTTTGCTACAGAAGGGTTGGCAGTGCGTAATGAGAGCGAAAGAGCACGCTTGAAGAGAGAGAGAGGGAAAATGCAGTTCCATGCGTGGATATGGCTTACCTTTTATATTGAGGAAGGGGAGGAATTATGGAAGTAAATGTGTACTACAATTATTCATTGCCTATAAATAATAATTATTGATAGTCATATTTCATAATTGAGAGGTTAAGATTGTAAATTGAAATAATAAATAAATTGCTTTAATTTATTCATGTGTTGAGTGGACTCTCATGCATGCGTACATCTATAGTACTTGCATCTATACCGTTATTACATTATCATTCGAGGTTAAATTTTGTTCGGCACCAACAAAAATCCAAATTATGAATTATGTTTATTTCGCATCATGAAATACAGTAATTTTTGTACTTTGTACCTTTAAGCATTATGGGTAAATAAAATTTTAATTATCATTTCAATGTTTTTTTTAACGTAAGGATGCATTATTTTTCATTTAAATTTCAAATTCAACATAAGTACTATAAATTGTTGCATATGTAATTCGATACTAGACAAGGCAAAAATAAAATAAAATAAAGGGTGTCCTTAAGGCTTAAGCCTGAAAAACAACACTCGCTCTATCCCCCAATAAGTGTCATTTGTTTCCAAAATATATGTCTTTTAATAAGTGTCTCATTACAAAATTCAATGCAAAAATTATGTTAAACTTACATATTTGCTCCTATCATTATTTCAAAATTATCACATTTTCAATTATCTATGCAATGAATGAGGGTATTATGGTAAATTTGTCATTTTTATTAGTTTGCGTAAAATGGTAGCGAGGTACACTTAACAGGGGAAAGACTAAAAGAGGGAGTATTTATTTATTTTGTGTGTGCTATAATTTTCAAATGAAAAAGGGTACATTTTCATTTGCACGTGAGCGTAGTTGTGCACGAGAGAGGGAAGATATAGAAGGTAATTATTGATTGGGTCAAGAAATTATAGCCTACGCATACTGTTGTGTGTGCGTGTGAGAGAGAGTATTAGAAACCATGATTTAATGTAGTGATCAAATCTTAATAATAGTCAAATAATCAAATATAATATGAAGTACAGTGGGATGTAAAGTTATGTGATTGTGACCCAAATTAGCTCTACCATAGTTGTATAGCATCGATACAAATCCATTAAAAATTTACTCTCTTCATCTATTTTATTAAAACTGAGTCTATTATAATATTTAAATAATTCTTTATAAATACGACCGAAAGAATATTACATAATGAATATCAAATTAGAGCAAGAATGCGTCATAACTACTTACATCCTTTTTTTTCAAAACCTTCATAAACATCTAAGATTTTAAAGATACCATGAGAGAGAGAATGTGAGTTGGCAATCTGATACCATTGTGGCAAAAAATTCTTGGATTCGAGTCCTTTATACGATCTTTAAATTTCAATTAAATTATTGAGAGAGAGAGAGGGGGGGGTTTCTTTCTTCTTCTTTTTTTGAAAGGGAGAGAAAGGGTTTCAAGTTAAAGAGGTATGGGGATGCAAAGACCAAAGGGGAATGAGAATGATGTAGCATCAGCATCACCAAAAGAGACATAGCAGCAATCCCAAGAAAACAAAACTACACACATCTCTGAGTGAAACAAAGCAGACAATTGATCAATCCAGATTTGTACTGCAACCATCAAAAGATACCCTCTTTAGCTTTTTTCTACTCAGCATAAGGCAAACTAGACATCAAGGCCCATTTCTACTACTTTATGCAGAAGCAGCAAAGTAAAAAAAGAAAACATGATCACTGATATATCATAATTCAAGATTCCCAAAGAAAGCTTACCAAGTGGAAGTCATCCAAAGCCCAACCCTTTGCCAGTTTTCTTTTTTTTTTTCTTTTCTAAAGCTGTTCATGCTTTGCCCTCCTTTCTTGTTCCCACTGTTTATTTCTCTTGCAATGTTCCTCGAGCCAACGAGCAATACAAGTATAGCGATAATATCATGTTATAAGCTAGAATATGTGATTCGAACGCAATGATAACCACGGGTTCAAGGCTTTTGAAAGAAAAGACATGACACTTGATGCTAATTTTGCCACTAATTAGAGGTAGAAGCCTCACAAAAATGTCCACATTTTTCATGGTTTTGTGTAGTAATAGATTCAACATAGATTATAGTCATCTGCATCCTCATTGTTGCTCTTTCTCAAGAGCTGGAACGATTTAGGAGCTCATGGTTAAAGAATTCAAGAAAATGGTGAAGTGTATCATCTCCTGCTGAGTTTGACAAAGTCACAAGTATTGCTGCTGTATCCTCAATCTGTTCTCTTCCCACCACACTCTTGCTTGAGATTCCCCGAATCTTTCTCGGCTGCATTCACAATTTACAAAAGTCAGATATAAATATATAATTTACGATCTAACGCTAAAGTGGCACGTAATTTGTGTTTCCATGTGAGTCAACCTTTCCTAGTTTTTATTACAGCGGATAAAGTGGATCTAAATAATGGAAAGCAAAATTCAGATAGTGCATTTCATGCTGAAACAAATTACATAAAAGTGTAATTAATCAATTTCCAAAATACCCTCCTAGTTTCTGAGATTGACAATGGGATCAAATGTAATTCCCATGATAATATTTGGCACCTTTAAGTTTCATGTTTAATTCCACAAATAGCAAATAAAGATCATATGTGCTAAGTCTTCCGCTTATGGAAGCCAATCATTCGTAGATTAGCATTTCATGGTCTAGTTGTCATTAATTAGTTTTACTTATTAAGAATCCAAGAATTTAAGCTAGAAAAAGATTCAGCTACATGCAGCTATAGAAAAAGGACAGCTCACCTGAAACGCACTCTTCTAAGCTCTCGAGTTCCATCTGGATGTATTCTAATGGTAATGTAGACTCCAGGCTCGTCCTGTTCAACCCACTCCGTCTCTAAATCACTAGCATTGCTAACTGAAAGCTCGCCGGAGTGATCAATCTCCCTTGAAGAACTTGAACGTGCAGAAGCATCAATGGAGGACGTCTCAATTTTTGCAGCACTGGTGCTAGAGACTTTTGGTGTTGAATTAAGAACACTGGAATCATAGTACTGACGAGACTGCAAAGGTAGACGCTCCTTGCTCAGTCGAGGTGTATCAGGGCTATCCTCCATTGATTCAGCTTTTGAAATCTAAGGATGAAGGATTACTTAATCAATTATTACTGGTTGCAAATATCCGATGAAAATTAAGTATGTTTAAGGTGAATTTCACGAGATAGTCTCTAAGAATTAATATCATAAGCAAGAACACAATCATTTGAACTAAAGAAGATAAATATTCAACAAAATGGCCGATCAAATCAGTAAGATGATCACCATTGACATTATTAGTGATATAAGAAGTATGAAACCTCAGAAAAGTGTACCTCATCTTCTGATCGAGGAGGAGTTGGCAGTGGTACTGCATGACGATTAAACCTCTGGACGTTGTATAATTCAATTACTTTATCCTGATTCTCGGCCCACCATCGTTGAGCTTGCCACTTGTTAAATATCTCTCGGCTGCAAAAAAATCCAAAAAGAAGCGAAAAATGAGAACATTTGAAACAATTATTCTATTAACCTCTCAATGTGGAGAAAGGGATGAAATCAGGTTATTCCTGGGAACAAATAAAATGAGATAATTTTGTACAGTTTTTAGTAAGTTCATACAGCAGTAAAAGGTGCTGCACAACTAGTAATTGTCAGCTTCAAGAACGCCTTTGGATTTTATTAAGGCTCCATGCAAGATTCCTAATAATTTGGCTAGCAATCGAAAACTTTAATGCTAGTAGTAACTCCACAGATAAAAGCAGCAACAGAAAAATTCCAAAATGGACAAACCAGCTTTGACTCTTCGTGACATTTTTTTATTTTATTTTTTCATTTATTTCAATTTAAAATGTATCGTTGACTTTCTTTTTTCTTTTTCTGTTACTCGATTACCAAAACAAACTAGACAAATTATCTGTGGGAAAATATCTTCGGTTATTCCGTATCTTCTCATGATGACAGTGAATAAGATGTGAAGAATTATGTATAGTGATTTAGCCTTCAGTGAGAAGCCAATTTTTTCCATATCCCACCACTTTTTCAAGGGCCACCACCATAATTGGAGGTTAGTGCATTTCATAGTGGCCTCACATGCCCAATTCAATTCAACCACAATTCTCCACACTTAAAAATCCCAAATTCTCCAAAGAAATCAAGACAAGTAGATAACCACCAACTAATATCAACGCCATAGTGGCTTCCACATTAAAATTTTCAACAATCACGAGCAAACCACATGTTACAGATATCATATCAAACTAGATTTTGCAAAAGCACTATTTGTAAACCAGAAACGCAAGCACCATCAAAAATCACAAACTGGCACTAAAACACACTTAACTTTTGCCAGTATGACATTATCTAATAATCCAGCTTCATAAGAATATTTTGAAACGTGACTAAAACAATAAGTACGTTTCATGGAAAGTTGATACCTATATCCAAAAACAAGCACATTATCTTAATTTTGCACCATATAATGCGCAAATATAATTAAGTACACAAGATCTAGCCAAATCAAGAATCATTACCTGAATCTGATCCTCTTGATATCATTCCCACACTGTGGCAACGAGACAAATGTAATCAACACCCCTGGTTCAACCTGTGCAACCCATTCTTTCGGCTCATCTTCCTCCATAAGAACAAACGCCTCACTCCTACTGCTGACTGAAGCTGGTGTGGCATAGCCACTCGAAAGGGCCTTCAGCTTCATATCCATTTCCTTCCCCCAAAGCCGTGGAGTGGACTCCGAACTGCCAGCTCTTCTGTATGAGCCATAGAATCTCTCTGAAACCGAGCCAGCATCTGAATCCATGTAGTCCCGGCTCCTATCGTGCCCTGATGATCTAGAGCACGGCTTGCAGTTCTTGTACGCACCCGATGCTTTCACAGCCATGTCCTTGATCTAAGAAAACATTCGTGCGACAAGAAATAAACATATCAAAACAAGATTAGAATCATTCGAATTCGCAGTTCCTTTTTATGCTGCACCAGATTACTATCAACTATGCAACAACATACAAATGCTACACACATCTACGCGTATGGAGTCTGAGGCGAAGTTAAAAACAAACAAACAAAACATGTCATGATCTCGAGTAATTTCATATGCAAAATCACTTCAAATAAATCAAAAGACCTCCACCATCAAGCTATGAAGCCAGATATATAAAACACTCACATAAAAGAATATGAATAGAAAGAATATTAAGCATAAAAATGGTGGGCTCAATTTGTTCGGCCTCCATGTATTACCGAAATAAATAATGATGAAATAGGAGAATAACAACAGCAAAAAAAAGGGTGAAAGTGGAGGAGAATGAATGTTTACTTGAGCTGTGAGGGTTTTGATGGCCTGCTTAGGAGACGGAGCGGCGGCGCTTCCGTCGTCCTCCGGCGGCTCCGGGAGAGATCCGGTGGTGTTCAGCTGCTTCGAGTTCGAGCAAGCTATGCAAGTCAACATTGTAACGCTAAAACCAGAAGAAAATCAATCCCAAAATGCAACAGCCGATTAGTTCAGTAATCGAAAGAAAAACGAAGGAATTATAGTCTGTGTCTCGACAAATAAATAATAATCATCCCAATCAAATGGGCATTTGTAAGCGGATACAAATGCCAGCTCTAATCGTTACAAATTCGAAAAGATGGCGAGAGAAACATAACACACATTAGAATGGGTGTGTGTTTGAGGAGTGAAGAAGGTGACGTTAATGGCGAAGTGCAGTCCTAGTTTCTGACGATTTTAGCAATAAACAATTCACAGCATGGGATTATTCTATCCCCTCCCTTCGAACCACAGCTCAGAAATGGAGAAGTGATCGAGTGAGTGCATTCTCTCTCTCTCTCTCTCTCTCTCTCTCTGTGAAATCGAAAACAAGAAATGGAGAGAGAAGGCGGCAGAGTGGAGGCCCTCAGCTTATTTGGGGTGTGTTTCATCTTGGAAAATGCAATATACCTACAATATTATTAATAGAGAAATGATATGCTACTCACCTCCCGGTGGACATTTTTATGGGCACCTCGTCGTTTTATCACGTTTGCATTGCTTTTTTTTTAATTTTAATTTTTATTCTATATTCAAGTATCTTAAAAATTAATTTAGAAATCATAAAATCTAAAAAATACATAAAAATCAAATTTCGATTTATTTTATTACTCATTTTTTGAAGTTAAAAATAAAAAAAAACAAATTGAACATTGATTTTTTAGATTTTATGATTTCTAAATTAATTTCTAAGATACTAGAATATAGAATAAAAATTAAAATTAAAAAAAGCAATGTAAACGTGATAAAACGACGAGGTGCCCACGAAGGTGCCCATCGGAAGGTGAGTAGCATATCATTTCTCATTATTAATATATGTTGTACATATATTTAAATTTTATCAAATTTATGTCTAAATATATGTATTGAATTAAAACGATATAAATTGAATTAAAAATTATTACCAAGTTTAATATAAAATTTATACTGTCGAATTAAGAGTGATGAGTAACATGAGTATTCGACATGTTCAAATTCAAATTCAAGTCAAAATAAATGCATGCTATTGCTAAAATTGCAAAGTGTATTTCATATTATAAGAATTTATAATCTATACTACTACATGAGAGAATATTCGAATTATTCATTGTATTCTTTATTATTGAGGTATACAAAAATAAGTGTCAAATTAAATATTTAAAATGTGCGGAAAATTTAATGCGAGTCTACCACCCTCTGTATGTTGCACCAAAAATTGTAACTGCATAAAAGTAAGGTTTATTGTTGCCGTTAATACATGATATGCAAGTGTGATATTTCATAATTTTACGATAACTTATGGCTACATTAATTAATTGTGGAAAGCTTTGATTTGATTTTCGAATGCAGTGCCTTTCATTCGTTTATTCATTCATCATCTATAGATAAATAAAGGTATGCTGAAATTAATACTCCGTAATTAACAAAAAACAAATACCCATGTCAGACAGTTTATTAGCTTTATTTAAGACACAACCCAAAATTATCATGTGCTCTAATTTCCATTTATTAGAATGGTCCAATAATTTAAAATGTAGGGTAACTTTCAACACAAATTTTATTGTAACATCCACACCTTGTTTTTTATTTGGAGAAATACATTTACACCTATTAGGTGGTAGAATTTGCTGCTTTAAATTAGGCTAACGTAACTAAAAAAAGAATTAATTATTTCCCTCACATAACAAAATAAATTAATTCTCATGACGTCTCAAGTTACAATAACTTCAACTAAAATAAAGTTACATTTTCTTATTACATTTTTAAATGTTTATACATTTTATCATTTCAATCAAATAAATATCAAATGTAACAAAGAAAAAATATTGTGAAATATAAATACTAGTAAAAATTCTGACACCACATTCTTCTTCTGCTTATAGTTATACGAGTAATATTTTTTTGTTGAATTCATTGTTTGATAGGCTTAATTTTGAGCCCAATAATTCCAATTTGTTGCTTCGTGAAACTCATTCGGTGAAACCATTTTTGGACCAAATGTCATGCACGGTCTACGAAAATAAAAACTTAGGAAAAAATGCAATTAAATACACCAACTTTATCTGACATCCCGTTTTAATCACCAACTTTCAATTTTTTCTGATAATTCACCAACTTTCTTCCGCGTTCAATTTTAACACCGATCACATATTCCGGCTATTACGTGGCAATAGAAAATGATGAGGCATTATACGTGGCAATGTTAATTAAATTATTTACTACACGGTGATAAAACGACGTTGTTTCTGAATAATTTATACGTTTCCGAATAATTTATTTACTACACGGTGATAAAATGACGAAGATTTATACGTTTGTTTAGCTTCAGAAACGGCGTCGTTTTATCACAGTGTATTAAATATTATAATTAACATTGCCACATATAGTGCCTCGTCATTTTCTATTGCCACGTAATAGCCGGAATATATGATCGGTGTTAAAATTGAACGCGGAAGAAAGTTGGTGAATTATCAGAAATTTTTTTAAGTTGGTAATTAAAACAGAATGTCAGAGAAAGTTGGTGTATTTAATTGCATTTTTTCCAAAAACTTATAAGCCTTAATAACTATGGATCTCATTTATGATGGCCTTTATTTTGCAATTTTAAAAACTTTTTGGTTATATACATATACAAATTTTTAGAGTAAGTTAATTTTTAACACAAACTTTAAAATTCAACTCGACAGTACATCAATTAACTATCAATTTGATTTTATAATATACAGTAATAAATATGAAAATAGTTCAAATTGAAGCCGAACAAATAGTTTGACCAACGCGGCGATAGTGCTTTTTTAGTATTATGTAAACAAATAAACAATGTCGTTTTGACCCTTAAGATCTTTTTAAAATGATTTTTTTTTTCATCGTTTGGTTTATATCTAATTCAGACTTATTTAATTAATTTTTCATTCTTTAAAGGTTAGCATCCAAATATGTTCATACCACGCCAATTAAAATTGTCTTATCAGCTTCAAAAGTGTTGGCATGTTAAAAAAACTCTTAATGTCTATTTTTGCCCGTTTTCAAAGTGGGTATTCAAAAAATACCCACTTTAAAAAAATACATTCCAAAAATGCCCGTTTTACTTAAAATATAATAAAATGGGCCCCACTTCACACATTAATTTCCGCGCTTCACGTGTTATGGGTACGATTTTGTCGTTTTATAATAGCGAATATCGCTGATAAATATCGCTGGCCCACATTTTCGTGCGCTTTTGAAGGAACTTAGAGCGCTTTTCAAAAATAGATAAAAATGCATCGAGCGCTTTTGATGAAACATCGAGCGCTTTTGAAGGAACATCGAGCGCTTTTAAAAAATTACGGGCACTTTTCATGAAATTAAAAAAAAATGAAAAATCACATTATGGAGCGCTTTTCAAACACCATCGAGCGCTTTTCAGAAAGCATGGAGCGCTTTTTACAAATTATCGGGCGTTTTTCATTGATTTGTAAAATCTTCAATTTTTTTTTTGAGAAAAGTCAAAAACTCCCGGGAGTTTTTCCTCATGGAGAGTTATTGATATTCATGGAGAGATATTGAGGCTCATAGAGAGATATTGGTGAAGTGGGACCCATTTTTATTGTATTTTAATAAAATGGGCATTTTTTTAATGTGTATTTTCAAAATGGGTATATTTTAAATCTATATTTTCAAAATGGATATTTATAGATTTGGCCCTTAAAAAAAACTGGTCGTAAGTAGTTGTATAGTGAAACTAAATTTTGAGTGCATGTTAAAAATCAATTTATTATCAAAATTTGTGTAATTTGGACAATTAACTCGAACTTTTTTACCAAAGAATTTGCAAAAAAATATGATCCAACTCCGATTTAGATTTACATCATCAACATGTCATTTGGCAAAGTCATTTGAAAGATTTCCAACTCCATAAACAAATCTTCTGAATCAAAATCAGATGCATTATCAATGAGTAAAAGTTAATTTCAATTCAATGCGCCAATTTCTTAATTCATCATTATCCAATGATCTTAAACTTTTGGAATCTATACAAAATATAAAGCAGAATTGTTGACAATAATTGCAAAAATGTCATTTTCCCGGTAAGAGTATACATGAATTGTCCAGTGGATTTATAAACATGATTTATTCCAAAGAGTTGTGAATTGTCCAATGGATTTGGTAATAAATGTATTTTAAATTATAAATAGTGTTTCATTATCTGTTACATCAATATGTTATTTATTTACTTTTCAATTCTATTTTTTTTTCTTGATAATTTGTGTAAAATTTAATTTGTTGTGATAATAGAAAATTTAAATACATGGTCACAAACAAATTTAATTATTAATTGAACTTTTGTGAAAAAAAACCAAGTTAGATTTAAAGCAATTGATCGATAAATTTACTATATAATTATGATTTATTGCTTAATTTCTTGATATATTTTTAAATGTATTAAATTGCTAAAATAATATAGCAATTACTAAGTATTTAAATAACTATAAAAATTTATATTAAATGACGAACAGCATAGTAATTCAAATAAATATTTTTTTAAAGTTATGATCGATACATACGAGACTAAAGTTATGTATTTTTTACATATTTTATACAAAAAAAATAAATCAAAATGTATAATATATATGAGGAATGCTCAAATGTCCACCGTGTGTTGTGAATATATAAAATGTGTTCACAATGAGTAGTGGAGCATTTATATATGTAAGTACGTGTTATATAATATCGATGTTAATTTTGTCTATTAATGTTAATTTTATTTATTAATTTTTATAATATTACGTTGACATACAAGAATTATAATTTTATTTATTTATTATATAACTCTTTATAATTTATATCTTCCGTGTAACGCACTGAAGCAACACTAGTCAAACAAAAACCCAAATATATGCTCAAACAATTTCATTTGTTCAAATCTACATTTTAGAGAAGCAATTGTCATATCTACAACGACCAAAAAATACTCAACTTTAAATGCCTCCTCAGGTGATAATGAAACTTCAACACTCTATTCCTCGTCAAAAATTTTTTTGCCTCATAATACGACATTTTGTAGGAAATATTGGCTCTATATTCATATTAGATGCAATACTTTTAGCAATAGCCACTAGCGTCAAAACCATCATGCCTATTCTTTTCAAAAAATGTGATTACACCTTCCAATTGTTTCATTACAAAGTCAATACACATAGACTTTGATTGTAGCTTCTTACTCACCATGTTTATAGCAAACAAAATATCATGTCAAATGATCATACCAAGTAAAAGTTTAAAACTTTCAATTGATGTAGCTAAACTTTCAGCTTCACTTTTCGATTTTTGCATCATCACATGTACTATCAAATAATTTTAGCAAAGCATAATTCAATTCAACGTACTATCAAATAATATTAGCTAAACTGTTATTAAAGTTGTATTAAATCATTCCGTTATTAATGACAGGATTTTTGAAAATGAAAGACTTTTGGGTAAGTCTAAACATCATCTCGGTATGCAGTCCGAGTATCTCGTTGAAGGAGTATTATAGCAGTCCGAGTATCTCCCTGAAGGAGTATATATCAGTCGATCTGAGTGATCAAAATTTCAAAAAAAAAATAAATTATTTGATAAATTGCATCCATTAAGTGTCTCAATGATCGTTTTATCACTCGGAGTGAATAAGATAACAAAGAAATTATGAACTAGAAGTTCATTATATTGAGTACCAGAAGTACTAACATATCATGTCTAATACAATATATGGAATAAACTTGCAAGTAAGATTTTAAGTTTACTCCTAGAAGGAGATATTTCTGAATGGTGTTTTTGAATACGTTCTTTGTTATCTTCAAGGTATAAGAAACCTTGGTCTATTTCTGATGATTTTGAGATTCTCCTAGAAGGAGATATTTTGAATGATGTTGAAGATGATGTTAAGGTTGACTAGAGTTTGGTCAATTTTATGAAAGATATTGAGTTTGACAATTGGTTGATTATTTGGATGCTTCCAACTAATTTTGATCTCCACAGTGCTCGTTTTTCGAAATGGTACATTTATAAAACTCTCAATATTCTGTTTGAGGATATATGAAGATTATCTTGTGTTGCACATATGATTTCTATAAGAACTATTATATATCTAGTGATGATCTTGCAAATTTATTCACTAGAACTATCCACGTTTATGTATGAGAAATATATGCATCGGAATGTATTGAATTGAAAGATTGTTGTTTTGAAGGGGAACGACATATTTTAAATTATTTTGAAGATTAGGTCCTGTAAACCGAAATATAATCCTGAAGATTAGGCCCCAAAGGCCAAATAGTTGTACTTTTTTTTCCCTTACTAAGTTTTTTCCCAATGGGTTTTCCCAATACATATGCAAGTGTATTGTATGTACTCTTTTTCTCTGCTGAAATTTTCCCACATGGTTTTTGCGGAGAGGTTTTTAACGAGATATGATCACGCCGTAATGTCCAAGGTGGAGTGTTATAAATATTTATTTATTGTGGACATTAATTATTAGATAGGGTTTCTCTGTTATACATACACACACACACACACACACACATATATATATATATATATATATATATATATATATAGAGGATGTATCATATGTAAATAAGTTCTGGTATGAGAAATAGGAACATATCTAGACCATTGATCTTAGTTAGATCTATCGTTGATATTGATTTAAGCATGATTATAAGGTACAATAAGCATAATTATATTTAAGCATCAATTTGTATATTAAAAAGTACAATTGTATATTAAGCATAATTCTATGCAAACTTAAGCATTAATTTGTTACCTTTAAGCATAATTATTATTTTCTCACGTCATGATTTATTTACATGCGAACTCTTCCATATATATATATATATATATATATATATATATATATCTTATTAACCCAATTTGTAATACGGAGAATACAGATTAATAAAAATTGCCGTCTCCTTCTCTGCGTATCTTCTTCCTTTCTTCTTCTTCTTATGTTCTTTATTCTATTCTGTACAATATTATTTCACAACATTTACCTTACTTTTTTGAAGACGACAAACACCTAAATATTCCTATAAATTATTATTAGTATTAACATAATACTTATCTCAACAATAACTTTGAATTTAATAATCTAAATTATCACTAAATTGATTTGAAATTTACAATATTCCATTTTATAATTTAAACTATCACTAATCTCTTGATAGAATCAAATAATAATAATAATAATAAGTTGTCAACTCAAAAGTGCATCAAAAAAGAGAAAGAGGGACCAAAAGTTCCATTCCTACATGGCTAGTCGAAGCTCCCACCTATAAATATCTGTTTCTTGTCCGAACATAATTCCTCCTTCATTTTTCTACTGCTCGAAGGTGTTGCTCTGCTTTCGTGTTCAGATTTTCACTTCGCGCGCTAGGAAATCACTGTGAATGAAAAAACGTAAATATCTCTTCAATTTTCTTTTTTTCTCGCTCTCCTCAACTGTATTTTTTTTCTGCAATGAAAAATGTTGATTTCCTTGCATGTTTCCATTCCTACATGGCTAGTCGAAGCTCCCACATATAAAAATATTTGTTTCTTGTCCGAACATAATTCTTCCTTCATTTTTCTGCTGCTCGAAGGTGTTGCTCTGCTTTCGTGCTCAGATTTTCACTTCCCGCGCTAGGAAATCACTGTGAATGAGAAAACGTAAATGTCTCTTCAATTTTTTTCTTTTCTCGCTCTCCTCTACTGTATTTTTTTTTCTACAATGAAAAATGTTGATTGCCTTACATGTTTACTATATTTTTTTTCATTTTCTCACTTCGTGCATATGAGTGTGTGTGTGCATTTGTGTTTTTTTTTGTTTCTCGCTCGTGTGAGTGTGTGTGTGTGTGTGTGTGCGTTTGCATTTTTTTTGTTTCTCGCTCTTGTGCATGTGAGTGTGTGTGTGTGTGCATTTTTCTGTGTGTGTGTGTGAGAGTATGTGTGTGATTTAGTGTTCTCCGTGCGTGTGAGTGTGTGTGCATTTTCTCTGTGTGTGTGTGTGAGTATGTGATTTAGTTTTCTTTGTGTGTGTGTGAGTATGTGATTGTGATTTAATTATTTTTACTTTTTTGCAAATGGATGTTTTGCTGGAATTTGTCTTTGCTACGGTTGTTTCCCTAGTCACATGTAGATTGGGACTTGGGGATGATATCTCAAAGATCATAGTCGAGGTGTTGATCTATGGATGCGTGGTGGCTGTGTGTGGTATGGTATGGCAGTACTTGTCTCCTTCCGTTCTACACTCCATTTTTATTGTGTTGCTATTGTAGTAATAGCAGAGGTAGTCATTCTGTTCTCATTGCGTAAAACCGATTGGAAGATTCTGCCACAATTACTTGGTATCTTAATTGGAACCTTATATACCTGCTATTGTACTGGGTGGCTTCTGAGATTTAAAGTTACCATTGTAAAACTAGGTGTAAGTGTGTATTATGGTATTACCCGTGTTGGTGTGTATTATGGTATTACCGGTGTTCCTTCGCTAAGCACACCATGTTTAATTTGCTTGTGCTGCAGTAGTGGTAGATGTAATCTTTCTGATAAGACTGCGATGCTATTTCCAAGATTATAATTCAGATTTTGGTCAATGCATGTGTCACGGTGGTGTATTATTGTATTACCGGTCTCCCTTCGCTTTGCATACCACGTTCAATTTGCTTGTGCTGCAGCAGTGGTTAAGGTAATCCTTCTGCTAAGACTTAAAAAGGGGCTGAAGATTGTGGCACAATTCTCGGGATTGTATTGGAAACTTGTTTAATATATTTTTGTGTGATTTTTATAGTTTTGTATGAGTTTGTTTTCATATGTTTTGTTCGTATTTTTTCAGTAATACTTGATTGTACACCAAATATAAGTCATCAAGAATAAATGACTATAATCATATGAGATATGAGTTGATAACTTGATATGTCATCTAGCAAAGTGAAAATAGAAGAATATTTTTTAGAATTTTTGAAGGTAGATGATACATCTGGTTTTGGGCTTTTCAATGAATTACAAAATGTGTTGAGATCACTTGATCTTAATATTGAAGATCAAATATGTTAATATATAGCTTATTAACATATCCTTACTTTAGGAGGATAAACTTGATATAATACATGTTGCGATTTCAATTTCCTTCATATAATGAATTTCAAGTCCAACATCGACATATATAGATATCCACTTCCAACGATCCATACAAAAATATGTTCATGATATTCATCAATAGGATATCTTATTCATAATTACTGTCAGATATAATAAGTAACGGAACATAATGCATAACAAGAAAATTAAATTCAATTGATGGTCTCTCTGCTAAAAACCCTCGAGCTACTTGCTTTATTTTCAACCACATCATTAAACTTGATCTCTCTTTAGAAACATTCATTTGTATCATGCTGGGACAACATTCTTTGAACAATAAATTTTAGAGGAATAATAGACTTTTCGTCTATTTAGCGAGTGAAGCTCGACCTCAACCTCAACCTCTTTCATTATCACCAAGTGCTGCTAGCACAACAATATCATATTTATTCTTGGATCTAGATCATCATATCAAACTTATACCCGGTAATGGTTGAGGTAAAGATTGTCGACAATTATAATATTTCTATATGTTTCTCCTGAATTATCTTCATGACAATATATATAAATATTTAATCTGGTCGTTTCATAATCCAATGTTACGGTTATTTAATGCACATCAAATATACTAGATTCTCGTATGCAGGGTGTTAAAATAAAAAAAATTATATAAATAAGGGTGTTAGAATTAAATAAAGTCTACAAATATTTTTTTTCTATGTAAAAATATGGTAAATATTTTTGGTGATGGGTGCTATTGCTCACTCTAGCACTCCCCTCCCTCCACCACCGACGGCGACTTAAGTTACCTTTCGGTCATCAAATTTTAGGATGCAGACCATAAATTGAAAAAATAAATAAATGAAATTCAAAATTCAGAACAAATGTCAAGCCTCAATTACAGGTTCATCCATATATAGATCCATATACAATATTGGTTCTCATCAAGAAAATTTGTTTCGGCCACGAAACATGAATAGTTCAATCAAAATACAAAAATAGAAAACAGAATCACTGCGTTAGTAAGCGCCGATATCAATATGGTAGGAGGAGGTCACATGGTAGTGGAGGTGATATCAATATGGTAGGAGGAGGCCACGTAGTATAGTGGAGGTGGAGGAGGAGGAGGACATGTTGGTGGTGCTAGTGGAGGAGGAGGATGGGGATTAGGGCAAGTGCAACAGCTATGGACAAGACAAAGGAGGGGAAGTGGTGAGGTATCTTGAGGGTTCACCAAAGATTTAGCTAGTTTTAGAATCACGTTTTTTAACCTCAAGAGATGTCCAGTACGTAACCAAGTGTAGAGGGTTCCTAGCACAATCCAGAAAAGCTGCAGGACAATTTTCCAGTCGCTACCATGAAATCCAAAGAGAAGACATGCCTCTGCCACCATAGCAGCATAAACATGGAACAAGTGGCGTAGAGGACGAAGTGCGACTAGAGATACCATGAGACCAACCACTACTATACATGCAAGAATCAATAACTCGAGTACCTGTTCCGAAACATCATCGTCTGATCCCAACCTGGTGGTTATTATAGAAGCCATGATTCCAAACAAAAACTCCAGAACAAAGTCCATCTGCAAGTAAAAACACCTAATTAATCTTAATTAAAAATAATTATTTAAATTAAATAGTTGCAACTACCAATAAACATTTAAATTAAAAATAAGAGTAGAAAATAATGTATAATTTGACCTAATTAACCCTAATTAAAAATGATTATCTAAATTAAATAGTTGCAATTACCGATAAACATTAAAATATAAAATAAAAGTAGAAATAATGTGAAATAGCAGTGATCCATCCCGATGAGAAGAATGAAATACGGAAAGTGATGATGAGAATTGAGTTGATCGAACAGAGATAGGCATTAAGCACACAACTGAAAAACGCACACACAAACACAAACACACATTTCCGGCGAGAAGATGAGAATTGAGATCTAGAGAGAGAGCAAAAAAAAAACAAAGCACAGGTAATCACACATAATCACACTCACACACACACTGAAAAATGCACACACACACACACACACACATACACACATTTCCGGCGAGAATGTAAACACAAAATTTATTATATATTTATTTCAATAAATATAAAAGATGTGTACAAATAAATATTTGAGAACTTGAGTTGATGCGGGTCGTGATCTCTACGATTCCTCTGATTCTTTCTCCAATTTACTTCTTGAACGACTTTGAGCAGATTTCGAGATTTGCGGAGAATTTAGTACTCCTTGATCTCTTTCAATTTGATGCTTGGATTTGGGGTGTTAACCCTAATGGCTTTTGCCTTGTTTCCGGATTAAGTGTAGATTTGGGAAGACTTCGGCGAGAAACGCAGATTTGAGACGATTCTGCCGAGAAGCACAGATTTGAGACGACTTCGGTGAAGAATGCGATGTTTTCCACGAAGAACGCACGAAGGACACCTTGAATATTTGGAGAATTCGTAGAGAATTTTTATTATCTCTTTTGAGTTCTCCAATATATTCGGAAATAATAGAGAATTCGTAGAGAATTTGTATTATTCTCTTTTGAGCTCTCTAATATATTTTCTGGTGTGATTTTGAAGTGAATGGAGAGTCCTATTTATAGGTGTAGATGGAGTAAACTTGATGGGCTTTTGGACTTCATGGTGGAGTTTTATGATAAGGTGTCACAATTCTATTGACTCTCAAATATTGATATTTATCAATAAAAGATTTGACTTGTTGCCAAAGAAATATCCAATATCTTTATTAATAAATACATTATTTAATTTAGATTTCATAAGATTCCAAATCAAATATATAAAATTAATAAAAGATATCTTTCTTCTTTTTCCTCAAACTTTCGGTGCCTACAAATGCCCCCTCGAGACTTGTTCATGAACGATTTGTCGTGGAAATGGATGAGTCTCGAATCTTCAATCTTATTAGATAGTTTATACTCTTATCACAGAGTTCTTAATTTTGAATTTGTGAATAGTTTATACTCATATTCAAGAGTTTCTTTGATTTGTTAGAAAGTTTATACTCATTCCAAGGAGTTCTTCAATTTGTTTGAAAGTTTATACTCATTTCAAGGAGTTCTTCAATTTGTTAGAAAGTTTATACTCGTTTCAAGGAGTTTTTCAATTTGAAGTTGGATTTGAATTTGTAAATAGTTTATACTCGTATTTAGGAGTTCTTGAACTTGAACTTGGGTTTATAAATAGTTTATACTCGTATTTAGGAGTTTCTTGTTGAGTTAGATAGTTTATGCTCGTATCAAGGAGTTTTGTTGACGAACTTGATTTGGAGTTAGATAGTTTATGCTCGTATCAAGGAGCATTGAATAACTTGATTTGGAGTTAGATAGTTTATGCTCATATCATGGAGCTTTGATTTGTAAACCTTTTATACTCGTGTTAAGGAATCTTCACTTGATTTGAATTTTGAATTAGATAGTTTATGCTCTTATCAAGGAGCTTTGACGAACTTGATTTGTAAACCTTATACTCATGTTAAGGAGTCTTTATTTGATATGGATTTATTGACATTTTATACTTGTGTCAAGGAGTCTTCACTTGATTTGAATTTGTAGACATTTTATACTCGTGTCAAGGAGTCTTCACTTGATCTCTTTTTCAAAGAGTTTTATTAGATAGTTTTGGCTCGTGTCTAGGAGCTTTATGGACAGTTTAAGCTCTTGTCTAGGAGCACTCTTTGTGACACGTATCGGAAAATTAGACGATGACGATATTTCTAGTCTCTTCTTCATCTTCACTTTGAGTTTCTTCAAAAGATTTGCCCCCATCTTTTAATTCTTGACTTTCTTGAAATTCGTGGGGCTTGTATTGAGATTTCTTCAACTTCGTTTAAAATCATGCCCAACTCCATGTCATGAGCTCTAGTGGCCATTTCCTCGAAGGTCTTTGGTTGAATTCCCTTCAAGATGTATTGCAGACTCCAATGCACGCCCTAGATGCACATCTCGATTGCAGAGGCTTCTGATAATCGATCTTTGCAATTCAAACTTAAGTTCCTCCAACGATTGATGTATTCGATGACGGGCTCTTCTTTGAATTGACTTGTTTTTGTAAGCTCGACCATGCTCACTGTTCTTCGAGTGTTGTAGAGGTGATTCAGAAATTCTCTCTAATTGCCCCCAACTATCAATTGAATTCGGCTCCAAGTTAGCATACCAATCAAATGCATTGTCTTTCAAAGAGCGTACGAACTGTTTCACCACGTGATCTCCATATGTCCCCGCATCATTGCAAGTGTCAATAAAATGAGCCACATGTTGCTTTGGATTGTATTGACCATCAAATTGTAGAAATTTTGGTAGTTGGCCGACTGGCATCTTCAAACGATCAATCCTTGGAGTATATGGCTTGCTATATGCCCATGATGATTTGGATTTACCTTCAATGTTATCATTGATTGATCCAACGATGAATTCTTTGAGTTGATCAACATGGATTGAACCATCAGAATGGACTTCAAGCTTTGTGGCTGGAGGTTTTTCACATTCCCCCTTTTGTGGCTTTTTGACTTCATGATCTTCCTCATGTTGCTCGCTATTTTCATCAATGATCCTTTCTTTCTCCAACTTTGCAATCTTGATATCTCGCTCGTGAACTTGTTTGGCGAGCCCTTCGACAAGCTTTGTTAAATTTGCGATTTGCTCTTCCAATGTTGCAGACATCTTGATGCTTGATTGATTTTGTGAAGAGTAGAGATGAGAGGAAGAGATTGTCCCACTGGGCGTGCCAAAATTTATAAACACAAATTTTATTATATATTTATTTCAATAAATATAAAAGATGTGTACAAATAAATATTTGAGAACTTGAGTTGATACGGGTCGTGATCTCTACGATTCCTCTGATTCACTCTCCAATTTACTTCTTGAACGACTTTGAGCAGATTTCGAGATTTGCGGAGAATTTAGTACTCTTTGATCTCTTTGAATTTGATGCTTGGATTTGGGCGTTAATCCGAAGGGCTTTTGCCTTATTTCCGGATTAAGTGTAGATTTGGGAAGACTTCGGCGAGAAACGCAGATTTGAGACGATTCTGCCAAGAAGTGCGGATTTGAGACGACTTCAGTGAAGAATGCGATGCTTTCCACGAAGAACGCACGAAGGACACCTTTAATATTTGGAGAATTCGTAGAGAATTTGTATTATTCTCTTTTGAGTTCTCCAATATATTCAAAAATAATAGAGAATTCGTAGAGAATTTGTATTATTCTCTTTTGAGCTCTCTAATATATTTTCTGGTGTTATTTTGAAGTGAATGGAGAGCCCTATTTATAGGTGTAGATGGAGTAAACTTGATGGACTTTTGAGCTTCATGGTGGGCTTTTATGATAAAGTTTCACAATTCTATTGACTCTCAAATATTGATATTTATTAATAAAAGATTTGACTTGTTGCCAAAAAAAATATTCAATATCTTTATTAATAAATATATTATTTAATTTAGATTTAATAAGATTCCAAATCAAATATATAAAATTAATTAAATATATTTTTCTATTTTTCCCTCAAATTTTCGGTGCCTACAGAGAAGATGATGAGAATTGAAACCTAGAGAGAGAGAAAAAAAAGCACATGTAATCACACGTAATCACACACACACTTAGATCTCGGCATTAAGCACACACACATTGAGAAACGCACACACACACATACACACATTTCCGGCGAGAAGATGATGAGAATTGAGACCTAGAGAGAGAGAGAAAAAAAAGCACACGTAATCATAAATTCTCACTCAAATAGCTACAATTGATTTCTATTTTTATTTTTCTAAAATCTCATAGTCTTACCTTGTTAATAATTTAATTATCTAATTTAAGTTATATTATGTTGATCTTTAAATATATTTAACTGATTAAAATAATTCATATAAAAGAAGTCACAGTACTTGTCTATTTTTATTTCTGGGGTATATATATTTATAATAATTTTCTCTAAACATATTACGGTTACGTCAATCGTAAACACATTAAATATGTTCATGTTGTACATTGAAGCATTGCTCGTTAGTCATTACTTAATATAGAAGTGTGTATCTTTTTAATGGACGAAATGAATAGTATTTTACATAAATCGTTGTTGTGTTTTATTTGTGATACACATATTTTTATTAAATGTGTAATAAGTAATAAATAGTTAAAATTAATTTTAATATTTGCTCAAACAAAAATAAATTTAATACTACCTCCATCCCATACATTTAGACCACTTTGCTTTATGCACGTATTTCTACCGAAACCGTTGACGGTTTCGGTAGAAATACGTGCATAAAGCAAAGTGGTCTAAATGTATGGGATGAAAGTAGTAATATAACATTGTGTTTATTACTAGTTTATGACACAAAATGTAAAATAAAATAGTGGAAATTGGAGAATTGGAGCCAGCCATATCTTCAATGAAATCCTTTTCAAGTTGCGCCTATGAGCCGAGCAAGAAACAACTTGACTAGACACGTGGAGGCTCTTTCCCTGCTTTTTCAGCAGCGAAATTTTTACCGTACAAAGCACGAAACACCCTATTTGTGGAGTACTACTACTGTTTAGGAATTAATTTATTTCCTTGTATTGCATGTATATTGTAGGAGTACTATATTATTATTATATATACACGGTGAACGAAGAATCATAAGCAGATATAGGCCTGAGAAACATGAGGGATTCTTGGTGCGGCGATAAACCTTTCCCGCCTATTCCGGGGGGCAAGAAAGTTGCAGCTGTTGTCGGTGTTAGCTTTGTTATCCTTTGCTTCATAATAGGCATGATATGTGGTTTTTTGAGCACAACTCCGAGCATATATATACAAGATCTATACGTCCCAGCCCTAGATACTAGTGGAACGACGCCGTCCAACACCTCCATCTTCGTCGACCTCAAATTCCAGAGATCGATGGCCCTCTTTAACTTGGATTTCAAATATTCAAATCTGACTCTGTTTTACAGCCACGGGACAACCCCGGTGGCCGGCTACAGGGTTCGGGCTTTCAGCATGGGCGGAGAGAGGAGGGTCCACATGATGGCAGCGATGGAGGCGCCGGAGCTGCCGTGGGAGGAGGCGTTCAGAGCGGTTTCTCGTGGGTCGACGGTGGAGCTGGTGGTGGAGTTGGCGCCGATAGATAGGACTAGTAGGAAGAGTACTTGGGACGATGATGATGTGTTGCGGGCGTATGTGGCAGTGGACGCCTCCGGTCACATGGTTTCTCAGGGTTTAGGCTCTTTAGGGTTTGTTTAGTTTTTTTTTTTTTTTTTTTTTTTTTTTTTAAGATTTTAGTTGATTTTTGATATGTTTTAATCAGTTTGGTAGCATCATGAGATGTTTAGACTCTTATTATTGTATATTTTGTTGGATATTTAGACTCCTATTAGTTACTACTATATATTAGTATCAATTTATTTGTTACGTAACTTACAAGAGGTATGGAAAGGATTGGATGTGATGTTTAATTTCTTCTTCTTCTTTTTGGTGGATTTGGTCTTTGAAGTTCAGTGTTGCCTTTCGTGTTCAAGTTCCAATTATACCTTCATAGTCGAATGAATCACTTAATAGCATGTGTTTATGATAAAGCTAGAATAGCTGTCCGCCTCTCTAGCTCCCAAAATTTACGAGAGAGAAAAAAGGAAGGCCAATCCACCATATATTATGATATAAATTGAACAATTTTGGAGCTTGTTTGATCACTTGATCCTTAGAGCTCAATCCGTATGTGGTTTTTAATCTAATTATCTGTCACTGAAAGTAAAACTCTCCCTAGTTTATACGAAGCCTAAACAATGTTTGGCAGGTTCAGAAACGCTACAAGATCAAACATGCTTCACTGGGTACCAAAACACCTTCGCCGAAACAAAAAGTTGTCAGGTTAAAGCCAAGACGAGATTCCAGGCCGAAAATCTCAGCTGAATCGGAAAATGCAGCTAAAATAGCTGCTCACAAGATTGCTGAGGCAGAATATAAAAGCCTTTTTAGCTGCTGAAGCAGTTCGAGAGTCTGAAAGGCTCTCACAAATGGCTGAAGAAGCAGATGCAGTGGGTCATGTACTTAGAACAGATGTTCAAACAACGTACCTAATCTCTTCAAACAAAACAACCTTCCATCTATCCCTGTCATGATCTGTGGCTGATTAGTTTATCTACTTCGCATAACCAGGGAAAGATAAAGGAGGCAAGACAAAGTCCAAAATTAAGCAATTGAATTATTTTTTCTTCATGTGGCTAAAATTATGTTCTTCATACAAGTAACTTTGCTAGGTGTTGCTCGTTCTATCAACGATTTTTTTTTTCTTTCTGCAGGTTCTTTACCGAAAGCCATCATCCCGGTTTTAGTTGCTCTGATTGGATTATTCTGCTGTATCATCTATTTGGGTGATGAGAAATTGAGGAATTCACATTATTAGGATGTCGATAGGAAAGTTAGTCGAAAGATGTACATTCTGTCTGTTTCTTTCTGTAACTCTCTCAAGTTGATGTGTATTGGATATTAGAATGCAATTTTCTTCATTCTCATGAGTTGCAGTTGGGATGTTGGCTGTTTTCTTGTGCCTCTCAGTACAGCAAAAATCGTTTCAAATTTATGCTATTCCACTCACAAAATATATTACTTCAATATTCTTGTTTTCGAACTAAGCATAAATCCCAACTTGAGCCCACTAAAGTATACAAAAATACAATGAAACACATCATATCTCCGCTAAAATGATACTACTATTTTCTATCGAAATTAATCATGATTTCTAAAGTAGCAAAAAAGACTGTTATACTGAAACTTAGCCCCAACATCAAAAGCTTGCATTCAGAAATAGTAGCCAAAAAAAAAAAAAAAAAAAACCACTCTGTGAATGAAATTCAAAAAATTCAGAGGTTCATCCATATACAGAATTGGGTTCCTCATCAAGAATTTTACAAAAATGCAGAATCCATATAAAGGAAGACTATGTTATACTGAAACTTAGCCCCAACATCAAAAGCTTGCATTCAGAAATAGTAGCAAAAAAAAAAAAAAAAAAAAAAAAAAACACTGTGAATGAAATTCAAAAAATTCAGAGGTTCATCCATATACAGAATTGGGTTCCTCATCAAGAAACTTAGCCCCAACATCAAAAGCTTGCATTCAGAAATAGTAGCAAAAAAAAAAAAAAAACACACTGTGAATGAAATTCAAAAAATTCAGAGGTTCATCCATATACAGAATTGGGTTCCTCATCAAGAATTTTACAAAAATGCAGAATCCATATAAAGGTTCATCTAATTACAATTTTACAAGAATGCAGAATCCATATAAAGGTTCATCTAATTACAGAACAAAATGTGTTTCAGCCATGAAACAGGAATTCTCCAATCAACATACGAAAATGCAGAATCCTATCGAATCGAAAGATGTACACTACAAGAGTAAGCAACACAAATGGAGGTGTCAAGCAACCTTGTGAAACCGGGGGTCAAGATGGAGGTGTCATGGCATAAATGGAGGTCGCGTGGTCAATGGAGATCGTGAGAGGGGCATGAATGGAGTAGAGGAGGAGGCATGTGGTGGTCGAGGAGTATGATGTGCTGGTAGTGGTGGTAGAGGAGAATGAGTAGGTGGACATGTGCAAATTCTATGGACAGGGCAGCAACTAATGGGTGGATCTTGGCAAACGCACAAATGAACGGGGCAGGGAGGTTTTGAGGGATCATGAGGGGTCATTAGGGAGTTACATATTTTTCCAATGGCATTTTTTAACCTAAGAAGCCAACCAGTCCATACGCAAGTATAAATTGTTCCTATCACAATCCAACAAAACTGCACGGCTATCATCCATTTTGTATTGAAGAATTTGTACAAAAGGCTTACCAATCCGAATAGACAAGCAGCAATGTAGTAGAGATGTATTGGAGCACGAAGGGTAACGAGTATAACCATCACACACACTGCCGCCACACACATGTTCATGAGTATCTCGAGAATTATCTTCGAGATTTCATCGCCTAGTCCCAGCCTAGCTGTTATGATGGACCCCAAGCCCACGATTCCAAACATAAATTCGATAATCAAGTCCATTTTCTGCAAATAAAAAGACACATTCCTATGAAAAGAAATTAGGAACAAACTAAAGGTTCACAGGTAACGAGCAAGCATTTTTAACAAAAATCAAACGAGACCTACAGTAGGTTAACATGAAATACAGAGATATTTCCAAGAGGCCTACAGTAGGTACAAGTACTTTAACAGAGAAAACATTTTTATGTAATTGAGATATAACAATCCAATGATTTTCATTTATAAGATTATAAAAATCCAAAATGCACAAATAATAGGGAAACAAAGGCGCATCATAACCATTAGCTAGAACTAACCAATCGAATACAGAAATCAGTACAAGGCAAGTGGAAAAAAACAATTTCGCTTGAGTAATGGCATTCTATTTCAAATACAATCAAATCAAATCACATGGAACGAATCGGATAAGAGCTCAAAATGATTCTGATAACAGATATTTTTTCAATTCATCGAACAAATAAATTGCATACAGAAACTCTCGATACTAAAAAAATCGCACACACACACATAAACTAAATCTCACCGCACAGAGAAAGAGAAAGAAGAAAGAGATTTACCTTAACAAAAATGTAGAGGAGAAGAAGAAATTGAAGCGCGCAAAAATGTAGAGAAGAAGAAGAAAATTGAAGCGCGCGAAGTGAAAGTGAAATGGGAAGGAAGTACGTTTGGAAAGAGATGGAGGGATTTCGGACAAGACAGATATATATAGTGAGGACTGAGGACTTGACTATATAGCCACGTAGGATACATTGGGGCTTTTCTGTCCGCTTTTCACACACTTTTGTGTTGACTAAAATTGACTCTCCTTTTAAATATTCTGTGAAAGAGTTTAATTTAAGATTCATAACTACAAATTCTCTCTCACTGAGCTGAATGAGTGCCATTTATAGCTTTTTCTTCCCATGGATTTCAATCTGAAGCAATTGAGAGATGAGTCGGAAGAAGAAGAACACGAAACTTCAGCTCCTTCTGCAAAGCTACAATTCATGACTGAATCCACACTCGTCGCCATCGCCTGCACTCCCCTTTGTTTACTACCACCCTTCTTGTAAGCTCTTCAACTTAATTAATTTCCACATTTATCAACTTATAACACATAACTATGCTGAGAATTTAATTATTTGTATGGATTCAGTTGTGCAATGGGGCAAGGCAAGAAATGGCGGTGCTCCAGAGACGTGGTGGCCGGAAACGGCGCCGCCGCCCCCTCGCTTCACTCTTTCGGGGCCGGACCTTGTCCACCACAATCATAACCGAAGAAGGTTTTTGACCTCCTAAATTCACTAATCTAAATAATAAGTGTCTCCTAATCAATCTTGATTCACAAATGATGTTTGATATTCTGAAACATATCTTTCATTTTGTTTGTTGTGCTGTTAGATTAGTCCCATCACTATTAATCTTGATTCACAAATTAATAAGATTTTTTGTCTTGGGGTAGGACCAAGCTAAGGAAGCAATACTTTTGAGCTAATTAATAAGCTTTTTCCATTATTAATATTTGGTAGGCATCTAGACAAAATCCCCATTTATCTCCGGCCAAAACGCCGGATATCCAACTCTCCGTCATTTCTCCTTGAAGGTTTTTGCTCTATGGTTTGAGAATGAGAGATGCCATTAATGTTTATGATGAGCAACTCATTTGTTTGAGTCCCCTATGACAGATTTGCAGGATGGTTGCCTATGAACAATATTTCCAGAAAAGTTATCAAATGGTTAAATAAAAAAGGCACCTCCTACTCCTAGATATAGTTGGTGTTAGTGGAAGGCAAACTAGATAATTGTTCTGTGTATCTTACTGTTAGATATAAATTGGTTAAGGCAGTCCATCCTGTGTATTACCTTGTGAATTGGAGGGATATGATCTCTCTTGTTCAATTAGTTGAAGTGTATGAGCTGTAACTCTTGTTCACTCCATTGACCGTTTCACTAGTTTTGAGCTATGGTATTTGAGAGTTGTGACTGCTCTCTAAACTGATTTCTAAATCCTAATTTGGGAATTTCTATTTTTGGGTTACCTTAGTGCAGTTTGGAGAGCAAGTAAAATTTGAAGCTTGTACGGATGTTATCGATCTGTTTATGAAAATGAAGAGACATCACTCCTGAGGCTCTGGCTGCATCAATAGTGGTATGTGCTCTAATTCCTCAGCTGTATTATCCATTTGCATCCATTAATATTAAATGGAGTCTTCCACCTTTCACAGGTTGCTGGTTTCATCATTACAGTTCTTCCACAACGGTGGGAGTTTCCTGTTCTTCCTTGGGGTAAGATTTCATGATTTCCCATGAGAGATTATTAACCTTAGCACATCCACCGTCACTACTGGCTGCTGATCTAAAAGCAAAATATCGGCCTAAGGATGTTGTAAACTTTGGAAAACTTAATTTATTGAGCATAAAATGCTGCAGAATGAAGATGCTCTTATTGTTCCAAATGTATGCGACTAGTTTCATTGCCCCCTTTGTTTTTTATAGAAAAACCACTGAGATGGCATCACTAGTGTATGACCCTGATTCGTGTGGTGGATACAGGGCGTCCTAGTTCAATCTGTTTTCGTCTGTTAGTCTCTGATGAAATACTGATTATGAATGTAAGCTAAGGAAGTCCTTCACTTCAAATGATGTAGGATTAAGGTGGTTTTTATAATGTAGATAAAATTAAGACTGATAGAGGTATCCAAATGCTACTAGAATTGCTGATAGAGGTATCAAATTGTTAGATTCTTTCCTTTAAAATTTACTTAATATTTATATCTTAGAATAGTACAATGTAGAGCTTTTGTTTACTCAGTTATATATCAAAGAACATGCTACATCCAAATATATTTGTAGAAAACACAGGTCCTAATTTGAAAACACTATTTATGTGTTGATATATTACATTGTCTAGATCGCCTGAATCCAACTATAGATTTTTATGTCACTGGATTAGTGTATAATAAAATTTTAGTATAACTTTGATTTTATGTCACCGGATCAGTGTATTATAAAATATTAGATCTCTATATTTGCATTGAAGAGCATCTATATATACTCCCTTGACCATGTTTTCTGCTCATGTACACCCTAGGGTCTAAGCGTAGGAAAGGTTGCTGTTGATTATATAGTTTAATCATTAGTTGCTAATCTTGATAAGTCCAGATCTACAGATGTTGATTTGATATTCTAATTATATATCATTGGGTCAGTATGCTTTCTTCTTTTGGTGTGGGGTTCAACCAACATAAAATGTTTCTAACACTACAATATCTGTTCACTGTAAGTCATTTTTGGGTGCTTGGTCCTTTTATATTAGAAGATGCTCATTTAGATATTAATGCGCACCAATAGATTATCTTTGGCTTGCATAAATTTGTGATAATTTTCCATCCAATCTGATGATTGTACGTACTTAAACTTAATAAATTGCTAAATTGTAGTGAAATTTGTTACCTCGTGCGAAGAAGGGGACGTACTGGATAATGTGAGGGTGATCCTAAAGCATATATTCGAACCTCAAGGAGACTATTACCTACCAAATGGATAACTTTGCATCTGATTCTCAAGTTAAAATACAGAAAAATATAATAATTAATAAAAATATTAATGTGTTTGTGAGTTTTGTTTGGTTTTGGAAGTAGTATTTTGACATCTAGATGGAGTGCCCTAGGACCACCTCTGGATCATCCACGGATGTATGTCTTTTAAAACATTTTGACAGACAACAATTTGATAAGGATGAAATTTTCTCAAATATATTCATTTCCTCTTTTTCTTCAAGTATTTTGACTGTGATATTGAATGCATCTTCAACATTTCTGTCTTTCAAACTATCATCTTGTTGTTTGATTTTATCAGGCTGTTGAGTTATACTCTAGAGCTAACCACGTTAAACTTGGTGATTCTATTAATCCGAGTAACCGGTGTGCTGCCTATCTCCGGTACGTGGTCCTTAACCGTGATTTCTCATGACAATGTTAATCAATAATCCAATCCTATTAATTTGATTGGTACTCAATATGATTAGGTTTTCATTTTCTTGTTTTTCAACTGTATTCTTCCCCAGGATTAGCCAATATATCAGAAATAGGCCTCCTTCTGCTCCAGAATATGGGTCATTGAATTCGAATTCTTTTTCTTTTCTTTTTTTCTTCTCTGAATATGAGTATATATGTCTAAAATGTATCTGTGCAGGATTATAACTTTGTATATTTTTTTATTTTATTTTTATATTTATGTATTTTTGAACTATGCTTTGTGCAAGAAGTTGTGTTATAGAATTTTCGGGCATGGGGATTGGAATTGAATTTCGTTTTTCTCTGGATTTGAGTTTGATGCTGACATATTATGTTCGATTTATTTGCTCAGAATATCATTTTGGTCAGCTCAAGGCTAAAATAGCAAAGCTGAGGACACAACTGTTGGAGCCTCCAAAAGTATGCATCCTTTTAGATTTTGTAATGGAATGAAAAAGTTACAAAAGAGTAGCATCTCTGTTTTCATTTGCATTTCTAAACTGTTGATTTGCCCTATTTGCAAGAAGCTCTTATAATCTGATAATTCTTGTTGGTGAATCAGGGAACTAGTGCAGGTGGTGAAGGTTTCGAAGTTTCAAAATACGGGCACGGCCGTGTCATGCTGATTGGTTTCCCTAGGTTGGTCACGTGATTATGTTAGGACATAGGTGTTGAACAAATTAGATGAGGATAATTTGTCTTTGATGATGATTAATTAAGCAACTTCTTGTTCATTTACTACCATGTCATTTTTTGTTAGTTCATGAGATTGTCCTGTTCAGTTTTTCTCAATGTATACCATTTTATAAGTTCAAAAGGTGATGTAACTTTTTCCCTGTAGTGTTGGAAAATCTACACTTTTGACTATGTTAACCGGTACACATTCGGAAGCAGCATCATATGAATTCACCACGCTTACCTGTATCCCGGGTGTTATTCCCTATAACAATACAAAAATTCAGCTGCTTGATCTTCCTGGAATTATAGAAGGTGCATCTGAAGGAAAGGGTCGTGATAGGCAGGTAACTTTATACAGTTTATGCTATTAAAATTTGATGCCTAGTGATAGACAATGGATATCCATGTAATGGACCTTCCCTATGTAAAAAAGAGAGTCTCGGGATCAGTTGCTTCTGCTCCGCCTCCCTCAACTCAAATGGAAAAAAGAAAAAGAAATAAGAGGATGAACCCTGACATAAACTTCTTGTTACAGATTATTGCAGTTGCCAAATCATCAGGTCTTGTATGTATGGTTCTTGATGCCTCCAAAGTAAGTCGTAGCTATTTCAGCTGCTCTTGGATAGCACATGTCTCAGATTCATCCATATTCATATTTTGTGTCACTGTTAAGATATTTGTTTGCTTGCGTTATCGACAAGGAAAACTATCTTACAACTAGTCATTGTTTTTTATCTCTTATATATTTGGGACAGATATCCTGAACATTAGATCACTGCTGAGTATATGCCTCAGAAAAATGCCATGAAACCATTATCAGTTGGATGCTTATCACATGACTGCTGTTAATGGCCTTCTGGATTGCCGAACTCTATGTGATACAACAATATAAGTTATTGGCATAATTTTGGTTGCTCAGTTTCACTGACGTTATATGAACCCTCTCCCTTTGGGATCTACCCCAAACCACGAAAGTAGCCATTGGTCGTTGTTTATCCTGCTATGTCCTTGATGTAAAACAAGATTCAACATTTGATTCAATTACAGAAGAGTTGTCATTTCCTGCATTGCAAGTAGCCTGGATGGCTGGATCCTTGTTCTGCTTAAGCATTTGTGGCTTGGTGAAACTTTATGTCGAAATAATTAATGATATCTGATATTTTGGTTCATTTATCTGTGCTTGATTCTGTTATATATGTAATTAGTATAGTTATATGTTACCTTCATATGGCTATCTCTGAATCTAATTTCTTCCTCCATCTTGAAAAATTGTAGAGTGAAGGGCATCGACAAATCTTAACAAAGGAATTGGAAGCTGTTGGCTTACGTTTAAACAAAGTTCCTCCTCAAGTAATGGATTTTTTAACTTTCTCCATTGCATCTATGGTTCTAGCAATTATTCTCGAGCACTTCTTAGAACTTAAATGTATGCTTGTAGACCTCGTCCCGAGGCCCTTTTGTGAGGAATAAATCGTGAATTTTCTGAATCGTTAGCCTTGATTACCTGACTACCGACTCTTGCTAAATGACTAAACCCTACTCAGACAAGTGTTATGACTGAATTAAATCTTTTTGGGGAAGGAGAGTGAGGCATTTCTTCAATTTTATAACTCGTAGCTTGCATCATAATTGATGTCTGTGCGTGGTACTTCTTGATGGCAGATATACTTCAAAAAGAAGAAAACTGGGGGAATTTCTTTCAATAGCACGCTACTGTTGACTCGTGTGGATGAGAAGCTTTGCTATGAAATATTACACGAGTACAAGATTCACAATGCTGAGGTAACTACTCACTCCCACACCAGAATAAACATGCTGCGGCTCTCTCTCTCTCTCTCTCTAACAAATTGAAAAGTTTCTTTATCCATATTTTAAATAAGAAAATAACATTAACTGGTTATCCTTTCACATCACATGACTCATTATGCTTAAATGAAAGATACATGTGCTTAAAATCACTGTTTTCTTAGTTCAGAGTAAATATGATATTGTTTGACACATATGTGATGCCTGTTCAAATTACGAATTGTTTCTGTATCTATTTTGGAAGACATGAAGCTTGTAGACAGATTGGGTGATTGTTACATAGCTGGGCACATTTTGTTTTATGTAACTGATGTAAGTTCCCCTCGTGCACTAGTAATGCCATAGCACATGATCACCAATTACTGATAAAACTGCTCTTATCAGAAGGGATTAACTTCATTGTGTGTAGAACCAGAGCTAGAATGTTCTCAATCTATTGCTTGTCAATTTTTATGTTCAAGTTCTCTGATATTGCTAGCTCTATTTCAGTTTTTGTGCAATAATATATGAAATGGTGACGGATAATTGCTGAACTACATTTTAGAACTGAGAATCTTGTTGACAGTTTTTTCCACGTTAATTTTCACAAGGTTTTGTTTCATGAAGATGTGACCGTGGATGATCTGATAGATGTGATTGGTATTGATGACGTGGACAGATTAGCTCGACAGCCTAATTCAATAGTCATTAGTTGCAATCTGCAGGTATTTGTTTGTTCCTATATACCTTCCCATTTATCACTTAATTCTTTTTGCAAATATTTTAATTTATTGCTTAACATTGTGTGGTGGTTGTGTGATACCAAAGAATGTGGGATGAGATGGGTCTCGTTATAATATATACGTAGCCTCAGGGCCAGCAACCAGATTTCACGGACCCATGTGTTCTTTCTGTTGTATGTCTTTTAGTAGTCTAATAATATTCTGTTCCAGATGAAGTTACTATTTTCTTTCACCGATGTATTCTGATGCAAGAGTTCCGAGTCTTGTGATTTCAGGGTGGTTAAATTTTGTTCATGTTACCTTATGATGATTGGAGATTTTTATTTCAGGGAAGATTTTTGTAATTACCTTGTTCGGAGCCTGATAAAGGAAGTTAAGTATGTGCTGGTGTGGGGCACAAGCAGTGGCGACTCCAGGAATTATAATTCGGGGGTGCGAAAAATAATTACTCCTTATGTCCCACCGAAATAACATTGTTTTCTTATTATACTCCTTACATATGTTCAAGAAGGAAGACCATTTCAACGGGACAAAGTGAGTATATAACATTAATAGTACCATTTTACAGAATATATACATAATACTAGTATTTTTTGTTAATATATATACATAATACATAATACTAGTAAAAAAATTTTTTTTTTTTTGGGGTACAGCTGTACCCCCAATGCTCCATGCTGGAGTCGCCAGTGGGCACAAGTGCAAGGCACTACCCTCAGCATTGTGGCCTTAGTCATATTCTTAATGATGAAGATGTAGTACAAGTTGTTAAGAAAAAGGTACTCAAGCTTTTCCAATCTCGCCTCTTCTATTTGCTCATTAATCATCCTCAATAATTAATGCTGTATGATCATACATAATTAAAGCAACATTTTAACATCAAATCTGGAGTGAAGCTTAAAACATGGATGCATATATCTAATAGGACTTTGCTAAATTGGGACAAAGAGATTGCATCGTAAACAGTGATTTGTTGATTTTGCTCGACATTTGGATTTTATTATGTTCATTCATGGTAACTTGCCTATCTAGTACTCCGTACAAGATATGCGGACCTGAACCTTCTGTTTCTTATGCAGGAGAAAGAAGATGGAGGTAAGGGGAGATTCAAATCTCACTCAACGGGGTCCTGCTCGAATTTCCGACAGAGAAAAGGAGGAGGTAATGAAGTGAGACTGATGAGTAACTTCTTGGAAAATCTCTTACTTACGTTATCGGTGCTGATGATTATATACCGGAGGGAATAGCCAAAGAATTTCTTGCAATATTCGGCTGAAGCTGAGTCTAGTTTGTTCTTTTTTCCCTCCTCTGTGATTCAAAACAGCCATTTATCGTACGTTAATGGTTGTGATTTTTGTGTTGGTGTCTAATGTAGAAGACTTGAAACTTTATGACTGCACTCATCTTTTTGTTTAGGTTTAATGTATTTCTTTTTACAGATACATATTGAGCTTGATCGCATTAATCGGTGATGTGTAACATGAAATTCTAGCTCGATGCAAATGAAAATATGATTTATTTCATTATTTCATATTCAAATCGCATCGAAGGGCAGTTGGTTGATGGATTCAATTAAAGAGGTAGGGCCCATTGGGCCTCAAAGATAGGACACGTGTGGACAATATGGGCCAGCCCACACAAAAAGTATGGGCCTCTATTATTGTTTTAGTTGAGATGGCCAGTTCAGCTTGTGGTGGTGATATGGAGACATTTCTCAACACATAACAATTAAAAAAAATTAAGAATTTATTTCAAAGCAAGTAAATAAACTCAATTACACACCAATCTCGTGTGTTTTGCCAAAATTTTATAATCAAAAGTTGATGTTGATGTAGTGTCATTCTTTTAACTGGAGATTTACATCTAGAAGAAAAATGTAAAATTAAATGCATTAATCATAGAAATATAAGACAAAATTGATGATCTAAAGTCCGAAGTATTATTCTTCTTTCATAATTTTAGTACAAAGCACGAGACACCCTATTTGTTGAGAGATAACGATATATATATTTCCTTTTCATAATTTTAGTACAAAGCACGAGACACCCTATTTGTTGAGAGATAACGATATATATATTTCCTTGTAGTGTTTAGGAATTAATTTATTTCCTTGTATGATAATGAATTATTATATATACGGAGTACATGTAAACACAGAATCATAAGCAGAGGCCTAGAAACATGGGTCATTATAGGAGCAGCGATGAACCTTTGTCGTGGGGCGAGAAAGCTGTACTTGTTATCAGTATTAGCCTTCTAATCCTTTGCTTCACAATAATCATGGCATGTACTGTTTTGAGCACAACGCCGAGCATATATATACAAGATCTATACATCCCAGCCCTAGATACTAGTGGAACGACGCCGTCCAACACCTCCATCTTCGTCGACCTCATATTCCAGGGATCGATGATGGCCATGCTTAACTTGGATTTCAAAGATTCAAATATGATTATGTTTTACAGCCACGGGATAACCCCGGTGGCCGGCTACAGGGTTCGGGCTTTCAGCATGGGCGGAGAGAGGAGGGTCCACATGATGGCAGCGATGGAGGCGCCGGAGCTGCCGTGGGAGGAGGCGTTCCGGGCGGTTCTTAGTGGGTCGACGGTGGAGCTGGTGGTGGAGTTGGTGCCGATAGATAGGACTTGTAGGAAGAGTACTTGGGACGATGATGATGTGTTGCGGGCGTATGTGGCCATGGACGCCTCCGGTCACATGGTTTCCGAGGGCCCTGTCAAACTCTATAAGGTTTAATTTTTTCTAAAAAAAACAGTTTTTGGGGTTAGGGTTTTGTTTAGTTTTTTTTTTTTTAGTTGATTTTTGATATGCTTTAATCAGTTTGCTATGCATCATGAGATGTTTAGACTCTTATTGTATACTTCTTGAATTATATTATTATCAAATTAGCTATAGACACCGAAATATTTCTCTACGTCACCGATTAAATTAGTGATTTTGTTTATATTGGCTAAATGTCAGATTTTGGTTATTACCTAAATTGACAAAATCTTATGATCACTATTGTAAGTGGAAGATAATGAGCAAATTTTAAGGTCATTACCTATTAATTCCATAGCCATCATATGTTTCATTTTCTCACGTTTCCCCCCTTTTGATAAAAAAAAGCGTCTCCACAAACTAGAAATACATATTCAATACAATTGATATTTTAAATAATTGTGAATTCTTCCTTTCTTTCACTTAACAAATGACATTTTAGTTAAATGACTAATAAACATTGCACTTTGATACAAAGAAATAAATTATGGTTGCCTAGAAAACAAAGGTGTTTACTTTGAGTTTCAAATATTTATTGTATTTTCTAATTTTCAATACCTTCAAACACAAAGCTACGAAATTGTATTGATATTTAAAAAATATGAGTAATAAGTAATAATATACAAAAAGATAAAAATTGAATAATAAAAAACTATACAACACATGAACCCATAATTTCACATGGAATAAAATATTAAATATGTATTTATAACTGCAAAGCTTAGTCCCCACACATTTAAAGAGCGAAAAAATAAACGAAAAAAATGCGATCTTGACTTCTTTCATAACTGCAGACAGCAAAAAATTCAACCGAAATTCTTACACCACTGTTCCCTCCTGTCCCTAGCGACTCTCTTTCCTCAGCCACCCAATCCTCAGCTCCTTCAAGAACTCCACTCCCGCCACCTCCTCCGCTGCTGCGCCGCCGTGTCCACTCCGATCAATGCAAGCATCAACCAACACCTTGGCCTAGTCACTCAAGCAAACTTTCATAACTCAGTGCTTTTACTTCAAGAACCGATCGAGGGATGTCGCTGCTGAGGAGAAGAAGGGCCGGGTCGAGTGACCCGGCGAGCGAGCCCGACCCGGATGAGAAGAAGCCGGAGATCCGAAAGCCCGAGAAGCGGAGGAGCAAGTGGTCTTGCTTGGACAACTGCTGCTGGTTTATCGGGTGCGTGTGCGTTACGTGGTGGGCGCTGCTGTTCTTGTATAACTTGATGCCTTCTTCTTTTCCGCAGTACGTGACGGAGAGGATAACGGGCCCGCTGCCCGACCCGCCCGGGTTGAAGCTGAAGAAGGAGGGGGTGAGGGCCAAGCACCCGGTGGTTTTCGTGCCCGGGATCGTGACCGGAGGGCTGGAGCTGTGGGAGGGGCATCAGTGTGCGGAGGGGTTGTTTAGGAAGAGATTGTGGGGAGGGGCGTTCGGAGAAGTTTACAAGAGGTATGGAAAGATTGGATGTTTAATTTCTTCTTCTTCTTTTGTTTAGTGGATTTGGTGTTTGTTGAAATGTTTAGGTTCATGGTTCGAATGTTGGAAGTTTCTTTTGTGATTCTTTGGTCTGTTGTTTCTTGAATAGTTTGAGGTGGATAGAGTGTTTATAAGAGGTGAATGGATTCTGTGTTTGTTGATTTTCATTTTGTTAATTTGAAGTTTAAGTGTGTTTTTCAGAGTGAGCTTTTGCTTTGGTGTTGCTTGAATGATTCTAGATGTATAGACTTAGTTAGAGGAGGTTGAAGATGTGTGTTTTTGGTTGTTTTACTGTGTGTTTCTTGGTTGTTGTTGGTGGTGTTTTTTGGATTGTTTTGGGTGTGATTCTTGAAGTTTTTTATGCATTGTATGGATTTGAGTTGTTGGTTACTGTTGTGAGTTTTTGAGATTGATTGTACTAATGTGATTTCCATATTGGTTGGAAATTCTTGAGGATTTTGAAAGGAAATGCTTATGTTACTTGCTTGGAGTTAGTTTTCACTACGATTTTGAATCATATTCATGTTGAAATCTTGAGCATAAGTAACTTTTTGTAATTGAGCTGCTAAAGTAGTCGAACTTTGATGTTTTCTTACCATGCTATCTCTCTGAAAAAGTAACTATGTTTCCTTAAAAGGACTTTTGCATTTGATGTATCTTGAAGATATTTGGTCAATGTTCTTCGTATATTTTCCATTCGTTTGGTTTTACAAAATAAGTAGTCGACTGCAGGCCTTTGTGTTGGGTGGAACACATGTCCTTAGACAACGTAACTGGTGTAGATCCACCTGGTATACGGGTCAGACCGGTTACTGGCCTCGTAGCTGCAGATTACTTCATGCCAGGATACTTCGTGTGGGCAGTTCTGATTAAAAATCTTGCTGAAATCGGATACGAAGAAAAAACGATGTACATGGCTTCTTACGATTGGAGGCTTTCATTTCAAAACACAGAGGTACGTGATCAGGCCCTTTGTAGAATCAAGAGTAACATAGAATTGATGGTTTCCACCAATGGCGGAAACAAGGCTGTGATCATTCCTCATTCAATGGGAGTTCTTTACTTCTTACACTTCATGAAATGGGTCGAGGCTCCTCCTCCGATGGGGGGAGGGGGTGGGCCCGATTGGTGTGCTAAGCATATAAAGGCTATATTGAACATAGGCGGACCATTTTTAGGCGTCCCAAAAGCCATTTCTGGGCTTTTCTCTGCAGAAGCTAAGGATATTGCAATGGCTAGGTATGTTCATTACTCATTTCGATCATAGAAAATGAACGATATTCTTGAATTTCTCGTTTGAGAGTGAAGCTATTGTGTGTTGTAGGGCTATAGCACCGGGAGTTTTGGATCAAGATTTGTTTCATATGCAAACTCTGCAGCATCTGATGAAGATGACGAGGACTTGGGATTCAACAATGTCTATGATACCTAAAGGTGGAGATACTATTTGGGGCGATCTTGACTTTTCGCCCGAGGATGGATATGTCCCTAGTAGAAAAAGGCGAAATGCCACTGATGAGGAGCAAGTACTTGACGAAGATAGAAGTGCAGAACCAAATTCTAAACCAAAACCAAGACGTGCGCATTATGGAAGAATCATATCATTTGGGAAGGAGATTGCTGAGGCAGACTCATCTGAGATCGAGCGAATTAATTTTAGGGTAACATTTATGATCTTCCCATGATTATTATTACTGAAAATATCTGAAGTCTTTGCTATCCTTGACATTGTTATGTATATATTCTGCATCATGTTGAAAATGGAGTTCTTGATTTTCTACTCCCACCAGCTGTAACCGATTTAATAGAACCTTGACTCGTGAAATAGTCTTAATTTCTAGTCGGAAGTGCTATATAACTTCCGACTAGACATTGTCCGGAGCCAAGGAAAACGAGTGAGCTTGTGAGATACTTGAATAATGGAAAAGTCCCTCTGATAAAGCTGATTGATTCTTGCATATCTTCCTTTGATTTCTATTATGTGTTCATATTTTCTTGCCACATTCTGCATAAAGAGCCCATGTAATGAAGATTATGAACATTTTGTTTCCCCGTGTAGGATGCTGTGAAGGGGAAAAACGTGGCGAACAACACGTGTCTCGATGTGTGGACGGAGTACCATGACATGGGATTCGGAGGCATCAAAGCTGTGACTGAATACAAAGCTTATACTGCTGGAGATTTGGTCGACCTCTTGAGCTTCGTCGCCCCAAAAATGATGGCTCGTGGTAGTGCTCATTTCTCGTACGGGATAGCCGATGATCTCGATGATCCGAAGTATCAGCACTACAAATATTGGTCGAATCCTCTAGAGACAAAGTAAGGGTCTTTCTTCTCTTGTCTCCGGATTTATTCTCCGAGCATTGAGGTTGATGGTTTTCGATTTCTTTGTAGGTTGCCGAATGCTCCGGATATGGAGATCTTCTCCATGTACGGAGTCGGCATTCCGACCGAACGTGCCTACGTCTACACGGAGGCTCCTTCAGCCGAGTGCTACATCCCCTTCCGGATCGACACGTCAGCGGACGGTGAGGACGAGGACTCGTGCTTGAAGGACGGCGTCTACACGGTGGAGGGGGACGAGACGGTCCCCGTGCTGAGCGCCGGCTTCATGAGCGCCAAGGGCTGGCGCGGGGCGACGAGGTTCAACCCGTCGGGGATCAAGAACTTCGTGAGGGAGTACGAGCATGCCCCTCCGGCCAACTTCCTCGAGGGCCGGGGGACGCAGAGCGGGGCCCACGTCGACATCATGGGGAACTTCGCGTTGATCGAGGACGTCCTACGGGTTGCGGCCGGCGCCACTGGAGACGAGATCGGAGGCGATCATGTGTATTCGAAGATTTTCGAGTGGTCCGATAGAATCAAACTAGATTTGTGAAATAGTAAAGAATATACCATCTTGCTAGAAATAGTAGGGTAATCCATGTTTGTATCTTACATTTCATGTTTTCACTTTATAAATAAACGTTATGTGAATTTATGAATGTTATGAAATACATGAGTTACATTACATGATTGTTTATTTGAAAAGTACTAGTATTTGTGAATGCACTGTAACAATACAGTAAGAAAAAAGAAGTATGTAATAAATAAAGAGGCAACCCTCAAATAGTCATTATCATAAAACAAAAGTCTTTTATAGCTAATAATAGCCTAATTTTAGCTATTTTTCACACAATAAGATTTTTTTACCCTTAACGAAAGTTAAATACATAAAGATTATTAAAAAAAAAGGAAGAAGAAAAAATATCTAACCTATGGTACAGTTAGGGGTGCTAATCGGTTTCTGGTATTCCGGGAGAACCGGTACCGAACCGGGAACCGGAATACCGGGAACCGGATAAGCCGGTTCCGGTCCGGTAACCGGTTCCACCCCATAGTTACAATTCCGGTACCCGGGTACCCGGTACCGAACCGGTACCGAACCGGGTACCGGTTAAAATATTAATATTTTATTTTTTTATTTTTATATTAAATTATATTATTAATTTTAAGTTATAATAAATAAAAATTACAATCCCTAATTCTATTTTAAGTTATTTTTTATATTGAATTATCTTGTGAATTTGTATTAAGCTTTAAAATATATATATATATATATATATATATTTAATTTTTTTTTATAAAAACCGGTTCCTTAACCGGTAATCCGGTAAAACCGGAACCGAACCGGTACCGGAACCGGGATCCGGTTTCGGTTCCTAAAATTCAGAAAATACCGGTACCGGGTACCCGGATTTCCGGTTCCGGGTACCCGGAACCGGACCGGTTAGCACCCCTAGGTACAGTTATTCCCGCAGCCTAGCTCCCACTATTACCATCTTCATCAGCTCCCCCGCAGGCCCGGTCCTGGGCCTAGGCGAGGGGTGCGCCCGCCTAGGGCCCAAGTCAGGAAAGGGCCCCCAATTTTGTTTTTACAGTATTAAATTTGTAGCATGTTATTTTGGGCCCAACTGAAAGGGCCCATGTTGTCAAATAAATGGATTTTTTTTCATTATTCCTCTTATTTCTTTTTTATCTTTCCCGAATCTAATCTTGCCTCCCTGTCTCGTTTCTCTCTCTCTATGTGGGTTTAGGGAAAATGTGCATATTTACATATAAAAACCTTTATTTATTTGTATTTTGTTTGAGGTTTTTTTTTTTCCCTCTTTAGTATACACATGTATGTATATGCTGTAGTGTGCTTTTGTGTATAAATACTATACATATTTATATTTGTTTTTTTAGATTTTGGAATAGATTGCATTGGCAAAAAAAGTATTTTAAAGGCATTTAAAAAAAATTAATGGGCCCGATTTTTTTTTTCGCCTAGGGCCCCTAAAATGTCAGGACCGGGGCTGCTCCCCCGGCTTCCTCTTTGCCTGCCTCCGTATCACCGCTGGCGACCAACATCACTGCCACGACGTCGTCGATTAAGGCAAATTCATCCCTCTTTGTTTTCTATTACAGAAAAATCCCAAATCAAAACCCTAAAATCGGTCTCCAGAAAAAGAAAAAAAAAATCCTCCCGATCTTTAGCTTCTGGCAACTCGCCGGCGTCTTAAAGCCGGAGTTGCAATCTTCATCATTAACTCATCAGCCTTTGCCACCGCCTCAATTGGTGCTGCCGATCAGCATCACGTCCCCACCGCTGCTCATGATCACTCTTCAGACCCTGGTTTCACTCGTCTACTTCGTGTTCGTGTGCACGAACACAATTATTTTCTTCGTGTTCGTGTGCCGACCGGACTTCACGCTTGTTTTGCATACGAACACGTTAGTTTTCTTCGTGTTCGTGTGCACGACTAGACTTCACAAATTTTTGCACGTGTTCGTGTGCACAAACATGCTCATTTTTTCCGTGTTCGTGTGCACGAACATGAGTGCATAGGAACAAAGGCGTGCAAACGAGCACAAGCAACAACTGAATTCTGACGATTCCAAATGAAAAGAGCTGAGTTCTGGCGGTCTTTTGCTAACGAAGGCGGTGGCGAAACATCTCACTTCTAGAAATAAGAGGAGAGATTTTGTTGGAGATAGTTGTGGCAAACATGAGAGAGAGAGAGAGAGAAGATGGGGAACGGAGGTATGAGATCGCGGCGGCGACCGCGAATGACAATGCTAAATCTTCTATATTCCCAATTGCAAAAAAAGTGAAAGAGAGCAAGGTAAGAGAGAGCGTGGAAAAAAGAGAGAGAGAGAGAGAATGAGGGATGGGGGATGGCTGGGTTACTGGTAGATTAGATTTTAATTATTTATTTATTTTTTATTAATGAATTTTATTAAGGGTATATGTGTTATTCTATGTTAAAATTGGCTAGAATTAAACTATTCTTTTATGATTGACTAAAATAAACTTTTGTTTTATCATTTTGGCTATTTTTGAGTATTTACTCATAAATAAATTCCTTTTTGTATAGTTGGGGACAAAGAAAAAAGAAAATGCAAGAATAAGAAAGTTTTAATTTTGTTTGTGTCAAGTATATTCAAAAATAGCTAGGCAGACAAATATAAAGCCAAAAGAAAATTAAAAACAAAAAAATATAAAGCCAAAAAAATAAACTCGATCATAAAATTAAATTTAGAATTAGATAGACCGACAATAATCAGTAATATCCAATTGATGGCATTATATGAGATGACATGACCTCTTAGCAAAACAAATAGTGGAGTATATAATAACAATATGTATATAATCTGCTCTTCGTCAAGCCTCTATAGATTAATAAAGATGGCAGCTTATGCAGCTGTTGCTTCTCTTATGAACACCATTGAGCATATTATGAACCATCCTCACCTTTCTACTTATCTCGACACCTATCAGATCCATTCACTTCGTGAAAAGGCTTGTTTCTTGCTAGACATGATGGAGGGCGATAATTATGTCGGAAGTAGCAAAGAAGCAGAAGAACTGGAGATCCAAATCGCTTTTGCAGCTCATGCGGCTGAAGATGTGATTGAATCTCGCATCGTCGATCAAATTCGTGCCGGAACTACTCAAGTAAGCCGTAGTTCCTCGCTCCATATGCAATATAAGGCATAGATACAATCTTGGAAAGGGCTAATGAATCAAAGAAGGAAGAGGGATTCAGATTGAGAGAGGAGGAGCAACCCTCAAGTTCAAGACCTGATCTTTTGGAGACTAAAAAGAGTGCCATGGTGGGATTCGAAGAAGAGCTAATTCAGATTATGGATGAGCTGACCAATCAACGATCAAGTACCCACACCATCTCAATTGTTGGGATGGGCGGTATGGGTAAGACTACTCTTGCTCACAATCTTTATCATCATTTACTCATCAAGCAGCGCTTTGATATTCGTGCCTGGGCTACTGTATCTCAACTATACAATGTTAGTCGTATTCTTTCGGAACTTCTTTCTGGCCATGGAAAACTCTATGGTAGAAGTGTGGATGAATTAGGACAACAATTGCATAAAACTTTGTACGGTAGAAGATATTTGATCATATTAGACGACATATGGAGTGTCCAAGTTTGGGATGAATTGAGTCGTTTCTTTCCCAATAATGGGAATGGAAGTCGGATTCTTCTTACCACTAGATTGTCAAATGTGGCTAATGATAGTAGGTCTTCTTGCTTTACCATGAATCTTCTAGATAAGGATAAAAGTTGGGAATTATTTTGTAAAAAGGCTTTCCAACAAGAAAAATGTCCTTATGTTGAACTAGAGGAGGTAGGAAAGGAGATTGTTGAGTTATGCAAAGGATTGCCATTGTCCATTGTTGTGATTGGGGGGAGTCTTCTAAAGTCACCTAGAACCCTAGGGCACTGGAAGAATATTGCTCTAGATATAAGATCAGTTCCCAATTCAAAAGAGAAACAAGAGAGCTTCGATGTCTTGCTTTCGAGCTATCACCACTTGCCTGCTCGTCTAAAGCCTTGTTTTCTCTATATTGGAGTTTTTAAAGCTCGTTTCTCTGAGATCCATGTCTCAAAAATTATCAAACTTTGGGTGGCCGAGGGATTTTTGAAATCAAATTGTGGTTGAGTTTTGGAAGAGATTGGAGAGGATTAAATAAAGGATCTTATTGATAGAAATTTGGTGTTTGTTAGCAGACGACATGATAATGGGAAAATGAAATGTTGCAAAGTGCATGATATTTTAAGAGACCTATGCTTGAAAGTAGCTATGCAACAAGAGTTTTTCCATGTGAGTGGAGGCCTTACAAAAGGCACAGAACGCCGCCTCATCATGTTTAGTACCTCCATGACGGAAATTGTCAGAGCCACCACACTTGCACGCTCTATCACGGCATCTGAAGTTGACAACCAGGAGTTGGATAAACATAAATTGCTGAGAATTTTGGATGCATATAATCACGTTTCAAGCGAAGAAGCATTTAGGTCTGTAAACTTAAGGTACCTCGCTATGGCGTACCCAAATGCCTAGGAGAGTGAGGGTGTGTGGGAGCTTCCTACTTCAGTATCCTTGTTGTGGAACCTGCATACTTTAATCTTTGGAAAATTATGGATATTTAAGACAGTCGTCGCACTTATCGAAATATGGAAGATGCAACAGCTTCAGCATATCAAGTGTCCTCAAATATATCTTCCTCATCCTTCTCAACATGGCGGCTTGTCTGTCTTGGAAAATTTACGGACACTTAAAACATTGGTGAATTTCAGGTTGAGTGAGGAGGTGTGTGAGATCATTCCCAACATCAAGAAATTGCATCTATTATATTATGGTGAGTTTCAAGGATATGGCGATTGTATAATTGACTGTTTGTGCAATCTGGCTCGGTTACAAAAACTCGAATCACTCAAACTGATTGGCAGACAACCTTGGCAAGTCCCGTATGGTGACCTTAATAAGATACTCACATTTCCGAGTTCGCTAAACAAGTTGATCTTGAAACATTGCCAACTTCATTGGGATGATCTGACAATGATTGGTTCATTGCCTCTACTGGAAGTTCTCAAGCTAGATTTTCTCTCTGTGACAGAGGGAAAAGTGTGGAGTCCTATTACTGGGCAATTTCTTCGGCTGAAGTTCTTGAAAATTGGTTACTGTAATCTGAGATGTTGGAATGCAGAGAGCTGTCATTTCCCAGTCTTGGAGAAACTTGTTCTTGAGGGTCTGTCAAAGTTGGAAGAGATCCCATGGGGTATTGGTGAAATACCAACACTCCAACTTATTTTTGTAGATCGTTGTAGTTTGTCTACCACGATTTCAGCAATGAAAATAAAAGAGGACCACCTTGAGTGTCAGGGGAATGATGACCTTCATATCCAAGTTGAGTATACTTCAGATCTGGAGAGTTTCAGGGAAATGGTGGAAAAAGAGGGGCTGACAATTAATAATATTCAGCTGAAGATATATCCGATATGAATAAATGTATGTTAGGCAATTCTTTTTTCCTGGTTTCAATCAACTTTCATGGTAGCTTTTGATTTTTGGTTTCATATTTGTGCTTGCAACACAGCACGTATTTACATTGTTCTTATTCCTTTAGAGAAAGAATATCATAAGCATATGCATATGGTTTTCTCCAAATAAAGCTTCAAATGTCATGTTTTTCTAAATCTAATCATTGATGAGGTTGTTACAAGCAATTCTCTTACGATCATTTCCTTCTTCTTCTTCTAGTAACCATTAGTATTTAGAGGAGTCCAAAGTTTCTGCCTCCTACTATACGTTGGATTTCATTCTTGGAAGCATTATTGGAAGCTACTAACACCATAATAATAATAATAATAATAATAATAATAATAATAATAATAATAATAATAATAATAATAAATCACTACATTGCTGAATAAATTCTTCATCAGAGGGAGAAAGAGGTCATTAGCTAGCATGTTGATGGATTGATATCTAATATAAAGGCAACATCACATCGACACTTCATTCATTACAGACCATGCTACTATTACTTGATGAAAAAACTCAAGGCAAGCTAACAATCGATGATATATGTATGATCAAATTAGGCAGCCTTCAGCCTCTCTCTGCACTACAAGATATCCTAGTTTCCATTATTGTATGTATCCACTCTTATTCAGAAAATGTTGAATGAAAACGAAATTTCTTATATTAATTACATCAAAATTAACTTTATCAGCTCAAAGGCCTTGAGTAGACTAGCTAGAATAACACTATTTTCTGCAGTAAGCAGCTAATTAATATACAATTGGAAGAATTTTTTATTCATTTTGTTTTGTTTCCTTTAACTTTGTTCTGAATTAGTCGATATGCATGCATCAGATTGAGATTTTTATGTCGGCAAATTTCTTTCTTCTGATTTCAATCAATTTCTTGATAGCTTTTGTTTTTTCTGTTTTCATAGTTGAGCTTGTATTCTTAGACTTGGAATGCATATTTCCATCATATGAAGGCATGCTTGAGTGGCTTCTTGCTAAGCTAAGCTACATAAAGCACTCATATTCCCCAGTTCACTTATCAAGTTGTCCTTAAGAGATTGCGAACCTCAATGGAATGATCTGACAATCATTGGCTCGTTGCCACGACTGGAATCCTCAAGCTAGAAAGGTTTTCTGCTATGAGGGGACAAGAGTGGAGTCCTTTTTGATGGGCAGTTTCTTCGGCTCAAGTTCTTGAAAATCAACCAGTGTAATCTGGTTTGTTGGAATGCAGAGAGTTGTCATTTCCCAGTTCTGGAGAGGCTGGTTCTTGATCAGCTGCGGAAGTTGGAAGAGATTCCATGGGGCATATGTGAAATACCAACACTCAAACTTATTCATCTTCGTTGGTGTAGTAACTCCGCCTCGGTTTCAGTTGTGAGAATAAAAGAGGACCAGTTGGAGTCTCAGGGGAATGATGACCTTCAAATCAAAGTTATGAACTTTGATAAGGATCTCAAGAGTTTCTATGAAATGGTGGAAGCAAAGGGACTGACAATTAGTAATATTCAATTGCTGGCACTACGAAAAAAACTAATGCTGCAAAAATCTGAGATTAATTCTTGAAACACCTTTGTTTCCTCTGTGCATTTATTTATGCAAGAATGGGCTAAATCACCCCCTTAATAAGGGCTTCTTAAGGGGAGGGTTCTCCATCTTATATGTTTGAGTTGACGATCTTTACAAAGTTGATGTGGGATAGCTCCAATAATTTTCATAATTACTTCATTTTCATCTTTATGTTAAGGCAAACTTCTTTTTCCTGGTTTCAATCCATTTAATTTCATGATAGCTTCTGATAAGTTTTGTTCGATATAATTGTAGGTGTAAAATAAGTCCCAATATACAATAGTTGATGAAGTTTGAACATTATAAGTAGGAAACTTTGAGCATATGCCATCAAGGGAACCAGTTGTACAATCAAATATATTTTTCTTTATGTTAACCATTTTAAAATATAACAAAATTTTAAAAGACTTATAATTTAAACAAACATTAATTCACAAGGCCAAGTGATTTTACATAGAGGTTTGACTTTATAAAATTCAATTAATTTATGAATGTTATGAAATATTGTATGAGTTTACATTACATGATTTTTTATTTGAGAAATACTATTGTGAATGGGATGGTATCCTCTTTCCTAAAACGATGTCCCAATTGTGTATTATAATTCAATTTCTATTAATTTTATATTATTTTTTATAAATATAAAAATACTATAATATAGCAAATCATAATAGATATTTATAAGAAAAAATTGAAGTTTTTTGAAATTATATACTTTAATTTTAAATTTTTCAACTTTAATATACTAATAAAAGTGAAATAAAATGCTAAAAAATAATTATAAACCCTAATGGGGATGGGTGAACCCTTGAAAATAGTCATTAAATTAAACTAAATCATTATAAAATAAATTTATTAAAAAATTGCATTAAACTAGTAGAAATTGAATTTTTAGACACTATTGGGACACCATATTGGATTGAAGACTAGCACCATATATGTCTTAAACAATTGGGACACCATGTAGGATTGAAGATTAACACTTTATCTATGATTATTCTTTAGGAAAATAATCAAAAAAATCGTGGTTGATCGACTTTTATTTTGCTATTATATATATATATATATATATATATATATATATATATATATATATATGGACGCGTTATGGTGAAAACTAATTATTACGTGAAAACTGCAACTCATCATAAAATATTGCATTTTATGTACAAAAGTGTTACATTTTTATCTTAAAATGTTGCATTCTCATGATGATGCATTATATGCATAAAAAAAATATAAAATAATATATTTTATTATGCAATATTTTATGCACAAAAATGCATCATTTTATTCATAAAATGTATGGGTTGCAGTTTTCATGTAATAATTAATTTTCAATTTTTTTCCTTTATATTGAAACATAAATCATAGTAACTGTTTTCACATGATTAAAAAATAATCCAATTGTTAAAGACATACATGCAAATAATTAAATTACTAATTAAGGTAAAGTGTTAGTTTTCAATCCTATCATCTTCATAAACTTATTTTTCAATTATCGAAAACAGCGCGAGACTTGACATTCAATATTCGAATGAGTACGATTGTCCGAGAAAATGCTAACCTAATTAACCTATTTTTCAATTTCTATGAAGAACGAGCAGATTGACAATCAAAATTTGAATGAATTCGACTATCCGAGAAAATAGTACCCTCATTAACATATTTTCTCACTTATTCAAATGAATGCAATTGGCCCGAGATAATGATAACCTTATATATTGACCTATTTTTAATTACTGTGATCAACGAGCGAATTAACAATCAAAATTTGAATGAATTCGACTATCCGAGAAAATGATACCCTTCATTAACATATTCCTAAATTCTCATGACTTTGACTTTTTGATTCATCAATTCTACTTAATTTCAACTATCCCACATCGATTATTTATGAGACTTCTTAAATAGAAAACTCTTATAAGAGCAAACATTGATATTAAATATCTCCAATTTTAGTTTAAAGAATAAAAATTCAAATTTGATTCGTATATAGAAAAGTTTTGGTGTGAAATTAAAATTATTTTTTGAAAAGAAGATTGATTTGATCTACTAATTATATGAGTTAGAGATTATTGAAACAATATATCAAATCAAATTCATGAATATTCTGAGTCTCCCACAACAACGACCAACAGACATCTCGGCATTCAAAATTTAAATGATAACAACTACCTAAGAAAATATTGTCTTTATTAACTTATTTTTCAACCACTGGAAACAACGGGCGACTTGACATTAGAAATTCCAATGAATACAAATACTTTAAAAAATATTGCCCTCGTCAATCTATTTTTAAATTTCCAAGAACAACGGGTGGCTTGGCAAACAAATTTTGTATGAATACGATTATCCAAATCTATTTTTCAATTATTGTAAACAGCGGATGACTTAACGTTAAAACTATGTAATTTAATCATAACATGTTTTCAAATGAAGTATTGCAATATTATTTTGAAATAAATAACTATGCCATTTTTATCTATACTTTACTACCTTAAAATTTACTATTATAAAATAAAGTAATTTCCATCGAATTTCGACGGGCACTAAATACTATTTTTCATTTGCCTACTTTTTTTATTAATATTATTCAATGCTAATATTCAAGTTTCTAATGAACAGTCACAATACTATTTCTTATAATGAAATATTACATATACTTTCTTATATATTTGACTTATAAATTAAAATTCAAAAATAAATTAACAATCCTTGATCTATTATTCTATTACGACAAGCTGAACAATATATTGAGATACTCCACCGTCCCACATGAGAGGTTCCATATATTGAATATATGTGAGGTATAAAATAATAATATGAGACTATATTGAAATGAGATGTAGGGAGTACAAAAGAAGTTCAACTCCTCCACAAATACTACATAGCATTGACTTATTTTGTTAAATGGAGTGATCTAATGCTGATATCCATAATTAAACTATTACATATACCACGGGCGCATTAACAAAAAGAATTGAATGAGTACGACTATCAAAAAATACTACCCTCATTAACCTATTTTTCCTATTATTGTGAATAATGTAACATTCAAGGCTATTGAAAATAAATGAGAAATATGTATGTTATTGACTTATTTTTTCTAATATAATTCATCTATTTTTTCTATAATTGTGAGAAGTATATATTTTATTGACATATTCTTTTTCTAATATAATTCAGTCATAATATTTTTTCTAATAAAAATTGTCAAAATTCTACATTTTGTAATAACAATAATATTATTTTTTAATACTAAATATATACTTATAAAATGCGACATAAAATGATCTCGTCGAATTTCAACAGGCGCTAATACACGGATAAATGCTACTACATCTTTCTAACTTATTTATAATAAAACTCAATGCTAACACATTTTATATGAATTGCAGCAAAACTTTCATTTTGAAATGAATAATAATAATAATAATAATAATAATAATAATATTATTATTATTATTATTTACTTAAAATTTGAAACATTAGTGCTTCCCGTCTAGTTTCGACGGACACTATACTAGTATTTAAAAATAGGCAGACCAAATATAAAGCCAAATAAATAATTGGGTCGGGTCGGGTCGGGTCGGGTCGGTTCAATAAGGTCCAAATAAAACCCGCACAAATATAATTGACGATCATTGTTTTGATTTACCTCTTCACCTCTGAATCGGATCCGGCGAAGTAATCCCCAATTTGCACTTCTCAACTCGGAAACGACACCGTGCCATCTCCGATCTAACCCTACCCTTCGGATCGGATCGCACCTTCTCTCTCCCTCTCTATCTCTTCTCGGTGAGCATCTTTCCTGCATGCAAATTTGCAGTCTTGTGTATTGATTTAATTGCTCGGATCATGGGGTTTTTCGGGGAGGATTTGTCTAGGGCTTTTGCACTCTTGTCCCTTTTACCTGTTTCGGAAGTTATGCTTAGTTGATTGTTGCCTTTTTCAGTAGTTGAACTTTGATATAATTGTATAAATTCGGTGAATTTTGTAATGTTATTCGTTATTGTTTGTTCAGTGTGTTTAACTTGGGTAGCTCGTGTGCTTTGCTTATAGAATTTTCAGGTTTTTATCATTGGCTTTCGGGGTGCTAGAAACTGTTGCTCTACTGGGTTTCTTCTGATTTGGTTGTTTTTAGTGAGCTGAAGTAATTTAATTCTAATTCGTGGTGAGCAGATAGGTGCTTCTTTGACATTAATCGCTTAGTGCATGTCTTTCGGAAGGACTTTTTTTTTCCTGGGTTTATTGAACACTTCAAGCTCTTGTAAATTCGATTGAATATTATGTGATCGCATGTTTATGTCTAGGTCATGCTAGATCAGACTTTAGGAATGTCCACTCGATTATTAGTAGTCCGGTCGTAAACACTCTGGGGATATGGGCATCCAAAAATCAAGTTTAGATCATTGTTCAAGTTTCATGTTGTTACTACAGGATTTGTATTAGTGTACAACTTTTATGATCACGAGGTTGCATGGATTTTTGCTGTTGTTTTTTTGACCCATTATGTGTCTGACTATTGCAGTACCTTGCTATATTTTTTCAGGCAAAAAGTCACTGGGCCTTGATAGTTGTATAATTTCCGAGCTCAATTTTAGGTTCTATATAGTCAGTTTTTCTTTGTATTGTCAGTGGTTAATTTAAACACTGCAGTGTCTAGATGCATTAAACTAAATTAGAGTGTGAGTAAGGGGAATTCAGTCCCAAGAAGCACATGTTTGTTGCCTTAATATACTTACTTCTTTTCTGTTACCTCAATGCTGTTTAATTTTTTTGCTGAAAATGTTAGTAATTGGATCTTCCATTAGAATAACTTTTAAGTTACTATGTGTTCTGAGTTTCCCTAAAATTGAGTTTCAAATAATTTTACCAATATCGAGGCAGAGCTTTTTTATGACGAACATGCCTGCATTGTTAAATTTTGATATAATTATAAGCAGCAAGTAAATCGAAATTTTAGGTCCCCTATCAAATTTGTTTGTGAGGAAACACTTGGGGGTGAGTTCTGATAGATATCCTGGTTTGGATATGTCCGTAGGCTGGAGTTTCCTAGTGATTTCTGATTTGCCGAATTTGTGCAATAGGTAGAAGATTCATTGTGTTGTCATCCTCATTTCTCCCAAGTTTTTGAAAAGAATGTCATCCTTATTCGCATGGGCTAGATCTGATTATATTTGAGACGTTTTGCTGAACTTGTACCACTTAATCCTACAGGAAAGCACAGACATCCCTTGCTTAGAACCTATAGTAAATCGATAACTACATAATCTTTGTTTCATTTCTTTAAGCATATGTGATGGGTATAAATGTCAAATAGAGTGTTTGTAGCCTCACTGCTCTAGAGACTAGGTATCTGAGTTTTGGTCAGATATAATTGAATTTCTTGTTTCCATTTCATGAGAAGTTTTAGGAAATTTTGGACTGACCTCATGCACTCTGTTTTATTTTATTCTCTTTTAACTTGTTCTTTTTAAGGACTTCTTTATGTACAACTTGTTACCTTATCAGTTATTTTCTGAACCAGGGGTCCATCATCTGCCTATTCTTGAGCTCATCTTTAAAAGATGAATATGCAGCAAGTTGTGCAGCCCAAATCCCCTTCTAATGGATATGGTCGCCGTAAAGCTGAAAAAGATTCTGCTGCTAGGTCTGATAGTAAGTTTCAGACCGGGAAAGTAAATTACGGCAGGACTAATTTTGGTAAACATTCTATCCTTTTGATGTCTATAAAATACTACCTCCATTTCACCCAAAAGGCTTCATTTCTTTTTAGATTTTTTGGCACGCTTTTCCACGCTTCTATAAAATACTACCTCCATTTTAAAACCCATCATCAAGAAGCGTGGAAAAGCATGCCAGAAAATCCAAAAATAAATGAAGCCTTTTGGGTGAAATGGAGGGAGTATGTGTTTACGATGGCGTTGTAACTTATCTGATTTTAGGTAAAGGAGGGATGCTTGAATCACCTTCACGTGATCGACTAATATATTTAACTGCTTGCCTCATTGGACATCAAGTGGAAGTCCAGGTGATGGATGGATCTGTATTTTCTGGAATATTCCATGCAACAAATGCAGAGGATTTTGGTATGCTTAAATAAAAAATTAAAAAAAAATTGAAAATACTTCTGCTTAATGAACCTTCATTTGTATTATACTTAGGTATCAAATTGCACTTTCCATTAACAAGATGCCCCCTTCTGGTGCAGGAATTGTTCTGAAGATGGCTCACTTGATTAAAGATGGTTCTCAAGGACAGAAAAATATGCCAGATCCTTTTAGCAAGCCTTCTTCTAGGACACTAATTATACCAGCTAATGAACTTATACAAGTGATAGCAAAGGTATGATCATGTTGCCTGTCATAGATCTACCATTGCTTGTATTATTGACGCCCCTTTGCTTGCTACATTACCAACCTGGACTATTGGAGGAGATGGTTTTGAGCAGTGTTTGTTGATTGTATTGTGATGCATTAGTTCCAAAGTTGTTGTTAAGTGTCTGTTCTATTGAACTGGAACAGGGAGTGCCCGTTACAAGGGATGGGCTATCAACTGAGCTGCAGAATGAAAGGCAGCAAGAGCTATTAACAGATTCCTGCATATCACAGTCCCGGCACGTTGAAGTGGGGAGAGAACTGGAGCGCTGGATCCCTGACGAAAATGATCCATCTTGCCCTGATCTTGAGAATATATTTGACAACCCTTGGAAAAGGTTGGGGAATCACATTTTTTCTCAGAGTTTTTGATATAGTTGGCTAATTATTAGTTATGACAGTGCCTGCAAAGTTTCTGAAGTCCATATTACTTTGGCATGATGTAGTCTCTCAGAGTAATCGATGAATTAATTTGGCACAATAATATCTAATACTGTTTAACTGTTTGATAAAAAAGATCCTTTTGTAAGTACTCAACATATCTGAAATTCGGTGCTCTTTTCACAATTTCAATACCTTTCTTTCCCTATTAGGGGCTGGGATCAATTTGAAGCAAATGCAACATTATTTGGAGTGAAGAGCACCTTCAATGAGGAACTTTACACAACTAAGCTTGAGAAAGGCCCTCAAATGAGAGAATTGGAAAAAGAAGCTCTGCGGATAGCTAGAGAGATTGAGGGTGAGGATACCCATGATCTTCATTTGGCCGAGGTTAGCTCAAGATTTGATTTCTGATCTTTGGGTTATTGTTTTCTTAGTTTCTGTTTCATTCACCCTAAATAATTTATAATATCATTTCAATAGGAAAGAGGTATTCAACTTGATGGAAATGTGGAAATTGATGAAGAAACGCGATTCTCCTCGGTCTATCGCCCAGTCGATGACAGTGGATTGATGAGATAGAGGACATATTAGCGGATTCACGAAATGATGATACATTTGGTGATACCTTGAGATCTGAAACTGACAAACCTCCTATGGACATATTTCCTGGGAAAACTAGTGATGTGACTCCAATGTCATCAAGATTTTCATCATTGGTAATCTCCTTTTCTATTAGGAATTAACTTTTCTTCATTGTCATGCCAACCAGTTAGAAATGGCCGTATCATTTCCTGATTTTAATTCATTTCAAAATTTTCCGCTGATTTTGCATTTCTTGGCCTTTGAATAGATTTTGTCTGTTCATATAGTGGTCCGATGACTTCTTATGTGCATAACTGTGCATTAAAAGTGATTGTGATCTATAAAAAACATTCAAAACATGTGTAAAGGTATTTTATCATGTGGTCATAATAAATGTTTAATTCTTATTTTAAGTTGTCTTTCCTCATGCTTTCTCTTCTGTTTTGAATATTTTCATTTAGCTATATCTCATCTTTTGTTTTTTGGCTTGTATCTGTCAATCTTTATTAATTTTTTAATGGCTTATTTACACTGAAAAGTACATGTCAGTCACTCACACACTGCTTTTGTGGCTGTAGGGAGAAGTGCAATCTTCTGTGTCCGCTAGCAGGAACGTGTACCATTCAGGTTCTGAGGATCATGGCCGACAGATATTGACTGAACAACTTCCTAAAGAATCCTCTGGGATTCATGCGAGCAGGTTTGTTTCTAACGTCTGATAGTCATGTCTTGTGGTATAATCAGGTTGAGCATATGGCATAAATTGATTACATAGACTCGGTTATTAAGTCTAATGTGATAGCTCATCTATCGTATCCAAGAATCTCTCTGAGTGGATTAATGAGATCTGTTTTTCATTCAGGGTTCTTGACAACCAATCTACTGGACATGCTGAAAGTAGTAGTGTTCAGGAGGATAAAGATAAGCCAATGGTTAGTACTTCTTTACCGCTCTGAAGTTGTCTCCTATTCATGACTGTTGAGAGCGAGTATTTCTGACACCAGTTCTTTTTCTGCAGTTGCTTGATCGTGGTGGAGCATCAAAGGCTGAGAGTGAGTAAATCGTCTCACTAATAGTAATAGATTATTTTCGTTCTGTATAGTGTATGCTTGTTTATCAAAATAAGTTTCTAGAGGTTATCTTTTACTCAGTTCTCTTTGCTTATTTGGAATTATGGGGCCGAGGAACAAGTGTTCTGTTTTCTTTTCTTTGGTTGGGAGATTGTTCTGTTTTGTCTGTCCTTTTCTGGGTTTGTTTGATGGTGGTTACCTGACTTTTATACATGTTCGTAGAGCACTGTCCTTTTGTGCTAATGAAGAAAAATTATAATCATAACCATACCCACTAGCTACAATTATTAGTGGAAGGAAACAGGATAAGATCCTTTATATTTGCTCTCAGTATTTCCTCCCCTTGCTACAGAATCATTCATAAGATTTTTTGAGGAAAAAAGTCTTTCATAGGTTTAATTTCAGCTTTAGCATTAATAATTATGTTGGTACTGGCAGACTCAGATTCATTGCTAAGACAGAAAGATAGCTCTGACGGGGCTGCCTTGTCTTTATATGCTACAGGTTAGATCCTTCACATGTATCATCCAAAGGAGAGGAGAAGGTGAGCTCTATTAATGAGCAAGCAGAGGGTTCACTGCCTCCCAAAACTCAAGCGGCCCGGCCCAATAGTTCTGCATCATCTACTTCTGATCGGGGAGGTGCTGCTTCAACTTCTGCTAGCCGAGGATTATCATCTAGTTCGTCTGTTGGTTCATTGTCCTCAGAGAAGTCATCTCTGAATCCGTATGCTAAGGTAGGATGAAGGGCAGTGGAAATCTGCTTCGCTGAAATCTAGTGACTTAAGCAGATAGTTGTGTTTTGCTAATTTTCTTATTCTCTTTTGTTTCCACATCTTCTGGTAGGAATTTAAGTTTAACCCAAATGCCAAGAGCTTCATCCCATCTCAGACGTCTATAAGACCTTCTTCCCCAGTTGCTGATGGTCCCTTCTACTATCAAGCTAATATGCCACCTATGGCTCAGATGCATGGGATGCCTGTTAATATTGGGGTGAGTATGAGATTTCCTAATGCTAGTTAGTTTTCATCATATAGAGTGCAAAGGTTGTAGTATTCTGATTCCTAGATGCTAATCCATCTCATTAATAAAAATAAATAGCAGTTCGCAAAGTTGCAATTCTCCTCATAGAGAGGAATAGTACACATAGAGAAACGAAAGAGCATGTCACTGAAGTTGTGACACATGCATTTATACTACTATTTTGCTTCTTTGCTTAGATAGCAATGTAACTGAAAAACAAGGAGAATGCTTAATCCACCAAATGCTGTGATTGCGCTTCTTGTTTAATATTCTTAAAACTGGGTTTGTTTTTATGGTGGCTGTTCTTTTGCAGATTGGACCTTCTTTTGCTACACACCAGCCTGTTATATTCAATCCACAGGCTCAGCCAGTACCACAGCCATATTATCATCCAAACGGACCTCAGGTCTGTTTATATTTGGTGACTCTACCTAAGTATTCTGCCTTCTCTTGTGATTTTTTGGAAGTCTTACTCGAATCTAATGCAGTATGGGCAGCAGATGATAATTGGACAACATCGGCCAGTCTTATACATGCCAACTTATCCAGCAGTAAGATTCGTATCCGTTGCTCTCTTATTTATGTGGCATGGCCCCGAGCATTTTAATGATGTACTTTGCATCATTTTAGCTTTTTTGGTTGGCATTCGTGTTTTATT